>OY796887.1:30711245-31911245 GCA_963680785.1 Diplosoma virens
CAAACAAGAAACAATAGGTGCACAGGCTAAGTAAATATTTGAACACATGCCGGTAGTCAATAAAATAGCAACACCGTACTCATGTTACAAAAAAGAAAATGCACAAACCTTTGAAAGATGTTTTTATTGACATAATTTTCCATACATTTAGTATAATCTGCAAATAGCGAGCTGTTTCCGAAAATGGTGCATTATCTTTGCTGTAGTATTGCAGCCTTTGTATAGTCGATTCGCTAAACACGCCTGCAAAACACAGCAGTACTACAAAATCACTAGTTTAAGCTCAAGCATTTTTATAGTTATATTGGCACTAAACTGCTAGCATCATTAACCTAAATTTCATAAATAAAGTTCTTAGCTAGTAATAGCTAATGTAACAGTCTCTGCTGATATTACTACTAACCCTTACACAAGTAAGGAGATTTAATGAAATTATTCCCTTTGTTGAAGCAAAAGTATCTAGTAGATAATCAAGAATTGATGAAACAACCAAGTGTAACAACATTTACAGGGATTAAGTTTAGTTATTGTCATAAAATCAAAACTTACCAAGAGCATGTTGTGGAGAGGTTCGAGCAATACTGCTTGGATTCAACGAAACTTTTTTCAAGTTGTGAGCTATTTTTAGGCTTTTGTGCTCCTCAAGTGCATACAAATGAGCTATGTGGAAAAATTTAGCTGTGCAAGTATCCCCGAGAATTTCTTCATGCTGAGAAAGTAGGCAAGCTCATTATCTTTCTATTTACAATGTCGGCAGCGTGGTCGAGTGGTTAAAGCACCGGACTGATGATCAGCATGGTCTAGGTTCAAAACCCACTTACGCCATTCTGTTGTGTCCTTGGGAAAGACACTTTACGGCACTTTCCCCTGCTTGGTGGTCTTGACAAGCAGTACTAAATTGCGGTAATATCTCTACTAACTTACTAGCGGACAGCAATATCTTGGCATCTCCGGAAGCAGGTCGGGGTAATTGCTTACCCTATGTATAGCGCCTCCGTCGCTTTCCTGCGAGTCAGGAGGATAAATATAGAGATTAAAATAAAAAAATAAAAATTTCTATTTACAAAATTAATGTAAATGTTTTTGAAGTTATGAGTGAAATCAAAGAGTAACAAAAGCTTTTCTCTTAGCCATAGTGGATGCTGAATGCTTTCAGTAAGTTTTTCACCACATAAATCAATGTACAATTTTCTAAAAAAAATTTTTTGTTAAAAACAACTGTACACATGCAGCATAACCTTGCAGTAAAACAAATTCAGATTAACACAAACAATTGAAGTTATTGAAAGTAATGCAGCAAAAAAAAACTTTCAACAACTTTTTTAATCTTGTAAGAAAAGACTTTGCAAACATGATTATCAGTAGAAATATCAACAACTAAAAACAGATCATTTAATGCAGACATGACCAAATCAAACCACTTCCGAAGCAGCGCAGTGCTCAGTTTATGAATTGGAATCAGACAGACAACATCTTTATATTTCCCCTTGACAGACTGAAGCATAAATGTTAGAACTGTTTTTGCAGAAGCTCCTTCTTCTGTTACACCAATAAAAGAACCGTTGGTATACTCCACACGTTGGGCTGTGTACACTTCGTCTAACATCAACACAATAATACGTTCTTGTTCAGGCAGCTCTGCTACTCGACTCCTCAAATAATTGGTATCTAGTGTGCCACCTTGTACTGTCATACCCATAGAAAGTTTTCGAAAAAAAGAAATTGACGGTAAAACCAGTAAACTTCTCAACTTTTTGTGCAATGATGAACTGGTTAGCTACCACAAAAAAGCATAGTAATTAAACTAGATGAATACCGTCTTCCATGTTTGGGTATATTCACTAAAGATAGCTGCTCCACAATGAATTTTACTAAAGCCAAGGAAGATTCACTTGATGTGTTATATGACTCCAATGCTACGTATTCTTCCAAAAAACTCAGAGCTAAAGAGAGATAAGCAGAGTTTTTATTCGATTCATAAGAATTTGCACACAATGCTTTGCTAAAGCAAGAATATTTAATAATTGCGATATATTTGTCAATTTGTTTGAAGTAATTAAGTGTTGATAAACTGTAAATGGTACTTTTTTAGAACCAACAAAAAGGTTAAGATTCAAATTTGCAGACACTTTAACTGAAGCTGATAGCTGAGGTGAGCTAAAATCATCTGCTGAAATATTTACAACATAAAGAAGTATAATTTGCGTTTCCTGTACAATGAACCCACTTGGTAAAGTTTCATGAAGTATCTTTTCTTTTAATGATGACAAGTCAGAAATGTTTTCTTCTTGAAACATTTGCCTAAAGTTTTCTAAAATTGAACGATTTTCTTTGGCAAGTCTAGAAGAAGCAGATGAGCAAGCTGTAGTACGAGGAGCAGAAGTATTTGTTGACATACTTAGGTAGATGTGGAAAAATATGTGGCACTGCATTTGGTTTTAAACAAGCTTGTTTCAGAGCTTTTGAATTGCGTTTGTTGTGACGCCGTGAGTTTCCATCTATCGAATCTGTTATAAAATAATTTTTTTCAAAGTGAAGAGCACATATTTTAGTAGAATCATTTACGGCCCAATTTTTTCCAGGTATAGCACTAATCCACTTCTGTTTTAACAATGGATCTTTTGGGAAACGGAAAACAGATATTTTATTTGAAGTTTTTTGTGATCTGTACTTTATTTTGCATCCAGAAGCACAACAGCAAAACCCCATGTCTGATACAAATCAATTGATGTCAGCTATTAATTACAATTTATTTTTATTCATTCAAACATATATTTATACATGTATTTTGTATTAATAATAAAAGTGGCAAGACTGTCAGTAAAGAGCTCAATGAAAACTTAGAGCATCAAATTAAATCACAGAAGCCACAAAAGAGATTTTTTATTAAATACATTAAATTACAGAAGCCACAAAAAAGATTTTGTGGCTTCTGTAATTTAATGTATTTTGTATTATATAAATAACAACATAACTGGAAAAAAACAATTTTTAATCTTAACAACACTTGCTTTGAAAAATGTTTTGCAAGACAAAGGTGTTAAAAAAGGTGTTGCAACCATGCATCATTCTATAATTACTATATCAAATATTACTGTCTGCATGCTATAACGTTTAACGTTTTGTTGCTTCTTCCTTTTTCTTCTTCTGCTATAGTCCTATATGTTTGTTTATTTCTATCTGTTTTTGTTGTGGCGGAGCAGAAATAAAAGATACTGATACTGATACAAGCAAGTAAACTCTGTTACAGAAACAGTAATGCAATCAAAAAAGTAATTAATAAAAACATATGTTTTTTAATTTGAAGCATTGGGGCAATGCGGCCTTCTCCCTCAAAAGATGTGTGAATATAAAGCAATCCTTATGATATAAAGTATTTTTTGAATGACCAAACATCTACCAATGCCAGAAAATGTCTTAACAGAAATAGCAAAACCACAAAATGTGTGTTTTACAATAGCATGCAAATATAGTGATAGCTTGTCTAAACAATTGTTTAAAAACATGCATATAATGAAGGTTGACTTTTAATTTACAGCAAATTTTTCAACCCTATTTTCATTAATTCTCACCATAACTTATACAATATCGAAACAAAATCTATAGCTTGAAAGGTTCAAATGGACAGAAAGCCGTATGGGTCTTAGAACTTCAAGAAAACAATATTTGCAGCAGTCGCTCATAAAGCGTGTGTGGGAAGGCATAGAACTTGAAAATAAATTTTGCCACCCCACACATTTTTTATTTGTTTTTTAAGTTGAAAACATGTTTTTAAACAAAAATCTTTTTTTTGTGAAATGTCTTGTTGATTTATGAGTGACTGCAACTAAGTAAAAAAACATTAAAATTCCAATATCATTGTTGTGTTACTTTCTTTAACTTACGTAGTTTTAAAAAATCTTTAATTATAGGCCTAGACTACAATAAAAAAGTGTTGAAAAAGCTACCTGTAAAGTTTAAATCACAAGTTAAACCCACAAAAAGTATTTATTAAACATTTTAGCATTAAAGTCTAAAAAAGATAGTTAATTTGCCACATAATTTAGGGAAAAAAAATATTTGGGCTGCAGAGTTTTATTCAATGGAAGTGAGCCAGCAGTTGCCTATACTATACCCGCCTATTACTAACTGGATTGCTTATTAAATTTTCAAAACAAAATCTAATTTGCACCTGCAACAACTCTTTCTAATAATTTTAAATATGCAAATATGATTGTATTTTACTTGAAGTTAAATAAAGTGATTACATTCGAACATTTGAGTTTGTGGTGCTTAATAACGGGAGAATGCTGGATGCACTACAGTCGTACACCAGATACAAAAAAAAGGGGACTCAGCAATCCCGTTTAGTTATACCATCCCTAATATAACCTAGCAAAAATATGAGATGCGATACATTTAAGGCTGATTTAAAAACTAAAAAGAATGTAACCTTTACCAGATTAATGAAAAAAATGGTAATTTCATTGAATAATCAAAAGATGTTGCACAATTTCTAAACAAATTTTTTGTAGAAATTGGAAAAAAACGTGGCCAAAGCTATTGCACCTATTTTCTAAAGTTATAAACCGCCGCTTTCTACCTATTCTAAAAACTCTCTTTTATGTCTCCTGCAATCCCTGAAGAAATAGCAAATGTAATAACTTTATAAATGGTAAAAAAGCAATACGAAGTAAATATAACGACAGCTATGTCATCAAAATAAGCAGTGTTATAATTGCACTCATTCTCAGCAAATTGTTTAATAGATGTTTACTTGAAGGAAATTTCCCAAATATTTAAGTATTGCTGAGGTAATCCCTATTTTCTAAAAGAGAAGCGTAACATATGTATTAAACTACCGACCAATCTCTCTGCTTTCACAGTTTAACAAAATTTTTGAAAAAATTCATTACAATAGAATTAGCCTATACATTTTCTAGACAAATTTAGTTTACTAAGTAATCATCAATTTAATTTTCAATAAAATTCTTCAACTATTCAAACAGTAACATGCATATATGCCAATTTAATCAAAAATGTCGATAAAAAGGTCTTTACAGCTGTTGTGTCTTCTTTTAGATTTAAAAAGCATTCAATATAGTTGATCACCACATTTTGCTTTGAAAACCAGGGAATCGAACCGTTTAAAATAACGTTCCGGTTCAGGTTCAGGTTCGGCAAATTTTATTTTTAAAGGTTCAGTTCCGGTTCAGGTTCAGCAAAAAATTTTTTTTCGGGTTTAGTTCCGGTTCAGGTTCAACAATTTCTTTTTTTAGGGGTTCAGTTCCGGTTCAGCTCCGGTTCGGGTTCGGAATATATATTTTTTATCTATTTCTTACAAGCGTTAGACTGTAAACACAATTTCTTACCTCATGTTATCATGGGCGTCCGCAGACGCGCTTCCTGGAGGAGTGATGGCAAACAGTCGGAAACACAAAAAATATTCTTAAAAAGGGTTTTTTAAAAAATTCTGGTACAAGTTTTAAAAAAATTAAATTAAACTAATTCACCGGCATGGGTCTTGGTTGTAAAAACCAAGTCTTACTAATAAATTTATAGTAATGATCTTGCGAGCACCAAAAGCGGAAACGGAAGTTTTTTGTGTTTTGTGATCTCAAAACTTTCTTATAGATTGCGTTTACATGAGTTTATATAGATCTTTCTTGGACTACCCGCTGATACACCTGTCTAAGAATTTTTTTATAATTTTTTAGTGGCGGCCCTCACGCAGAAGGTTTACTAGTTATGAAACGTCATTAAGGTTCATTTCTACTACGAGCGTAGATTGGAGTATTCTTTGTCTCTTTTAATGATTTTTTTGCTTCGTTTTTCCTTTAAGCGCGTAAAGAAGTAAAAAAAATTAATAAAACAAAAAATACTTCGTTTAACATTTAGTCATTCAAGTTTATAATAATAAAAAATTGACGCATAAAGGCTCTTTTCCCACTATGAGCGTGGAATGGAGTACAGTGGCGAGCAAAAAAGTAAGATATTTTATTTTATTAAATTTTTTAAAAATAAGTTGCAATTGAATTATATTTCTAAAAAAAAATAAATTAACATTGGATTTAATATAATTTTTTGTGCTCTTTTAATGATATATTACTTGATATATATTAATATAATTCAATTTTAACAATGATATTTTTAAAAAATCTTAAAAAATAAAAAAGTCTTACTTTTTTTGTTCGCCACTGTACTCTTTACTTGATTTATTGACTTTATTTGCTTCACTTAGATTTTAAGCGCGGAAAGATGATCAAAACAAACAAAGAATGCTCTATTCCACGCTCGTAGTGGAAACGAGCCTTAACTTTTAGAAGTTTTTAATGCATATTTATGTATTATTTTGTAAAATTTGAAATTTAAAAAAGCGTGTCCCCCTTTTGGTTCTCCTGGCGCACGTTCATATATCTAGTGAACATATTTTTTCTTCATTTCTCGGCTGATAAAGTCGTTTATGACGTTTCTTTATTGGCACACAAGTGCTCAAACAAATTGTGGCAACTTCAAACGGTAACATTTAATTTAATAATTACAACTAGAAATAAATTAAAAATTAAATCAGTTTGTTGTATAAGATTTTTTTTTTCTTAAAATAACTGAAATCAAGCTTTGCAATTTTGTATATTGATCACTGCTTGCTTACAACTGGTACTAAGAACTTGCTGCTTTTTATTTTAATAAGTGTATAGCGACGAAAGGGTAAAAATTAGGTATGGGTCCAATTGTTTAAAAAAAGTCTTAAATTCAAGCAAATTCAAATTTACGGGAGACAATCATTTCTCAATTCGTAAAACCAGCAAAATTGTTTCTCAACATTTGATTAAAGACTTTTTCGATAAACACTAGCTTGATATTGGCAGAAAAATACTCTGGCTCCTCCATAATGTTTTGTTTGCCAAGCTGTCTAACTATTGGCGACCAAAACTATTTAGTTTTAACTCAAAGTCAGATTGTGCTACTAAATTTTGTTTGCAGGGGTAACTTATACAACAATGTAATTTGCTTATAGTTTCTCGGTTGCATTCTACATAAAGATAACTGACGCAAAACTTTTGTAATGAACCAGCAAATACGTGGTTCATGCATTAAAAGTTATTTGTCCTGTTGCTACAATTTTGGTAGGCCTGAAAGTTAACAAAAATTTAATTTTAACGTAATACTAGATAAATGAAAAAGCACGCTAGATAAACGTTGTTTACATACAGGTTCGAGTATTGGTTATTTTATCATACATTTCAACATTGAATCTGCAAATTAATAAATCCGACAATATCATGCATCAAATCAATTTAATTGCCCCCTAAAGAAATGCTGAAAACCATTTTTTGTTTAGTAAATAATTACCAACAATCAACGTGGATTTAACATTATTAAAACTAGTTAAAATATACGAGATTAACATTAAAAAATAGCAAACAAACTCAAAACAACCTTTCTGGTAGAACTTTTATTTTTTTTAAATGTTAAGATTTACGTTACTTCAGGTAAAATGCTTACCAAACTTAATTAATTTTTAATAACATTACAAATATTTAAACATTATTTTGTAGCATTAATTTAACGATACCTACTTAAAGTTTAGTTAAAACACATCTGTTAAATAAAGTAATGCTTTGACAATGGTTAATCGAACTTGACAATTTTTCCTACTCCGTAAACAATTTAAAGTATAACAATAAATTTTCTTTACCATTGAACATTAAAAAAAAATGGACAATATGAACGAAAAATTTAACATTAAATTAAGGTTTATATTTCATCTGTGGAGTCTTGTTCCAACCTAAATAAGTAGTTGTTTCGTACAAGCAATACGTTTTCGAGCATATTCGAGTCCATTCTTGAGCGTTGTGGAGACAAAATAAATTTTAAGCTGGAGAACGCTCTTTCCACGCTAACTTGTGTGGCTGGCACTCCGAATAATAAGGAAACAAGTATGTACAACTTTGGAAATTGGTTCTTTTGGCTTCTCCAATACTTCAAAATGTTTTGATCTTTCTTTATCCGTGGCTCTTGTTGAAAAGCCTTTAAGTCGTTGCTAATGTCTAAAGAGCACTTTGCAACCTGTAAAGTTTAAAACTTGCTTCAGGAAAATTAGTTATTTTCATAATTTTATAAACCATAAATGAGATAATACAGTAGGTCTACAACAAATGTTCATTAAACCGAATTTTAGTCATTTTGCATAAAACCATACAGCAAAAGATCTTCCATTCTTTTTTATTTCATCTCCATATTTATCCTCCTGACTCGCAGGAAAGCGACGGAGGCGCTAATACATAGGATAGGCAATTTTCCCGACCTGCTTCTGGAGATGCCAAGATATTGCTGTCCGCTTGTAATTTAATAGAGACATGACTGTAATTTAGAACTGCTTGCCAAGACCACCAAGTAGGGGAAAGTGCCGTAAAGTGTTTTTCCCAAAGGCACAACAGAATGGCGCGAGTAGGTTTTGAACCGAGATCATGTTGATCATAAGTACGGCGCTTTAACCACTCGACCACACTGCCGTCATTCTACTTGGTCATAGCCGTACCTGGCGGGGGGGAAGAGGGCAATTGCCCCATCAACTTTCCAAGATTATTTTTCGGGCAGTGACAAGAAAATATTTGGGCAAAACCAGAATTTTTGGGCAACGAAAAAATACTACCAAATTTTGCTGAAGAGCTTTTTTTTTTTTGAAAACATTTTGATTTTGGGACAAAAAGTGAGAAAGATGAGACTGATTTCAAGTGAAGACCTTTTTTTAGAGAACACCATGATTTTAGGACGAAATTTGGTCTTTGTCCGAGAATCTCAGACAATTTACTAGAAAATCAGGATTCGGGCAAAACTTTATTGCCCTCCCCAATTTTTTGAGCTGGTACGAGTATGCGATTGGTCACAAAGTCGCCACAACGATAAAGAGGTCGTATGAGTAAACTAAGCGAAACCAAATTTAAGAAAATTTATTCAAAAAACGACTGTAGCACTATGTTGATCCTGCCAAAGAAATCAAAAATAATTCTTTGAAAATAAAAATGCTACTATTTAAATTACTAGTTGCGTGTATCAATAATGTCAGGCCAAATAATTTGAAGCAAGAACAAAAGATGAAGAACAAAGTTCGTAAAATTATGGAGTTTACTTTAGTTTAACAAAACAAAATTTTGGCCTAGGTAAATACAATAACAGCTAAAAAAATAAATACCTTTTGTTTTGCTGATTCCAATTCATGCGCCTTTAACATCACTTCTAAATCATCATCGTCGTTGCCGGAGTTGCGTAAATCGGGAGATAGCCGATTTTGATCGGTAAAATTTATACTTTGAGATTTTAAGTTTTGCAAGCTAATCCAGGTATTTTGAAGATGAGCTATAGCTGATGTTTTTTCTTCCTCGTTCAACAAAACTTTATATCTAGGATCCAGAAAAATGCATGCCACAAAGACATCATTTTCCAGTAACGCCAAGTCGCGTTTTTTTATAGAAGACAGCAATAACTGCGAAAACTCTGTTGGTGATGCCTTTGAAATTTCTAATTTGCACCTTAACCAAATTCCATAAAAGTCACCCAACGTAAGATGTTGTTGCTGTAAAGCCTTGGCGGCTTTTCGGGCTGGTTCAAGAGCTGTCACGATTTCGGAAAACAAATTCCATTGTGACTCCAATAGATGCAGTTCAGCATTGGAGACGGCCATTTCTTGGCAGAAATCTTTTAATGAAAGTAGTCGCTGGAGCATATCACAAGTAGAATGCCAACGAGTTACACAATCCAAAATAGGATTTTTTCGTTTTAATTTTTTCAAAATCACCATAATAGATGGATTTCTTAAAATTTTACACACATGGCGGGCTTTAGCAATGTCGCTTTTTAAAGAAGATTGTTTTAAAGCATCGTCTACAGCTAATTGTAGGTATGCGCGGCGCAGCGAAGACCTCGAAGCATTGGGCGGCTAGTAGATTCAACAAAATCAAACGCTGCTAAACTTTCAAGCAATATTTCAATATTAAAGGCCGAAGAATCAGTCGCCTCGCATTCACTGTCCTCATCAGAGTAAACATCGTTTTCAACATCGCTATTGGATGAAGCAGCTTGGCTTGTCCCAGGAGAATCTTCATCAGCAAATGCGTTTTCTTTAAGTTGCTCATTTGATAGTAGTTTTACAGATTTTAGCATGTTAGCGCCATTGTCAGTCGTAACAGTATAAATCTGACTTATAGAAATTTCATATTGCTCTAAAACATCTGCCACGGCGTTTTTAATGTATTCAGCCGTGTGGCGATGGGTAAGTTCTTTCATCGCTATTGTCCTCAGAGTAAGCTTTCCATTTTTTATGAGCTGAATGTTGATACCTAAAATAGCCCTGTCCATTCGTGTCGCTATGTCTATTTTAAGTGAAATAAACTTTTCACAAATATCTTCTTTAATTTCTTTTTTTATTTTGCTCGCTAGCATGACAACTTCTTCGCGAATATTTTCTGCGTTGATGCAAATTTTATTTCCACTGTCGGAGAGCGCTTGCGAAATTAGATTTAAAAGTTTTCTAAACCCTGAATCTTCCAACAATTTTAAACGGTCTTCCATTCACAGTGACCATTTCCAAGCAAGCAGTTCTTAATAAATGAGCATCGATTTTTACTCGAATTGTTTTAAAGAGTTTTTTATCCAAAGTTGTTTGACAACAAGATAAAGCATTTTCAGACAAAGATTCATTAGCATTTTTGTGTATTTTCTTAGATTTTATTGATAGATTAATGAAATATTTTTCTTTGTATTTTTTAAAGCACTCCTGATGAAATCTTTTTACGTGTCTTTGTAAATTAGATGCGTGGTTTCCACGAAGAGCTGTGCCACAGTCATCAATTTGACACACAGATGAATCGGTCGATATTTTATAAATGAAAAACTTTCGAATATTACTCAATTGCGTGCGCGGCATCTTTTTTAATATTAACATAAATTACCAGATTTAATATAGAATATCAGTAAAAAAACTGAAAAAAATTATGCGTAGTATTATATTAAACATTTAGCATATGTCTACTATGAAATTATACCACAAAAAGTAAACCTGTTTTGTTATACGGAAATAAACCCAAATTAGAAGTTGAATTGGTAAGGTTGTTTCGCAAGTTCCGTAAGAGCTGATTTAAATATACAGTAGAATGCCGATTATCTAAACTAATTAAAACCAGGCGTGGTTCGGATAACTGTTTTTTCGGACAATCGAACAATCACTTATTTAGTTTGGTTTTAAGTTTACCACTCTTTTCGTCACTGCCAAGTTTTTCATCCTTTTTAGAAGCAGAAGCTGCGTTGAATGACACTCTGTCGTTCACACCATGCTATGGCGTTGTAACCACCTTAGCGTTCGGATAACCGGCGTTCAACTGTGGCGCAGTATCGTGGCAATATTAAAGAAAAAGCTTTCACAACGAAAAAATTATTGCATCCCCTACATCAAATTTTATCAATAAAGTAAAAGGTTGGTGGTTTTGCAATTAAAAACAGCTATTATTAATGCAAAAATTCTAGTTAAATATCATCCAATTTTATAAACTTTTGTTTATTAAAACTTCTTTAGATACTATAAATAAAAAACAAAAACCGATGACAGTCAAACAAAAAAATGTTTGTTGTTGAAGACGAATATTTTTTAATGGTAAAAAAATTTTTGCGCTTAATCATCATCTGTTTTTGGGTTTTATTTATGGTATCTGAAGAAGTTTTAATAAACGAAAGACTAAAAGAAATACAAATGAATTAAAATAAATTCTGGCGTTATCTAATCAATGCAAAGTTAAAAAGTAAAAATCGTAACTATTATGAATTGCAATCTCCATACTGACAAACAACTCAACCTTTATCTCTTTAGTAGAAAATTTTAGAAGCACATTTCAGACAAAAACTCCCAAGAGGTTTTTACGCACGAGTTACTTTATCAAAACGTTTATGACGAAATACATGTATTCAGGCAATAAAAAAGTTTGAGTCAGCCAAATCTTCACTAAACAATTTTAAGAGATAAATTTTTGACGTAAAGTTGAAGCAAACATTGATGCAAATGAAAAATTTATGTAATCCAATTTTCACTGCTATAGTATTTTTAAATAAGCCTAAAAACTATGAACAGCTCATCCCGAATCAACCTTACTGCAAAAGTGAAGGGCTTTTTAGATTTTAACATGCAAATTTGAGCCTAATAAGAAGCTGAGAAATAAGAGAAAAGCAGTTAGCTTACAAAATATTACTTAAACTTCACGCTACAAGGCGAAGGTTAATAGCTTCTCTTCCTAATCTCAACAAATTTTCTTTAAAAAATTTTGTTTTTTTGAAAAATCAAAAATTAATTAACTTTATTGCATTGCTTGTTCAACATTATTTTTTACTCAATCTCGACTGTTAGGGATACCATCATGCTAGTGAAAACCATTTGAGGCAACTATAAGTTACACTGAATTCGAATCATTCGATAAGTTTACACTGCTTTTTTATTAAACTTCTCCACGCAACTAAATTTCAGTCGAGTAGCTCCCCAACAGCATGCACTGTGCAGCTTTGATTTTTTAATGGCGTCAAATAATTTTGCTTCACCTACGATAGTTTCACTATGTTTGCTACGTCTCTATATTGATATGTATTTTTTAAAAGTATGGCACTGTAAAAAGCTTAAGAACAACTGCTTTAGCATATATTTAAAATTTCGCTTTCTTTATCTAGCAAGTGACATGTTTTTGCTTTAACTTCTCGCCTGAAAAAGTCGTTTATAACGTTTCTGTATTGCCACACAACAAGTATCGTGACCAAAAAAATTGCGGCAACTTCAAAAACAAAATGTGATTCTGATTCTTCTACAAATAACTTTAAAATTAAAATTTGAGCATGAAACGGTCGAACCGGATCCATTTAAAATAAAGTTCTGGTTCAGGTTCGGGTTCAGCAATTTTTTTTTCTACGGGTTCAGCTCCGGTTCAGGTTCATCAAATTTTATTTTTAGGGGTTCAGTTCCAGTTCAGGTTCAGCAAATTTTATTTTTTCGGGTTCAGTTCCGGTTCGGGTTCAAAAAATAATAACGGTTAATACGGGTTTACGGATCCGGTTCGGGTCCGGTTCGACACCCTGTTGAAAACAAAAAAATATTTTGGAATATGAGGAAAATCTCTTAATCTGATTAAAAGTTATTTGACTGAAAAGGCGATATACAAATATTTCAAATAAGTTTTATTATGAACTATAGCATTTACAAGTCTATTTGGCAAAAATGAAAATCAATTTGACAGAAATGAAAATCAATTTGGCACAAATGAAAATCAATATGGCACAAATGAAAATCAATTTGGCAGAAATGAAATTCAAATTGACATTAATGAAACTATATCCTGTTCCTTACTTGCTATTTTCATATTTTGGCATAATTTTAAAAAATTTTCTTTTTTAAATTTTTATAATATACATGTATATAGTTTTATTATATATTAGTAACAAATAATATTGTAGCAAATTTTTTAAAATTTGCTAAAGTTTTTGAAATTTATGTTCTGCTGTAAAAAGTTTTTTTTTTTCTGAAATTTTGTAGAACTTAATTCAGTAACTCAGTACGTTTTTTAATCTTATAACCTTTCGGTGCCTGTTATGAAGGCTTTCACCGATAACACAATCTTGGCTGTCTACTAAAAGATAAAATTCTTAAATCTTATTACTGGATCAGCCCTAGGAACCAGTAACAGCAAAAATATAGTCTAGCTAAATCACTGCTCATACTATCACAATATCTTCTTTATTAAAAAATATGCCCCAATCCACTTAGGAGCCCACAATAGTATAAATCAACAGCAAATACAGATTCAGTAGCTTAATTCTTCAGCAATCACGTAGACAACCAGAGACTTGCGTTCAAAAACTATGAATTCACACAGCTAACAAATTTCCAATACTGAATTACCACAACGAGTCATAATAATGCTTCCGAGCGAGCCTTATTTATATCACTCGTTTGTAAGTATCTGGAACGTTCTGAAATTTACTCAAATCAAGTTAATCACAAACAAACACTATTACGTCATAGTTAAAACAAGTCAAGTGGATAATCTAGAATTTACTCCAAACATTACGAAATTAAGCAGTGTTGCCATTTTCTTGTAAATAAATGTAAAATATTTAAAATGCTTATAGACACGTTATTTCTTCGGCTATTTGAGCCGGACCAAAGCGAAATCAGAGATTTTTCAGGAGATTGCAAATATACACAATGGGGGCGATTTTTAAGAACGGAACAAATATAAATATGTACATATATAGCGACCCCATCGGAGACCCTATATTTAGGCCCAATATTATGGAGACTTAAAATATATTATGGAGACCTAATATCTATATATAGATTATTGCGACTATATATATATTATATTATGGAGACCAAATATATATTATGGAGACCTAAAATCATGGAGACTATATACATATATTATAGAAACCTAATTATGGAGACTACATATACATTATGGAAACCTAATTTAGAGACCTAATATATGTAGAGACCCTATATTATCTATATATGAATATATACATACTGTAATATTGTTATAAATATGACTTTTTTGCATAAAAGCATATAAATATATACAAATCAATAATACTAGGTCTCCAAAATTAAGTTTCTATAATATATGTATATATTCTCCATAATTTTAGGTCTCCATAATATATATTAGGTTCCCATAATATATTTTAAGTCTCCATAATATTGGGTCTAAATATAGGGTCTCCGATGGGGTCGCTATATATGTACATATTTATATTATTTGTAACTATGTAATAAAACTATATACATGCATATTATAAAAATTTAAAAAAGAAAATTTTTTAAAATTATGCCAAAATATGAAAATAGCAAATAAGAAACAGGATATAGTTTCATTAATGTCAATTTGAACTTCATTTATGCCAAATAGATTTGTAAATGGTATAGAAATTAGTTGTAGAGTACCACTAGGATCCCCTCAAGACCAATTGTTATTTCTTTTATGCGTATAGGAATGTAAAATCTCATATAGGAACAAAAGTTAACAAATCAAATAAATCTCGTATATAAACAATTTACCACTTGCTTCTTAAATGAATGCAATCTTGTATGCCAATGATACGTATCTAATGAATGATGTCCGACTCAAATTTAGCATTATTGCAAAATCGAGTTAATGTCAAATTAAAAAATATTAATTTTTTTACGGAAAAGCAAATTATTGTTATACGTTTCGCAATCAACTTTTTTGTTAACACACAAGCAACTTTTCAAAACAATCAAAAGTATTTTTTAAATTAAAATTAATGACCAGCTATTATGCTAACAAGATCCCCAATAGTCAAATATTTGAAACTTTTCATTGATCAAAATTTGCACTGAATACCACAAATTAAAAGTCTATCTTTCCACCTGGCTCTTTACACCGGAGTTTTTTTATAAGTTAAGATTATATACCGATATAAACACTTTGAAATTACTGTCATAGTCTAATACAGTGGTTTTTAACCTTTTTTATATTGTTACCGCTAAAATATTTTGATATATATCAATTACCTCTTTTAAAAAACAGCAACTATAATAGCTTGCAATCCAAAATATACACACAGAAAAATTAAGTCATTTTTTATTACAAATACATTATTTACTGCTTTTTTGCTATTAAGCGTTCAAATCTAGGCTGAGTGTAAGAAACACAACATCGCATTTCATCATCGATCACAAGCCTGTTTCGATATTTTGTCTTTATAGACACCATTGCATAAGTTCCACTTCACAGCAATAAGTTGAAGGAAATTGAATCAAAAAATTCAATGCTCTTTTTGAAAGGATGGGATATTGTTTATGAATGCCAGCTCAAAAGCTTCCTATATCCTCTGTGAAGCCAGTTTTAAGACTTGAATCTTCGCACAGTTGAAGAAACTTTTTTTTTTTTTTTTATCTCTATATTTATCCTCCTGACTCGCAGGAAAGCGACGGAGGCGCTAATACATAGGGTAAGAAATTACCCCGACCTGCTTCCGGAGATGCCAAGATATTGCTGTCCGCTAGTAATTTAGTAGAGATATTACTGTAATTTAGAACTGCTTGTCAAGACCACCAAGCAGGGGAAAGTGCCGTAAAGTGTCTTTCCCAAGGACACAACAGAATGGCGCAAGTGGGTTTTGAACCGAGACCATGTTGATCATCAGTCCGGCGCGTTAACCACTCGACCACGCTGCCAACATTAACTTAATTTTTGCTGCCATATCATCATCACATATAGAGTTTTCTTCAACTGAAAATGGCTGGCTAATCCACAAAAAATTATGTCGCTCTTCAATTCCAGAAAAATATCGATCAATCACAATATTTGTTGCATTTAAGTGGCTAACTATTTCTTGAGTGAAGTTGCATTTCATGTTTGGGTCAGATTCTAAGAGCATTGTCAAATTGGGAAACATACTTGTTGTTCCTTTTTCTGTCTGTCTTTTATACAGTTCCACTTTACGTTTGAAGGCTGCAACTTGGTCGTGTGTCGTATGCAACCATTGACGACCTCCTTGCAGAGTTAAATTGAGAGAATTCTCTTCTGAAAAAAAATCATCCAAGTAAGTCACCTTCAGCAAAAAGTCATTGCTTTTCAATTGGTTGTGCATATCAACTCCTTTTGCATTTTGTTCTTTTTCAAATAGCTGCTTCTTCTCGCAGCTGGAGCAAACGATTCAAGATTTTACCATGAGATAACCACCTTACCTCCGTATGTAACAAAAGAACTTTATAATTAGAACCAACTTCTTCACAAAAAGCTGCGAATAACCTTGATCTTGTGGCATTTGCAGAAACATGGTTTACGATTTTTACTACATCTTGTTATTACAAGATGGAATGGACATCTTCTTAAAGTTCAGATGGAAGAGTTTTCATGGCTAAAACAAAGCGATGAATCAAACAATGAGTAAATGATACATGAGGAGCAATATTGGTGACTAAACCTTTGAAACTGGACTTGTCGCCAATCATAGAACAAGCACTATCTGTACAGATCCCAACAAGTTGTTTCCAATCAAGTGTATGAGATTCAAAAGAAACTTTTACAACTCTAAAGACATCTTCTCCTTTACATGTTGTCGACAGTGGTTCCGAAAATAAATATTGTTCTTTTGTGTTGTTTTCAAAAATGTAGCGAGCGTAACCAGCAAATGCGCACATGATGAAACATCAGTGGATTCGTCCAATTGCAAGTAAAATATTGGACAGGACCTTATCTCTTCCACCACTTGCAACAAAATGTCTTGACTCATTTCAGAAATGCATTTTTTAACTGTATTGTTGGAGAGCGAGATTTTTTCTAATTTATTAGCTTTTTCCTTTCGCAGTACCAGAGTAGTTGCTTCAATGAGACAGGACTTTATGAGTTCCTCACCAATTGTGTGAGGCTTTTTTGATTGAGCAATGCGGAAAGCAATGCGATATGACGCCTCCAACAGTGCTTTGTTTTGTCTTCCCCCAGAATCCCAACGGCAATTTTTCAAATGCTCAGCTTTTCGCCTAAAGTAGTCAACTGATTTTTCTACTAATTCGTCATGGCAAGACTTAAAATGCTGCTTCAATTTGCTTGGTTTCATCAGTATCAGTATCAGTATCTTTTATTTCTGCTCCGCCACAATAAAAACAGAGAGAAATAAACAAACATATAGGACTATAGCAGAAGAAAAAGGAAGAAGCAACAAAACGTTAAACGTTATAGCATGCAGACAGTAATATTTGATATAGTAGTTAGAAGAATGATGCATGGTTGCAACTTCATACTTTTCTGAGTTAAAACTTTAAAACAAATCACACACTACGGCTTTTCAATAGAATTTTCAATAACACTTGTAAAACCAAAGTTCAGAAAAGCTTCTTTGTAATTTCGTTTCTTCGGAGGCATTTGATATTTTTTTCACTATATTAGCCTTACTACTGCATGCAAAAAACAAAAACTCACTTTACGCCTATTACTATCTGATTAGTTACAAAAAAATTACTTGCCGAACTATCACTAGACAAAACTATCAATTGTTAACGAAGCAAGATAATTTATAAAAAAATCTGGTTCTGACTTAGTATTTAATTATGACATCGCAGTAAGTATGATGATAGTGAAGTAAAATTCAACTTTTGAAAATTTTTGAAACTTTACATACCCCTTTTAAAATGCTAAATTACCCCCAGGTTAAGAACCACTGGTCTAATACAATGTTTCCCAAACTTTTAATGCTTTGGAGTCTTAAAGATTTTAAACATTTACAGCGGAGCCCAAAATTACGCAGAATTTATTGTGTGTAATTCACATAATAGTAGTCTAAAAGTTGTTGCTAAAGTAGTCAAAAACTCTAAACTACTCCTTACTTAACCAGAAAATTCTAAGTATCTTTTTTTTTCATAAAGAACGTGCGCTAATTGACATGCAAACGGCTGCATTTTTCATTTGCACGAAATTAGCTACATTAAGACGTTTTTCTTTTTAAAGAGTATTTAATAAAATTTTTATTTAAATCAAGCAATCAACCATTACATTAAGGAAAATTTTGATATAAATTATTATCAGTTTCCTGTAAATAAAAAGATCTAAGAAAGTAATATACTTGTTAGAAAAGGAACTATGCAAAAAAACTATTTTGAAACTAACAAAACTACTGGCCACTTACTGCAAGGTAAAAGCATGTAGAAAACTAATGATGTCAACCGCAGCGCAGTGCAGCGCAGTAATCTTTTTTTAAGAATCTTGTCGCGTAGCGTGCAAGTCATATTTATTTATTTATTTAACTGTTTGTATCAGACACCAAGGTCCATAGACAGGCAATGACAAGGCAAAACAACACAAGACACAAAAGCAGAACACCACGAGAAAAGAAAAAAATTAACCAATCAAAATAAAGAAAAAAAAACAAAAAACACCTTTGATAGAATGATAATTTATCTAATTTTGATAAAGTTTATTGTTATAATTGATCCAGAAAATAGATTTATACAAGGCATTAAGCAAGAAATGTATACATTGGATGAATTGTTGCATCTTTTTAAGAACGAATATAAGTAATTTCTAATTAGGGCATCAAAGGTCTTAGTATTAGATTGAATTTGTCAGTTCTAGCAGATTCCTGTCTAGGTATGTTGTGTAAAATTCTGAACGAGTTGTTTTACGCAATACGAACACGATTTAAACTGCTGATTTTGAATTTACACCATAAATGAACAGAATACATAGACATGCAGTAAGAACGAAAAGGAACATTTTTAACTTGGCTTGAACTATTATGAAATTTTGAACGTAAAGTATTACCAACACAGTATAAACAACGAAGGTGTCTGTTTATATCAAGGTCATCAAACAAGTCATTAGTAATTAATACGCCAAGATATTTTAATGAATTTACAAATTTGATACATATGCCATTTAATATAATGTTTGGTTCAACGTTTACTGTTAATTTTTTATTTTGATGAATCATGCCAACAGTTTTATCTATCTTTTTCTTCTTCTTTCGGCTTCTCCCTACTCGGGGTCGCCACAGCGCAACAGTAATCTCCATTTCACTCGGTCTACTTCGTCTCCTTCCCTAGCTCCAACCCTTTCCATGTCTTCTCTCACCAAATCCATCCACCTTCTCCTTGGCCTTCCTCTTTTCCTTCTGCCTGGCACCGCCATCTCCATCATCCTTTTCCCCACGTAGTCTTCTTCTCTCCTTTTTACATGTCCATACCAACGTAACCTCGCTTTCCGAAGTTTGTCTCCCAGCTTTGCAATTTTCGCAGTCCCTCTTACGTATTCGTTTCTTATCTTGTCCTTTCTTGTCACTCCCAGTGCCCATCTCACCATTTTCAACTCTGCAACTTCCATTTTTCCCCTTTGGCTTTCAGTCACTGCCACCGTTTCCATTCCATAAAGCATGATTGGTCTAACAACACTCTTGTACATTTTACCCTTAACCTTTGCTGATAACTTCCTGTCGCACAGAACTCCAGATACCTTCCTCCAACTCATCCATCCTGCTTGGATCCTTCTCCTTACTTCTTCTTCACATCTTCCATCATTACTAACTGTTGACCCCAAGTATTTGAAGTTTTTGGCTTTCTTTACCTTTTCTCCTTGCAACTTCAACTCTTCTCCATCATCCACACCCCCAACCCTCAAATATTCTGTCTTGCTCCGGCTCACTTTCAGGCCTCTTCTCTCCAGTGCATTTCTCCAAATCTTCAGATCCTTCTCTAGCTCCCTATGATTTTGTCTACACAGAACTATGTCATCTGCAAACAGCATATCCCATGGTGCGTCCTTCCTGATGTCCTCCGTCAGTCTGTCTATAATGATGGCAAAAAGAAATGGGCTGAGTGCTGAACCTTGGTGGAGTCCAACACCTACCTTGAATTCTTCAGTCAACCCTGCTGCACTTCTCACAGTTGTTGTTGCTCCGTCGTACATATCCTGGATAATCCTTATGGACCACTCTGATGTTTCAGCTAACCACAAGCATTCCCACAGTTCCTCTCTGGGTACCCTGTCGTATGCTTTCTCCAGGTCAATAAAGGCATAGTGCACTGCCTTCTGCCCTTCATTCCACTTTTCCAACAGCATCCTTAGACAAAAGATTGCATCGGTGGTACTCCTTCCTGGCATGAACCCAAATTGTTGCTCAGCAATTGTCACCTCCTTCCTTATCCTTGCTTCTATTATCCTCTCCCACAATTTCATAGTGTGGCTCATCAACTTGATCCCCCGGTAGTTTCCACATTCTTTGATGTCTCCTTTACCTTTGTACAAAGGTACAAGCACGCTCCTCCTCCATTTATCTGGCATCTTCTCTCCTCGCAAGAGTCTGTTGAAAAACTTCACTAAAAACTCCAAACCTTTATTGCCTAGAGCAATCCATGCTTCCACTGGTATGTCATCAGGTTCTTGAGTCTTTCCCTTCTTCATCTTCCTCAATTTAGTCCTGACTTCTTCTCCAGAGATATCTCCCACGTCCCTTTCTCTCCCTTCTGTTCTCGTTTCTCTTCTTTCTCTAAAGTTTTCATGGTTGAGTAAGTTGTCGAAATACTCTTTCCATCTCTGTTTTACTTTCTCTTCTTCCATCAGAATCTCCCCAGTTTTACTCTTTATTACTCTTACTTGTTGAACCCCACCTGTGGCGCATATGCACTGATGACATTCAACATAACACCATCAAGCTCCATCTTCAAGCATATTATCCTGTCTGTTACCCTTCATAATTCCACTACCCTGTCCACATGCTCCTTTTTCAATATGATTCCTACACCATTCTTTTTGTTTCCACTTCCACAGTACCACATTTTATATCCACCACCTATGCATCTTGCTCTTTCCCCCTTCCAGCGAGTTTCCTGCACACACAGTATGTCCACCCCTCTTCATTCCATAAGATTTATCATTATTAAAAATAATACAACAGTTTTATCATTATTAAAAATAATACAATTGTTAACATAAAAAGTTTACATTTAAATTTTAAGCAAATCCTATTTTGCACAACGCTATTGCTTGTATCGAGTATTATGACATCACAATACTCGTATGTTATAACCTTGCCTCGTATATTGCTACAGTTCAGTCGTTGTTCGTTATGTTAATAAAAAGGCAGTTGTTTTGAGCTTGTAGTTTTAAGCAGTTATACTGTAGTTAGTAGAACGCTACACTTGGATAGCCGATTTCGTTGCTTCCTTTTCATCAATCCAATAACATCCAATAAATTTATTGTGCGGCGCCTCTGAACAAATTGCAGATCACGTGCTAATAGCGTACCCCGTACATTGGGCACCCCATGGAGCATGAGGTCTGACGTTTTTGGACGGCAAAACCCGATGCTGGCTCAACCCCATCACTACCAGCATCTGATCCAGGAAATACAGCAGCCTGCGGTAGTAAAAGAATAAACTTTCGACCCTAGTTCTGTTTATGACTGACCCGGAGTAAATGCTCTTCCAAACGACAACGACAAATCCAATGACAGAGAGGAAATATCTGGTGTATGATCAATTACTATCCTAAGTAGCCTCTTATTATAAAGATAAGAGAATGTGAAAATCAAGTATAAAAGAAACTGAAATCAAAAACAGTTATCGAAGGAAGAAGAATTTAATGTACATTTATCGAAGGATTCGAAGGAATAAAAATTAGAAAAGCCGTGTCAATTATTGAAATCAATCAAAAAAGAACAAAAATTGTGCACTGAAGTTGACTCAGTTTTATACTAAAAATTCATGTTACTAAAAATTTTTTGGGTGCAATTAAAATGTTTTTTACAGAGTATCAAGGATTATTTTTTCAAGTTTTATGATTGTGATCTGTTCTGATTAGGCGCCAAATAAAGTACTCAACAAGTTTTATCAAAGAGCAAATTAGAAGCTTTTTCAAAATTTTGAATTAATGTTTATCAAAAAAGTGCTCAATGATAATTATAATTAATTAATTTAACAGACCACAAAAGTTTATTTTAAAATTAATTTTATTTGCCCCAACAGACTGTTTTACCTATCTAGGCTCATCAGGGGTCAATTACAATTTAAAAAACATATAAATAAATAAAAGTACACTTTAGACAAAGCTATCTACAACAAAAAAATTACAGCTGTAAAAATAAGTCAATAAATGAATTTCATTATCTAAGACAAAGTTTTTGGGTTTTTTCAAGAACTTAACCATAAACAATTTTTGTTCATGAAACTAACCTGGATACCCCTGTGGTTACTATGCTTCTTGAGAGGGTCTTTTTCTCTTAGTTTCTTCTTTATTCCATCCTGGTGTTAAAAGGGGGATTCTGGGTGAGTTTCACTGAAAAAAATGCGGATCTTTTTTACTATCGGCCGTCACCTTTATTTTTAAAATTTTTTTCTTCTCTCGTTTTCGCTACTCTCACTCACTTTTCTCTTTTCTTTCTCTTTTAACTAAATGATAATCGTTCATAAAACCAAGCCAAACTTTGTAATAAAAACACTTTAAACATTTTGTTTATATTTTTTATCACATTATTTTAAATTAGTAAACATCGATAACGTGATTTTAAACCGAAATATTCAATTGAAATGCAGTTTTAGTTTTGATTTGTGCGACGGCTTACAGTAAAAGGAGATATTTAAACAGTGATACTTGAGCGACGGCTTGGAGTAAAAGAGATATTAATGGGTCATACAATCAAGCCAAACTTTGTAATAAAAACACTTTAAACATTTTGTTTATATTTTTTATCACATTATTTTAAATTAGTAAACTTCGATAACGTGATTTGAAATCAAAATATTCAATTTATTATAAACGCAGTTTCAGTTTTGATTTGTGCGACGGCTTACAGTAAAACAGATGGTAATCGGTGATCTGGGCAAGCTAAACTTTGTTAAATAAAATACTTCAAACGTCTTTTTTATATTTTTTATCACATTATTTTAAATTACTAAACATCGACAACGTGATTTTAAACCGAAATATTCAATTTAAATGCAGTTTTCGTTTTGATTCGTGCGACGGCTTACAGTAAAACAGATGATAATCGGTGATTTGGGCAGGCTAAGGTTTGTTAAATAAAATACTTCAAACGTCTTTTTTATATTTTTTATGACATTATATTAAATCAGTAAACATCGATAACGTGATTTAAAACCAAAATATTCACTTTAAATGCAGTTTTCGTTTTGATTTGTGCGACGGCTTACAGTAAAACACATGAAAATCGGTGATCTGGGCAAGCTAAACTTTGTTAAATAAAATACTTCAAACGTCTTTTTTATATTTTTTATCACATTATATTAAATCAGTAAACATCGATAACGTGATTTAAAATCAAAATATTCAATTTAAATGCAGTTTTCGTTTTGATTTGTGCGACGGCTTACAGTAAAGGAGATATTTAAACAGTGATACTTGAGCGACGGCTTGGAGTAAAAGAGATATTAATGGGTCATACAACCAAGCCAAACTTTGTAATAAAAACACTTCAAACATTTTGTTTATATTTTTTATCACATTATTTTAAATTAGTAAACATCGATAACGTGATTTTAAACCGAAATATTTAATTTAAATATAGTTTTCGTTTTGATTTGTGCGACGGCTTACAGTAAAACAGATGATAATCGGTGATCTGGGCAAGCGAAGCTTTGTTAAATAAAATATTTCAAACGTCTTTTTTATATTTTTTATCACATTATTTTAAATTACTAAACATCGATAACGTGATTTGAAACCAAAATATTCAATTTAAATGCAGTTTTCGTTTTGATTTGTACGACGGCTTACAGTAAAACAGATGATAATCGGTGATCTGGGCAAGATAAGCTTTGTTAAATAAAATACTTCAAACGTCTTTTTTATATTTTTTATCACTTTATTTTAAATTAGTAAACATCGATAACGTGATTTTAAACCAAAATATTCAATTGAAATGCAGTTTTAGTTTTGATTTGTGCGACGGCTTACAGTAAAGAGATATTTAAACAGTGATACTTGAGCGACGGCTTGGGAGTAAAAGAGATATTAATCGGTCATACAATCAAGCCAAACTTTGTAACAAAAACACTTTAAACATTTTGTTTATATTTTTTATCACTTTATTTTAAATTAGTAAACATCAATAACGTGATTTTAAATCAAAATATTCAATTTAAATATAGTTTTAGTTTTGATTTGTGCGACGGCTTACAGTAAAGGCTTACAGTAAAGGATTAAGGATAAAAGCTTACAGTAAAGGCTTACAGTAATGTGCGACGGCTTACAGTAAAGGAGATATTTAAACAGTGATACTTGAGCGACGGCTTGGAGTAAAAGAGATATTAATGGATCATACAATCAAGCCAAACTTTGTAATAAAAACACTTTAAACATTTTGTTTATATTTTTTATCACATTATTTTAAATTAGTAAACATCAATAACGTGATTTTAAATCAAAATATTTAATTTAAATATAGTTTTCGTTTTGATTTGTGCGACAGCTTACAGTAAAAGGAGATATTTAAACAGTGATACTTGAGCGACGGCTTGGAGTAAAAGAGATATTAATGGATCATACAATCAAGCCAAACTTTGTAATAAAAACACTTTAAACCAGGGAATCGAACCGTTTAAAATAACGTTCCGGTTCAGGTTTAGGTTCGGCAAATTTTATTTTTAAAGCTTCAGTTCCGGTTCAGGTTCAGCAAAAAATTTTTTTTCGGGTTCAGTTCCGGTTAGGGTTCAGCAAAAAAAATTTTTTCGGGTTTAGTTCCGGTTCAGGTTCAACAATTTTTTTTTAGGGGTTCAGTTCCAGTTCAGCTCCGGTTCGGGTTCGGAATATATATTTTTTATTTATTTCTTACAAGCGTTAGGACTGTAAACACAATTTCTTACCTCATGTTATCATGGGCGCCCGTAGACGCGCTTCCTGGAGGAGTGATGGCAAACAGTCGGAAACACAAAAAATATTCTTAAAAAGGGTTTTTTAAAAAATTCTGGTACAAGTTTTAAAAAAATTAAATTAAACTAATTCACCGGCATGGGTCTTGGTTGTAAAAATCAAATCTTACTAATAAATTTATAGTAATGATCTTGCGAGCGCCAAAAGCGGAAACGGAAGTTTTTTGTGTTTTGTGATCTCAAAACTTTCTTATAGATTGCGTTTACATGAGTTTATATAGATCTTTCTTGGACTAGCCACTGATACATTTGTCTAAGAATTTTTTTATAATTTTTTAGTGGCGGCCCTCACGCAGGAGGTTTTTAGGTATGAAACGTCATTAAGGTTCATTTCTACTACGAGCGTAGATTGGAGTATTCTTTGTTTCTTTTAATGATTTTTTTCTTCGTTTTGCCTTTAAGCGCCGAAAGAAGTAAAAAAATTAATAAAACAAAAAATACTTCGTTTCACGCCGGTAGTGGAAACGGGCCTTTATCTTACGTAATCTAAACTTTTAAAGTTTTAAACAAATTAAACATTTAGTCATTCAAGTTTATAATAATAAAAAATTGACGCATAAAGGCTCTTTTCCCACTATGAGCGTGGAATGGAGTACAGTGGCGAGCAAAAAAGTAAGATTTTTTATTTTATCAAATTTTTTAAAAATAAGTTAGTTGCAATTGAATTATATTTCTAAAAAAGAAATAAATTAATATTGGATTTAATATAATTTTTTGTGCTCTTTTAATGATATATTACTTGATATATATTAATATAATTCAATTTTAACAATATTTTTAAAAAATCTTAAAAAATAAAAAAGTCTTACTTTTTTTGTTCGCCACTGTAGCCTACTCTTTGCTTGATTTATTGACTTTATTTGCTTCACTTAGATTTTAAGCGCGGAAAGATGATCAAAAGAAACAAAGAATGCTCTATTCCAGTGTTCTTCAAACTTTTTTCATCGCGACCCATTTTCCACGGTCAAATTTTTTCGCAACCCCTAAAAAAAGGTCTTCATCTAGAATCAATCTCTGATTCCGCTATTTTCGCCCCAAAATCAAGGTGTTCTCCAAAAAAAAAAAAAAAAGGTCTTCATCTAGAATCGATCTCTGATTTCGCTAGTTTCGCCTCAAAATCAAGGTGTTCTACAAAAAAAAAAAAATCTTCATCTAGAATCGATCTCTGATTTCGCTATTTTCGCCCCAAAATCAAGGTGTTCTCCAAAAATAAAAAAAAAGGTCTTCATCTAGAATCGATCTCTGATTCCGCTATTTTCGCCCCAAAATCAAGGTGTTCTCTAAACAAAAAGGTCTTCGCTTCGAATTAATCTTGTATTTCGCTACTTTTCCAAAATCATCGTAATCTCTAAAACTCCAAAATTTAAAATCTCTCGCGACCCCCATTGAGCCTCTTCGCGACCCACCAGGGGGTCGCGACCCCCAGTTTGAAGAACACTGCTCTATTCCACGCTCGTAGTGGAAACGAGCCTTAACTTTAGAAGTTTTTAAAGCATATTTATGTATTATTTTGTAAAATTTGAAATTTAAAAAAGCCAGTCCCCCTTTTTGTTCTCCTGGCGCACGTTCATGTATCTAGTGCACATACAGTATTTTTTCTTCATTTCTCGGCTGATAAAGTTGTTTATGACGTTTCTTTGTTGGCACACAAGTGCTCAAACAAATTGTGGCAACTTCAAACGGTAACATTTGATTTAATAATTACAACTAGAAATAAATTAAAAATTAAATCAGTTAGTTGTATAAGATTTTTTTTCTTAAGAGACAAATCTTTGACGTAAAGTTGAAGCAAACATTGATGCAAATAAAAAATTTATGTAATCCAATTTTCACTGCTATAATATCTTTAAATAAGCCTAAAAACTATGAACAGCTCATCCCGAATCAACCTTACTGCAAAAGTGAAGGCCTTTTTAAGATTCCAACATGCAAATTTGAGCCTAATAAGCTGAGAAATAAGAGAAAAGCAGTTAGCTTACAAAATTTTACTTAAACTTCACACTACAAGGCGAAGGTTAATAGTTTCTCTTCCTAATCTCAACAAATTTTTTTTTTAATTTTGTTTTTTTGAAAAATCAAAAATTAATTAACTTTATTGCATTGCTTGTTCAACATTATTTTTTACTCAATCTCGACTATTAGGGATACCATCATGCTAGTGAAAACCATTTGAGGCAACTATAAGTTACACTGAATTCGAATCATTCGATAAGTTTACACTGCTTTTTTATTAAACTTCTCCACGTAACTAAATTTCAGTCGAGTAGCTCCCCAACAGCATGCACTGTGCAGCTTCGATTTTTCAATGGCGTCAAATAATTTTGCTTCACCAACGATGGTTTCACTATGTTTGCTACGTCTCTATATTAATATGTATTTTTTTAAAGGTATGGCACTGTAAAAAGCTTAAGAACAACTGCTTTAGCATATATTTAAAATTTCGCTTTCTTTATCTAGCAAGTGACATGTTTTTGCTTTAACTTCTCGCCTGAAAAAGTCGTCTATAACGTTTCTGTATTGCCACACAACAAGTATCGTGACCAAAAAAATTGCGGCAACTTCAAAAACAAAATGTGATTCTGATTCTTCTACAAATAACTTTAAAATTAAAATTTGAGCATGAAACGGTCGAACCAGATCCATTTAAAATAAAGTTCTGGTTCAGGTTCGGGTTCAGCAATTTTTTTTTCTACGGGTTCAGCTCCGGTTCAGGTTCATCAAATTTTATTTTTAGGGGTTCAGTTCCAGTTCAGGTTCAGCAAATTTTATTTTTTCGGGTTCAGTTCCGGTTCGGGTTCAAAAAATAATAACGGTTAATACGGGTTTACGGATCCGGTTCGGGTCCGGTTCGACACCCTGCTTTAAGCATTTTGTTTATATTTTTTATCACTTTATTTTAAATTAGTAAACATCAATAACGTGATTTTAAATCAAAATATTCAATTTAAATGCAGTTTTAGTTTTGATTTGTGCGACAGCTTACAGTAAAGGAGATATTTAAACAGTGATACTTGAGCGACGGCTTGGAGTAAAAAAGATATTAATGGATCATACAATCAAGCCAAACTTTGTAATAAAAACACTTTAAACATTTTGTTTTATATTTTTTATCACATTATTTTAAATTAGTAAACATCGATAACGTGATTTGAAATCAAAATATTCAATTCAAATGCAGTTTTCGATTTGTTTTGCTCGACGGCTTACAGTAAAAGAGATATTTAAACAGTGATACTTGAGCGACGGCTTTTCGAGTAAAAGAGATATTAATGGGTCATACAATCAAGCCAAACTTTGTAATGAAAACACTTCAAACATTTTGTTTATATTTTTTATCACTTTATTTTAAATTAGTAAACATCAATAACGTGATTTGAAACCAAAATATTTAATTTAAATGCAGTTTTAGTTTTGATTTGTGCGACGGCTTACAGTAAAAGAGATATTTAAACAGTGATACTTGAGCGACGGCTTGGAGTAAAAGAGATATTAATGGATCATACAATCAAGGCAAACTTTGTAATAAAAACACTTCAAATATTTTGTTTATATTTTTTATCACTTTATTTTAAATTAGTAAACATCAATAACGTGATTTTAAATCAAAATATTCAATTTAAATGCAGTTTTCGTTTTGATTTGTGCGACGGCTTACAGTAAAAGAGATATTTAAACAGTGATACTTGAGCGACGGCTTTTCGAGTAAAAGATATTAATGGATCATACAATCAAGCCAAACTTTGTAATAAAAACACTTTAAACATTTTGTTTATATTTTTTATCACTTTATTTTAAATTAGTAAACATCAATAACGTGATTTTAAATCAAAATATTTAATTTAAATGCAGTTTTCGTTTTGATTTGTGCGACGGCTTACAGTAAAAGAGATATTTAAACAGTGATACTTGAGCGACGGCTTGGAGTAAAAGAGATATTAATGGATCATACAACCAAGCCAAACTTTGTAATAAAAACACTTTAAACATTTTGTTTATATTTTTTATCACATTATTTTAAATTAGTAAACATCGATAACGTGATTTTAAACCACAATATTCAATTGAAATGCAGTTTTAGTTTTGATTTGTACGACGGCTTACAGTAAAGAGATATTTAAACAGTGATACTTGAGCGACGACTTGGAGTAAAAGAGATATTAATGGGTCATACAACCAAGCCAAACTTTGTAATAAAAACACTTTAAACATTTTGTTTATATTTTTTATCACATTATTTTAAATTAGTAAACATCGATAACGTGATTTTAAACCACAATATTCAATTGAAATGCAGTTTTAGTTTTGATTTGTACGACGGCTTACAGTAAAAGAGATATTTAAACAGTGATACTTGAGCGACGGCTTGGAGTAAAAAAGATATTAATGGATCATACAACCAAGCCAAACTTTGTAATAAAAACACTTTAAACATTTTGTTTATATTTTTTATCACTTTATTTTAAATTACTAAATATGGACAACGTGATTTTAAACCAAAATATTTAATTTAAATGCAGTTTTAATTTTGATTTGTGCGACGGCTTACAGTAAAACAGATGATAATCGGTGATCTGGGCAAGCTAAACTTTGCTAACAAAATACTTTAAACATCTTTTTTTTAATTTTTGTCACATTATTTTAAATTACTAAACATGGACAACGTGATTTTAAACCAAAAAAGTCACTTTAAATGCTTTTTAGTTTTGATTTGTACGACGGCTTACAGTAAAACAGATGATAATCGGTCATACGGGAAAGCTAAGGTTTGTTAAATAAAATACTTCAAACGTCTTTTTTTAAATTTTATCACATTATTTTGATTTACTAAACATGGACAACGTTATTTTAAACCAAATTCTTCACTTTAAATGCTGTTTTAGTTTTGATTTGTGCGACGGCTTACAGTAAAACAGATGATAATCGGTGATCTGGGCAAGCTAAGCTTTGTTAAATAAAATACTTCAAACGTCTTTTTTATAATTTTTATCACATTAATTTAAATTACTAAACATTAATAACGTGATTTTAAACCAAAATATTTAATTTAAATGCAGTTTTCGTTTTGATTTGTTGCAAAACATCAGATACAGCTTTCTTATTTTTAGTTATTCAACAGCCGAGTATTGAAGTCGCATTTGTTGTCGTAGTACTTGGTTTATATATATGGTCTTGAATGACGCTTTGCGCGTAGTCACTGATGCCTCCATCTCTCTCAAACGGACCACTTACGACATTTTTCAAACATCCAGCCATCACCCTTTTACAACTACATGTAGTAGCGACAATTGTTTTGCCTAAAAGTGCTACTCCAGAGCTGTCTCCGCTACTTTTTCGATCCTGCGGTACACTTTAAAAAGTTCCAAAAATCAGCAGAACATCTGGACTAGGTAAAAAGCTAAATTTTCAACGCTTTCCGTTACCTAAAGTTTTATTTAACTGACATAAAAACCTAAAAATTTTAATGTTAACTCTAATGATAAAGTGATGACTTTCTTTCATATAAAGTTATTAATTTGCGCATATTGTGCACAATCGATTAATGGCTCAACGCGGGCCTAGATAAGCCTCTAGAGGATCTTGTAGGTGACACAGAGCAGAGATATCGGTCGATAACTCTTTGGTTGGCCCACAGGCTTTGCTGGTTTTGGGATTGCGACCACAAGCGCTCTTCTCCATATCTTGAGAATTTTGAGTCGGTGCAAACAGGAAGAAAAGAAGTCATATAACCAAGACTTCAAAGCAGCTCCATAATGGAGTATAAGCTTTGAGCAGATGGAATCAGGTCCCGGAGCTTTACCTGGTTTTAAATGTTGGAGGGCAGCAGTAAATTCTCTCTGTGAAAAATTTTCAGAGATATTTACTGCGTCTGGTGATGTGGCCCTCCAAAGGTCAGACACTTTTTGAGAGACAAGTCGAGATGACTTGCGATCAACAGCCTCGTATTTCCCATTTCTAACCAGCTGAGATGCAATAGCATTGGCTGTAACGGGACAGTGACGCGGAGAGTGTTGTGACCTACCAGTAAGGTTGCTCAAAATACTCCACGCTTTTCGACCAGAGTGTGAGAAGTCAATGCTCCGAACTGCATCGGACCATCAATTCCTCCGCTTTCTGTCAAGCTTGGCAAGCAGAGCTGTAGCAGCCAAACTTCAGTCGTCTCCCTGAGGAGACTGCAGAAAGGTTTTACAGAGGGATTCACACTCTGCATCACAACAAGGAATATAGTTGTTTTGATACCCGCGTGGGATAGTCTTTTTGGCTGCTTTTTTGATGATGTTACAGAAGTCGTGGTAAGCTCCACATCAAGTGAATCAGGCGGTAACAAAGTCTTTGCGCACTTATTTGTCAAAGCAATGTAGTGACTCCATTTGGCACAAATCAAAATAAAAACTGCATTTAAATTGAATATTTTGATTTAAAATCACGTTGTCGATGTTTACTAATTTAAAATAATGTGATAAAAAATATAAACAAAATGTTTAAAGTGTTTTCATTACAAAGTTTGGCTTGGTTGTATGACCCATTAATATCTCTTTTACTCCAAGCCGTCGCTCAAGTATCACTGTTTAAATATCTCTTTTACTGTAAGCCGTCGCACAAATCAAAACTAAAACTATATTTAAATTGAATATTTCGGTTTAAAATCACGTTATCGATGTTTACTAATTTAAAATAAAGTGATAAAAAATATAAAATAGACGTTTGAAGTATTTTATTTAACAAAGCTTAGCTTGCCCAGATCACCGATTATTATCTGTTTTACTGTAAGCCGTCGTACAAATCAAAACGAAAACAGCATTTAAATTAAATATTTTGGTTTAAAATCACGTTGTCCATGTTAAATAATTTAAAATAATGTGATAAAAAATATAAACAAAATGTTTAAAGTGTGTTTATTACAAAGTTTGGCTTGGTTGTATGATCCATTAATATCTCTTTTACTCCAAGCCGTCGCTCAAGTATCACTGTTTAAATATCTCTTTTACTGTAAGCCGTCGCACAAATCAAAACGAAAACTGCATTTAAATTAAATATTTTGATTTAAAACCGCTTTGTCCATGTTTACTAATTTAAAATAAAGTGATAAAAAATATAAAATAGACGTTTGAAGTATTTTATTTAAAAAGCTTAGCTTGCCCAGATCACCGATTATCATCTGTTTTACTGCAAGCCGGCGCACAAACCAAAACAAAAACTGCATTTAAACTAAATATTTTGGTTTAAAATCACGTTGTCCATATTTACTAATTTAAAATAATGTGATAAAAAATATAAACAAAATGTTTATTGGCTTGGTTTTATGACCGATTATCATTTAGTTAAAAGAGAAAGAAAAGAGAAAGGTGAGTGAGAGTAGCGAAAACGAGAGAGCGTTTTAGAAACGAGAGAAGAAAAAAATTTTAAAAAATGAAGGTGACGGCCGATAGTAAAAGAGATCCTTTTTTTGTAGGTGTAGTAACTCAGCCAAATTTTTAAAAAATGGAAGTCAAAGGTCATGGGCATTCAAAGATGGTCTATTCTGGCATTTGTAACAAATTTTCATAAATTTTAAAAGCTTGACAAATTTTTTTCAATATTTTTGGTTTAAATATTCCCTTCGTACACGCCCCTTGAAGGAATTGAAAAAAAAAACTATTTTTTTGTTTTTATGAAAAGGATATGGTCACCGATACATAAAACAATTACTTTTTTGGATGTGACGTCATTCATATGCAAATTAATTGATGTGTACAATTGTACACAAATTTGTACGAACCCATGTATTTGATGCAATTTTTTGCTTTTTTAACAACATTTTCAGTGGTTGATGCACCATGTGTACAATAGAGATGTGCTTAACTGTTACTTTTGAATAACTGTTACTAACTGCTACTTTGAAATATTTATCTGTTACTTTTAACTGTTACTTTTTATTCGTTAAGCGAAACAGCACTTTCGCTAGTAGCAGATACGAGAAATAAGAGAAAACAAAAAAGCAAGTGAACTGCACTGGCAGTAGAGATGTGCTTAACTGTTACTTTTGAATAACTGTTATTAACTGCTACTTTTAAAATTTTAGCTGTTACTTTATATTCATTAAGCAACTAAGAACTAACCAATAGCAATTGTATGTTGTTACCATATCAAAGGCAGAAACAGATAAGAAAAAAGCAGTTACATTACAAATTATGTTATGTATTTTTTTTCTCAGAGTATAAAATTTGTAATGCTTAACTAATCTCAGAATAAAAAGTATAGCCAATATATTTTGAAACATTGTTTATTAAGGATGTTTCGAAATTATAGCTCATTGCATTATCAACTATGTAAAACTTTTTGTTATTGGTTGCTATTGTTAAATTAAACTTTTTGTTATTGTTAAAATTTACTTTTTTGTTATTGGTTAGTTCTTAGTTGGCTTAGTGAATATAAAGTAACAGATAAAATTTTCAACGAGCAGTTAATGTAAAAATTCCTTAAAAGTAACTGCTATTATTCACACCATGTTATCTTAGAGCTCAATTTTTTCAAAAAAGCAGCAATCTCTCATCTGCTTTACATTTGTGTTACATATAGCAAAGTGAATTGCAAGGTAACAGTTAAGAAAAAATTGTTAAAAAGTAGCAGTTAAGAAATAACAATTAAGGAGTAGCAGTTAAGAACTAACATTTAAGAAGTCAATTTTTTAGATTGAAATGGTATCTTAGAGCTCAATCTTTTGAAACTTTTTCTTTTTCAAAAAAGCAGAAATCTCTCATCTGCTTTGTTATATTGTTTGCTATATGTATTACAAATAGCGAAGCAGATGAGAGATTGCTGCTTTTTCAAAAAAGAAAAAGTTTCAAAAAAATTGAGCCCTGATATACTATGTGGCATGAATAATAACAGTTAACTTTTTAACTGTTATTTCCTAACTGCTACTTTTTAACTGTTACTTTGCAATTCGCTTTGCTATTTGTAACACAAATGTGAAGCAGATGAGAGATTGTTGCTTTTTTGAAAAAGAAAAAGTTTTAAAAGAATTGAGCTCTAACATGGTGTAAATAATAATAGCAGTTCACTTCTTAACTGTTATTTCTTAACTGTTACTTTGCGATTTACTTAACTGTTAATATTCGTTAAGGAAATTAACTGTTACTTTTTAACGAACTGTTATTTTTTGCACACCTCTACTGTACAAATGATGACACCGAAACTTAAAAAATTATTGCCACTTGTAAAACACTTTTTCATCCAACAGGGAGCTCCGAAATGAAAATATTGCTCCTTTTGGACATATTTACAACAAGCTATCTGACTTTTTCAACTTTTTATAGGGTGTATTAGAGATATAAAATGCACCCCTATTTTAGTACAAAATGTAACCGCAAACAGATCCTTGAAAATCAAACTTTTAAAGAACAAATTAACAAATTTTTAATTTAGTAAGAGTGCTGGTAACCTTAACAACATGAAAAAATATTTACATGCTCTACTAAGCCAATAATTGCTTTACTGAGTTAGATAAAACCCAACTAGGTTGCATGTGTACAATTGGACACAGTGTGTACGAAGGGGATATGGAGAAAATGTTGTTAATAAGATTTTGTATGGTCTTAAAAATTTCAACCCAAAATAAGAAAAGGTTTGAGAGATATTTAAAGTTAAACATGATATGAAAAAAAATTGTGTTACCTTACATGCTTTAGTTACCCAGACCCCAATAAAAATTTACTATACAATTTTGTCCATATATTTACTTTAGTATGACATAATTACCTTCCAAAATTCATTTATAGTTCTTAATGTTTTTATGTAAAAAACATGCATCAAATTTTGAGAAAAAATGCAAAAACTTAAGGCAAAATTTTTAATTTTAGATATGGAATAATTTTGTTTAGGTTAAACTTTAGGTAATGCTTTGCAAACACCATATTTTATCTACCAGCCACTTTTTGTGAATTTTTTGTAATTTTTAAGTCATAACATATGTTAAATTTTGTTTAACAAGTCTTATGTGTTTGAAAAAAAGCTTTAGGCAATGTTATATAAATCTTAGAAATAGAAAAAAAAGGTGCATTTAAGAAGACAAATTGGTAGCTAGACAATTACTAAACATAATAAACTTAGCTAATAATAAGCAGCAGTATCAACAACATTCAATTTGTGATTGATGTTTGTCAACACTTTGAAAAATTTTGTTGTAATTTTCATTGCTAAGTTTTTAACGTCATCTTGAGATCTATCCATATTTGGCACAGAAATTAAACAAAAAAATATCATGAAGAAGCCAACGTCTTTGTTGATATACAGGCCAGCTTAAACATTTGGTGCTTTTATTTAATATTATAAATTAAATTTTTATATTTTTCTCTTTATCTGGTAAGAACAAAAAAAATCTTCATTTAAAATATGTGTAACATTGTTCCATTTATGTCTTAAAAAAACTAGTGTTGACCAAAAACTAAAAAAAACTGCCAGCTATTATTATGTTGCTGCAAATCACGATCACACAAACAAGTTTTTTGATACATTTTTACACCCTTGTTTTAAGACAAGTTGAGATGCTTGATCAATGCAAGGAAGGTACTTTAGCTGGAAAAAAGTGCAGGTTGCCATAACATTATAAATTTGGGTGCAAAAGGTTGTTGACCCCTGCTTAAAATGTTAGCTCATTCCTAACTGAAGATTCTTTTCTGGAAGAATGGGTCTTTTTGTAAAAGCACACAGTTTTAAAATTACAACTACAGGTAGAATGTGCAGAAAAATTTAAATTTTGAAATGACATTCATTAAATGTTGAATTTTTTAACAAGAAATAAAATAAGACATTGTGTTGTATAGTATAATTGGATTATCACCTGATGAACAAGTTTTTCTATTCCAAATTTTCTTGTAATTTTACAAAAAAATTAAGACATTGAAGCAACAGCAAAAAAGTTTTGTCACAAAGGCAGTATTTTACAACAATTTATTTTTTTTATGCAAAACTTTCAATTGCCATTGTCTTATACTTAAAGTATGCTGCAATACCAAAATTTGTTTGTGCCATCTGTTGTTCAGCTGATAAGAATGAAAAGTCACATTGGAAAAATATGTTTATAAGTATTAAATTAAAAAATTTTTTAGCCAAATATCAATGTATTTAAATTTCTAATGTTAAATATTTGAATTAAAAAGGTACTTAAATAGTTTAAACTTTATATCAAGGTTGTTTAACATAGTATTTTTCAAATGTATTACAAAAATGCAAGGTTTGAAGTTTTGTGAGCCAAGTTAGGGTTAGGGTTAGGGCCCTAATCCTAACCCTATGTCATAAATATGCATTATGCATACTTATTTTTTGTACAAATCTTTTATGGTCTGCTCACATCAGAAAAATGTCTAATGATGGTTAAATCAGAGCAATTATTATACTAAACTATCAAACCATGAAAGATTTTGCTCCCCAATAGTATCTTTGTATTCTTCATTTAGGCTATATGCGCCAAGCTAAGCTATACCTTTAATTTTCTTCAAGTGTTTTATTACAAGATTACCTTTTCATTTTACAATTTCAGACCCTGAAGCTATGCCTTTGATTTTTCTAATGTATTATGTCTAGATAAAACTTTTTTTTTCCAAATTAGCTAGCTTGATTATTGTTTGCACTTTATCAAGTCTATTTTCACCAATAATTGTCCTGGCTGTTGAAAATTAATGCAATGTGGTCATAAACAGCAAAGTGCCAATGTGATATTGGTCGAAATCAAATCAGTCTTTGTACTTTTCCACAATAATGTATTATTTGTCTTGATGGTAAGAGGTTAAATTACCCCTCAGTGTGCATTTCTTGATCAGTTGAATGCATTACAAGCCAAAAGTGATATACCACCAGTGGTAAATTTTGATTTTAAATTTTAAATAAAAAAATACCATTATTTTAAATTTACCTTGTATTTGAAAAAAAACATATCAGATATGAAAGTTTATTTGTTGAATGCAATAAAAATGTACAAATTAAAAAATATTCGCAATAAAAAAATTCTTTTTTCAACTTATTTTATTAAACAAAAAAGTAAAAAAAATCCAAAAAAATGTTTTTTTCTTAAAAATTAACTTACAAATGAAAGCTATGAATGCCAAACTATAGTATGAAAGTTATTATTTCTTAATCTTTTGAAGCATGGAATGGATAGTGCTGGTCTATTTTTGCAGTAACTACAAACAGTTTTCACTCTTCTTGCTTTCTTATCTGCAATTGAGCTTCCTTCATTTTGAGATATCATATCATAGCATCCTTTACATCTTTTTCTTACATTTCTATATTTTCCATCTAGTTCCACAAGGACATGAGCTATTATTTTACCACAAACCATTGAATTTCTAAGTCTATCATTTTTTTCTAAAGCACTGCCAGTAAGAAGTGACAGAACCAAAGATTTTCAAAATTTATTCATGGACAACTTTTTTCTTGCATGATATTTCTTGAATAAAACAAAAGCATTTACTACACATGTGCCCAAAAAAGCTCAAATGCAGCCTTTTAATACCATTTTCAGATTTTACATAGGGCAGAATAGTATGATGCCATATGATCAGAGTAATCAATGCCCTTTTAGGCAACATTATAATCAAGTACATGCTTGGGCTTTACAGAAGCAGTATCATGCCTTGTTTTCCCTGTTTCTATTGATTTGTATGCTCAGGAACAGTTGTAAGCATATGTACATTTTGCTTATCCTTCCACTTCATAACTTTTTTATCATCTGAGTTTTGTTTACCTATTACTTCACCTCGCTTTAGTTTCTTGCTAGTAATGCACTTAGATTTCCTCTCTTATTTGTTCTGTGTGTTTCACATGCATACTGTATGTTGCTTTTCCAATTAGGTTTGTTGCAGTTTCAAGAGACAAGTAGAAGTCATCTATTTATAATGTTCTGCTCTTTCTAAACAACCCTTTCATTAGCACCATTATGATAGATTTGGAATGTGATAAACCTTTACCCTTGTTTAGAATGAATCTCTGGATGAACCTATCAATTGAACATAATTTATAAATTTTTAAGCTGTACCTAACCTATGACTGTTATTGCCTCAAGATTGTTGTGCCACAAAAAAGGACCAAACGGTCATCTTTAACAACTTTTTCTTCAGGAGTAACTTGCTCAAAACTTTTAAATAACAGTCTAATGAGAGGATTCAATTTATACAACCTGTCAGTCTTCAGCTTGAGTGTTGGATGCCAAATGCAAGAAATGCAAAATCAATTCAAAATTATCTCTGGACATAGTTTTTGTATGAGTTGAACACCATGCATTTCACTTTGAGACCAGTAACTGTCTTAAGTTGGTTGTCTGTTTAGGCCCATTTTATAAATATCATTTTCTGTTAATAGTTTACAAAAGTTCATCTTTGATCTTCCAGTAATTGATTTATTAAATTCTTCAGTTTCTTCAAAGAACTTGTTTGTAACAATTAAATGTATCATTTGTAACAAATATTTTATATACATCAGTCAGCTCAGTTTCAATATTTGATGAAATTTCAGTTTCATACTGTATTATTTCAATGGCAATAGACAGAAAATTTCTAGATCCAACAGGAATATGATGCCAGGTATTACTAGGAATCTCAATTTCTTTCATAGAATCATCATTTTTTTATCAATTTGATTTTCATTATTATCATCTATGTCTGACCCATATGACTCACTATCTACTTTATTTTCATTATCAAAAAACTCAGAATCAGGACTGTCAACATTCTTAGACTCACTAGATGAGTGAAATACCAAGTTCTTTCTACCATCAAACAGTGATATATCCATTGGGTCTGAAAAAGTTTTGTCCAAATAATAATATATATATAGAGAGAGCTGTATTATTTATAATGTAATAAATTACACTGGTCTACGAAAAAAAAATTTTTTCTGGTATTAATCAGGGCTGGGGAGCCACTGTAGAAGAGCACTAGCTCCAGAGCTATTAAGTATTCATTCACTAGCTCTGGCTCCCCAGCTCTGGCTCTCCAACTCTTTAATAAACAAGTAGTTTATCATTTAGTGTTAAAATCTTTTTTTGCAATAAACTATTCTATTCTAACAAGAATCATGACTTCTGATCTTTACAATTATATTAATCAAATCCAAAGCAAGTACCAAGAAATATAACTAAATGAAAATCAATTGTGGCGTTATCTAAACATTGAAAAGGTTAAATCATAACTATTATGAATTGCAAACTCCACACTGACAAATAGCTAAACTTTATCTTTTTAGTGAAAAACTTTAGAAGCACATGTGTGCAAAAAAACTCCCTAGAGATTTAACGCACAAGGAAATAAGCGAGAACGTTTGTGACAAAACATTAAGGCAATAAAAAAGATTGAGTCAGCCAAATCTTCACTCTACAATTTTAAGAGATAAATTTATGATGTAACAATCATGTAAAAATTGAACCAAATAAAAAATTTAAGTTATCCAATTCTCATGACTACATTATGTTTTAGTCATATTAAATTTTGATATTTATTTACTCTTAATAATTGAGTGTTTAAATTAGTGATGGGATGATGTCAATTTTTTTTTCGGACTCTGATGTTAATTTCAACAACATTTTTTGATTCCGATTCTTAATCAGAATTCACCTTTTTTTATAGGAGGCTAACAATTTTTTTTAAAAGCACCTTGTTTCATTAGTTGCATAATTGATGTACAGTGCCTCTTCCATAATTGTTTTAAATTGTTTACCATTAGCCATTGTAAATTAAAGATTATATGTATATTAAAAAGTGAATCAATTGTCCTCGCAGATTGCAAAGAATAAGAGCAATATTTTAATACAAAATTTGTTTAATCACTGTTTTGAAAAAATCACAAACATCTGTTGCTTCTTTATTTAAATAGAATTTTGATCCTTATTTAATTAAAAAGATTCTGTTTGAAAAAGGATATTTACATATATATTATACAAACTTTATTTAACTACTTTTTAAAAAACCAAAACAGTCTGTTTCATTCTATTGAAATCTTCCTGTGTTTACAGGAAAAATAAAGAACATAGTAAACATAGTACTATGTTTTCATAACATCATTAAGAAAACATAGTACAATAAGTCAATCTTATCTGATAAATAATACGTAGTTCTGCAAAACATAATTTATAAGAGGTTGTTTCAAAATTTTAAATTATTTTTAACAATAGAAATATTATTTAAGCTTTTCAAACTTTATGCTTTGAAATATGTAGTTTGTTAAACTACAAAAATAATTCAAAACTGTCAAAAAGTAAAACAGGTCAAACACAAAAAATATGATGATGATCATGATGACTGTTTTGCCTGCCTAAACTTGTCAGGAGGCAATTAAAAATCTGAAAATAAATAATTTTTATAATTTGCTAGTTTAATATAATAACTGCTCTGACTTAATCGTCATTGAGTATTTTGCTGATGTGCCATGTGTGCTGATTAGAGGAGATTTGTAGAAAAATGTTTATATACTGAATAATGCTGATTATGATGTAATAACTTTTGTATGATCACAAAACTTCAAATCTGTCATCTTTGTTGTACATTGTTGTGCTCTTTGTTAACAATCAAAAAACGTGATATGTTGAATTTTTTTAAATTTTAATATTTGAAATTAAGCCATTGTAAATTCCAATAGATTAATATTCAGCTGAGAACATCCCTAAATTTAACACATTCAACAATTTCTAAAAGTAAATTTTTACTCTTATCAGCTAAACAACAAATAGTAAAAACAAGTTTTGTTGGTATCACAGTTTACTTTTGAATATGCAACAATGATGATTATAAATTTTGAATATTAAAAATTAATTGTAATATGATTTTACCTTTGTGCAGTGCTTCCTGATTCAATGTTTATTCTGTGACCCATTTGATTGATAAAGCCAATCTTGCACCCAATTTTTTTTTAATCAGAGGGGTTTAGAGAAAAAATTCAAAATATGTATAAAAACAATGCAGAAAAGAAATTATTTGCTTTTATTTGGCTAACAGAGAGGAAAAGAAGGTAGCCTTCAATAACATAATCACACCAAATACAAAAGTGAATAAATAAATAAAAGAAACTGAGAATTTGATAGTGACTAGGTTTTTTGACTTCTGCCTGCGCTTTGCAATTATCTGTTCAAAACATAAAGCCTTGTGGAATAATGCGATGTGTAGATTATTTTTAGGGTTTAGGGCATTGCATTAATTATTCTTAAGGTAAAATAGAGAAAAAAATCACAGCCAAGTGGTAGCAAATGGTACCAAAAGTTGTGATTCTTTCTGCTAGAGTTGATACCCAATTGAACACTACACCAAAAAATTTCAAGTGAACTTAACTCATAAACCAGCTTTATTAATTGGTGTACTTGCATCTCTGTCAAACAATTCTTATCTTAATCCTCATCTCCCACCTTCTCCAATTTGAAAGCAAAGGAATTGACAATCCAAGTTTTTGATTCTTCCAGATCTCTTGGGCAGGGTTTCTTAAACCTTTTTCACACCATGGCCCATAAAATTTGAAACACAATTGTTGCAACTCAATGTGTATATTCACTTTCATTTTGCACCAAATTTCACAAAATTGTTTCCAAATTACAGGGTGTTTCATCTCAATATGTCACTTTATGATAGCTTATATCTCAATAACTGTTGGAGATATGAAAACCAAACTTTTTTTGCTGAAAACTAATGTTCTTAAGTTTATGCAGCAAAAATTTGAATGCAAAAATCAAACAAATAAATGTTTTATTAAACTTTTCACAAATGTTCAATATGCAAGCCCTTGGCTACACAGCACACATCGAAACAGTATTCCATTTCTTGCCAAACTCAAACAAGCATATCAGGATTGATGATTGTCAAGGCCTCAGTTATCCAAGTCTTCAGATCATCCACTGACATTGGAAGAGGGGGAACGTAGACCAAGCTTTTTACATAGCCCCAGAGAAAAAAGTCACATGGAGTTAGGTCTCGAGATCTAGGGGGTCAATGCAGAAGGACGCAATCATCATTTCCAGCACATCTGATCCATCTGCTATGCAAAGTAGCATTTAGATACTGTCTTACAATGAGACTGCAGTGAGGCAGTGCCCCATCCTGTTGGAAAATAAAGTCTGCTTGCTCTTTGTTAAATAAAAGTTCCATCAACCAATTTTGCAGCATATCAAGGTACATTTCACTGTTGACTGTGGTTCCTTCAAAAAAGAAAGGCCCATGCACAACGCTTCAATATGGCACAGAACATGTTCACATTAGGAGAATCTCGCACATGCTCCAGTGTTGAATGAGGATGCTCAATTCTTGATATGCATGCTTTATGTTTGTTGACTTTGCCAGTTAGGTGGAAGGTGGCTTTGTTGCTAAACACAAGACAGTCATCAAATCTGTCTTCCAACATCGCCTGCATTTGGGTACAAAAGTCTTTGCGAGCTGGTTTGTCAGTGTCTTCCAAATGCTGGAGCAAATGCAGTTTATAAGGTATCATATGCAGGTGTTTTCTTATCACTCACCAAACAGTTGTTAAAGACATCTGAAGTTCATGACTAGCTCTTCTGATTGACTTCCTGGGGTTCCTTTGGAAGATGTTTTGAACTCTTTTGATCGTTTCAGTTAAAGGTTATGGGGCAATTCTCTGGGAGCACAAACATCCCTCCTCCTTAAATTTTGCATGCCATTTCTATATGGTACGTCGGTCTGGTGGCTGCTTTGAAAATTCTGTCCAAAATTTACATTGAACACATGTCCATGAGTTGTTTTTATCAAATTCCAAAACACAAAACGCTTTCTCCTTTCTAATAAAAGACATTTTAAGCAAATAAGAGGCAAATTGATGGAAATGATATTTTATGCAAAAAGCTGAAATTTTGATTGTGACATAACAATGGTCTGGAAAAACAAAAAAATTGAAGATTTTACCTATCCAACAAAACCAATTTTATCCTGCTACTTTTGTCAGTTACCAAGATATGAGATTTTCTAAAGTGACATATTGAAATAAAATACCTTGTCAATTTCATCGGAGCCAAAAGCTTTTCATGATGATGAAATCAACTTTGTTTAAAATGATATTAAAATTCTGTACCACAAAGAAACACCCTGTATAGTGAAAAGCAAATAAATAAAAAAAGGACTTTACTTTCATTCCACACCCAATTTTCCTAAATTGTTCCTTCACAACAAAACACAGCCCAAACAACAGCACTTTTCACACTATCTCAGTGTGTAGTGTGACTCACCTAAAAAATTTGCTGTGGCCCACTGGTTGAAAACCCCTGTCCTAGGAAGAAAAACGTCAAATTTGACTCTTTCAGCCTTTCCAACTGCTAAACAATTTCTGCCTTGTCATTTCTTTCAAATCCAAGTAACTCTATTTCAGCATGACTTTGTCTAGCCAAGAATCACTAGAAAAATTCTTCTGCATGATATGCCAACTCCACAACAACAGTTTCTGTCTGAAGGTATGCAATAAGGCACAAGCAGTCACAATATTTACTCTCTTTCTGCATCGAAAGATTTGGGTCATTCAGATGCTAGAAAACATCTGCCAGGTATGCCAACATTATAGCATAGTTAGGAGATTCAAAAGTATACACAAAGAAACTCTTTTGTTCTTGCAGAAACTGTTCAATTACCATTTTGCACTCCAAAAACCTTGTCAAACATCGACCTCTGGAGAGCCACCTGATGTCTATATGAAACAGCAGAACAGAAGCATCATTATCAAGATCACTGTTGAATGCTTTAAACAACCTGTGATTCAAAACTTTTTTTTAAATATAATTTACAGCTACAATACATGAACCAATCACATTTTTCACAGTAACAGGCAAAATTTTTACTAGAGCCTGATGATAAAGAATACACCACGTCTGGAATTACATTTTTCATGAGAGCAACAAATCCAGATCAGCATAGCTAGAGCACCATCTGTGCAAATAGATGCATTAGTTTGTAGCAGAATGTCATTAGGTTAAAAAAGTAATGTTCAACAAAATTTTTATATACAGCATATATACTTTGGCATCTTTAATGGATTCTTGCATCCTCAGCAACAGCTATCACACCCCCGGGAAGCACTGCCTTAGTGACATAATAAAACTTTTTTGCTGTCAGTGTTAGTGAAGTTAAATTAAAATTATTTATTCTCCTGCTGAATTGGCTTGCCGATGAATTGTCCCCTGCTGAATAGTTACGACCTATACAGTTAATTAATGGCACTTTCATTGTTATTAAATGAGTAAACATTTTTATTGATGTAACATATATGTTTTATGACTTGACTAAATTATTTACATTGTTAACTATCAGATAACCTTTGGGTTCTGGCAAAATTATTAAAAAACTTGTTTTTTATTTTGCAATCTCAAAAAAATAGATTATATTTTTTTTAGAATTGCTTATTACCAAATTTAATTGAATATAACATGTAAATTTTCTATGAAAATATAAACTCAAGTCTGGGTGCACATTATATATGAGAGGTAGGCTAGCTAAGGAAATGGTATTCTATTATCAAATGTGTCGTTTCCATGGCTATGCCTTGGCTCCTGAGTCAAGAAAAAGTAAAACAAAATTTATACTGATTTTTAATCAAAAATTAGGAGTGCATGTTGTACACAAGTGCATGTTGTACTCGAATAAATATGGTACTTATAAATTTAATAATGTTTATAAATATACTAGTATAATGTTTTTTAAGTTTAAAATATTTTTATTAAAATATAGGTCATTAATTTTTAAGTGTTTTTAATGTATAGATATGGGTATCAGTATTAGTGGATTAAATGAATTAAAAGAAAATCAATATTTAAAAAAATTTTCTGATTCTGAAATAATATCACAATATGATCCATTTTGGAATCAATTACTTTCCTATTCTTTTAAAACAGTGGGTACTCGTTTGGCTGTATTGCAATTAGGAGAAATTACACAATCTTACAGTAAATCTTTGTTTGCAAATAATCAGCGAACTGGCAATTTTACATCTTTGGTAAAACTATTTGTTTCTCGATCCACTGAACTTTTATCTTCTGTTGAATGTGAAGACAATATATTTGTGTGGCAAACACTAAATGCATTGCAGATTATTAGGCACTTATGTATGTTTTTGGTCGAAAACATGACTGAGGACAAAATCATAGAGCAATTTGAAGCTTGTTCATTAGATGAAAGAAAAAAAGAACTTGCAACTACTTCAGCTTTTGCAAATACATTTGAATCTTGTTTGATTAAAGATTTTATTTCTGCTCTTATGAAAATAACTATCAGTGTGCCTGTTTTGTCATCTACATATGACCTTCATCTTGAAACTATTAACTGCTTGATTGTTCTTTTATCTGTACAAATGTATGCTGCTACACCTTCACACCATGGGCCTGTTTATAGTGTTTTTTTCAATTCTTTTGATGCATCATTTGTCAATCAGTTTGTGCATTCGTTATTTCAACATTTTGTTGAACAAAGACTGCCTCCCAGAAGTAACAATGATGATTATGGAGGTAGTTTTGTTTTAGGATTTGCTTCAACTCTAGTTGCTGGCTTGCGCTCTGTGTGGAAATTTCAATCGGAAGAAAGTTATCAAGAATCATCTAGTATTAAAAGTGTTAGCTTCCCCCAGCAATGCTGTCTTTTGGCTTTAGTACTAATAAACCATAAACCAAATACATCCAAAACCTTAAGTCAACCTTTGATAAATATTTTTCATGATTCAATTTGTTCTTTTAGGCATATTCAAGGCAGACAAAAGGGAGTTGAGAATCAAAGCAGTGAAAAACCACCTTCATTTCATATAAACATGTCAAGACTGTTCACAACACTCTGTAATACCCAAAGTTTTGAAAGCAGCACACTTATGTTATATTTTCTTCTTCACAACAATGTTGATTTTAAAGCTTATGTGTTGTCTAAATCTGACATTGACACACTGATTGTACCCATTCTAAAAATTTTATATATAGCTCCGTCTCAAAACTCTCATCATATTTACATGGCTCTAATAATTATTTTAATTTTAACTGAAGACGATCATTTCAATAAAAGCATTCATGAAATTAATCTCTTTTCAGTTGCATGGTATACTGATAGAATTTTGACGGATGTTTCACTTGGCGATCTTATGATTCTTGTGATTTTGAGAATTATTCAGTTTAATATGTATCAATTACGAGATCGCTATTTACATACAAACTGCTTAGCTGCACTAGCCAATATGTCTTCTCAGTTTCGTTCTATTCATAGTTATCCTGCTCAAAAATTGTTTGAACTTATTGCATCATTAACGAAACGACACAAATTGTACAAACAAAAACTTTCTGCAGTTCACCCATTAACTAATGTTGAGGAATTAAAACAATCCTCTATAACAGCCATTGATCCAGAGTATAATTATGCTGAAGATATTCAGGTTTTAGAAGAGGTGATAAGAATGCTTCTTGAAATAGTCAATTCTTGTTTTAGCACAGGAATTCATCGTCACAATTCAAATTTAGTTTATGCTTTGCTTCAAAAGCGAGAAGCTATTGAACAACTAAAAAAGTATCAAGTTTTTCAAGATATTCTTCAAAACATAGAAAGCATTATCAATTTTTTTATTGAAAGAATTGATCGAGTACAGCAGAACTCATTAACCATAAATGAAGTACAGAAGGTTATTGAAGAAGCTGTTCTTCAGCTTCCTTCTCATTATTTACGCAAATTTCCAGACCTGAAGTTTCGCTACTTAGAAGAAGAATCACCCGATGACTTTTTCGTTCCATATGTTTGGTCGCTTGTTTTTAATAAAAGTGGTATTTACTGGAATCCTGGTTGTGTTCAGTTATTTAGTCTTGAACAATAAACCTTCGTCAACTTAATTTTTTTATTTACAAGTTAAGTGATTTTATTTTGTGCATTTATTGATTTCGTTATTCGTATTTATTTAGTTGAAATAGGACTATGTTATTATACACTGAGTAGCCTACCTTAATTAATACCACGAAAAGAATTTGTGCATCAAGTGTCTTGAAAAAAACATTTTTGTTAATAAGATTTGTATTCTATTTTTAAATTTTTGTATTGCCATAAAAAATTAGTAAATACAGTAACATTTACTGTATTTGTGTAAAGGCGCGTTTACAGCCGTTTACATCACTTTTTTTTTTCAGCGTGATCTTTGTTTGTTTTATTGACGCTCAAATCTACTCATTTTTTATGAAAAAATAAGTGGATTTGAGCGTTAATAAAACAAAGACCACGCTGAAAAAAAAGCATTGTAAACGCGCCTAAGCCTACACATAACCGTACCAGCCGAAAAAATGTTGGAAGCAACACAGTTTTTCCCCAATTTTATCAATGTTTACCCGAATGATGATCTTTTAGCATATAACGCGTATGAGAAGAAATTTCGTTCTAAATTTAGGGTGGAGACAAAAAAAGTATTCACTTTAAACCTGTCTTTGATATCTAGATTTTCGTCTCAAAAAAGTAGTGATCTCTAAAAAAATTTTAATCGTCTTTCTGCATTTGGTAACTTTGTTGTGCAGATGTAGTTCGTTTTCGCTGCACAAAAAAAATTGTTTTGCCCTAATAATTCCTTGTTGCTGCCTGAAAAATTCTGATTTTGTCTCTTGCCCCCAGCTGGTACGGCTGTAGGCACTTTCACTCATTTACTTACACTACATTTTTATGATTTTAATTTAACTAATTTTTTGTCTTTCATTTTTTATTAATGGTGCTAGCGATTTGTACGTTGTAATAAAAGGAAATGTAATGTAATGTTCTCAGTGGTGTCCATACAGTATGTTTCATTACTCGATGAAATTTTAAATATATTTAATATTATTGTGAGCTGTTGTAAAAAAAACTCTTTTATAGGTACTTGGCTTTCATATCAAAGTGATGAAAAAACATGACGCTTAGGTTTTGTTAGCAATCTAATGTCAAAATAAGTTGAACGTTATGTCGATGTAAACTAGCGGTGGGTAACCTATGGCCTGCGTCTGCATGGGAAGAAGCATAACAAAAAAGTGTTTTGCAACCGGTGTACCCTGTTTTTTCATTTATCAAAAGTTTTTGGGATAAAAATGTGTCGCATTATGTCATAATTTTAGCAATGCAACAATTTGCAACATTATCAGACTTGCGGCAACCGTCAATAAAATTTGGGCAAAGCTGTATTGTCCCCCAAAATTTTATGTCACTGCAGCTAATTATTAATTTTGGGATGCGGCTTTTGAGTGCAACCAGGTTCCCCGCCCCTGGTGTAAGCCTTGTGTATAAAAAAAACTTTCTCTATTATTCTCTTTCGACTTTTGGTTTCTTACCTCTGTCGAGTTCATATTTAACCTTTTTTTTTCGTGGCCGAGTAAGTAAAAGCATTGTATAATTGCGATCAGTGATGAAGGTCTCGAGACCAATTTTCAGGGGCTCGGTCTCGGCCTCTTGCTGGCGGTCTCGATCTTGGTCTCGTAATGACCTGGTCTCGGTCTTGTACTTTTTATATTGGTTTCGAGAGCAGACATTTTTTGATATTTTTGTTATTTAACCCGATAACTGCGGAATTAAATTTTCACAAACCGTTTCTCAGTGCGTGATTAAAATGCGCCTCGCTTTTTAAAATGACTCTTTTCTTGCTATCGCGAGCTGTCTGGGGATTTTCCTATTAGTCTGTTTTAGAAGCCGTAAACTCAGGCAGACGAGAGTTAATCCTTCTTCAAGTAATAGCCAATAATTGAAGTGAAAAGTTTTTTTTTTTTTATTTTTATCTCTATATTTATCCTCCTGACTCGCAGGAAAGCGACGGAGGCGCTATACATAGGGTAAGAAATTACCCCGACCTGCTTCCGGAGATGCCAAGATATTGCTGTCCGCTAGTAATTTAGTAGAGATATTACTGTAATTTAGAACTGCTTGTCAAGACCACCAAGCAGGGGAAAGTGCCGTAAAGTGTCTTTCCCAAGGACACAACAGAATGGCGCAAGTGGGTTTTGAACCGAGATCATGTTGATCATCAGTCCGGCGCGTTAACCGGACTGATGATAAAGTACTACACACTTGCAAAAAATTAAACTTTTAAACTATTAAACTATTAGATGTTTCGATGCATTTATTTAGTTGTTCTGTGAAGAAATTATACAAAAAAAGTAGTTGCATTTTTTAACCAAATTGATAATTAGATGCTAGGTTTTGATCATAAGAAAATGTTGAATGAAATGTTTAGGAATTTTTTTATAGCATTTTAGTTTTAAATTTATTAGCAACAAATTGGCTTTATGGCAACTACCAGGCTTCCTTGATTACTTGTATTTCGTTTATCTGGCATTTAATTATCCGACCACTATATTTTGTACAATATATTTTGGAACATCACAGCTGTAGTGTATACCACAGTAGGGGAGACCGGGTCTGGTTGTCACAAACAATTTTTTGAGTATTTCGCAACCTTGTGCAATAATCACTTTAATGTTAAATCACGTGTCTTTACCTCTTTGTTTGCCAGATGCAGTTTGACTTTGATTAAGTAAGCACAGTTTAAATAAAGTTTAAAATACTAATTTTTGCTAATTATTCAAAAATTTTTTGTTTTTGTTCAAGAAAGGATAGAAGCAACTAGGATAGACGTACTATTAACATTGGTATGTCGTTGGAGGCGTAAAAACATTGTCACTTTTGTAAAACAAGTCTTTACTTAGCTGGTAGTAGCCTACAGTTTTTGAATTAGGTGTAGTCGAATTCAAGATGGCAGGGCTGTACAGGTTGTCACAAAAAAATTAGTGAAGGTTGTCACACTGTGACAACCAACCCCATGCTAAACAAATTGTTTAATTACCTTATTGTGGTGTGTTTTTAAAAATGTAGCTCATTACATTATGTTGAAATGTTAAATTTATATAAGCCCAATATGCCTAACAGCTGTTTTATTCATGCAAAGATTAAAAGCAGAAATTAGACACCGATTTATTACAACAAGTGTAGGCCTACTTTAAAATCCCCACTTTTTAACGTTGGCAGCAAAAAAATTGTTAAATTCTTGCGCTTTGTCTTTAGCTATTAAAATAGTGTTTACTTCATTGAGAAACGTTGAAGCATATTTACAGCTTGGGAGTTTTGAGACATCAAATGTTTCCAAAATGTTTGTTTTTCCAAATGTTGTTCCAAAATGTCAATGTTTGTTTTCCAAAAATAAATGATTGTTCGTGCTGGTTTGCTTTTAAGATATAAGCCAACCTAGATCGAGTAACTCCAAAATTTAACACGCACAAAACCGATAATTGTAAAAATATCTTAAATTTCCAGTAAGAATATCATGTTTTCATTTTACTGTTTAGGAAAGTTATATATATATACTGTACATATATATATATATATATGTACAGTAATTATAATAATACGCGTAATAATACAAGGAAAAGTGAACGAGGCATAGCTAAACCTGATGAAACGTTGACAGCAGTTCGATACATTAAAAGTACGGGAGAGAGTATTCGAAAAACTGCTAAGAGTTTTGGTATCAATTACAAAATATTTTCACGTCATACAAAAATTTTCTGAAGAAGAAATTAAAGGAAAAGATTCATTTCCAACAACTGTGGGTTACACCAGAAACAGGCAGGTGTTCACAGATGCACAAGAAATAATGATTGTCGAGTATCTTCTAAAAGCATCGGATATTTATTTTGGATTATCACCAAAGGAATGCCGAAAACTTGCTTACAGATTTGCTAAAGCTAACCGTATAGAAATATCAAAAAGTCGGTATGACAAACAACAAGCTAGTCTGAAGTAAAAGATTTTTCTTCCCTAAGCTTTTCATCTGACACTCTTCAGGGGAAATCGTCAGAATGAAGCAGAATTGAAACCGAATTAATTTATAATATTATATATAAAGGTTTATATAAAGGTTTCAATTCTGCTTCATTCTGACGATTTCCCCTGAAGAGTGTCAGATGAAAAGCTTTGGGAAGAAAAATCTTTTACTTCACGCAATCTTCAAATTCTGTACCACCAAATGTTTAAACAAGCTAGTCCTGATTGGCTTACATCTTCTTAAAAAAGACACCGCCAATCGTCATTCCGCACTCTAAAAAAAGTACAAGTTTAGCTAGGGCAAGTAGCTTTAACAAAAACAATGTTAATTCTTTTTTCCAAAATTTGAGATTAGTTTTAAATAGGCATAACTTTCAGCCTTTGAACATTTGGAACATGGACGAAACAGGCGTAACTACTGTACGTAAGCCTGATAGAATCATTGGAAGACGTGGAACGAAACAAATAGGCGCTATAACATCGGCTGAGCGAGGTACACCCATTGCTGTAGTAGGCACCATATCAGCAAGTGGAAATTCTATTCCTCCTTTATTTTTTCCCGAGTAAAATTTCAAAGGCATTTCCTTAATGGAGCGCCACCTGGAAGCAAAGAAGGTGCGAATCCATCTGGATGGATGACAGAAGAGCATTTTTTGGACTTTTTAAAGCACTTTGTTGAGCATGTTCGCTGCACCCACGAAAAACCTTGCCTTCTTTTACTAGATAATCACGAATCGCATATATGCATTAAAAGATTAGACTTCTCTAAAGAAAATGGCATATTAATACTTTCATTTCCGCCGCACTTACTCATCGTTTGCAGCCGCTGGATCAATCTATATACGGACCATTTAAAAAATATTTTAATGCAGTGGCTGATGAATGTCATCTAAATAACCCCGGTAAAGGAATGACCATCTATGATTTGCAAGCTTTGGTTTCAATTGCATATACAAATGCTGTAACGCCATCAAATATTCAAGCAGGCTTTAAATCGACCGGGATATATACTTTTAACAGCCAAATATTTTTTGACTCGGACTTTTTGCCAGAATATGTAACTGATCATGAACTTTTATTGCCAGAAGCTGGAGAAGCAGGAACGACTTCCAACAAGACTCCGGAAAACTTATTAAAAGATCAGCTTTTTGAAAATAACCAGATTGCAAATAGCTCTGCTGCTGATATAGAACAGCAACCTTCTACACCATCAGATACAGCTCTAAATACTTTCAAGCAAGGATCGGAAGCGCTTAGCTATCCGTTGTTTAGTAGATTAGAAAGTATATTGCCAGTTCAAGTTCGTCCGTTTCCAAAAGCTCAACCGCGCAACAATAACAAAAGAAAAAGGTCGCGAAAACGAAAGTCAGAAATCCTGACTGACACCCCAGTTAAAACAGCAATGGCACAAGCAAAGTCCAGCAAAAAGGTGCGATTACCTAAGAATGTACAATACAGTTTGTTTTATAAAAATAGTTCTCCCACAAAGCAAAAAGAGAAGAGAAAACCAACTGCCCTTGCCAAACAAGAATGGTATTGCCTGGTATGTATGGACTCCTATTCCAATAGCAAGTCAAAAGACATTTGGGTGCAGTTTTTCTCGTGCAAAAATTGGCCACATGACAAATGCATTTCTTTTTCTCAAAGTTATGTATGTCATAACTGTGATGCCGAGGAAGAACCAAAGAGAAATTAATACCTCAGTGTAACTTGTTCAAGATGAGCGTAAAAACATTTGATTTTTACATTAAAAAAATAATCAAGGTGTTTCGTGCAAGTAATCTGCAGATTGCACGCCTATTTTGGTTACTTATCCTTCCTTAAACACAGCTAGTGTAACTCTGATCTTATCTAATTGTATCCGGTGCTCGACTGTAAAGCAAAACTAAAACATCTTTGTAAACAGCTAACTGTACAAGAAATACGGTGCTATTTTTACTTGCATGTATCTAATATTTTTGTATTTTTTTTTATCAATAAATTTTTCGTTTGATCTTGGGGTATAGCAAAATTTAGAAACAGCTGAGTGAGTGTTTGCTCACAAATAGCTGTGACATTTTAACCCAATGCTTGTGACAACCAGGACAGATTTCTCCAGGTTGTCACACTTTAATCGACTGTTTTAAAACTGTCCAAAAAACATGTTTATTGTTGCTGAAAAACCAAAAAAATACTCTAAAGTTGTAGCTGAAGACTTTAACTAAAGAAAAAAGCAAAAAAAATTTTGGAAAATCGACCAACTATTTGCTAGATTATAAAGTTTGAAATTTGTGTCAACCAGACCCGGTCTCCCCTACATTATTTCGAAATTTATTGAAAAAACGTGAATCTACTCGCAAACAATGCAAAATTAATTCATTTTTTAGTACAGTGTAGATCTAAAAAGTGAATATATACGTAGCCTACTGTATACTTTTGTTGCTTTGACAATAGAAATTAAATAGAAATTAAGCTGTTTTTTGCTTTTGACAATAAAAATTAAGCGTTTTTTTAGCTTATCCGCTCATATTTTTGAAAGTAACTACCCAATTAGACCGGATAATCGAGGAAGCACTGTACTAACTATAGGGGAGAGTGGGGTACAGTGAATCACAAAAGTTAATTTTTGCATTTATTCAAATATGGGGTAACATAGAAACACCAAACTTTGGTGATCCAAACTAACTGGTCTAAGCTACATTTCACAGTAATAAAAAGTTTTTGGGATTTTTGATCATTGAGTTATTTTATATTAAAGGTGAGAAGAAAATTGATTCACTGTGTAGCCTACAGCTATCAGTACACAGCGAATATAGTACAAGTACACAGTGAATCAAGCCAACAATTGTCCTATTAACATAATTACTTTTTTCTAAAATAAGACTCGTCTTTTATTTTACAAACAAGAGTTATTAATTCAGCTGTGAAGATTAACTTTAAAGTTTAATCATTAAGGTGTTAAATAAAATAGACTACTAAAAAAATGGCTAAATACCAGTGAATTAATGCACAAAGCCTGCACAACTCGCATCAAAAAACTTTAGAAAATAGAAACGCAACAAAATTAATAAAATTCATTTACATGAAAAAAATTGTTTAGTTTGAAACATGCGATGAGACATTTGCTTAACACAAGAAATTTTTATATGCAGTTAAGTCTACTGAAAATGATAGTTGTCTCCTTGTCCTTAAAGTTTCTTCAGAAGTTTGTGGACTTGGCAGTTCAATAACCACATCGCATTTTGCTACATCACATATATCTGCCACATTAGAAAACGTAAAGCAACCCCAATACGACTTTCGTAAAAATTTTACTTCGTGTTCCACACCAACGCTAGTAATTATACCAACATACACTGCGATTTGCTATTTTTCCGTAAAAAATTTGCATAGCACAAAATTGCTAGTTTGCAGCTCCTTTGTATTGTAATCATTGGCATCGAAATCCTCAGAAAAACTTATATCCGATTCATCAAAGCATATTGCAACATCAGTGTCGTCCTCACTGCTGCTTCGTGAACATTGAATGATTTTTTTCTTGCATTTTTTAGATTCAACTTCCTTTTCCTTTTTTTCGGTAAGCATTTTTTTTACCACAATAGCTTCTTTCGCTGGTGTGTCGGTTAAAATTTGAGTTTTTCTTCTTTTCTTTGCACAGGACGATTTCTTGCTTTGTTGTGTGCACTGAGGTAGTGGTGAGACCGTCTCTGGAGTAATAGTAGCAGCAGATATTGACAAAAATTCAGATGCATTTTTGATTCCGATGCTGGTAGATAATGCAGATGAATGGATTAATAGGCTTCTGTCTCACTGGTTGTATCGCAATGATTGGTGTTACAGTGGGGCCTGTCCGAAACATGTGAGGACAAAAATTCATCTTATCCAAATACATTTCTATTAAACGGCCATAAGCCACCGGCAGCAAATCCTGATCTAATAGTCCTGGGTGTTAATGTTTGCTCGTTTGCTTTGCCAACTAGCTCCGCCACATCATAAATGGTGATAGTCTTACCAGGATGACTAACCATAAAAGCATTTGCAGCTTGATTATAAAACGTTTTGAAAGGACCATATACCGATCGATCAAGGAGTTGAAGCTTGTGGCCACAATGTGGTGGAAGCGTAAGAGTAACACCATTCTCTTTGGAAAGAACTATTGTTTCTATGCTGATATGGCTATCATGGTTATTCAAAATTAGTATGGCTGGGCGATCTTTTCAGCATTTTGTGTGTTTAATAAAATGCTTCATAAATTCTGTAAAGCATGCAGCAGACATCCATCCAGACGGATTTGCTACACCAATCGAATCTGGAGGAGCACCCTTCATCATGTAATCTCTCAATTTTACTCGAGGAAAGCAAGCATTGGTGGAACAGAATTACCAGCTTCATTAACTGCATACAATACAACGTCACCAAAGTCCCTCTTTCACCAGTTGTCAGCTTTCCAATTTGCTTTCATTACGACAAGCAATCACTTTGGCCTTTCTCACCGACTGCACAGTCGTACAGCCATTTTTATCAGCATTATATATGTCCGACGGACTGTAGATAGCCTTTTCAGACACTCCTCTAATTTGTCAAAAAAAGAGGACACGTTAGTCTTGTTTAACGAAGTTGCCCTTGCGAGACTGTTTGCCTCTGGCTTCCGTAAAGAAAGTTCAGGAAATCTCTTCAAAAAACCAGAAAGCCAATCTTTCCCTGCAGATTTGTTTTTTTCCCAATTCGATGGGAAGAATTTATTTACTTTTATTGCAAATTGACATGCTAATTCCCGAGAAGATTTTGCAGATAAACCGTGATGAATTTTTGATGCTTTTATAAAGTAGTCCTTTAACATAGTCTCTTAAGCATCCGAAAATACTTTCCAGCAATTGTATCTTGGTTCAAAAACAACATCAGTAGAATGCTCGAAAAATTTATACTTGTATACATAGCGCCACAATGTTGTAAATGGTATGGCATATTCTTCAGATACATTGCGGATTGATGCTTTATTTTCAATAATTTGTTCTACAGCTTCTTTTGTCAATCCCAAAAGAGTAGCACTAATTTTTCTTGACTTATTTTTAGCTCTAGGCATTTTTAATATTTGTTTATAAACGTACAGTATCAAAAAAATAAAGTACTAGAACCCAATTTATTTAGTCATAAAATTCGGTACACAGTGAATCACTTGCGTCACTGATCCACTGAGGCATGATCCACTGTGTACTATGGTCGGTCTATAAGCAAAAGTAATAAAAGCATGCCGTTCTACAGCAAACTTTGCTTCACATTTTATTAATATTAACCCCCATATAAAGCTCTTATTTTTCATAAATACAGCTTTGCCTAAGTTTAACCTTGCGCTAAAATATAATCAAAAGTGATAACTAACATTTTTTTACTTTTTACCATCAATATTAGTTATTTCTTTCCTGAAAAGTAGTTTTAACTCTGTGCTGCCTGGAATTTTGTTTGTGAAAAGAAAGCTTTACTATCGTCAAGCAACGTGATTATTGTAAAAATATATGAAATATTTTTGGTATATGGGTGATTCATTGTGTACTGTGATTCACTGTACCCCACTATCCCCTAATGCTTTTATGTTTACGTTACTTTTAGTAGCCGATTTACCCGACAATGTAAACTTCTAATATATACCCATTCTACTTGTCGCACCTTTGAATAATTGTAATTGAAAATGCTAATGAATAAAAAACATGATTGGTAATTCTACGTTATATTTGTGAACTGCTTCTACCAGTTAACAAAACCTTATTCTAAAGCTCATAATCAGTGATGGTCTTACAAAAAAGGGGCCGGTACAAGAAAAATAGGGAGGACCATTTTTTGTCTTCCAAATCAAAGCGATCTCTGAAAAAACAGTCATTACTTTAGGAGAGGCCATCGTTATGGTGCTACTATAAAGAAATAGAGCAATGTTTTACTTAAAGGGGTCCACTTTTGGAGTTTTTTAGGGGGTCCGGTGCGGTCGCTCCGTTCATTCCGTACTAAAGACATCACTGCTCATAATCATCCAAAATATGCACATGAAAAAAAAAAACAGTCTTCAATCTTGCAACAAAATATTTCGAAGCTTGAAGGAAAACTATTATGGTACTCCAAAAAAACTAGAGTTTTAAGAAATATAATAACAATAGCCACAAAATGCTAACCTTCATGTGAATAATCGGCGGCATGGTCAAGTAGTAAGAGCGCCCGGGATTGTGATAGACATGGTCTCGGTTCAAAACCTACTCGCGCCATATTTCCCTGCTTTGGTTATCTTGGCAAGCAGTTCTAAATTTCAGTATTATCTCTATTAAATTTCAAGCGGGCAGCAATATCTTGGTATCTTTGAAAGCAGGTCGGAGTAATTGTTTACTCTATGTATTAGCGCCTCCGTTGCTTTCCTGCAAGTCAAGAGGATAAATATAGAAATTTTAAAAAATTTTTATCTTATAAATGTTATTCCATGTCAACCGCCGTTTTATTCAACTGTATTATATTTTAACCCTAATTTACCTAAGGGGGGGTCCTCAAAGGACCTCCCTTTTTTAAAAACATTATAACTTGAAAAGTTCTGATGATAAAAACCTAAAATTTTATGACTTTTCCTAAAATTTATTCCTGAATATTTTGATATTTTGCTTGAGCAAATCCGATGTGTAGTTTTAGTGTAGCAGGCTATTTTTTTCACTTACCTCATGATTTTTGTACACTTTTTGCTGTGGCATAAGATAATCCTATTTACACAGAGTCACGTGAGCGGCAACGTAAAGATTTACTGCGGCGACGTCGGTGACGCAGATTAACTTTTGTTTGAACAACTTTAGCAAACAACGGTTTTGCACAAAACTAATTTGTTGCTGTTCAATAGTTTCTTCACTCCGAGTTTAGTCGAGTTCTTTGACTTTCAAAAAATTACATATTTATTTCAGACCGATTTGATAAAATCTTTTTTTTTCCTTCCATTGATTTCGTCTCACACTAAAACTTAATGAAATTACCCATACAACAAGATTGATTTACCAAATTTTCGTAACAAGCCAGTTTACTGTTAGCTTATTTATTATTTATTTTTTCTTGTCAACTTACTCTGGATGTTTGCATTAGCTTTATCTCATGCAGGTACATCAAACACTTAATATGAATACTCACACAAAAAGATTTGATTTGTTCAGTCACTTTGTTTTTTGATTATTTATTTTGTTTTCATTCAACTTTCTTAGGATGTTTGCTTGAGCGTTATCTCATGTAGTTACGCAGAGTACATGAAATAAATAGGCACAAAAAAAGATTTGATTTGTTCAGTCACTTTGTTTTTTGATTATTTATTTTGTTTTCATTCAACTTTCTTAGGATGTTTGCTTGAGCGTTATCTCATGTAGTTACGCAGAGTACATGAAATAAATAGGCACAAAAAAAGATTTGATTTGTTCAGTCACTTCGTTTTTTGATTATTTATTTTGTTTTCATTCAACTTCCTTACGATGTTTGCGTCAGCGTTATCTCATGCAGCTACACAGAACACCTAATACAAATATCCACACAAAAAAATTGATTTGCTCAGTCACTTCATTTTTTGGTTATTATTTTTTTTTTCATTCAATTTTCCTAGGATGTTTGCTTGAGCGTTATCTCATGCAGCTACGCAGAGCACATGATATAAATAGGCACAGAAAAAGATTTGATTTGTTCAGTCACTTTCTTTGCCGGTTATTTTTTTGTTTCATTCAAATTCCTTATGACGTTCACATCAGCGTTACATGCAACTATTATTATTTTGGTATAAATAGGTTCGTAGAGCTGATTAAAAATTTGTATAGAGCCGTAAAAATTGGCTAAGGAAGTTCGAGTCAAAGAGTGTGTTGGTTCAGTTGAGCAGAAGAATGTGTGTTTTGTGTTTCGTACCTATTTCGATAGAAAATTTGCTATTATATCTTTGACATCGCCTTATGTCATGATTCAAACATAATGCCTACAGCTAGTTTTTATATTTTTATTACGGTATTACCAAAATATCGGAGCAGTTTTGTAATAGTGAATAAATTTATAATATAGAATAAAAAAAATTATACTTTTGAGACTAACATAAATTGTTCTTGTGACAGATTTAATAATTAATTCAAAAAGATTACTGTAACTAATAAAAGCATGTCTAGGCAATTTTATACAGCTGATGAAACGGCGGATGTTATTCTGTCTGACATCGAAGCCAGGTTAGATCAGATTTCTGAGATAATTTCCGACACGGAAAGCTCATCAGAGGAAGAAGATTATCCAACATCTATTGCCCAAAATGAAGATATTGAAGCAGCAGATACATCGTTTTACCCACAAAGACGAAACACACCTAACTCGTCCAGGTTAGTAGCGACATCCGAAGTTTTGTAAATAAATTTACGCTGCTAAAAGTGTTGACAAAACAAAATTTCTTTTATATTCAAAATATATATGATTGAAATTTTATCATAAGCTCCAAAAATTTGGCATATGAAACAACCATTGAATAGATTAAGTATCAGATTACAAAACACTAAAATTTTAACCAAGTTGTGTCAAATGTGTGGCAGTTTTTATGATAAAACTGCGCAAAAGAGGCATTAAATTAAGAATAAATAAATCTTGACCAAAATTTTTAAAAATTTGCAAGTTTAAATTGTACAACTAAGAAGCACGCCTCCATTTTGTTAAGGGAGACCCCTTTATAGATGGCCGAGGAATCCGTTTCATTTGTCTTGAATAAAATACAAAAGTGTTGACAAAATAACTCTTTTTTTAGCTCTAATCCTACTTTTTTGAGTGTCATGTGCTTCAATGACTCTCTGGTTTTTCGAGGTTATTATGAAGTCGGGACGAAAAGTGGGAAATGCGGGATCGATTTGAGGTGAAGACCTTTTTTTTAGAGAATATCTTAATTTTGGGAGCAAAATAGGGAATTCAGAGATTAAATTGAAGCGAAGACCTTTTTTTTTCTTTTTTTTTTAGAGAACACCTTGATTTTGGGAGCAAAATAGAAAAATCAGAGATGAAACCGAAGTGAACACCTTTTTTTTTTTTTTTTATCTTGATCATCATGATTTTGGGAGAAAAAAGTGAAAGACGAGATCAAAGCTCTTTTTCTTTTTTAGAGAAGATCAATTTTTTAAAATTTTTGCCTCGGGCCTGAATTTGAGTATCCACCACTGCGGGTGGCATAGCCAGGATATTGTTCGTTGAAGTGAATATTTTTTTGGTTTTGTGTTGATAGTTTGGAGTAAATTTTGAATTCGTGGTAGGTGACTTAGTTATGTGATGTATCGGAATGATAGTACATCATGTGGTTGCCATTAGGACGAATTGAGATAGGTAATATCTTGAGGCAATGTTGTGGTCTTTGTAAATATTATTTTAATTAAAATCAATATAGAAGTTCAGTTCTGAAGCTAATTAGATAAGTTCAAGGAAAAGGAGGGTGATCATTTTCTTTCCCAGTAACTTATAAACTCTGCATTTTTGTAAGGTGTAATATTCGTTTATATATAGATTTATTCTTTACTTCAAAGCATTTTAAAAAACTAAAAAAAATATTGGCTGCAGGTTGGTGTGCGACTTGGAATCGGCCTTGAACCCTCAAAACTATGACGACGTGTTGCTTCCTCAATCGAAACCGAAAATGTATACAGCAATTATAGAGAAAGCACCTAACAAAAAAATTTCGGATGAATACATTTCATGGACAAATCAGAAACCTCAATCTGCTGGACGGCAACCTAGATCGGCTGTGATTATTGGACAACCCGGTCCAACTGGAGTTGCAAAACACGCAACTGATGCTAAATCATCATGGGAGTTGTTCTTCTTGCAAAAAATTCTGGAAATTGTGGTAAAATGTACAAACCAACGCATCGAAAAGGCAAAACAAAATTTAAATTTAAGCAGCAAAACTTGGTATAATTTTATGGACGTTGTTGATGAAACTGAAATTTTAGCATTTATTGGGCTGATGTACTTACGTGGTCTAGCATTGATGTGTAATCACGATGTAAAATATTTATACAGTGCTCTCATGGATCCTCAACCGTTTGGAGCTACCATGAGCAAAAATCGATTTCAGTTTTTGTACGCTTGCATTTCCTTTGATGATCTTTCTACTCGCCAAGCACGATGGAAGCACGACAGGTTTGCCGCAATAAGGGAGCTTTTTGAAATCTTTGGAGAAAATTGTTGCAAGCACGTTATTCCCGATGAATACCTTTCACTGGACGAGACTTTGTACCCAATGAGAACAAGCATCGGATTTAAGCAATTTAACCCAAGCAAGCCCGCCAAGTATGGTCTGCTATTTAAATCTATAAATGCAGTGAGATACAGTTATACTTTTTCAACAACCCCATACTGCGGAAAATCTCGTGATCAACCCACAGCCTACTACACACAAGGAACGGAAAATGTTGCAAAGTATTTGGTTATGCAATTGCAAAAACATGTTGACATACAGGGTAGGAACATATCTTTTGACCGACTTTATACAAGTATTTCGTTAGCCAAGTGGCTACTTTCAAACAATATAACTTGTGTGGGCACATTGCAAGCAAACCGAAAGGGAATACCGATGGAGTTGAAGAGTACGAGCGGTCGCCAACCACTGTCTTACGAATGCTTCTGGGAAAACGAAAATAAAAAACTTGTTCTTCACTCTTATGTTGTAAAAACTAATAGCACAGGCTTACGAAACGTTCTTCTCCTTTCTTCTATGCAGCCGCTTCTGGGAACGACGAAAGACGATGGAAAGAAAAAACCTGCCATTTACAAATTATACGACTTCACTAAAGGTGGTACGGATGTTATGGACCAACGAATGGCCACTTTTAGTTGCAAAACAAAGTCAAATCGATGGACAATAGCAGCATTTGTTTATATGCTTGATATATGCCGTGTAAATGCTGCTACAGTTTTAGCTATGAACCGTGGTTCCAACCCCCGCAAGGTAAATTCCTATGATTTTGGAATGGACTTGGCTCTAAGGCTTATCCGGCCACATGTCCAACAACGTTCCCTCACTGGGCTTCAAATCTCGATAGGTTATAAAATTGATTTGCTTCTAAATGATGGCGTTTTTAGCTCATGACAACAATATGCTTCATCTTCAAATAACACACAATATCCGCAAAAGTCCGAAAACAGAAAACGGTGCCTTGCCTGTGTTTTAGAAATATCTGGTCCTGGTCAGAAGAAAAGAAAAAACGACATGACAAAAACAAAAAACCAGTGTCAAATTTGTGGCAAGCCTGCCTGTTGCCAATATTCTATACAAATGTGCGTTGAGTGCTACTCGTTGAACAATAACTAGCTTTAGCTCTGCTGTATCCCTTCAAATATATCAAACATGTTTATTTTTACTGTGTGATTTTAATGATTTTTTTTGGGTTATATTCGCAATATTCTTGCTGTACATTCATGGAGCTTAATTGTAATTATTGTTATCGCGCAATAACTGAAAAAACAGAATGTTGTTTGCCTGAGAGAGAAAGTTTTTATGCAATGCTAGTTTTTTATTTTATATTAAAATAATTTATAAAAAAATCACACTAAGAGATAATTTTGAATAAGATTTCCCGGAAATGTATACACAACGAATTAGAAGCATAGCGGTAATAAAATTAATATCACAAGTACATTCCAAGTTATTCCGAAAACTGACCTCTGAAAATTGCTAGATTTACTAAATAAAATATACGCGATACTCGTAAACGGTTTTGACGTTGACAGCAATTCAAACTTTATTTACCAACATGCGTCTGTCTTGCTGTGTTTGTCAAGATTACTGCGTCACGTAGTAGTTATTTGTTTTTGCAGCAGCCGTGACAAATCCGATTATGTCGGCAAAACAAAGCAATCAACGAAAATTTGAGGACCATCAATTTTATGCAAAATAAGAAGAGACTAGTTGCAAATATATTAAAAGTAAAGACATTTGACTAAACTAGAATAAATTTTCTCCAACATATCAAAAAATCAACTGCGTAGCTACTGTCTATTAAGAGTATTGGACATGTAAACTTAGGGTCCTCCGAGGACCCCCCCTTAGGTAGTCAACAGAAAAAAACATCCTAGGTAGATAAGGGTTAAGGCACCGAATTGTTTTCGAAAAGTTGTACGTTTTTTTAAAAAATATTCGTATTCCAAACGAATTAAAATACTAAACGAAGTAAATGTCAAGGCCTGATAATACTGAGTTGCGTAATAGAACTTGAAAAAAAGGTACCGTAAGCAAATACAATTGTTTATAGCGCCATTCAAACACTGACTATCAATTTTTTCAAATACACTCCCTTAAACTAAGCAAAACATTGAATTTTGTTACGAAATCATGATTTCTTCAACTAATAATAAAAAGTTTCGAAATCAAGTTTCAAACAATGAGTCTTCGTAAAAAAATCTTTATTTTCCATCTCAATTCTTTGTATAACATATTTCAAAATTGGCCAAGAGCTCTTGTGGACGTTGACTATAAAAGTTATGAACCAGTAAAACCTAATCCGTTCCGAGTTAATTAAACGGCTTTACAAACAAAGCAATGCGGGAAGTTGTCAAACAGTGTCTGTTAAGCTGTCGAATTGCTTAAGAGCAAAAAAAGTTGCGCCATGAAACAATGCGATTGCCAAAGACAAGTTTTCTCGTTTACGCAGAGAATGGCTTGATGTGGTTATGATGACTTACTGCTTTCTTCACCATAAACAACTCCCCTTGCAAAATAAAATTGAAAGTCTATTGTTACCTCGTAAAATTTTTGAGTAAACATAGTAAATAAATGGTTTAGTTTAGTGGTTCTTAACCGGGGAGGCACGCCTCCCCTGGGGGGCGTGCGTAAATTTTCAAGGAGGCGCGATTTAAAACTGTTTTACAACACATTCTTTATTAATTTTGATAATCAAAATGACAGTGAACTTGACCTCAGCAAGAATCCAATTGAACAACGAAATCTAGCAAGCTTTTTTTCATTGGATTTTGCTCTCACGAACGGTAACTGTAAGTCCCAATTAAAGCACAAATAAAAACTCATTTATCTGATTTAAAAAAAAATTAGTCAAATAAAATTCTCCTATAGATGAGAAGCAAAGAATTACAGTGCGAAATAGGCGATATTTTTGATGAAGCACAAGAATAGTTTCTCGAATAAGAATTTATCTCAGCACCCAAGGACAAATTTAAAGTGCTGGACCTTGAGGCGTTTTGGACCAAATACCTTCCCGTTTACCATTTTATTACTACGGCACACTGATAAATTCTGAGTTTAACTGGGGCACACTTACTTCATGAAGGCGAAAGCCTACTTAATATACTCTTTAAGTTTATACAGAAATTATATTCACTTCGATTTGATCTCTTATTTCGCTATTTTTCTCTCAAAATCATTGTGATCTCTAAAAAAAATAAAAAAAGGTCTTCACTTCGATTTGATCTCATATTTCGCTATTTTTCTCTTTATATCATGGTGATCTCTAAAAAATCATATACAGCAAAATGAAACTATATGCGGTATTTTCAAGGGGGACCCGAGGCAACTGCCTCATTCGCCTCACCCAATATCCACCATTGACTCTGTCAAAAACACGAAAATTTCGCGGCACACTTTAATCCCGGCATACAGTTTGGGAAACCCTGCTCTATAGTATAAAGTTTTTTTTCATAAATGTGACCTGATTAGTTAAAATATAATTTATTACATTGAACAACTTATCTCTATTCCGTTCGTTACGGGGTTTTAGATGTTTTTTGCTAATAAAAAATCCTGACTTCAAAGCAACGCGCAGCCGTATATAAAGGACTTGCGCATTCGCTGGGGTATTGTGACGTAAACAAGACTTTCTTCATGCGACCACATAGAGCAAGGCTTTTTTATAACATGCTGGGGATGCTAGTTTATTTGAAATGTAGCTTTGAAATTTTGGAAAAATAAAAATTAATGTCGTTAATAAATTATTTTTTTTTGAAAAATATTCTGGTCTCGATAGTTTCTCGTTTCGGTCTCGAACCTTAGGTCTCGAAATTTTTCGGTCTCGATCTTGGTCTTGGTTTCGAAAAAATTTTACGGTCTCGGTCTCGAATCATGTGGTCTCGACTACATCACTGATTGCGACTGTTTGTTTCAGCTGCTACTCTCTTTTTTTGTTTGGAAAAGGCACTCTACGGCAGTTTCTGCTTAGTGGTTTTAGCGAGGAGTTCTGAATTACGGGAAAAAAACAAAAAACTTTCAACCAGAGAGCAATATTATGACATAAAAGCAGCCCGTTTTTGCTTTTTTCTCATGCATACACAGTAGCAATTTGGCACTGTAACGCGTTTAAGGCACGACGTCGTTGCGCTTCTTTTGACGGTTTTTAAAGGGTATCTGGTGCAGCCGCTCCGTTCGCTCCGTACTAAAGCAATAACTGGAAATAAAAATATTGTACCGATAATAAACATTTTTTGTCACCAGCTTGTTTACGAACGTACCGTTGACCGACACCAAAAATATCTGCTCAAGTGCACTCAATGAAGACTTAACAACGTTGACCACACCTCCAATTCCACAAGAAGCATTTGTTGAGCTAATGAAATATGCCACCTCTTCTATAGAGTTTAGCTTCAGCAACAAGATATATCGCCAGATTAACGGAGTGGCCATGGGTTCACTACTCGGTCTAGCCTCGCTAACATCTTCGTTGGCTTTTATGAGCAAACGGTCTTTTGTCAAATAGCTAAACCTCAGGTCTACTTTAGATATGTTGACGATACTTTTGTCATTTTCCATCATGAAGCTGAAGTGAGCTAATTCTTCGCTATGTTAAATAATCTTCATTCTTCACTCAAATTCATCTTTGAAAAAGAAATGGATAAACAACTTCCTTTTCTTGACGTTTGTATTGAGAAGCGTAATCACGTATTTGAAACAAAAGTCTACAGGAAATCCATCTTTACAGGACAATACATCCGATGGGAATCTTTTTGTTCAATTAGCCGAAAATTAAATTTAATATCTTTATTAGTATATAGAGCACTAAAGATCTGCACCAGAAATGATTTAAAACAAGAAATGAAAAACATCAAGAAAATCCTACTAGACAATGGCTACCCTGAAGATGTAATCAAACAGCAAATTTCAAGAACAACTGCAAGGTTTTCCACACCAAAACCCTATGGACCAGACAAATATCCCGTCCACTTAAAGGTTCCGTGTATGGGTGAACCCTCTACCAAGCTTAGTAGTGGAGTAAAAGCCGCTGTTGACAACTGTTTTGCTTTGGTCAATCCTAGAGTAATTCTTACTTCAAAAAGTATACCAGTTATTGCCCATAAAGATGTCGTACCTGCTACAAAGAAAAGTATGTTATTCATGAATTCCAGTGCCACTGTGACAGTCTATACGTAGGTCGCATATCGCAAAGGTTCAAAGACCGAATCAGACAGCATGTTCCAAAATGGATCCAATCTAGAATTAATGCAACAAGAACACAACCTTCAAGATCGAATAAGAAAACAACTGCACAGCCAGACTGCGATTTTGCTATTGGGCAGCATCTGTTAAAAATATAAAATGCGCTTAGAACTATGAAGACACCAATTAAGTTCTCAATTTTAACAACTGCACGTTCACAGTTTCAACTGCGACTCTTGAAGGCAACGTATATAAAGATCAGGAAGCCTTCTCTGTGCAAGCAAAAAGAGCTTGTATTCTCTCTGCAACTATTTAAATGATTGCAGAATACAAACTTGCACCATGCTGCGCAGTTTCCAGGATTTTGCAAGTACGCACGTGACACAACAAACAACAACACAAAGTTGTTTTGCAAGTAATTGTGCAACGCTTACTCTGCGTATAAATATGCGTGGCTTCTTTACTTCATCATTGTCACGACTGCCATTAAAAAGTGTGACACGAAAAGCTTCTGGCATGGCTTTACTGAAAGCCATTTTAAACATTTTTCATTTTCGGAGCATAAAAATTGAACCGCTTAATTAATTTCAGAATAAAAAGTGAAGCCAATATATTTCGCAACATAGTTTATTGAAGACGTTTCGAAATTGTAACTCATTTTATCATCAACCGCATTAAACTTTAGTAATGTTTAATACTCATAATAGTATTAGTAGCGAAAGTTTAACGCAGTTGATGATGGAATGAATTACAACTACGCAACGTCCTCAATAAACTACATTTTAAAATACATTGGCTTTACTTTTAATTTTTCATTTTCAACTGTACGTTTATGCTCCCAAATAAATGGATATGTTTTTGTGGAACAAAAAATGTTTCATATATTTTTATTGCCCGCTGTTCAAAACACCTGTATGTACTTTTTTGCATATTGGTGAAAAAATTAACTTCTCTTTCTATTTATCTGCATATAAAAAGTGATAAAGTTATGTGTAGCACAACCCTTTATGTCCTAAATTATTTAATTCATGTAATTTTATACGATTTTTTTATGACACTTATAAGACATTTTGGTAAGAAATTTAAAAAAAATACATTTCGCTAATTTTTGGTGTAACGAGAGTTGCCAGATGCTTTTAAAACTGTTTTTTTTTGGTATTTTAAAGTCTCGTCAGGAATAATTGCTTATCGTAAAAGTTATGAGCAATTTTGAGAGGTGGTACTTCAAAGTACCGTCAGTACATAAAGGGTTAACAAGATTATTTTTAAAATAATTGGAAACACATGTTGTCATGACATTATAATCGTTTACCGCAAAGTTCCTATAAAGTATAACTTATGAAACTCCTAATTCGTGTAGCCATTTTGTTTCATTCTCTCAGCTTGTTTGTAGTGCATTAGTATAGGAAAACATTGGGGCGAATAGTTGAGAGTTCGGTTTTTGCCGACATACTTATCGGTATTGATGGAAATAGTCTAGTTATTTATAAAAGATCATTTTTCTCACATTTTGACGCAATAATAAGAAAAAAAATGTGATTACTATATTTTATTTTATTTTTTTGTTATTTTTATCTCTATATTTATCCTCCTGACTCGCAGGAAAGCGACGGAGGCGCTATACATAGGGTAAGCAATTACCCCGACCTGCTTCCGGAGATACCAAGATATTGCTGTCCGCTAGTAATTTAGTAGAGATATGACTGCAATTTAGAACTGCTTGTCAAGACCACCAAGCAGGGGAAAGTGCCGTAAAGTGTCTTTCCCAAGGACACAACAGAATGGCGCAAGTGGGTTTTGAACCAAGACCATGCTGATCATCAGTCCGGTGCTTTACTTTATAGGAACTTTGATTTACCGTATTTTTTCGAAGCTTTATTTATCGCGAATACGTGCGTAATCTAAATATTTTATTTTTTGATAACAACTTTAAACGGGTCTGTTGCAGACCCGATTGTTTTGCCTGTCAAAAGGATGAATAGAGATGAAGATTTTTATTCAATATTTTATGTTTTTAATTTTTTTTTCATAAGTAACCAGAAATCATTATAACTTTAATATATATTTTGTAATCTGAAAATAAGTTTTGTATTGAATTCTTACTGTTTTACTGTTAGTGTAACATTTATCATTTTCAAGCTAACAAAATCAGGTTATTTGATAGCAATTATTTTCTATTTTCAACCTAAATAAATTAGGTTATTAAATGACTAAGCAGATAGTTGAGGAAGCATAAAAAAGTGTGCTGAATGTTATTTTTGTACTGTACCCATAAAAGGTTAAAACATTGATTTATAGCCTTTTCAGTTCAATGTCATAAGATCATAAGTTTATCTTTCCCTGTTAAGTATGTTATTATCTATTGAATGGTAAATTAATAGGGTCTCTTTAAGAAGTTACCGTAAGTAATTTCTTTTTTGGTGAAACTAGCCCAAAATATCCCTTTTAGCACCAGGGTGGAATAAAGAAGAAACCAAAAGAAAAAGGATCTCACAAGAAGCGATAGTAACCTCAGGGACATCTAGGTTGGTTTCACAAACCAAAATTACTTATGGTGACTTTTTGAAGAGACCCATTTACTATGCATAATAAAATTAGGTTAACTAGAAACAACTGTTTGATTTTAGCAGCTGATACAGCTTTTCCTTTTTTCATATTAATCTAGCATGATAAAATCAACAAACACATAGACTATGCAATCAAATACTTTCCCAATGATGAAATACTCTTTATTTATTTAAGTGCAATCAGCTGAATATGGAACAACTTTAACATTCAAATCAAACAATCAATCACCCAGAACAAGGCCAACAAATTTGTGTCTTTTCAATAAGTCACCATAAACAATTTTTTTGTGATACTAACCCAGAATCTTTGAATCTTTCCTACAGCACTAGGATGGAATAAAAAAGAAACCAAGAGGAAAGAATATCTTCAAAAGTGATAGTAGGTACAGGGAAGATCCAGGTTTAGTTTCATGAACAAAAGTCATTTATGGTGACTTGAAGAGACCCAAAAATTTTAGGTACAGTATCTAAACTTTTTATTTCTTTTGAGGTTAAAAAAGGCTGGGCTGTCTTTGTCAATATGACAGTGGCATATGACACTATGTGGCATTGTAGCCTCAACTGCCAACTGCTAAGGCTTCTGCTGAATAAGCACATGGTCAGAATGATCATGGAGTTTGTTTGGAACTAGAGTTTCACCCTTGCTACTGGTGACAGCAAGCAAAGCAACCTACATTGTCTAAAAAAAACATTCCTCAAGGATTGGTCTTGGCTCCCCTTCTTTTCAACATCAATACTTTCAATCTGCCCTTTACAATTTTTAGAAAGTTTGCCTATACAGATGATCTACTTGATATAGCATTGATGCACTTTTCAGGGACTTTAAGTCAAAACATGACTACACTTTCAGAGTTAATTATTATTCTTCTAAATATTTTTAAGTTATTATTATTATTCTAAATATTGACTCTTCCAATTATAAAATAATTTTGTAATATGTAGGTTTTACTTAGCTTAAGTATTTTGTAAAATGGGTTCTAGTAATAGCGATCAGGAAGTTTTAAAAAGTCAATGTGAAATGAATGCAAGAAAATATTTGGAAGAGCATCAATTGTTGCAACTACTGAATAATATGACATCTATGATGATATATGCAAAACCAGGTTAATGTTTTTATAAGCTTTAAAAGTGTAAAGCTTTTTGCTATACAAAACTAGTGAAAATTTGAAAGATTTTTAGTTTAAATATCACTTCTCCTTATTACATACTTTTTGTGCTTTAAATATTTATACAATGCATATAAAAAAATTGAATGAGTAAATGTAAAGTAAGAGTACATGTACAAGTGTAATAAATAGTATGTGTATGCTGTTACATAAATAGTATTTGGAAGTACTAGCCTCTCTATTAGTGCAGTGTATTAGTGGCATGTTCTTGAAAAGTTTCCCAGGTTAAAAATTGAACTTTGCTTATCACACCACCAAGGTTTGTTTTGTCAGTGCCAAGCATGCCTTTTAAGTGATGGAACTTCTGCAAACCCAAATGGAGCCATTGAATGGTGTCAAATACTTTGTTGCCACCTGATTTACTTGATGTAGATGTGGCTTACCAAGACTTTTTAACAGCATCAAAAAAAGTGCCAAAAAGACCATCCCACACAGTTATTGAAACAATTATAATATTCCTGTTGGAATGCAGAGTGTGAATCCCTCTATAGAACTTTTCTGTGGTCTCCTCAGGAAGACAACTTAAGTTTGGCTACTTCAGTTCTACTTGCCAAACTTGACAGGAAGCAGAGGGATTGATGGTCCAAAGCAGTTCAGAGCATTAACTTTTCACACTCTAGTCAAAAAGCATGAAATATATTGAACAACTTTACTTGTAGGTCATGACACTCTCCTTGTCACTGTCCTGTTTCAGCTGATGCTATTGCATCTCAGCTGGTTAGAAACAGAGATATGAGGCTGTTGACCTTAAGTCATCTTTACTTGTTTCTCAAGTAATGTCTGACCTTTGATGGACTACAACACCAGACCCAGTGAATATCTCTAAGAATTTCTCACAGAGAGAATTCTTTACTGCTTTTCAACACTTAAAACCAAGTAAAGCTCTGGGCCTTGGTTTCATCTTCCCAGAGCTTATAATCCAAGCTAAGTCGCATGACTTTCTTTCTCCCTGCTTGTGCTGACTCAAAGTTTTCAAGATCTGGAGAAGAGCATTTGTTTCCAAAGCCAATGAAGCCTGTGGGAAACCCAAAGAGTTATCAATTGATATCTCTCTGCTCTGTATCCCATACAAAATTCTGGAGAGACTTATCTATACCCACATTGAGCCAATTATTAATCCACTGCTCCCCAAAAAACAGGCTGGGTTTTGATGTGGGAAGTCAACCATGGATTATGTTGTTCTGCTGACCCAGAACATCAAGGATTTTTTTGAGGCTAAGAAGTCCAGTGTTGTATTTGTTGATCTGGCAGCAGAATATAACACTCTCTGGCACTGTTGTCTTATCTGCAAGCTTCTGAAGCTTCTTCCAGGTAAACACATGGTCAGAATGATCATGAAGCTTGTTTGAAACCAAAATTTCACCCTTACTACTAGCAAAAACAACCAAAGCAGGCTATGCTGCCTGAAAAATGGCGTTCCTCAGGGATTACTCTTTGCTCTCCTCCTTTTCAACATCAATACTTACAATCTGCTTTTTATAATTTTCAGAAAGTTTGCTTATGCAGATGATTTAGCATTGTTACACTCTTCTGGAAACTGGAAGAACTTGGAGGGAACTTAAGCCAAGACATGACTACACTTTCAGTGTATCTCCAAACTTGGAGGTTGAAGCTCACTCACACTAAGACAGTGACAGCAGCCTTTCATATAAATGAGAAGCCAAATGTGAGCTAAAAGTCTACAACAACAATAGATCTTTACCATTTTGTCCAACCCCTACTTATCTTGGGGTAAAACTGGACAGATCGCTCACTTTTTGTCACCATATAGTGGCATTGCACAAAAAACTATCTTTGCACATCACAGTACTAAGGTGACTTGTAGGCTCAGAATGGGATGCTGGTGCCAAAACACTGTGCACCAGTCTGGTGTCACAGCCCTCACACTTGCCTCATAGACTGTGTCCTGAATGACATCTTGCAGTTGCACATAGTTACTGGATTCCTGCATCCCACTACCATGTACCACTTACCATACTTTAAGGCATCCAGCCAGCTGAGCTTTGGTGACTAAGAGCAACACTTTCATTGGCTTACCATGGATTTCTGGACCCTGATCATACCTTGTGTGGTCTTTTAAGTGGGTCCTCAGATGCTGGCCAAGAGAGACTAAGATCTAGACACCATTTGTGCCATCTGTGTGGAATCTTTTAAATAACCTTGAAAGACTTGGCATCTGCACTTCTGAGTGGAGAAACTATAAATGGAATGTGGAGTGTATGAAAGAATACATCCAGGCTCATCTATTCTGTGCATCAAGTCTGTCTGAGCAGATCAATAAAGTTCAATGTATCTCATAGATTATAATGCATCATACATCCAGTCTGACCAGATCATTAAGGCTCAATGTACTTAATGCATTAAGGGTGGAAATTAAACTGATTTTCCTTTTTCTTTTTTTTTCTTTTGGAAAAAGAAAAATCACTTTAATTTCCACCAATGTACATCAAGCCTTAATGATCTGCTCAGACTGCAAGCTGAACTTAGAAAAATTTTTTCAATACTACTTATGAATGGCTACCACAACCACATCATTAAGAAAACAATTACCCATAAATTAAAAATATTTACATTACTTACTTCACATACAGTGAAGAAATGCCTTGTCTATCTTCATCTGTTCTGATTGGGAACTCTTTCAATTGGACTTGAAAATAAAATCTAAGCTAGTGTGGAAAAATGCTTCTTTGAAATAGAACATGTTATTTTTACATCTCACCCACTTCTTGCAGCAATCAAAAAGGATGTGTTGCCTGCTTTGCTTTTAAGCAATGTAGTTTCTAATTTTTTGTGCCACTGTGATAGTCAGTATGTAGGCTGCACATCTTAACAATTACAGGATAGAATTCATCAATATGTGCCAAAGTTTATCAGAACTGGCCAAATTTTTAACTCTTGCAATACTCCACTCGTTCTGGCAAATCTTCATTCCCAGTCATATTTAGTGAATCTGCAATTGGTCAAGACCTTTTGAATAACCCTATGTGTACCAAAAATTATAGTGATGGAAAATTTATTATTCTTTCATTTGGCTGTTTGTCTTTTCATTTACTGCTTTAGAAGCCATTTACATTAAATCATGCAAGCCAAATTTATGCCGCCAAAAAGAGTTTGTTTACAATTTGAAACACTTATGTTGATCACATGTTGTGATGGTTTTCTCAAACATCCAATCATCTTTGTTCAACTTTATTATAAAATCAATTGAATTTTTCTTTCCTTTATTCTGATGTTTATCACCAGAGGAGTGTCAGTCAAAAACCTTAGAGATGAGTTATTCTGTATTACAAATCACTTGTATGAAAAGAAGGAAAATAAGTTTTTTAATTTAATCCAATTTTTAGAACATTTGCTTTGCCCAAAGTGTTGTAAAATAATGTAAGCCAATTTTTATTAAACTGAAAAGGGTGCTGCATCAACCAACTGTGATTAACAACTACTGAAAAAAAAGGATTTAATTATGTGCATAACTCCCAAGGCAGCCACAAACACATAAAGAGTTACACCTAAAAATGACATGATAAATACAATGTGCATGAAAGCAATATGCAATTTTAATTACATGACAAAGATAAAGTAAAAATTGACACATTTTATTCAGCATCATTGCACAATAGGGTGGGTCAAAAAAACTTTTTTTTGAAGTCAAAAAAGTGGTAGTTCTAAAATCTTGCAAAAACATCTAAAACCATTTTTAATGCAGTTTTGATTGGTTTCCTCCACTATTGGCCATACAACAGGGTTAAAAAAGTCGTGGAAATCAAATTTTTCAATATTGTCATAAACTAGTCTTAAAATAAACAGCATCAAGTTTATCTTTGCTTCTGGGAAAAATTTTATGTATAACCAAAGGAATTTTAGTTATTGGCAAAAAAATGATTTTTCACCTGATTTGACTGCTATTTAGCTTTACTACAAGCCTTAAAACTGTTACTCCATATATTTTACAAAGTTATAATTCTTTTATGAAATGAATATATATCTGTTTTTATAAATTATGATGCTGTTTTACTTTTAGAGCTTTTCAAAACATTTTGCAGCAACTATTTTTATTATGCAGGCAACTGTTGAAACTACAAATGGTTAAACTATGCAATCAAAGTTATAGGCCAGGGGTGGCCAAACCTATCCCATGTAGTAGTTGCATACCATGAATCCAAATTTTTAAAGAGCTGCAACACAAAAATGTAAAAACATGAAGTTATTTACTCATTTACTGATAAAAAAAAAGGTCCTCACTTGAAATCATCCTCAGATTTGCACTTTTTAACCCAAATTTATAGTGTTCCCTAAAAAAAAAGGTTTTTACTTCAAATCATCCCCAGATTTGCAGTTTTCAACCCAAATTTATAGTGTTTTCTAAAAAAAAAAAAAGTTTTTCATCTCAAATTGATCTTGTATTTCCCTATTCTTGTCCCAAAATCATGATGCTCTCTACAAAAAAAAAGGTTGTTGCATGAAATTATTCTCTGATTTTCCACATAATTTTTTCAATTTTTCAAAAGGTTCAAAGAGCTGCATGTAAGCCACAGTTTGGCCACCCCTGTTATAGGCTATACAATAGCAATAATATTTTTCAAACCGTCCTCTCAAACAATAGTGGCAACTTTGACCTCTAATAAAATGTTTTTCCAGTCACCTAATTTCAAAAAAAAGTAGGCCTGTAATATTTCTGACATTTCATTGACAATTAGCAAAAAATTTTAACTCCTGTCATATTGATAAGTAATTGAATAGACTACAGCAATAGCATTTGTCTGGAACATCATTAATGCTAAATGACAATGTTTTAATTGCAGGTAATTAGGTTAGATAGTCCAGTGAAACAGTTATCAATACTTTATATAGAAATTGATTTATAAAGTGGTGCAATGCTATGATGAAGTCATTCTGCAAAAAGAACAAAGGTTCTGCAAATTGGTCAAGTTTTTACAAGTGTTGCAGATTTTCCCAAAAGTATTCTACCAACTAAAACACAAGTTATTGAGCAGTTGTTACATGAGGATAATTTTTAAGAACTGTAAGCTGCTAGAATTGTTGCAGATGAGCTATAAAAGAGATGGCTGTGGTGTAATATTTTCTATCTCCATCTCTTAACAATTGCTAAGCAGCTGCAGGATTTACTCAACAAATTTAGCATGCTGAACCATTGGTCAAAGAAAGGAAATAAATTTTTTTTGCAAAAGAAAAGAGGTTTTATTGTTGATATGGACAAACTTTTTGATAATTTTTATCGGACCTATGAAGAAGAAAATAATTGGAGAAACAAAACAATTTACATATGAGTAAAAGCAATTACTTTTTTTGTGAAGACCAAAAGGATTAATGCAAACAAAAGTGTTTTGATATAGTAGAATCACCAGATGTAGGAGATTTTGTTTTTAGCCAGCAGCACAATGGAAGAAAAGAAAACCCAATTGCAAGTTTAGGTTGTTTCCAGCATCAGATCCTAGCACAAATTCATCACCCTTCTGATTGGAAACTGAATCTGTGGAATCAGACACCACAAATGAGTATGAGAATTTAACACCATTAGAAGAACCACAGCAGAATCAAAAACTGTGGCCAAATTTAATATGTATGTGTGAGAGGTATCAAGTTTCTGATTGAGCTGGGGCTGCTATTGCAAACAGTGCTCTTCAAGATGCTGGAATTATAACATTATCTGGTAAATCTTTTTAATTGACAAGAATAAATTAAGAACACAAAAAATTAAATAATTTAGGCAAGAAATCCGAGCTGCAGAAGACAGATTTTTTGAACTGGTCGATGGCATATATGTTGATAGCAGACAAGATGCAACTTTGGTTTTGACAATTGGAGAAAATGGTAAAACTTTAATAAAAACTACATTAGAAGAGCAATATGTCATGGTAGGTGAGCCAGAAGGTTTTCTATCTTGACCACTTCTCTCCACCAAATGGCAAACGCCAAGCTCTTGCTCTTCACATACACAGTGCTATCAAGGATACAAAGATTAAACAAAAATTTGCCTTTATTGGCAGTGATGGCACTCCTTCTATGACAGGACACACCAATAGGTTAATTGCTGCTTTGGAAAGACTGTTGAAGAGACAATTACAGTGAATTATTTGTCTACTGCTCTGCGTGGAGTTGTCTCCTCATCATGTGTTTACTGCTTTAGATTGCTCCATTATAAGTACTGACAGTTTTGGTGGACCAATTGGAAAAAAAGTGGGAGAACCTGTGTCCACTTGGTCAATTGAACAATTTAAATCCATTCCAAATTAACATTTTCCAATATTATTCAATGAAACTATTGATGATTTAAGTACTAATCAATATTATGCATACAGAATTTGCTGGACTGTTATTTTTGGTAAAATTGATTTTGATATAAGTTTACTTGAAGTGTGTTTATTCTTGATGCCTCACATTCTTGATTGTTGCATTCTTTGTCTGTACACTTCCATAAAAACACCTCCAAAAAAACTTGCTATCATGCCTGAATTTTGTTTTATGTTTTATTTTCCTACTTAGTTTGAAGTAAAGCACAAAAGCAATATGTCAGATGAATTTAATCATTTTTTTAACATGGTGCAAAGAGTTCAAAGATTTTCTCATGACCAAGTTCAAAAAATAGCAATGGAAGTTTTGCAAAGAAATTCATATTTGCTCATCCAGAAAATCTAGTTTTAAGTATGCTTTGTGATGAAGAGAGGTGTGTGCAGAACTGCTGTCAACAAAATTCAATGCAGAAGAAAAAATAGTCATTATCAATGTCAAATCATAAAATATCAAGATAGTGCAGCAGTTTCATCCTAAAATAATGACAGTTCCAGAGTAATAGTGCAGAAATTTATTTTGCCAAAGTTGAAGGCCAAAACATATTACCAACTGGTCAATCTGGATAGCATAGATTTCAAACAGCCTCCAGCAGTTAGACATTTAGATGATGCTACAATTAAACAATGCTGACACCAGCCACTAATTTTAAAGCATCCCTGCCACAACCAAAGAGTATAGCATCATGTTAAATTGGTGACTGAAGTTTCAACATCTGTTGCCAGACATGATAATAGAGATGGTATGATTCAAAGAATTAGATCAAGACAGCTACTGAAAAGATTTGAAACAAAAATGCAATATAAATGTGTAGCCTGCCAATTTTATGTTTTTAAGTGGATGCTGTGAGATAATGGCAATCATGTCTTTACTGTGTTTGCAATATGTCACTATGCTCAATGTTCAAAGCCTATCAAAATTACTTTGCAAAGTAATTTCAGTTATCTTTTAAACTGCTTATGACCAAAATTCTGTATCATATACTTTATACCTTGAGTTAAAAACCATGACAATCAAAGCATATGATTTCACAATGACAATCATGGTATTTATACACTTTTACAGACTATGTTACAGACTATGTTAAGAGTAAAAAAACAGCATCATTATTTAAGAAAAAACATCTATATACGAGGTGTGTTTGAAAAGTATCGGGACTGTATGCTTTGCACAAACAACACTTGCAACAGTGATAAAAGCTTTGTTTTTTAAGATGGCGCAATGTCTTGTGGTTGTAAAAATGTAGTTTTAGCATTCTGTGACAACCATATGCTTTTTTACAGGCTTTTCTTAAAAGGTGCTTTACTGTAGTTTGTTTTGGGATAATTTATTTAGTAAATATTTTTTTCTTTTTTTTTCTTTTAACAAATAATGAGCATTGAACAAAGAATCAACTTGAAGTTTCTCGTTCGACTTGGAAAAACTCCAACTGAAACATTCAATTTGCTCCAAGAAGTTTACGGAGATGCTACGATGTCAAGAACTCGGATTTTTGAGTGGCACAAGAGGTTCAGAGAGGGAAGAGAGGATGTGGAAGATGATCCTAAGAGTGGAAGGCCAACAACAAGCAGAACAAACGAAAATGTTGAGCGTGTGAGAGAAAAAGTGCGCAGTGACTGCCACCTTACTGTTAGAATGATAGCAGATGAGTTGAGCATGAATAGCAAGAGGGTGTGGAGGATCATCACAGAAGATCTGGGGATGAGGAAGGTTTGTGCCAAAATGGTACCAAGGTTGCTGAATGATGGGCAAAAGGAAAATCGTGTGCAAGTGTGTCAAGACATCCTGAAACAACTTGAAATTACATCAGATCTGCTGAGTAGAGTTGTTACCGGTGATGAGTCGTGGATCTTTGAGTACGATCCACTCACCAAACGGCAGAGCCTTGAATGGAAGAGTGCATCCTCACCAAGACCCAAGAAAGCAAGGCTGTTCAAGTCCAAAATTAAGGTGATGCTGATTGTTTTCTTTGCTGTTCATGGAATTGTTCATCTAGAATTCTTGCCACAGGGCCAAACCATTAACCAGAATGTTTGCAAAGACATCTTGCAACGTTTGATGCATTCAGTAAGGGAGAAAAGAAGAGAATTGTGGGAGACAAAGTCATGGCTGCTTCATCATGAAAATGCTCCTGATCACAATGCCTTAAGCATACAACAATTTCTTGCAGAAAATAACATTGTCGTGCTGGAGCAACCACCCTACTCGCCAGATCTGGCTCCCTGTGATTTTTTCTTGTTTCCTAAGCTCAAGGGAGTCATTAAAGGAACCCGTTTTCAAGACTCAAAAGCCATAACAACAGCCGTAACAAAGGAACTACGAGCGATCCCAATGGAATCTTTCCAGAAGTGCATAGAAGCATGGCAGCAGAGATTAGAAAAGTGCATTCGAGCTCAAGGAGATTACTTTGAAGGGGACAAGTTGTAATTTTTACGTGGCATTTCAAATAAAATAATTATTTACACAGTTCCGTTACTTTTCAAACAGCCCTCGTATATACTTATTTAACAGAACACAAATGTTTAAAAAAACAGTTTATTAAAGTAGTCTTAACAGACTGTTTTGCCTGTGTGACTTATCAGGGGACACAACATCTAAAAAAAGCAATACTAGTTACATTGAAAAAAAAACAAGGTAAACAAAAATTGAAAGTTAAAGTAAATGTTACACCTTAGACAAAAGCTCACATTTTAAAAAAAATAATGCTACAAGAAATCTCAGTTTAAACAATTTTTTTTACTGCAGTAATTGATTGATTATCAAATGATAACTTTTGTTACAATTTAAAAGAAAACATGCTATAAGGTTGCACATAGATAAATTTAGTCAAGCTGCCAAAAAGATTGAACCATACAATGTTTATGAATCATTAGTTGGCAGAGTTTTATTAAAGAATCAACAAGTTAAGTAGTGCATAACTAACAAGACAAGCGGAAATAAAAGAGAAAAATTAAAAAAAGAAAACAGGTATCTGGGTATCAAATATCAAACATTTGCTTGATAGCAGTTTAGTAACGAAGAAGAATACTGTTACTTACAAGAATTTGAATAATTAGGTAACAGTGAAATTACAAAGTATGAATTTACTATGGAGAAAATTTTGAAATTAATTTTGAGCATTTACTGAGTAAACCATTTTTATTTGCTTCAAAGATTTCTAGCTTTTCTGGTAGGCATCCAAAGTTTCAACACATCAATACATTTGTATGTATCCTATACATTACAATTATGATATCATGATATAAATGTTCTTACTTTTTTTAAACAATTGGAATAACCTGGAAACTTGTTGCTAATAAGCTAACATATTTAAGCCTAATACTGAATGCTTGTGAACAAATCTGCATTTCAAATATCAAGTAAGAATGGTCAAGTCAATCAACAAGCAATTGCCAACAGACCTGTTTTGTTCTTGTTAGAACTCGTCAGGACAATATAGCTTGTTGTTGACCCCAGCTGAAAAGTTAAAAACTTAAACAGCTGGCACAACTTTTTGTTTGTGTTTTTTACACCTCAAACAGCCCATTGTGGACCTGAACGCTGGGTGAGTAGTTCAGTGAAGGGTTTACCCAATCCGTGTTAACTGCAGGGTTTAGCTCGACTTTAATGCCTTTGTGGCTTAGCAGTGTTCACAGTTATGCTGGTAGTGCATTGTTTTCATTGAAATCTGCATTTCATTGCATCTGTTTAGACTTAACAAGGTTATGTGGATTGATTAAAAAAAAGAATTTAGTCTGAAAATATCAACTGACCAAAATATCTACTGTTCAAATTTTCAACTGACCAAAATATCAAAAATCAAAGTTAAGTGTTTCTGGCACTATTTTGTGAAATGGTGGCACATAGGCTTTGAGTTTCAACTAGCCTCCCACCATCCCACCATATGAAAGCTCCTGGACATTAAAAGGTGATATTTTGGTTAGTTGATATTTTCAGACTAAATGCACACTCATGATGCAACAAGCTTTTTTCTCATGAACTTCAATGACCCATTAGAATTCGCTGCTAAAACGTGACAGATTTGGTCATTTTCTTCTAGAAATCATAGTGTCACTACAGATTTTTCTGTGTTTTGACATGCAAGTTTTTATCATAACCTATTGTTTAAAAATTACTATTTACTATCTGCTGTTAGGTAAACCAATAGCAATTTTTTAAATCAAATTTTAAAAAGAGCCTATTCATTGTTTTTTGTATGGTAAAGTTTTTGGTTGGCTTGTCTCTACATAAAAATTGTATACTGAATAATTACAGTTCTAAAAAGTAATTTTTTTGTATTTTTCAGATGATCCTAAATCCTATCTAATTGAACAATTGGAAAAGTTAAAATTAGCTCATCAAAGTGGTGTTTACTATCCTTGTTTATTTGATGAAACAAATTTAAATTCAATATATGGAATGCTTGATCCTACAAAACATGGTTATATTACACAAGACCAATATATGGAGGGTAACATTTTGCTGTTTTTAAATTACAGTTTATTAAAGCTTATAATTATACAAGTATTTTACTGATTGCTGACTTTCCACACCATAGCTAAATGATCTTGCTTTGCATAGCAGTGGTTTTTATTATTAGCAACTTTATTCAACATCAATACGAATAGTATTGAACTCTATTATATTAAGTTAAATCAATCTGTTGTTAATTAGATGTTTTTTGTAAATTTTGTGCATTTTATTGATTTTGTCAGGAAAGGAAAATCAAATTTTTTGCAAAGCAATTGAAAGCACTTTGCAATGAAGTTAAAATTTAATGTTGTAGAATTGATTAAACATCAAGCAATTAGCATGGAACATCAGAAGCCAAATTACCCTGATTCTTACAAGTTAAAAGTTTATTTATTATGGATTTATTAGCAGCAATACAAAAATAGCAATACGTTGCAAGTGCAGTTACCAATAGCTATACTCATTTAGTTCTGTAAGACAACCACAAGGGCCATTTTAAAAAAATGTTGTGAGTGCTTTACTAAAAAAGCTATTTTGAATATCGAACATTTAACTCTTATGAGATCAATACCTTGTTGGTTGAAAAGACTTTATATTACACTTTAGTCAATACATCCAACAATAAAATATAATATGTCAGCTTTAGATTGTGGCAAATCAACTAAGCTGTTATTCACTAATTATAAGAAATCATTATTGAACATTTGAATAATTGCTTGGACATTCTCAAACACATTGGATTTACTTCCAATAGTAACTAAGAGTGCTTTTTGCTGTAATGAACTTAAGCAAACTATTTTTTGTGCCAGCTTTAACTGCTTAACATTTATAAAATTTTTACTGTTTGCAATTTACATATGACTTGATCAGTAACAATCACAAAAACCAGTTGCTACAGTTTTTTTTTATAATAAAAATAAACACTATTAAGATTTTTAACTAAAACAAAATCGCTTTGTAGTTTCATTTTTAAGTTTTTGAATAAAAGAAATAAAACCTTTCTCATCTGCTCAATGTTTTTTATATGATACAGCACTTTCCATAACATGTCAAATTTAAACAGATGTAAAAATTTCCCCTATAAGTGGCACTACTTTTAGATAAGTTTAAAATATATAAAAAGCATGTGAAATAAGAGTTGGTTTTAATCTCAGTTGCATATGACTATCTGAAGCATAAGAAATTCTGCACTTATTTTGTCATCACTTGTTGTAATAAAATCTTCAGAGGCAAAATGTTTGCTGCACGCAAGAAGTGAGTTTATTTGTAGTCCACAGTTCACAAAAAATTAACTCTATTATTTTTTTTTTATTAATCATTATTTGCAAACTGAAGGAATTTTTATATCAGATTTTACAAAATATGTAAGGCAGACAAAGATGGCAAAATTATTATTGTAGATTACAAGGACTACCAAAAAATTATGAAAGCTGAACTTGAATTATTTGAAATTCTAATTGACTAGAATATTGACAATAAAAATACCAAATTTGATGTTATTATGGAGCAATGCTATAATAAAATAATTGAACTTTATAGCGTAAAAGGAATTAAGGATGAGGATTTATTTCACACAGTAGCCTGCAAAGATGTTTTACCTACCACACTGAAAAGCTCCATTGTTTATGAATATTCGTGCCACTGTGACAGTAGGTACGTAGGACAAACATCACAGCGACTACAAGATAGAATCAAGCAGCATGTTCCTAAATGGCTACAACAGCAAGCGAAGCGCCCTACACGATCTCAACCTGGCAGATCTTGTAAGCTAAAACATAACAATCCAGATTGTGACTCTGCCATAGGACAACACTTGCTTGGTAACGAGCAATGTGCTGCTAACTATAACGACAAACGTTTTAAAATTCTTGCTGTGGCATGCAACTCGTTCCATCTGTGTCTACTCAAGGCAACTTTTATCAAAACCAAACATCCGGTTTTAATTAGGAGTAGTAAACATTAAAAGTACTGGCATTATTATAAAAAAATCTAAAATCAGTACAAATCAAGAAAAAAAATTTTTTTGAAAACCTATCCTTGATTGAATAATTAATATAAAAGTACATAGCCTCAAATAAATTAGCATAAATTACATTAAAAGTATGGAAAAAAAATTTTTTGAAATTCTTGAAAATCTAGCCTTGAATAAATAACAGTAAAATGCATGTCCTTGAATAAATTAGCATAATTTACATTGAAAGTATGGGCATTGTTATTAATGAACCAAACAGAAATTAACACTAAGCAAAAAAAATTTTAAAAGCTTGGTTTTGAATAAATTGCATTGAAAAATACCTTGAAGCAAAATCAAAAGCACATTGAAAAAGAACCAATCAGAAAAGTGAAAAAACTCAGGTATGGAAAATAAAGATTTAGGTAAAAAAATGATGGGGGTGCAAAATCCTCTGCCAAATAGCTGTTTCAGCTATTGTAGTTTCATCAGTGACAGTTTGATCTTGCAAAAAAATGTAAATATATAAGCAAAAAAAAGACTAAAAGGTAAGTAAAAAAAGCTAAAAGTTAATTGTGGGGACTAATCAAATTGGATCATCATATCAAGAAAGATATTTAACAATTCTTTACAAATTCATGGTACTAATCTAGTGATTGCTGCTTTTTGGCTATTTATTTCTTGGATATCAAATTGACTACCAATTTGTATTTCATTCTTTCTTGATATGATGAATTGATATGTGTTGTCATTCTACAATTAACTTTTAGCTTTCTTTTCTTTACCTTTTAGTCTTTTTTTCACTTAATTTTTTTTTCAAAATCAAACTCTAACAAGACTTCAGTACCAGGTGTTCAGTAATTCCTGCAACTTTTTGGATATTGGTCTTTAAAACCCCCTATATCTCGCTTATTTTTTAAGGCATTTTAATAAAATTTTAAACTAATCAATTAAAGTAATCTTACTTTTCATAATTAATTGATGTAGCTGCCCTCAGCCTTAATGACATGCTCTAGGTGACCTCTGAAGGTGCAGCAGATGTTGACAATGTACCCCTTGTTGAAATTGGCCCAGTTCTTGGTGATACAGGCCTTCAGCTCTTTGACGTTCTGTGACCAAGTCTTACACACACTACTCTCCACTCTCCACCACACACTGTAGTCCAGGGGTTAGGGTCCAAGATCTGGGGAGACCCCATTGACTTGGGCCAAAAGTCAATGTTTTTTTGAGGAAGGCCTGCATCTTGTTGGCTGTGTGGGCAGGGGCCCTGTCCTGCTGGAAAACAAATTTCTTCTTGCCAGCCACCTTCCTTATCCATAGGATTTTGGTCGAGGTCATGATGTTAATGTACTTGTCGGCATTCAGCCAGTAGCTGCTGTCAAATAAGACAGGGAGCGAGACCTCTCTGTTGCTGCACACCAGGCCAAGAAACATCACTGCAAATGTATGTTTCAAGGAAATGTACCTGACGTGGTCCTCCACGTTGTCGCCAAAGTCCACATATTGGTCATTGCAACAGTTATGGACCAGGTCAACCATAAATATCTTCTCATCTGAGAAGATGAGGTGGTCCTTGGTGTGCTTGAGGTCGTTAAGCAGTTTTTTTGCTTGTTCCAGTTGGATAGTTTGGGTCTTTTCTGACAACAGAGGCCTTTTTACAATAGCCTTGGACTTTTTTCCAGCCCCTTCATGATTTTCGACACGGTCACAAGTGCCAAGAAGTGTCCTTTGTCAAAGAGCATATGGACTTTGTTGGGTCCTTCTTCACCAACTTAATGATTGTCTTAGTGGTGTCCTCTGTTCTTGACGCACGTTTTTTTTTCAGTCAGCTTGGTGCACTTGATCAACTTCCCCTCCTTCATCATTTTTTTGACCTGGAAAACAGTTGCACAGTGGGCTTAGAGGTTGTCGACAATGCTGTTGACACTAGATCTGGCGCAAAGCATTACAAATATCTTGTTTCTTTTGGATTATTTGACATGTTGCAGAAGTTTTACAATTTTACTTTTTATTACACTTTAACTTTTAAAGGAGGCAGAAACTGACTTTGTTTACTTTTTTAAAATCAATTAAAAAATAAGCATCAAAATTCAAATTCAAATTTAGTTGCAGGAATTACTAAACACCCAGTAGTCAAAACAGCTGTCTGGCAGAGGGTTTTTTATCTACATACTATATTTGCATAATTTTTTAACCTAAATCTTTATTTTCCATACTTAAGTTTTTTCAATTTTGGCATATTGTCTTGCTAGTCCAAAATTCAATTTTTGTTAATTCTTTTGATATGCTTTTCAATGTTGCTTCAAGTTACTCTTGAATGCAATTTATTAAAACCAAGCTTTCAAAATTTCTCTTGCTCAGTGTTAATTTCTGATTTGTTGATTAATGACCATGCCCATACTTTCGATGTAATTTATGCTAATTTATTCTAAGGCCATGTATTTTGATGTTATTTATTCAAGGCTAGATTTTCAAAAATCATTTTCTTTCTTGATTTGTACCAATTTCTGACCATTTTTTTTTTACAACAATACCAGTACTATCAATGTCACTATTCTTACTGAAGTTTAGAATTGTAGATTTTTGGCTAGAATTCCAAATTTTCAAAAGAGCTATTTCATGAAATTTTTATCTTTTCCTGCTTGGCCTTTCCCATAACTGTCTTAGTTTAGTCGAAGGATAGTCTGGTACTATTCTTATGAGTAATTAGCACCTGATTTTTTGATTTACTTTTATATCTTTTTTTACCAATTATTTTAAAGTTTAAATTTAATTTGACAGAAAAACAAACATGACAAGACATTATGTAATTTTTTATTGCACTTGATACTTGAGAGTTTAAGTCCAAATGATTCCCAGCTCTTGACTGCTGAAAGATATAGAGAGTTAAAGACTAAACAAAACCAAAAATTTCAAGGTTAATCAAGTTTTTCCAAAAAACAAATCATTATTTCTTCTTTAAAATTTATTTTTATGTTTTCATATTTTTGATAGCAATAGTGAAAAATGAAAAAGTTATGAGTTGGGTATAAATGGTTTATACAAAATGTTTGTGGGTATGAATGGATACCAATAGAGCTGCCATGATTTAGAAATTAACATTCTGTACCTCAGAGCGAAAACCCTAGGTTCAAAACTTAACCAGTTAGCACTATTGGCATTTGTCCAGAAAAATATCTAAAATATAAAGTGCTCATGCCAAATCAGTATGCAGATCGTTAATGCTGCTGTGGCAACCCAAATTATTGAGAAAAAGCTGAAAAAAAAGAAAAGAATAATCTTGAGAATCTAAGGAAAACCTCAAACACTTTTACACTATTATCACCTCACATACTTTCATTCCAGAAAAAGTAACACAGTTGCTAACACCACATCCCACAACATTCATTCATTAAAACAAACGTTATCACACAAAACAATAAAAGATGCTCAGCTCAAAACTAGAAAATCACTACTCTCACAGAGATATCTACACAAGGGAAAAATTAATGATTCTGACTAATTATACTTAATATTTTTTCAGTTTATAAGTTTGTTGGCAGCATAATCAAGTGGTTAAAGCATTGTGCTTATGATCAACATGGACTTAGTTCAAACCCCACTCGTGCCATTCTGTTGTGTCCTGGGAAAGATACTTTACAGCACTTTCTCCTGCTTGGTGGTCTTGGCAAGCAGTTCTAAATTAAAGTCATATCTCTATTAAATTACAAGATCTTGGCATCTCCGGATACAGGTTGGGGTAATTGCCTACCCTTAGCGCCTCCATTGCTTTCCTGCAAGTCAGGAGGATAAATATAGAGATAAAATAAATAAAATAAATAAATAAAAATGAATGCAAAACCAGCAAAGTATGCATTGTAAAAACTTATATAGTTTATTTGTTTACTTCAAGTTTAATTTTTACTGAAAAGCAATATTGTAACATTTTTTTTATAATATTGTACTTTAAGTGGGAATCAGAAAAAGGAAAAAATGATAAAACTGATATTTCCTTTTTAAATGAATTAAGACTATTTGAGTAGACCAAGATTACTAGACCTCATTTTTACCTTGTTGCATAAAATTATATAAAAATGAAATATTTTAAATTAAACTAAATTGTATTTCAATTATACTTTTGCATTTCATTTTTTGACTCCTTAAAGTTGTAGAAACATAAAGACTAAACAAAAACTAAAAATTTCAAGGTATATCAATTTAAAAAAAAATTTTTTTCTATTTTTATTTATTAATATATTTTAACTTTTACAGCTATGAAAACTGTTGGAGTAAATGAATGCAATGCTAATCCAATTGGTTCAGATGTAAATCGCATAGCATTGGATACTTTTTTAAGAGAAGCGTAAGAAAGCATTGAAATCTTTTTAATAAGCATAATAACTTAATAGAAGTTTTGTTTTTTTGCTTTGTTTCAAAGGTTATGTGGTTTTTAAGGTACATAAAAAGCTTTTAATTAATTTTTCAAATAGTTTTAAACAACACAATGTAATTGTTTAGCTTTGAAGATTTTTAAAATTGTTTTGGTTTATTTTGTAATCTTAAAACTTGTTAAATTTTTGTTTTTTAAAATAGATTGAATTATTCTTTAAAAAATTTTTTCATTGATGGATCCAAGGTTAAAAATCATCATAAAAGAAATATTAATCCAAAAACAAGTACAGTAGAAACTGGATATTACGACACCGGCTATAACAACAATTCGCTTTCAACAACGTATTTTTGTTGGTCCCGGCAGAATTTCTATCTTTTATGTACATTTGACTTTGGCTTTAGCGACACCTGCCTTTACAACAATTTGCTTTTTAACAACGCCACTTCTTCATCCCTGCGAGTGCCTTTTGTTCAAATGTGTGATGAGAATTAGCAGCTCTAATCTACTTTTAGGTGTCAAGTGTTTGCATCTAAACTAAAACAAAAGCAATGTAAAACGTCTGCATCTAAAACAAAAGTAATGGCATGACAGTGCGTATACAAGACCATTGTTGACCTAATAAAAAGTCCGACTTTGCTCTACTGTGTACTGTATTTAAACAAAAAAGTACAGTACTGAATATACAGTAGCAGAAAGATGTCTAACAAATGAACATCATTACTGTTATGGAAAAAATATGACATCGTTAATGAGGTGAACAGGAGAAATGATACGCCAGTGTCAATGCTTGCTAGAAAACTTGAAATTTCAAGAATATCCTTAATCACAATTTCGAAGAATAAAGAAAAGAGAATCAAAGACTTTGAGGCAGGTTGCAGTAGCAAAACAAAACAGAAACGTAAGCATAATTTCAAAGCGGTGGATGAGCCTTTGGTGAAATGGTTTTGTCAAGCAAGAGACAAAAAAATTTCAGTCAGTGGGGAAATGTTGCTGTTAAAAACTCAAAAGTACGCAGAAGTTTGTGGTTGTGAAAATCCTGAGAAATTAAATACGAGTTGGATAAATCAATGGAAGATGAGAAAGGACATTGCGTGCAAAAAATTACATGGTGAAGCTGAATCCATTGATCAAAATGGTGTAGATGAGTGGCAAACAAACTGTCTTCCTGCTCTTTCAAAACAATTCAAGGCTGAAAACATTTTTAATGCAGACGAAACCGGGCTGTTTTATCAATGCTTACCAGAAAGGACTCATGTTTTTAAAAATGACATGTTGTGCCAGTGGAAAACTTTCAAAGGAAAGATTAACTGTGTTAGTGACAGCAAACATGGATGGGGAAAAGTTGACCCTTGTTATTGTAAAAATCAGCTAATCCAAGACGTTTCAAAAAAGAAAATGCCTTTGCCATATGAATTGAACAAGAAAGTTTGGATGACTGCAGCAATTTTCGAAATGTGGGTAAAAAAACTAGACTCACAAATGTGAAAAAGTAACCAAAATATTGTACTAATGCTTGACAACTGCACAGCTCATCCCAAACTTAAAGGGTTCACAAATATCAAGCTAATTTTTTTGTCTCCTAACACAACAGCAAGAATCCAGCCAATGGATGCTGGGGTTATTCGATGCCTCAAATCACATTATCTAAAAAATCTAGCGAAAATGTGCTTGGTAGTCTTTGAAGAAAAGAAAGACTTTACGATCAATGTTTTAGAAGGAACAAAACTTATCAGCAATGGCTGGAATGAGGTCAGTGAAGCACCAATAAAAAACTGCTTCAAAAAAGTCAACTTCATCCAAGCAGAAGACAACCAAGTTCAAGAAGAACAAACCGAGGATGATGGTGATGATGAAGTTGTTGGGATATGGGAAAAACTTCAACCAAGTGGATTAATTCCTGAAACACTTGGCTTTACTGATTATGCTACAAGCAACGATGGACTGTTAACACGTGAAACGATTACAGAGACAAGCATTTTGAATGAACTAACAACCATTGATGATCAAGAAGACAAAGATGATGATGACATCATTCCTGTAGAAGACGTTCAACCTGCTGCTATGTCACCATTTGAGGCACTGTCAGCAGCCAGACAATTAGATCTCTTCTTCAAAAGTAGAGATAAGCACAAAGACGTGCTGCATTTGCTTGTATGAATACTGCAGCAAGCATTGAACATAGCAGTTACTAAACCAAAACAAAAAAATCAGCAAGTTTTTCGTACAAATGTAACAGTGTATGGGGTATAAATTACGTTTTTTAAATTTAATTTATTTTTAAAAACAGTTTTTCTATATCTGAACTGTACTGCTGTATCCTATGTGCATGTAAACACACTTAGCAATTTATTTTTGATCAACTGATTTGCTTTATTCTTGCACAGATTAAACATAGCAAAGACATGCCATAAAAAGCAGTAATGCTCATTTGGGTACACTTGTAATCCCTGTTAGATCTTTAAATTGAACCAAAAACACTTGGTAGGAACAAAATACACCAATCCCACTATAGCAACAATTTGCTTTTGATGACACTTTTTTCACGGTCCGTTGAGTGTCGTAATAGCCAGATTCTATTGTAATAGTAAAATCCAATGCAGCAAAATTTATAAAATTAAGTTTATTAAATTTGTGAAAAAGCATTTAAAAAAAAACAAATATGTAAAACTTATTTCAACAACTTTTTTAAAGTTCTTAAATAACACCATGTAATTATTTTTTCCCAAAATGTAGTTGCTGTTTTTCAATTATGTCCACCAAGAAAGTATATCAAAATAATATGATGTAAACATTGCTCTTAGTGTCAGGAGAGTGATTTATTTAAATCTGCAGAAAAACTAATTATTTATTTTGCTCAAGTGATATAGAAAAAGCATTTGAAGCAATGCATATACCAACTACAAAAGAAGGTATATAAATCTAATAGTCATAAGTGGGCATTTTTTTCTTTAGGAAGGCACAGTGCAACTTGTGCAATGCGTTTTTTAGATCATGTTAAGTGCACTGCAATAAGCCAATGTGTTTTTGATTTCTTATAAAGCACAGCACAACTTGCACATGCAATTTTTAAATTCATGTAAAGCACAGTTCAACCAGTGCCATAGGATTTAAAGTTTATGTAAAGTGCAATATAGACTATTTTAAAACTATATTAAGCATGACACAACATTATTTTTAAAACAATTAAAACTTAATGTACTTTTTCAAATCATAAGCACAGCCCAATCAACTTTCCAATCACCTACATTGAATACAACCAAAGTAGATTGCACTTTTGCAAAATAGGACTACCGGTATATAAAGTGTAGTGCAACAAAATCATTTTGTTTAATCTTTGATGTGCAGTACAATAAAGTGCAAGTAGTCTTTTTCAACATTACCTTTTCCACAGGTCTGCCATTGGTCAGTATCTTTTTAACTAGACACAATGCTCTTTTTTTAAGAGCAACAACAGATTCCTGTATTCTTGTTTGAGATCATTCCACCTTTCTGCTCCAGAAGCTACTTTTATTAATCTCTTAACGCTATAAAGAAAAGATTTTGTCTATGGTGTGAAACTTTTCTAGCTTTCTTTAAAAAAGAGTTCTTATTGGTTAATCACTCTTGACTAATAAGAGATCTCTTTTCTACTTTACAGCTCAGTTTAACTTTGTTTTTTTCATTCTGACAATTTCTTCTAAAGAATGTCAGACTTGCTATTTTCAAAAAAATTCACCTGTAAAATTCAGCTGCTGTTTTGTTTTGTTTTTTACTTTTAATAAGCCTAAATGGCAGAGCATGCTATGGAATGAAATAGAATAAAAATTTTCCATATTCCATATCTAAATCTTCCATTCCATATTTCATACCTCTTCCATACTTTGTATTATACAATGTAAATTTTATTAAGTGTTTTTATAAGTCTAACTCAGGTGTGGGCAACCTTTTAACTTGAGGGCTGCATTGAGAAGTTGATTTTGTTTAAGGGCCACACTATAGTGATATCTAAAAAAAGTCTTAATGTTGAATTTGTCCCAATTTTTTTGACTTTTGTATCCAAAAAGTAGTGAATCTGTCTCAGAATTTTTGATTTTCATCTCGAAAAAGTAGTGATCTCAAAAAGGTCTTCACTTTAAATTTGTCCCAATTTTCTTGATTTTCATACCTAAAAATTAGAGATTGCTAAAAAAAGGACCTAGGTTTCAGTTGAAGACAAACAAAAATTAATAATTTTTTTAAATTATTTACTGAAGCTTTCACAGGTTGCACAAAAATCTTTACAGGCCATAGTTTGCCCACCCCCAGTCTAAGTTGTCTGAGTGATCAATCTGTAATTTTAGTCTTGAATTTAAATGTGGATAATCTGCATTTATACGTAGATAATCCATAATTAAATGCAGATAATCTGCATCAATATTTGATAAGATCTAACATTTTTTTTTGTAATTTGTTGTTGTGTTTTTTATTCATGTTCAACCCACTCTGACATTATATGAACTTTAAGTATAAGCGGTTTATGAATACATGTTATTGTTATTATTTAAACTGCAAATACTCCAATGGGGCAACCAAGCAATTATCTATCTCTGCATTTCCTGGGAGAGACTAACCACAACTGAACAAGGTACTCAGACTTGAACTTAATAATTGGCCTTATATGGAAGTTGCAAACTGTTTAAACGCCACTGAAATATCATTAATCTGGTTGTAACTTCTTTTTTTTCCTACCCTATTCATTTGAATAGACTTATGGCTACCGGTACTACTTTTTTTTCTATCAATTTGTGCATCTGATCAAAGGCAGCTTTATTGACTGCACATAGTATAAAAACAACATTAAAATGAGCAAGTATGGAAAATTCTTTCCATTCCATTAATGAAATCTTTCATTCCATACTTTAACAATTCCATATTCTATACTAAAATTTCCATTCCATTCCATAGTATGCCCTGCTAAATGTTTTTTTGACTCTAAAAAGGTTGAACACCCCTGATGCAAGTTTTTTTTGTCTCCATTTTTAAAATTTCTATTTTTTTTTTTTTTTTTTTTTGCAAAGCTTTCTGCCATAGGTATTCCTTTATTTATTACTTTGGTAATCACTCAGTTTTTTGGTAAAAATTTTCTTCTGTACGCTAAAATTTATGTTGAAACTGCCTTTTTTCTCAACTTTGTCATCTTGCTAAATTATTTTTATTTGCTTGGGACTTTTTCCGAAAAGAGTTTGATGACCTTTGTATCTAAATAGATATTTTACAAACTTTTTAGATTTAGTTTTGGTCAAGATTACATTATTATAGAGACAGGTGTAACTAAATGTTTCTGTTTTGCGTATTTTAAAAGGCACTAACTGCTTTCCTATACCCTTGCATTTTGAAATATAGCAGGGCAAAGAGGTAATTGCCTCTTCCCCGCTTCTGGCGCTCCTAATTGTTGCTAATGCATAAAATTACATATTTATCTGAATGCGTGTTGAAGTTTTTGTTGAAATTAATTTTTCTGCAGAAGAACACATTTTAGTAGGGTTCATAATTGTGGATTACGAATGTACGGGATTAACTATGATTTTTTATTTAACTGCCGACAAAAAATATACAATTTTTTAACTGATGTAAATTAGCGTTTCTAAAACAACTTCATCGAAATTTCCATTTAAAAAATTTCTACAACAGGCCAAAACGTTAAGTCAAAATTTAGCAAAAACTTTTTTGCTGAAAAAAATGTTGATACCAGTACATGTCATGTAGAACTTTGTATAATATTACGTGGATAACAATCGACTTGGCTTCTAAAATCTTCATTTTTCTCTTGGTAATTAAGTACTTGAAATATCTAGTAATGACAAAATTACTTAACCAACTAATAAGTAAAAGTTTTCAAAGAAGTAAATTACTTACTTATACCAAGCCCTAGTTGGCAGTTAGCCCTACTATTCTGTAGTAAAATAAGAAATATTAGGTGAGTTTCGAATTCCTTAAGTTCTATATATTCCTGAATGTAGCCTACTTGGACGCGAACCTTTTTAGAGTGCGCAACGCCAGAGGCAGCATAGAAAAATGTTCTAAATCTCATATGATTTTTGCAATGTAATCCTACTGCAAGGTTTTATTCTTCAAACTGCTTAGTTGCCACAGCTAACAGGTACAGTCTGTTCGAGTTTTTGTCTAGTTTCTACCTGCGAAGCTTTTTGCCATAACTGTTTCTAATAGAAAAAAATTTTTCCAAAAAATGCAGCATTGCAGGTTTTTAAAAAGGTGCAAATTTTTCCTACCAAGTAGTAGCCTACCTAATAAGAAAAACTTATAAAGTAAAGTGGTTTAATACTGCGCCCAGATTTACTTGATAGGCTAACTTTTAATCAATGCTGGATTTAAGTTTTATAAGTTTTCAATTATTACATTTTTTTTAGAAAACTGGGCTTATCAAAAGCTTCTGCAACTTTTCATCAATAATGTATATCGGGAATTGAGTCCAATCATCATGTTACGACTACAATTGCAGTTTGATTGGGTGACATCTATATTTTCGTTATTCCAGTTGGTTTTTTAACATTTTTGGTTTTTAAATTTATATAAAAATTTACCAACCTTTATCACTTCTATATAATGATGCTTTATAATAATTTTGTTAATAAAATGGCTGCTGAGAAAAATTTGTTTCAAAAAAATTTTCATTTTTTATCCAACACTTATTTATAAAGTATGTTTATCATCATTGTCTATTTATTCACTTTGACTTTCTGTGAAATCGACAGAGACGTTATGTTTTATCCAAATATTAAATCAATATTCCAACATGTTTTTGGTGATAAAATCATTACCAGGCTTGCGAACTTGAACTCGAACTCAAAAATATATGATCAAAGTTGAATTGATTAATTGAAAACTTTTGAAAATAGAATAAATAACATTTTGGATTTTACTTTTGATATTAAACTGTTAAATTTCAGAATGCAATAGAGTTGTATTTGACTTAGGAAATATTTGGACAAAGTCAGAATTTTTCGGGCAGCGACAGGAAATATTTGGGCAACAAAAAATTTTTGAGCGCAGAAAACCAACTATTTTTGCAGGATAAAATTTTCAAATTCAGAAAAAAGATTACAGTTTGAGGTGAAAATTTTGTTTAAACATCACAGGTGAAATTTTCTCGGAATAAAAATCGAGAAATCTGAGACAGATTCCAAGTGAAGATCTTTTTTTTTGGTCGTCACTCTAATTTTGAGGCAAAATTTTTTCTCATTTCTTTAAAGTGCTGAATATCATAATTCGGGCAAAACTGTATTGCCCCCACCCCAAACATTTTTCGGCTGGTACGCCAATATAATGGCCTATTTCATTATTTCCTTTATTTGGTTTAGGCCTATCTGTTTCTGGTAGCCGTATAATTTTTTAAAGTTATTTTGTGAATAGGTTTTTATTAAGCTTTCGATTTTTACAGCATAACTCGAACTTAAACTCGGAAAATTAAAAATTAAAGAACTCGAACTCGGACTTGCGAATATTTTTTATAAACTCAAACTCAAATAAAAATACATGGAGTTCGCAACCCTTTTACTTATTACATTGTTCAAAAAATAAGTGTTTTTTAATGAATAACAGAGAAAGAAACTTGCTAGTCAAGGAATAAATAATATACACAAAAAGAAACACCTTAAAAATAAATTGAATTGGACAAGGCTTGGGAGCACCGTAGAACAGTGCGTTTTTAAGTCACGGATATTTAGAACAAGCGGATGGAAAACTGTTTTCGCAACAGCTTTTCTCGTATAAAATTCTAGGGTAGTGATGTCAACCGCGCAGCTTATGCAGCAGTGCAGTGCAGCAATCTTTTTAGGCTGAAAGAACCTTGCTACGTACCGTACCAGGCAGCGTACAACTCACAAAAAATTTACGTTAAATTTATTTCGTATATGCTATTGCTTAGCTAACCTATTACGTTTCTCGTTCTTCACTCATCCAATGGCAGAAAGGAAAACCTAAATCCAATGCAATCAGTTTTAACTAAGCAGTGTCTATAGCAATTGAATAAACGTCGCGTAAAGAAAAAAAGTATAAAAGAAACTAAACTCACTAAAGATGGAGTGAAATGCTCCTAAAAGATAGAACACCAAAAGACCCGTGAAAAATGTTGTTAAGAAGAGAAATTAAACTATGGTTTTAAAAAGATAAAGTCAGTTATATAAAATCGCCTCACTTTTTGAATCAACTTCGCATTATCATAATAGTTATCAATTCATTATTTTTTGTATCTTTTAGCCGATTATGTTTAGTTTTTTTCCTTTTTTTCATAAATTACTCTACTCTGTTTAGCAAAAAATTTTAACCCTTTTTTTTTCTGGTAGTTTAAAAAATAAAAAAAGCAGATTATAAAAACAGACATCATACAAGTTTTAGAAGATCCCTTGAATATATAACTAAAGCTGCCAAACATAAGTGGAAATTAAATTTTAATAATTAATTTTAGCAACCTATTTATGGAGATAAAGATATTCATTTTGTAGCATGTGTTAAATATTTGAAATACTTTAACCCTCACCTAAATTAAATTTATTACATGAAAACTACCCAACTAAATCTTATGGGAGTCGCATGTATTTTTCATACTAATGTCTATGGTAATATATTACATTGTATTTATGATACCTATATTTATTATAGTTTTCTTTAAACATGGGGTCCTAAATCTCAATAAATCTCATGGTACCTGCTGAGGGTTAAATATAAAACTTTTGCCATGTTGCTTTGGCAAAACGCCTTGAAAAAATGTTAAAAACTAAAACACCATGGAGTAGATCTGTGACAAACTTCAAAAAGAAAGTTTTTAATTCAGTTGCTATCTTTGCTAATAGTAAAATTTTAAGACCTATTTTTGTGTAAGAAGGTAAAGGTGAGTAAGTGAAAGCTTTTGTAAAAAAATCCTTTGAATAAGTGCATTAAAAATTAAATTTTTAATTGCTATTCACATTACAATTGCACATTAAACTATTGTCCAATCATTATATTGTGCAACCTTAATAAAATCAACCCAGATTTAATTGTCCTTGTCTGAAATGACTATTTTGATAGCATTGACTAGGTAAAGGTTAATTATAACGAGTTGATGTAGAAGAAAGGAGGGTGATTTGATACACCACCCTTACTGGATTCCACAAAATAAACTTTAGTTAATTACCGCTACCACATGAAAAAAAATGTCAAAAAAGTTCATCCGAGCTTCAAGGAAAGCTGATTAGACTGAACTACTAAAAAACAATAAAGAAAATTGTTTTTATAAATTTTTTGTAAAATTTTTGTCCTAAATTTCAGCTTGACTGCAGAACTAAAAAAAGAGGTAAGAAAGCTTACAATATGGTTGAATAATTGTTGCTAGATTAAGTTTTAAACCAGCAAAGTTGTTCCTTTGAAATTACTTTTGTTAGTATATTGGTTGTCAAATTTTTATAAAAAGTGCTAATAAGGAGATTTGATACAGTGTATGGAAGGAGATTTGATACATTGCATATATACAAAAACTCCATATTATAAAAACATGGTAAGATTAATATGTTAAACTTTTTTGGTGTTTGAAGTATGGAAGACTATAAAAAACGTATAAAGCATTTAATTAGTGCTTGTGTGTGCCCAACAATGAGAATTTACAGTATTTACTGGTTTCATCTTATGGTATAATTCTACAGTAATTATTGTATGGTGCTGATAGCAGCTATAAATTAACAATTTTTTCATTTGATTTCAGATATTTTGTTAATATTTTCCTTATCAACATAAAACTCTTTCTAATTAAACTTTTTACAGTAATTCTACAACTATACCTCTTTACACATGCCTTTGAGCGTAGAAGAAAAGCTAATCGATGTTTTCAATCTTCGCTGAACGTGTTAAAAAGAGCAGCTAAATGTGTGACAGAAGGTAGTTCTTATTGAAAAGCTGCTGCCAATTGTAATGTTGACTAAATGACAGTTATAAAGTATATAAAAAAAAAAGAAGGCATACCCAACTTGTGTTGTTGGATATCAAGCAACAATATTAAAGAATCAAAGTTTTACCCTGGAAAATGGAGCAACAGTTATCATCTCACATGGTGCATTTGGCTGATAAGTTCTTCGCATTATCAATTGAAAATGCAAAGAACTTGCTTTCCAATTTGCTGTTGCAAATAAATTATGTGTTAATGATATTTACGTTTAATCACTTTATTCAATAAAAAAATTTGTTTCATTTTAAATGGTGGTTTAGCTTTGATTTGTGCGACGGCTTACAGTAGGATATGTTAATCAGTCATATCAGCAAGCTAAGCTTTGTTTAAAAAATACTTCAAACATCTTTTTTATATTTTTTACCACCTTAATTTAAGTTAATAAACAAGGACAACTTGATGTAAAACCTATTTTTTCGCTTTAAATGGTGTTTTAGTTTTGACTGGGGCGGCGGCTCTTTTCTATATTTTTTATCACTTTATTTAAATTAGTAAACATGACCAACTTGATTTGAAACCAAAATATTTACTTTAAATAATTTTTTAGTTTTGATTTGTGCGACTGCTTACAATAAAAGAAATATTCATCGGTTATATTGTCACCATTTTAAATTTATAAATATGAACAAATTAGTTTTGATTTGTGCGGCGGCTTACAGTAAAAGAGATGTTAATCGGTCATAAGAACAAGCTAAGCTTTGTTAAAAAAAATACTTTAAACATCTTTTTTATATTTTTTACCAATTTATTACCTCTCCAATAGATTGCTACCTTAGTGTGGTAGAAGGGTTTGCGTTTTCTATGATCCTAAAAGCAGTGCCGTCTGCAGTTTTCAACTCCTCTTAGGGCTACCCATGGCGGTAAGGTCGAAGGTGAGAAACAGACCAAATGCAATCTAACAAATGTAGCAAAATGAATCAGTTTGAATGACAATATTCATAGTGTATCGGGCGTCGCGCAGGATAAAAAGGTCCGCATTTGGGCTTTAGGCAGAAAAAAAACGAGTTCCAATAGTAAGCTACATTCTCCCCAAAAGCTGACCGTGACTAAAAACCAACCAATGCATTCTCTACGCGTTTGCAGAGGCAAATACGGGCAGTGCACAGTACCTGTACTCGTGTTGGTCCCAAACACCGGGATCTTCTTTTGGGCAACTGGAACGTCACTTTACTCAATGGAAAAGAACAAGAACTGATTTGGGAGGCAGAGCAGTATCATCTTAATATCGTTAGAGTTTTCTCTACCAAGTGTCGTGGCTCTGACATGTTGAGTTAAATGAATGCTAAAAGTTTTTTACCCAGATGTAGATGTAACCATGTCTGCTCAAATAGGGGTAGATATTTTTGTAAACCCTCGCTTGGCCCACTATGTCACTGATTGGATCCCACTTGGAGGAAAGGTTTGTCGCCTTAAGCTTAGGCTACATGAGCGGTCATTGTGCAATTTGAAGGTGTACGCACCAAACGCTGAAACGCAGTACCAGCCTTTCTTAGATGAAGTAAGGGTTGATTTACAGAAAGTAGAATATATGCTGAATCAATTGTTCTTCTGGGTGATTTCAATGCACACGTGGGTACTGAAGACAAGGCATGGAATGGGAGACTCTGACATTAACAGAAACGGAAGCTTTTGCTACAGTTCTGTGTCACCAACAGACTGTGCATAATAAATAATTTTTTTCGGGACAGAGAATTCACAAGCAGCCTACACTTGGTACAGAGATTCGGTGGGACAATGTTCTATCATTGATTTCTGTATTGTCTCAGCAGATTTGTTTTCTTCTGTGGTAGATATTTGTGTTAAAAGAGAAGCTAAACTGTTTACCGATCATCACCTAGTTGTCTGCATTCAGAGAGGCCTAAATCATCCAAGAACAAGGCAATGATTCAGAGCACGAAGAGCATATAGAATCAAGTGGGAGTTACTAGCCGACAAAAAGCTGAGACATAATTTTGCAAGCAAAGTTGTTTCCTGTTTGAAGAACTCCCTGACTTTACTAAAGACGTTGAGATTGAGTGGAATTTATTTAAATCAGTAGTCATTACATCTACAGCTGATAGTTGTGATTGCAAACGTGTGAGTGGTTAAACGAGTAGTGAGAAAAGAACTGCTTGGTGGAACCAAGAAGTTAAAGAAGCTATCCATGCAAAAAAACTGCGTTTAGAGCTTTAAGCTGCGTTAACAAAAAAGTCATCTGAACAGCTTCAATTGCGGTACTTTACAGCATGTAAGACTGCCGCCAGTACCATCAAACAATCTAAAAAAAAGTAATGTGACGAATTTGGACAAAAGTTGGATACAGACTCAGTGATGGATATTCAAAGTTAGGGGCCCGAGGCAAGGATTCCCAAAAAAAAGGCTTTGATCTCGGATTTCCCTTATTTTTCCCAAAATCATGGTGATCTCTAAAAAAAAAGATCTTCACTTCGATTTGATCTCATATTTTGCTATTTTTCTCCCAAAATCATGGTGATCTCTAAAAAAACATATACAGCAAAATGAAACTATATGCGGTATTTTCAAGGGAGGGGAGGCTAAAAAAAGGGGGACCCGAGGCAACTGCTCATTCGCCTCACCCAATATCCACCACTGTATAGACTACAGATCGGCAAACAAAGTATTTTGGCAAACCATACGTCGCTTGCGCGGCAAAAGAATCACCAGTTACCACCTTCATCGAGGATGCTAATGGTAGAGTGGGGTACAGTGAATCACGGTACACAGTGAATCACCCAATCTAAATTAAAAAATATTTCATATATTTTTACAATAATCACTGTTGGATGACGATAGTAAAGCTTTCTTTTCACAAACAAACTTCCAGGTAGCACAGAGTTAAAACTATTTTTCAAGAAAGAAAAACTAATATTGATGGTAAAAAGCAAAAAAAATGTTAGTTATCACTTTTGATTATATCTTAGTGCAAGGTTAAACTTAGGCAAAGCTGTATTTATGAAAAATAAGAGCTTTATATAGGAAAAATATTAATAAAATGTGAAGCAAAGTTTGCTGTAGAACGCCATGTTTTTATTACTTTTGCTTATAGACCGGCCATAGTACACATGGCCGGTCTATAATCATGCCTCAGTGAATCAGTGACGCAAGTGATTCACTGTGTACCAGATTTTATGATTAAATAAATTGGGTTTTAGTGCTTTATTTTTTTAGATACTATATGTTTATAAACAAATATTAAAAATGCCTAGAGCTAAAAATAAGTCAAGAAAAATTGGTGCTACTCCTTCGGGATTGATGAAGAAGCTGTAGAACAAATTATTAAAAATAAAGCATCAATCCGCAATGTATCTGAGGAATATGCCATGTCATTTACAACATTGTGGCGCTATGTATACAAGTATAAATCTTTGGAGCATTCTAACATTGTTATTTTTGAACCAAGATACAATTGCTGGAAAGTATTTTCGGATGCTTAAGAGACTATGTTAAAGAACTACTTTATAAAAGCATCAAAAATTCATTACGGTTTGTCTGCAAAATCTGCTCGGAAATTAGCATATCAATTTGCAATAAAAGTAAATAAATCTTTCCCATCCAATGGGGAAAAGAACAAATCTGCAGGGAAAGATTGGCTTTCTGGTTTTTTGAAGAGATTTCCTGAACTTTCTTTACGGAAGCCAGAGGTAACCAGTCTCGCAAGGGCAACTTTGTTTAACAAGACTAACGTGTCCTCTTTTTTTGACAAATTAGAGGAGTGCCTAAAAAGGGCTCCCTACAATCCGTCGGACATATATAATCCTGATGAAACTGGCTGTACGACTGTGCAGTCGGTAGGAAATGCTAAAGTGATTGCTTGTCGCAATGAAAAGCAAGTTAGAAAGCTGACAACTGGTGAAAGAGGGGCTTTGGTTACCGTATTGTATGCAGTTAATGAAGCTGGTAATTCTGTTTCATCAATGCTTGTCTTTCCCCGAGTAAAATTTAAAGATCACATGATGAAGGGTGCTCCTCCAGATTCGATTGGTGTAGCAAATCCGTCTGGATGGATGTCTGCTGCATGCTTTACAGAATTTATAAAGCATTTTATTAAACACACAAAATGCTGAAAAGATCGCCCAGTCATACCAATATTGGATAACCATGTAGCCATATCAGCATAGAAACAATAGATCTTTCCAAAGAGAATGGTGTTACTCTTCTTACGCTTCCACCACATTGTAGCCATAAGCTTCAACCCCTTAATCGCTCGGTATATGGTCCTTTCAAAACGTTTTATAATCAAGCTGCAAATGCTTTTATGGTTAGTCATCCTGGTAAAACTATTAGGCTACCATTTATGATGTAGCAGAGCTAGTTGGCAAAGCAGACGAACAAGCATTAACACTCAGGAATATTACATCAGGATTTGCTGCCAGTGGCATATGGCCGTTTAATAGAAATGTATTTGGATAAGATGAATTTTTGTCCTCATATGTCTCACAGGCCCCACTGCAGCACCAATGATTGTGATACAACCACTAAGACAGAAGACGTGTTAATCCGTTCATCTGCATCGTCTACCAGCATCGGAATCGAAAATGCATCTGAGTTTTTGTCAATATCTGCTGCTACTATCACTCCAGAAACGGTCTCACCACTACCTCATAGTGCACACAACAAAGAAAGAAATCCTCCTGTGCAAGGAAAAGAAGAAAAATTCAAATTTTAACCGACACACCAGTGAAAGAAGCTATTGTGGCAGAAAAAATGCTTACCGAAAAAAAAAGGAAAAGGAAGTTGAATTTAAAAAATGCAAAGAAAAAGATCATTTAATGTTCACGAAGCAGCAGTGAGGACGACTCTCATGTTGCAATATGTTTGATGAATCGGATATAAGTTTTTCTCAGGATCTCGATGCCAATGATTACAATACAAAGGAGCTGCAAACAGGCGATTTTGTGCTATGCAAGTTTTCTACGGAAAAAGGGCGAATCGCAATGTATGTTGGTATAATCACTAGCGTTGGTGTGGAATACAAAGTAAAATTTTTACAAAAATCGTATTGGGGTGGCTTTACATTTCCTAATTTGGCAGATATATGTGATGTAGCAAAAAGCGATGTGGTTCTTAAACTGCCAAGTCCACAAACTTCTGGAGGAACTTCAAGGACAGGGAGACAACTATCATTTTCAGTAGACTTAACTGCATATAAAAAATTCTTGTGTTAAGTAAATGTCTTATCGCATGTTTCAAACTAAACAATTTTTTCTTCATGTAAAAAAATTTCATTAATTTCGTTGCGTTTCTATTTTCTAAAGTTTTTTGATGCGAGTTGTGCAGACTTTGTGCATTAATTCATTGGTATTTAGCCATTTTTTTAGTAGTCTATTTTATTTAACACCTTAATGATTAGACTTTAAAGTTAATCTTCACAGCTGAACTAATAACTCTAATTGTTTGTAGAATAAAAGCTAAGTTTTACTTTAGAAAAAATTAATTATGTTAATAGGCCAATTGTAGTCTTGATTCATCGTGTACTTGTACTATATTCACTGTGCACCGGTACCTGTACGCAGTGAATCAATTTTCTGCTCACCTTTACTATAAAATAACTCAATGATCAAAAATGCCAAAAACTTTTTTTTGTATGAAATGTAGCTTAGACCAGTTGTGTTGGATCACAAAGTTTAATGTTTTTATGTTACCCCATATTTAAATAAATACAAAAATTAATTTTTGTGATTCACTGTATCCCACTCTCCCCTATGCTTCTGAAGCATCAAAAGGGCATCCTAAATTGTTGGAGAAAATACTTTTGTGAGCTTTTAAGTCTAGTAACAGTCCAACATTTGTAAACATCCGAGAAACAAATTGGTGAAGAAATTTATCTAACCGAAGTAGAGGCGAGACAGCAATCAACTCTTTGAAACTGGCAAAGCCCTAGTAAAGATGACATGTTAAAAGCCACGAACAACTTTGGGGTTCGTTGGCTAACTCAAATGTTCCAAGTAGCTTGGAAAACTGGTGAGGTACCGAAGCAATGGCATACCAGTGCGTTGATACTTTTTCACAAAAAATAAGATGAGAAGAAGTGCAACTGCAGGGGCATTTCTTTGTTATGTCTTTCTGGAAAGGTCTATACAAAGTGCCTCAAAAAGAGATGCCGCGAAATAGTCAAACCTCAACTTCATGATGCTCAATGCGGATTTCGTCTTGGCAGATCCACCATGGACTAGATCTATGCCCTTCAGCAAGTTTTTGAGAAACCGTGGGAATATGCAAGAGAGGTGAAGAAATGTACAGTATACATGTTTTGTAGACCTTAAAAAAGCATATGATTGTGTTGCACGAGACAAGCTGTGGGCAGTACTGTTGAGTATGACTAAAAACAGGTCAGCTATTAGCTGTTATCAAATGGTTGTACAAACAGTTAGAAGTCTGTGTTCGTGTCAATGACATGAAAATAAAGCCTTTTAGTGCCAAGTGTTTGACTGCGACAGGAAGAGATATTAGAGCATCTGGATCAACAACTCATTTTGGCTATTTACATTAGAAGAGCTACAGCAAAAATAGTGTCGAAAGTCATAGGAAGCTTCGAAATCTTTCATTTAAAGGTTAAATGCATATTAGTTATAATTTAAAGATTTCTGACAATTATTTGTTGAAAGAGATTGAAACCTTTATTTCGTTCAAGGTATTAAGCAACACCAGTTTCTAAAATACTAATATTTATTAAGTACATTTATTTAAGGAAAACAAAAATTAACTTGTACATTCATAAACAATAAAAAAAATAACAATAAAACATGAAATAAAAATGAAAGTAGCCTGCCAAAAAAGAAAAGTAAACAAGGCTAAAAGGAAGTATTAATTTAACGCGTTAAAGAAAGAACAAAACTATTAAAATAACAAAATACAAACTATTATACAAGAATTAAAATTGGAGCTTTTTTGAAGTTAATTTTCGCAATTTTTTAGCTGATATTTCTGGCTATTCAACTTTAAATACGTTTTTTCTTTTAAGTTCATTTTTGTAAAACAATTAAAAGTAGATTTAACCATTTTTTTAAAATTCAAGTGACCGGCAAAATGTTGCTAAAACAATAGGTCAACGAGAGTTTTAGTTGATGCAACAATGTTAATTAATGCATTAAAAAAAAACAAATTGTGGGTTGTGGTGCAAATTGTGGGTTCTCCAGTGGCTTGAATGTCTATGTAATGTTGCACTGCTAGTACTGTCATAGTGTAAGTAAATTCGAATGGTTGCACCTGGCCCCGGCAATATAGCCTACGTTTTCAAACAACTGTTTGTATTCATCAAGCAGGTAGCCTTAAATTGAAGAAGAATTATCACCTACAATGAGCAACTCTTTGCACGAAGCGCATTTGCAGCGACTAGATATGCTTCTGCCAACACATCCACTCAGATAACATATTACATTGGCATCAGCACATGATATATCATCTAAAAAAACACCAGCGAATACATTATTGAGCCAAAGCACATCACTTTCTTTAGCTCCATTTTCAACGCTTGTTTCTAATAAAGAAAGAGCATCAAAAAAATATATAGGAAGAGCATTATTAAAAACATTATAATAAGTTCATTATATACATGGAAAAAATAGACAGAAACAGTTCCTCTAGTTGTGGCGTCACACATTTGGAGAGTGTAATGTTCGGTGCCTGCTGTTTGCAGATGATCTTGCATTATTAAGCTCAAATAAAAGTAATCTCCAATATGCACTTGATCGGTTTCCTGACGCATGCTTGGATGCTGGGATGAAAATTAGTACGGCTAACTGAGATTATGTGTTTGTCAAAGCACCCTGTCCAGTGTTCTTTCAAAAAAAAATAGAGTAATTCTTCAGCAGACAGAAAAGTTTAAGTATCTTGGAGTCACATTCTCAAGTGATGGTAGACAGGACAACGAACTGGACACACGTATTTGAAAAGCAAGTGCAGTAATGCGCCACCTTTGCCGTTCAGTTGTACTAAAACGAAAGCTGTGTAGAAGAGCAAAGCTTTCTGTTTTCAGATCAGTTTTTGTTTTTATCCTCACCTATTATGTGTCGTGCCTTCAAGCATTTAAAAATCTGTTACAAACATTTTTTTCTGTAAATTTATAAAAGCTAGGCTAGTTCATCTCGACCAAAAATAAAGAACCTGTGGAGCGCATTTAACCCACAATTGCGTTTTTTGGGAAGATGCATGTTTGCAACTAAATAAAGCATTGATTTTTTTTTCATTTATTTATTTAAATCAAACTCACGGTCCATAACAGAAAAAAAAACACAACAAAAAATACACAGAATAAGAGACACATAAGGTCCCTGTACCGATTAAGACCCACCTAACAGATTTTAGGCAATAGCTCAAAAACAATAAGACATAAGCGGTTAAAACTTCATATCATAATAGTATAAATGCATGACCACAACATATCACCAGCACGTGACCAAATATTAACCAGTGTCACACTTCATTTCTAATAATTTCAATCGTGACGATGTAATTTATCCCCGTTAAAAGTAATTCGTAGTTTTATTATAAGATAATATTCGCGTCTCTTTGAGCGCTGCTTTTGTATTACAGTATGCGATATACGTCCGATTCGCTCTCTTTTACTCGATACATGTATTTTTTCTCTTTTCGCCGACAGAATGACGTAATATGTTTTTCAAGCTTTACTCCAGCTCGCTTATTGTAGAATGTTCTGGCGCATTCGAGCATAGCGATCTCTCCAGGGATTTCTGGCTAAATCTCGAATATACAAGCAAATTTGCGTCACGTGATCTTTTTTCTATATAAAGCCGATACGTAGCGAATTATTATTGAAACGACTCGAGAGACGGCTCGAGTGAGAGTGATTTTGTTTGGGCAGGTGGCCCGTTAGATTTGTATCGTTTGACGATTGTTGAATTTATTTTGTGCCAGTGATTGGGAGTTGCGTTCTACAGAGGTAGAATTATTTGTGGTGATTGAATCAAGTTATAGTGTTGAGTTCACTTTGCAGTTTGGCAAAGCGTGGAATAGAATTTCGTCGGTCGTGATTTTTGCAATACATTTGTCTGTTTGTTGCGAAGAAGAGTCTTCAACGAAACCAATCCGAGCTTTCGTTAAACCAACTGTATAAAAGCTTCAGGCTCATAGCAAGACTACTTTTTGAGCTGAAATAAATTAAAATTTAGACACAGCTTTGTTTCAGGGCAGGTATTCGGGTTACCTAGCTCAACTGGTCCTTTAGGATTCCCGAACAAAGTATGGGACAACCAGTAAATATTTAGTAAGAAAACAAAAATCAAAAAAAATTTGCTTTATTAAGAGCATAAGCTTCAAATAAGGCCCACTAATTTTTGAAAGTTTTTGCAATTAAAACATAGTCAAACATGCCAAATTTACCAAATATAACACAACAACAGCATCAATTTACAATAAGGATTAAAAATCTTTTTGTATAAATGCAATATTGTATTAATATACAAAATAATCATTTTGGAAAATACATTCAATTTTTTTTAGAATTGTCATATTGTTCAGTACTTGTAGCCAACATAAGTAAAGTGTTAATCACAATTCATACAAATAAAATTGTCTTCGTCATCAGACTCAAGTCCGACACATTTCTAATGATACCACACTACACAAACTGAGCATTGACGCATGCTCAGTTTTGATTGATTGCTACATACAGAACAAAACCAAGAAGCATCCCTGGGTAGTATGGTCATACATTGGTTTTTGCTTGATACTGATTTGCCAGTAATCTTTTTGGGACAATTACTTTTTCCAGAAGTTCCTCTAAGTGAGAAAGCTTTCTCAGTTTCTTTGAAGAGATTTTTATGTAGACCTACTACTTGAGCCTCGTAATTAAGGCTTTTTTTACGTAGTTTGCTTCTTTCTGATTTTGGGGGTCATCATGAGCTCAGTAAAGCTCACATTGCGATCATCCTTGCTGGATGCTGATGTCAGAACTCCAACTTTATCAGAAAATGGTGCCGTAGCAGGCAGAAACCAGCCATTCTCAGCAGTCACCTAATAGAACTGTTGATAGAACTCAAAATTGGGAAAGCTTAACAGCTTAAAGAGTAAAATTGAAATAAATTGTTGCTGACCGGCAGAAAAGCTAATGTGGACCGGCGTTTGAGAACCATTGCTCTAACAAACATGCAAATGCTACCTTTAAACCGGGTTGGAAGACTATACATACAAAAAATGCGACAGCCATCCGGAAACAATTTAAAGATTACTTTATAAGTAAGCCTGGAGCAGTGCCCTGGCAAAGTAATGTTGTAAAACGTGTGCAATAAAATTTTTGGCCATTTTTGCTTGTAAATTTAATTTTTAGCACGAGTAATTGTTTAGCGAGAATTTGAAAAACGTTCAATTTATTTATAAGCAAATAAATTAGCATACTACAAGTCACAGTCAAAACCAAAAACAATGAAAATTTTCAAAACGCACTGAACAAAAGTACAGAAATAAAATGTTCTGAAATACAGGAATCATTATTTTAATTTAATTACAATTACAAGGGTATATTCAAAAATTATTAACAGTTAATTTGAGTGCAAAAAATTTGAAACGTTTGGAATCGCTCTAAGTACGATGTGTTTTTTTCTACAACTATTTTTCGTCACGAGTGTTTGATAAAAAATATTGAAGAAATGCTTTAACAATCAAAAACAATTACAAATTACGGAGCATAAAATTTGGAACTCTTAACTAATTTCAAAATAAAAAGTAAAGCCAACAAATTTTAAAACATTGTTTTATTTAGGACGTTTTGGAATTATAACTCATTCCATCATCAATTGCAGTTGATGATGGAATGAAGAATTCTGGATATTTCTGAATTATAATTCATGATAATTATAATTTCGAAAACAGCATTCAGAACAGAATAGACAATTCAGAATATTATAACTCCGAAACGTCCTGAATAAAACAATGTTTCAAAATTTATTGACTTTACTTTTCATTTTGAAACCACAAATTAAAAGACAAAAAATAGTTAAGAATATATGTATGGATCTAATGTTACGAAAAATTTCAGAAGTTTACTTTAATTGCCAGAGCTCTTCATAATAGCAAATACTTTATTAATGGCTAATTTCAAAACATCGCTCTGAAGCTTGAGTCAATCTTTTGTTGGTAACTGTTGGTAACGGTTCTTCTGCCATGCTTTTAAAAAATAAATTTGTCAAAATATTTTCTTTTCCTGCAAGTAAAATACACAGAGAAATTAATACCAAAAAAATTCAGAATTTTACCCATGCCACATGGTACACCGTGCATCATCATGATCATTTTTAGGGAAAACATTGAATTAGTTCAGTGCATTTCCCTTTGCCCGCTTGTCCTTTTGGAGTTGGGGGAGACAGCAGTTTGATTTGGGATATCCAAGGATCACAATCTCCTGCAGCTCGCGGCAATTTTGCTGGTGGAATTCCAAGACGTGACCAGGCCAGGTCTTCAACATAATTTCACCAGTGAATTCTGGATCGCTCTCTAGGCCTTTTGCCACTCGGAAGAGCATCCATTAGTTTCTTTACTGTTCGCTCGTGGGATATTCGTGTCTCATGGCCATACCAGCGCAATTGCCAAATCTAGTTACTATGGAAAGTTAATTTACTATGGAAACCAAAAGCTACTTACAATGGAAAAATAAGCTTCTACACCGTGCGGATTAACCAAAAGCTTGTTACTATGGAAAAACACACTTGAGCAAGATGTCAAACAATATCATTGATGAGTCATACATTATACAAGTTCGAAAAAAAATTGTAACAAATAAGCTTTAATTCAAAAAAATAATTTTTTACGCATCATAGAAAAAATATATTTTGGTATTTAAACTTACCCTCGCTACGTTGCAAATCATTTAGTGTGATTTCAAGCATTTTTTCTGTCGTATTGGAAGCTTTCCGCTTTCTGTAAAGTGGTTTGACGTTCTACTTTTTATTGGTGTAAGAGAATCTAGACATAAATCGAATTACAGTAATTTAAATATTGTAACAGAAGTTGTTGAAACAAATTGCACAGAAGCAACGGAAAAAATTATATTTAAAAATGTATAGGATATAGAGTATATGTTAATACAAAGTCCAAGTCAACATAAATCACTTTGGCTTTTGATGCAAATATCTATACACAAACGATATTATTGTTTGATATCTTGAAACTTAAATAACCATAGTTTTACTGAACTTTTCAAAATCACTAAATAACATATGACCATACAAGTTACTCAATACTCACCTGAAGAAATGTTATTTGTTAATGTCGGAGGCAAAGATGACGAACTAGACTTAGACGATGATGCAAAATGAATAGTTTTTTTAGTTTGCATTTCATCAATCAAAATTGGTGATGTAACTTCCACAACAACTTTAGCAGAAGTAGAATCATCTACCAAACTGGAAAAGCTTGCAGCAGCGTCACTTGCACAAAACAAAAAGCAATCTTCTGTTTGAGGCAGAAGATTTTTTGGCTGATATAGTTGGTAACAATCCATATTGGAACAAGTTCTGAGTACAAAAAGAGTAATTATCAATGACAGCTTGAGGAAAATAACACATACAAAATTGCAATGAAGAAGAGTCGGAAAACTTTTTCGAACAACTAAACTGTCTCCATCCTTCTCTCAAATTTACCTTTGAGAAAGAGAAAATAATTGTTTACCGTTTCTCGACGTTAACGTGGAACGAACAGTTACCGGTTTTGAAACTAGTGTGTATAGAAAACCTACCTTTACTGGACAGTACTTATATTGGGAATCTTTCAGTCCCACTAAACAAAAAACAAACCTTATATCTGTTAAGTTTGCTACGTGTATCGTCAGCAGCCGCGGTCTATTTTCTTATCAGTCTATGGCTGTCGTTATTAACTTACCTTAGTTAAACCTATATCTTACTTAATCTTTAAAAATATGAGAAAAAATTTATTGGCAAGGTCTAAGTGAAGGCAATTAGAACAAGCACAGCTAAATAAAACCAATTTTAAAAATATTCAATGACTACGCTACCGACCACGTGCATTACAAACTTAAACCAAAAACTTAAAGAGAAAAAATTTAACACAGTTAGATGCACATGGATCAAGTGATCAATGTTGCCATTATATAAAAATGAAATTGCGTTTCTACCAATATCAACTTTGGAACACCGGGCACTAATGATATCCACGAAATCTAAACAAAACGAAAAAATTAAGCATATCAAGAACATTCTATTGGACCAGGGCTCTTCAAACTGGGGGTCCCGACCCCCCAGTGGGTCGCGAAAAGGATCAATGGGGGTCGCGAGATGTTTTAAGAACATTATTAAAGTATTGACAAGAAAACATTTTAAACAGATGGGAAAATCCGTTTTACGTGGTTTTTATTAATAGCTCTATTATAGTGTACAATTATTTCTACAAGCAACATTATTAATTAATGCAAAGAAAATAAATGTCGTAAATTATAAAATTTGTTTGATCGAATTTAGGTTGCATTAGTTGCTAACGCATTCGAGTTGCGGCAGCTGCTAACACGTTCAGGTTCTGTTTGATGCTAATAACAAACAAGTTTCAAACGCAAGTGGCTGATTGCCTGCCTGATCGTTGAGTGGTTGAGCATGTAGTACTGTACTTAGTTCTTGTTTGGTTTCCATTCAATTTATGGCCAGAAGGAGTGACTATATATTATTGTGCTAGTGACGTAGAATTTTCAAAGTGATTTTGTTTTTAATTGTTTGCTGGGGCATGGGTATTTACTTGTGAAATTGAAAATAAATAACCTAATGCTATAATTTTAGTTTATCTATTGCAGATGGCAACACAGAATTCATTGCTTTTCGATGCATGGTTGCAATTTCTTTTGTGCAAAAATATTGCTGCAATACCCAATTAGAAATTGACGACTCTTAGTCCATTATTCATAGTTATTTTTATTAGGGGAAAGCGGGGTAAAGCGGTTGTGCGGGGCAAAGTGGACTCCTTCATGTTGTCGCAAAACAAAAACTCGCAGAAAAAAAATTTTTTTGCTTAACAGCTAAAGTCAAGTGCAAAACTGTTTGACAAAAAAAATTGGCAACACAGCTTTTCTTAATTTGAAGCAATTCAAGCTCATATTTTTTTGCACTTGTGATGAAATAAACTTGCTACGTAAATAGTGCCTTTGCTATGTTTTGCAAATAAAATATTAAGAAGTTGTTTTTGCTATAGATTTAGATATTAAGATTTAGAATATATTAAGATAAATAGAATATTACAATTTAGGTATAGTGGTTTACTATCGCACTGCGTTTTATTTGTTGAGGCTTAGTATTTTTTTTTAAATTAAAAACATGCCGTGATCGGGCAAAGCGGACATTAGCTGTTGGAGCAAAACGGTCATACTGGTATCCTAGCTAGTACTAGTAGAAAAGTTATCTGTAGACTTATCATGGTTGTATTATACTGCAATAAAATTCGGTAAAGGTTGATATAATTAACTTAGAGTGAGGTTAACCGGTTAATGATGATTTTGAGTTGGTTAGTAATTAACTTGCAGAAGAAGAAGCTGCCCCGGCAAAGCGGTCATGCTATCAAAAAATTCAAATCCTAAATTGTGCAAAAAAATTTTAAAAAATTTGCAAATTGAATATTAGAAAAATGTTTTATATTGATGTCTTGGTCTTTCCGATCTATTGGATGCATAATTTTATTTGCAGAAAGTGGGCTAAAATAAAAAGATATTTTTGTTTTAGTCTCTAAGGGTCGCGAAAAAATTTGGCCGTGCAAAGTGGGTCGCGATGAAAAAAGTTTGAAGAGCACTGTATTGGACAATGGTTATTCTGAATCGATTATTGACTGCAACATTTCCAAGAAAATTGCTCAGTTTTCTATGCCCAAACGATTTGGCCCTGATAAGTGCCCCGTGTATTTGAGAGTTCCTTGGATAGGGAAAGCTTCCATTGGTCTTGATAAAAATGTCAAAACGGCTGTTGAAAGCTGCTATGGCTCCGTTACCAACTGAGTGGTATTTACATCCAAACGCATGTTGCCTGTAGCCCGCAAAGATGTTTTACCTACCACGCTGAAAAGCTCCGTTGTTTATGAATATTCGTAACACTGACAGTAGATACGTAGGACGAACATCACAGCGACTACAAGATAGAATCAAGCAGCATGTTCCTAAATGGCTACAACAGCAAGCGAAGCGCCCTACACGATTTCAACCCGGCAGATCCTGTAAACTAAAACGTAATAATCCAGATTGTGACTCTGCCGTAGGACAACACTTGCTTGGTAACGAGCAATGTGCTGCAAACTATAATGACAAACGTTTTAAAATTCTTGCTGTAGTACGCAACTCGTTCCATCTGTGTCTACTCGAGGCAACTTTTATCAAAACCAGACATACAAAATATTAAACTACTTTTTATGACTACTTGATATCGGGACAACACAATATGTGTAGTTAATCAAAATTTGCGCAGGCAATCCTTGTTATGCTATTTAATTTTGTTTTTAATTAAATCATTAACTTCTTTCAATGTTGTTAAAAGTTTAATCTATTTTCAGAATTTTGGAAAACATTTTAGAATCATAACTTGTTTTTCATCAACTGAAATAAACTAATTAGTTAGCTTAGCCATAAGTTTAAATTTTTGTATTTGGAGAAATTCTTTTAAATTGAAAAATTTTGAATTTACTCCCCTTTTTAACAGAAAGATCTGGCTACAATATTGTACGCCTAATTTTTTTTATAACATTTTAAACCACTAGCAGATTTAAAAAACAAAATTTTGTCTAAAGTAGCCCCACCTTTCCCTATCACTAACCTTTATGGTCGCGTGAAAGTGGGACGTTTTATGTTGTCGTCATCTTTTTTTATTCTCTTAACTGGCTAGACAAATTGGAGGCGTTAAATTTAGGCAACTGCAAACGATTAGCCCGACCTGCTTTTGGAAGTGCAAAGACGTTGATGTCCAATTGAAAATTTTTTTTGTTTTTATACACCAGTTTTTATTAGCTAGCCTATATGACTGAAATTTATCGCTGTGTGATACGACCGCCAAGCAAAGTAAAGTGGCGCAATGTGTTTTTCCAAATGATACATCAAAATGAAACAGGTAGGTAATGAGCCGCAACCATGTCGATCGCGTTTGACATTATTAGAACTAGCAGGTTTATTCATTAATCCAGTGGTTCCCCAACTGGAGTCCGCAAACAACCTTTAGAAGTCCTCGAAAAATTTTGTGGTTTTAAAATTATAGATTAATTTATTATTTTTGTCTTAAATTAATCGACTTTGAAATTTACCAAGTCAAAAATATAGCAAATAATTTATTGTTGACAATTTTGTTTAACTTTTGTTTTTAAGTTTTGTGGATTTTCTTTGTTGTAAACATTAAAATGGGTCCACCATTATTTCAAACAAGCAAAAGGAGTACGCAGGCGAAAAAGTGTGGGAACCACTGCTTAAGCAGTCTAAATTTACTGGATAGGCTAATTAGGTAACAGAAATTTAAAAAAATAGATAGGCCTATAAGAAAATTAATTTTACCTTATAACTTATAGGTTTTAGAAAATCTTAAAAAGAGGACGTAAAAACGAATGTCAAACAATTTTTAAAAAATAACCTTGTTAATTGTTGGCCTTGTGTAAAAAGTGTCTAGGCTAACAGAAAAATTATGAAATAATGACTATCAAATTTTGGACAGGTAGATCAAAGTTAGGAAGTACTGGCATGCGCGATGAGGTTGAAAAATTGGATTAGGGATATAACCAAGGTAATGGTCTTTTTGGATGCATCCATTTCCCATGGCACAGCATCAGCAGGAAAAAAGTAGTTTTTAAGCTCTTATTAATTGTGTAACCAGGTGTGACCGACATTAGATCGACATCATACTAGGCTATATGCCACAATTTTTATTTATTTATTTATCTCAGACGCAAAAACGTCCATATATGCACACACACGTAAAAAAAGAAATATCAACCCTAAAAGATGCACAATTGAAAAATACAAGTTTAAAACAAAGTTAGCACAAAATATTGGTAATAAAACGATTTATACCATAAGTCCGATGACATCATGCATAATAAAAATATTTTGGGAGTTTATACAACGATTAGTGAAAGAAAAAATATATTTTCTAATTAGAGCATCTAAGGTATCAATATTTAATTGTACTTGATGGTTACGAGCACTAACACATCGAGGTATGTGGTGCAAAATTCTATAAGAATCATTGTAAGCAACACGTAATCGACTGAAGTTATATTTACGATAATTACACCATAAGTGGCTTCCATAAAAAGGCATGCAAAAATGTTTAAATAAATAGTTTTTTACTTTCAAGCTACACTTACTAAATTGCTGTTTCAATTTATTCAATGAGCAATAGAGTGATTTAACCTGCCTTTGAATGTCAATGTCATCAGTAAGATCACTGCTAATATGCAACCCAAGATATTTTACAGATTGAATAAAACTAATTTCTGAATTATCCATCAATAGCTTAGGAGAGGAAGATAGATTGAAATTTTTTGGTGCAAATAACATGCCAAATGATTTATTACAATTAAATAGCATTTTATGTGACTATATAGCGTTTAATCTCTTTTTAGCCTAAAGGCCCGTTTCCACGCTCGTAGTGGAAACGGGCTTTAAGTAGGCTTTTTTTTGAGCATCAATTAAAAATTTTGATACTCTTTTTTTAGTTCTTACAAAACTTTGTATCTAAAACTTGTAAAATCACAATTGTTCGTAAAATATGTTATTGATAACAAAATAAATATCTATCTCTCTATGACCAAACAATGGATAATGTTCTGCTTACCATTGCCATAAATCTATAGCGCTTAACTTAACTTCGCTTTTTAAAATTTGTAGGCCTACTATAAACAGTTCTATGGATAACTTAACTTTGCTCAAGCACAAAATTAGTGTAAACGCGCCTTTATGCTTTCTAGATTTTAAGAGAACGAGACAATTATAAACAAAGCGCAATGTTTTGTTTTTTTTCTGCAGACAGACAGACACATAAAATTTATTTTGCCCAAAACCATATAAAACAATAAGAAAAGAAATATATTGCGAAAAAAAGGCAGAGAAGCATCGAACAACTCTAAAGTTTACTAGTCAAAATGGTTCCTCATTCCTGATTAAATTACAATCCTATCAATAAGTGTTGGTGCGACTTATACATATCCTATATACTTCCTTATCTATTTAGGGTATTTATGGTGCGACTTAAACATATCCTATTTAACTCCTTATTTATTTAGGGTATTTATGGTGCGATTACAATTAATAAAAATGTTGCGGACACAAAATTTTGTGTACCGCACTTCGCTGCCCCGCAACACTATAATTGAAATAAAAAATTTTTACATTTCTTTTCCTCCTTTTAAAAAGTTTTGATGTCTTACAATAGTGATATTGAAAAGCCTTACAATAGTGATGTTGCGAACACAAAATTTAGTGTACCGTACTTCGCTGCCGCGCAAAACCATAAATTGAAATAAAAAATTTTCAGACCTCTTTTCCTCCTTCCGAAAAGTTTTGATGTTTAAACAATATTTACTCGAGCAGTCATCAAACTAAGCCTTTTACATTTCACTTTTAACGGTTCAAAACGTACTTGCATCATTCTGTTTCACCCATGGGACGACACTTCAAGCACTTTTTTTTCTTGTCAGTCCCAGCAAGCGCTTTTAAATTTCAATCATACTTTTAAATAGAAAGTACAAAAACAAATAAAAAATTTCTACCAGGCAGCAATAAACATCTTAGGATAATATCCATATGATTTTCCGTAATGTATTAATATATGCTTCTTATGGTCGTGTCCACTAGCGTACCGAGGGGGGATCCCACTGTGCGATAACCCCCCTCAGACCCTAAAAATGAAAAACTGTAAAGCAAAACTAAGCAGTTTTAGCAAAAGCAAAGCTGGTTTTTCGCGAGTATTCGGGGTTCCACCTGGATTTCGATTTTCCTGTGAAAAACCACTCGTCGCTCAGACCACTTACTGGTAGAAATCTGTACTGGACTATCTGGTTAAAGTAAAACAGTTATCAACTTTTTTTTTTAGAGATCACGATAATTTTGGAAAAAAAAAAGGGAAATACGAGATCAAAGCCCTTTTTTTTAGAGAACACCAATTTTTGGAAATTCTTGTCTCGGGCTTCTAACTTTGAATATCCGTCACTGCTTGTTTGTGTATAAACAACGACATTAAACTTGATTATAATCAAGTGATACGCCAATTCTCGAAAGAAACCGTCGCCTTAATTTAGAATAAATTGACTTTGTTTTATGCTTGATTTTCATTTTACAATTTTATTCTTCTAATAAGTCTCGTAAAAGCATTATACCAAAACTTGCTTTCAGAATGCACAAAAATGCGTATTTTTATGTGTAATTTTGCAAAATTTTTCCGGGGCATGTCCCCGGACCACCCTTTAATGGTCGTGCTTTCGGCACTCCCCAAGTTGATTTGTGATGTCACACGATTGTGACGAAACTTTGGCCTCCCCCTCGGAAACTTTCTGCGTACGCCACTGGTCGTGTTTAATTCGAATAAAAAACGATTGGAGTGAGAGTAAAAAGAAAAAAACTAGTTGCTCTAAGAGATATAAAAAGAGAAAAAATGTCGCGCAAATTGTTCTTTCGGGCCCAAAGTGAGCCCATAATTTTTGGACTTTTTAAAAATTTGTCAAGATGCTCATGAAGAACTTAATTTCTTTTGAACCAACTACTTTCTCTCAGAAACTAACCCTGTATCTCCCTAAAACTAACTCTCACTCCAATCAGCTTTTCTTCAAATTAGACACAACCCTCTTATGTTTTCCAGCAAATGAAAAGGATAAAAAAAAGTAGCCTACGAATAAAAAATCTTTTATCTTTATTGACGGCTCACGATAAAGTATTTTAAAATTAAAAAGTTTTTTGCTTCAGAATGTAAAATTAGAGCACGAACGGCAGAAACAACTTAGTTTTTCAAAACATGAAATCTTAGCACAACTCTTAATATGCACTTGCAGGCAAAGCAATAATACCCTAACTCTTTTCTTGCAAAACTAATTCGCATTTGACCAAAAACAAACGTTTAAATAAAGGTGAAGAATGCTGAATCCACTATGCCTGCTTTTTGTACAATTGTTGTCTGGCTGATAAAAACTACCTCTTTGCCAAAACTTTAATTTCATAGCTATAACAATAGGGGAAGGGAACATGATTTGAGACACTTTTTACATTTTTGTCCATCAATTCAAAACGGTTTGTGATAGCGATTTGGTTGATAGCGCAAATAAAACCAGGTTCTTTTGCCTACTTTTTAAAAAAAACTACAATGTTTTATCTCATGTACTTTTTCCTCACTTACTGGTTAAAAAATGATGCTCAAATGCAGGGACCTATTTTAAGGGGGGGACGGGGGGACATGTCTTCCCAATATCTGGGAAGGGGGGGGATAAAACACCTTTTGTCCATGGAAACTTAAGGATATTGTCCTTATTGTTTGAGTTTGCTGCAAATGTTTTTTCAGAGATTATCATTTAGTTGGGACGAAAAGTGGTAAATAGAAGATCGATTCAAGGTGAATACTTTGTTTTTTAAAGATCATCATGATTTTGAGAGAAAAATGATGAAATCGGAGACGAATTGAAGCGAAGACCTTTTTTTTTTTAGAGATCACCTTGATTATGAGAGAAAAATGGTGAAATCGGAGACGAATTGAAGCGAAGACTTTTTTTTTAGAGATCACCATGATTTTGAGAGAAAAATGGTGAAATCGGAGATAAATTGAAGCGAAGACCTTTTTTTTTTTTTTTTTAGAGACCACCATGATTTTGGGAGAAAAATAGTGAAATCGAATGAAGAAAAATAGAGAAAAATGCCCGGGGCGCGAAAAGTTTGACTGCTATAAGCTCCAGGGTGCTTAATCTCGCACTGAATTTATTAGTAATCAAATATTGAACATGTCGTAGTCACATAAAATTGTCCCCTCCAAAATTTTCTAGCAAACTAGGTCCTTGCCCAAATGTATCAACTCACCTTCCTAGGAATGTGATTTGATACGGGAGAAGGTGAGTTGATACGGCATTTTGAAAAGCTTATATTTAATTTTGCGTTTAAACTGCGTTTAAAATTACAAAATGCGTTTAAAATTACAAAAAATACCAGGTCGCATTCCTCACTTTATCCATCGTTTTGTAGAGTGCATATTACAAAGCAAGCTATGAGATATAAAGGACCACTTAGTTGGAATGATATTCCGTTTAATCTTCGACAAAATTCTAAATCATTAAAGTCATTTCGTTCTGCAGTTACAAAATTTTTTTTAACTAAACCTTTGCAATCCTAAAACTATTTCAGCAAACTATTTCATTGTTATTTGTTACATTACTAAATTATGATAAATTTTGAATTTTATATTCGTGTCTTTTAATTACTTAAAATTCAAGTAATCTTTGAATAGACTACTTGCTATCTGCGTTTGTATTGCAGTTACATTGTATCAAATTATTCCAGTTAAGCAGAACGAAAAGACTATTTTAGGAAGCAGATTCTGTAGCGTAAGCTAAGATCTTAAATGACTATTATATCAGACCTTTCATTGGAAGTTGCTAGTCTGCTAATCATATTTAAAAATTTATTGTGACCCAAACCTATAATTCCATTTGTATTTAATATGACTTACCCACACAATAATTTTATAATTTGCAAGCAATAAAAATAATTTTTATTTGAAGGCCTATATGGTTTTGCATAAATATTCACCGCAAGTCTTAGAAACTGGTTCTTATTTGTCCCTTTCAAGTTTGTTTTGTCTTTCTGTTTGTTTGTCTGTGTTTTATTATTTTTACGGTGCAGTAAGCATGCTTTGTTATATAATGACTTTGTTATATCTATACAATGTATTGTTTGCATGTCCTACAACGTATATCGTTTTTTACTGCTTCCTTTTTTTCAGCTTTTATTATGTTTTTGTGGTTTGATTTGTGCTTTTACGGCTGAGAAATAAAAAAACATACATACATACATTTTGAGGTTTCACTGCTTTACTATGCTTTTACACTTTATAAATGAGTGTTTTTCAGCTAAATTTTTGTTTGAGTAAATTATTAAAGTACGGTTCGATTTCAATCATAGTTGGCCAAGTTTCTACATCAAGAATTTTGTGGTAGACTAAAAGCATTAACACCCTTACCGGTGAAAATCGAATTATAACGAATTTCGCAACAAATTCATACACCAAAAATCCAACATTTTAATAAGAACAATTGGTACGAGATTTAAAAAATTCAAACAAATCTCAAGAAATAGACAGAAAAGCAATTTTGTATAGTATTAAAAAATGCTTGCACTTTTAATTAACATAAGTCAATTAGAAGTTTAGGCCTAAGCATTTATGTACATTACTATAAATGGATTTTGTTACGATTAAAATTGTCTGGGACAGAAATGAGAAATACGAGTAAAAAGCAAATATTTTTGATGTTCACAAGGAAGTTACTCTTGATAGTTGCTTGGTCTCCATTCAGGGTGGATCCATTCAATTGTTTTGGGTTGTATGGCCATTCTTATATCTCTCTCGCCTAATCGTCCACCTACATTATATTGATTCCCAAAATCACCAGGAGGCACACGCTTGTCAAACAATCCTCTGTAATCAAAACATTTTTTATTGTTTATACAAAAAAAGACAAGATTTCCCAACCCATATATAATTGCAATTGTAGGAAGAACTTCAACCCAGGTCATATTTTAAATAAAGACCTAAATGCTTAACAACATATACTCAACACAACCTTATTCAAATAGAATATTTTGGTTTAAGAAATGTTTACTAATTTAAAATAAAATGCTTAATAACATGTACTCAACACAACCTTATTCAAATAAATATTTTGGTTCAAGAAATGTTTACTAATTTAAAATAAAATGATAAAAATATAAAAGTTGTTTGAGGTAAATTTTTTACAAAGTTTTATTTTTAAATAAGGGTTTAGATTAGATATAGGTAGTTTACTATTTACTTAAAAGAGAACCAAAAGAGAAAAATGTGCGAAAAAAGAGAAAACGAGAGAAGAAAAAAGCTTTAAAGATAAAAGTGACGGTCGATAGTAAAAAAGATCCAAAAATAGTAAAAGAAAATAATAAGATTACCGTTGTTGTGTCATGCAAAAGTTTTTGAGGATAGAAAAAGGAAAGCAAGTGTCAGTATCTCTCCTTTTTGTTCATCTTTTTGACAACCAAACAGTACAGTGAAGGACTATTGAATAGTTAACTTGTCAAAAAAAAAATCGGCCTTAAAGGATTGAACCCGTTGATTAATGTTTTTTTTGGTCTTTTGAAGAAGTTACTCTAAGCGATTTTTTTTCGATGAAACTAACTCGGAATCCCACCACAGCACCAGGATAGAATAAAAAAGAAACCCAGAGGAAAAGAATCTTTTTAAGAAGCAATTGTAATTACTGGGGAGATCCGGGTTAGTTTTATGAACAAAAACTGTTTATCGTGACTTCTTGAAGAGATCCACTGTACTACCACCTGTGCAGCGGCCCTAGAACAAGAGGGCCTCGCATTGCTACATTTTATTGTATAATATTTACATTAGAATGGAAAAAATTTATTTTGGCCGCAGCCATAAAGCAAATAAAACACATACAACATGAATGTGATTAAAGTTTGGGCTAGGTCAGGGAGCATCAAAGAAGAGAATGTTTTTGAGTTGAATGCTCCTGAGCAACTATCACGAAATTAAACAGTGTGCAGAAACACTTAAAAGTTGTACAATAAGCACCAAATTAAACTAGAAAGATGCATAAAGTACCAAAAAGTTAAGGTTTGAAACAACATTCTTACCAAAATTCATAAGACATCTATCAATCTATTTAAAATAAAGCTAATAAATTTTCCATTAACAACTTGGAAGCTGAAGTAATCAAAAATCAATTACAATACTTCAAACTAATTTATCAAGCGTAGCCTTACACCAAGGGTGGCTACCATCTAAAAGACCTAAAAACCAAGCTGCAGTTTCTAGCAGTTACACATCATTATGCATGTTATGTATTATTGATTCATTTATTTATTTTTATGTTTTCTTTTTTCATCTTTTTTCCAAATAAAATCTGTTGATTGATTAAAAACTAAGGTAAACTTGTTATTATTTAAAATCTATGTGTATAATCTTTTCGTGCATTATTTTTGTTTAACATATAAGATTTTTTTTCTTTGTACTTGTACCTCTTAAGGCTCCACTCTAGTCACTTAATGTTTGTGTTTGGCTTGCTCCTTTTGCTTTTATGAAACTTATATGTTATTACCAAATCAAATGTCATTTTCTTTTCAATTAAACATAGTACTTTGTGATTATCACAAAATTTCAGTTGTTTGCAACACGTTCACTTTCATGTCTTATTTGCCAGCAGTATAGCTGAAACTACACAGCAAAAGTGAATATCTTTATTTGGTTTGAGCAAAAGCAAATGTCAAAAGGCAGCAAAACAACAGTAATAGTGAAGACTAAAGGGTAGCTAGTACAGCAGGCAAAAAGTAAAAAGTAAAGCACTAGCCTTTAGCCTTTGCAGGATATTTCAGTATTGTTTATGGGTCATTCCATTACAATTTAACCATATTTTTGAAATTTTGGAGTCTTTTCAAGAACTCAACATAAGTGATTTTTGTTGGTGAAACTAACCTGGAATCCCCCCATAGCACCAGGATTGAATAAAAAAGAAACCAAAAGGAAACTGATTTTTTCAAGAAGCAATAGTAACCACAAAGAATTTAAGTTAGTTTCATAAACAAAAATTGCTTACGGTGATTTTTTCAAAAGACCCAAATTTTGTTTATCTGAATTTTTTGTATTTTGTTAACCTCTTTAAATGAAAATAAACAAAATAATTTTTTGAAATTGGTTGACTACTTTTTGAGATACAACTGTTTGAAGTTTTTGTTCATTGGTGTTGCAGCAATTGCTTTTTTTACATTTTGATTTTTGGATTATTGGTAAGCTAGAAACTTGGTTCAAATGTTGATTCCACCATTTTCAACTATGTAGAATCCAAAAATAGTATTGTTTTTCTTTTATTACTTATAAATAAAAACTTATGAGCTAATTAAAAAATAATATTGCTCGTAAAAAGAGGCATGAAAAACTTTGGTGGGAATCATGATATGAAAAAATAAAAATCTGGCAATAGTATAATATGTCAACTCTAAATTTGAAAGCTATAGAATTAAGTTTTTTGTCTTTTTCAAATAATTTGCGAAACAAAAAAGAATTTTCTTTAAAGCATGATTTACATTTTTCTTTAGCAAGCCACATTTAAAGTCAATAATTGTTAATTTATATTTGAATGCTTGATATTGAGTTTTGTTTTAAATGTTTTTCATATCGTCTACATTTTATGAGATTATAATAGCTTCATGACATATTAAGTTATATATAATACTATTAATAAGTAAAGTTTTTAATGGTATTATTATTTTTGTTAGTTTTGTGTTAAAAGTATTGTTGCAAAACTTATGGATTGAGGAAAGTGATACTAAAGTTGTGATCAACTCTTTCACAAACTGAAATTGATTAAATAACTTAAAGATCAAAAGTTTGCATGTCAAAAATCTTGAAAGAAAATGCATGTTTACATTATCGTGTACTATTTGCAAAAATTTACCAGTCATTGCAGTAAAAATTGTTACAATATTTCTAGTATTCACAATGACAAACAAAGAAAAAGGTTCACAATAACTTTAGATATTGCTAAAGACATGTCTTTTTTTATTTTGATTTTTATTCCACATTAAAACCTGTGCTAACAAAACCAAAACTTTAAGTCAAAAATCAAGTGAGTTAGAAACTTTAAAAGAACAATTAATGTAAACTTTAACAATGCTTAGTCAATCATCTTAGAAAAACTACCTGGGAAATCAGCAAATCAAAACAAATTGTACCAAAAATAAATTTGAAAAAGATGACAAAAACTCTTGATTTTTTTTGAGTGTTGCAAAAATTAATCAGCTTTATGTATCAGTTGAAAGTAAAAGTGGAAAAAAAATGTAACAAATATTTAGTTAAACAAGCTAATACTATAAAAGAGCAAGTATTCTTTGTGATTGTAACCTACAAATTCACAAGCACACAGCAACAGTTGATGTGTAATTTAAAAGAACTCTTTATTGCATATGAAAATACAATAACACAACAATGTCAAAATGAGCTTTTCTGAATCTTTTTGTCATAAATGGTTTGTTGTTTGGTTTTGCAAATAGCCATTTAGTTTAAGTGTGATCACAACACCATGATTCAAAGCTTTAGATCAAACAAAAATTTTTGTATGAAATGTTTTTAACAAATTTTTTACGGCTTATTATTGTCTTAGTTATCTTGCAAAAAAATGTTAAACCTTTGACACCTGACATTATTTTAACCCTCTATCACTCAATTCAACAAATTTGTCATATTTCAAATTTTTGTATTTTTTTTGCCTTAAAAAATTTGTTTCTTGATTGACCTTATCAACACATTTGATACAACTCATATTTTATCATTTTAATTGGAAACCCAGAAAAACTCCAATCAGTGTGATTTTTTTAACCAAGTTACCTTTTGACTTTAATTTTTTTTCATTGCAAAAAAGAAATTTTTTATTGTGTTTGATCTGAGTTTGAAATGTAATAAAAAATCTTATAATTTTTAAAAATAGTTGACATTGAAGTGTGATTCTCTAGAAAGTACCAAACTCTTCAATAAAATTCAACATTTTAATAAATGCAATAGCTTAATTGACCATCATTACAAATTTGTAACATCTACAAGATGTGCAAAAAGTTCCCGGACAAGTTTAAAATAAAATATATATGATATCAAATGCACTTTTTGAATGATTTTTTGTGTGAGCAAAGATAAGATATAAGTTCAATGAAAACAATGTTCCACCAGCGCAACTGCAAAGAAAATGTTTGTAATGGGAACTGCAGGGTTTAGCTCGTCTTAACCTGTATCCGTGTTAGCTAACTCAATGTGGTTAGCATATCAGAACCACTGTCAGTATGCCCTTGTGGCTTAGCCGTGTTCTTTGCAGTTGCGCTGGTGGAACATTGTTTTCATTGAACTATCTACCCAGTGTTCAGGTCCAAAACTGGATGTTTGAGGTGTAAAAAGCACAAACAGAAAGTTGTGCCAGCTGTTTAAGTTTTCAACTTTTTCAGCTGGGGTCAACAACAAGCTGTATTGTCCTGACGAGTCCTAATAAGGACGAAATAGGTCTGTCAGCACTTGCTTGTTGATTAACTTGACCATTCTTACGATAAGATATAAGTTTAATCAGGGAATCTATTTTTACTTGATTTGGCCACCATTTGCATCAATTACTTTCTCCAGTCTTGATCTGAATGCTTCTACTGCAGCACGTATCATTTTCTGGGGAATATCAGCCCATGCCTTTTGTAAGGATTTCTTCAAGTGGTTGACAAAAAGTTTTTCTGAGCGGCATGCGTCTTTTTTGAGCATTGACCAGATGTTAAAGTCAAGTGGGTTTAGGTCAGGAGAGGAAGGAGGCCGCATTTCTTTGTCCCAAAATGAGGGGAAGTTTTATCTGCACCATGATTGAGTTTTTTTCAAGGTGTGTGATGGTGCACCATCGTGTTGAAAGGTTAACACTTTGTTTTTTCATTTCGATTTCATTTCGATCAGTGCCAGAGACAGAATTTTCAAGATATTTATAGGGTCTTTTTTGACTATGGAAAGCATAGAATATGGAGATATTCCTAGGCTTTCTGCCATCCCCTTTATTGTTCTTAGTGGGTTTCTTCTGATCCTCTCCCATATGGCTTTAATTTTCTTTGAAGTACGCGCTGTTCTTGGTCGACCAGTTCTGGAATGGTCTTGTGTTATTTCCCAGTTCTTTGTATTTTTTAATTGTATCATAGACCCTTGATTTAGCAACTTTAAGTTGTCTTATACAGTAATAAGAGGGGCTGATATTCCCAAGAGGTGTAATTCAATGACTGCATTTTTTTTCTCCATTTTTAATGATTAATTTTTAAAAATTTGTGAATTTTAATGCGTAAAATACAAACAATTGTCTAGAACATTAATTTCATGATTTAATAAAAAAATATTATTTATTTATTTATTAAATCAATAAAAAGTAGTTTGGAAACTTTTTGCACACCCTGTAAAAAATGGGGAGGGTTCAGTTTTTTAAAAGTTCCACTTTATTTGCATTTCAAATGTGATTTCAACTGCCAAAACACACCAAATAAACTTTTTTCATTCAAAACATAAAAGTGGACAATAGAGGGTTAAAAAAATTTAACATTTTCATAAAAAAATGTAAGAAGTCACTTCTTAAAGTATCCCTTTTTTAACTGCTCAATGTTGTTTAGCAAGAATGGATAACCTTTGACACCTGGCATATTTTGAAAGATCATTTATTTTTATTGAAAGAACCATAAAAAAAATTTTTTTTTTCCATTTTTTTAACTGCTTAAAGTACATACAGTAATACTTGGAGAAGGGCAGCAGCAGTAGCAAGAACAACATCTAACTGCTCAATGTCATTTAGCAAGAATGCCTTTTTCTTTTTTATAGCCTTAGCTGGTTTAGCTAAATGTTTGTTAGCTTGAAAAAATTTGTATCTGGACAATTGTTTGAAAACAGTTGTTCAATATTATTTGTAAACAATAACCAACATTTTACGAGCAATACTGGTATGTTTACAAAAAAAATCTCACAAATCTCTCCTAACTCCAGATTATGACATTACAAGGACGCTGATATCCAAGAATTGTAGGTTTTTATTACTGCAATGATGTTAATGGCCAGAAACTTGAACTTGAAAAATACTGATCTCATAATGATCTGCTGAACTTTTTGATTATGTATGAGAAAACTGATTTTAAGAAATAGATATGCCTTATTATGGTGTTTTATTTATTTTAGCAACAGTGATGAAGAGATATTTTAATTATTTTTTAAACACTAATGAATATTGTATTTTCAGCTGTTTTGTTTATTGGCATGCATTAAAAATAAAGAAGTGAATTATTAAAGAGCAGTTAAAGGGTTTATTAAACTACAGCAGTTTTTACCAAAGTGATCAAAAGTCAGTGAAATAAGTTTTCAGTGTTTGCACTATCGTTTTAAAATAGTAAATAAATTTATTGAATTAAGAGAATGCATAAAAACCTTTTATTTTTTCGTAAAGCAGTTTTAAGATGGTCTGTTTAATCTAACAAATTTGTCAATTATTTTGAAACAATAGCTCATTGACAGAAAAAACTTGATCTTTTCTATTAAAATTGAATCAAAAAAGTTATCCCCACCTTATTTTTTTTGTGCCAAGTTTTAATTGCTTTGTTTGATTGTTTTTTTGTATTTGTCTCTCATATTTTTGATTTTTCTTGACAAGTCTAATAGGTGAAACAAACTGTCAGAACTAATAAATTTTTAATTAATAATTTTGTTAGATTGAGTTAATTATAACTGCTTTGACTTAACCCTCATTAAAGGCTTATCTGATGTGTGTCAAACAGAAAAGTTTTGTATTAGGTTGTTAAAAAAATAATGACCACCTGAAGTGCTGGGTTTTAAAAAGTTATTTTAACTCAGAATTTGTTGTTTATTTCTAGTAAATTTCAATATATATAATAATTAACTTGTTCTTAATAATAATTTGTATTTATAATAACTTGTATAATGTATTTTTAAAGCATAAATCTCTCAATGATGAACATGCCAAATGCCGACCGTTGCCTTATGTTGCATGAGTTCAAATTTGGGCACAATGCCTCCAAAACTTCTGCCAATATTCATGATAATGCACAGCCATATAGCAAGAATGATGATTTTAGGAAAACTTACAGACACGGGATATAAGACCTTACCACATCCTCCATATTCTCCAGATTTTTCACCTACTGATTATCATTTTTTTGTAAGCACATAAGCACATAAGCACCTTTTTAGACAGTAAAATTTTCCTGTCTAAAACAGTGGAATCAACTTTCAAAGAATTTATTGCATCACAACCAATTACATTTGATCAGCAAGGAATAAATAATCTCATAGATCAATGGCAGAAATGCATAGCTGCTCAAGGCTCATATTTTTACTAATTTGAACATTTCTACTTTTAATTTTTCATGAATAAATGTATGTTTCTGAAATCAGCTATTATTTTTGCAATGTCACAAAGTCATAAAACTTGTTTGTATTCTGTTGGCTTACCATGACATCATATTTTGTAATCTCATGGATTTTGTACACTGACAAAACTTCAAACTTGCTGCTTTTGCAGTACATTGTTTAATTTTTTTCATGATAAATCAAAAAACATGCTATAGTAAACAACCTTTGTTCAACTACTTAAATATATTTTTTATTTCAAATATTCAAGCTATTTAAAAAATACAAGTACAGGGTGGCCAAGCTAGGCATAAAAAAATTTTATTTTTATTTTTTTTTAGTAACCAATGTTTGTTTTCTTTTCAGATAATTAAATAATTTAAAGATTGATACCCCTTTTCTGTATAAAACAATTATTTTGATAAAATTCAAGAAATTTGTCCCATAATGATAAAAGAATAAAGACAAAATTTTGCTTAAAAGACTCACTGACGACATGCTGCCACTGGTTTTCTGAACAGATAAAAAGTTATTTATTGTTCAGGCTACTCAAAACCTTTAAAATCATAGAATTTATGGAAGAAATAAAGGGGAGATCTCTGTAGAATCTCAAGTTCCATTCAGATGCAAAAAAACAGCTTCAGTTATGCTGTGGGCTGGGGTCACATCAACGGACTTGAAAACTCAATTATTTTTTATTGATGAGGGGATTAAAGTTAATTAACATGTTTATTTGTGCATGCTTTAAGAAAAATTGATTCCATGGGTTCAGGAAAACATGAAACAAACTGAAATAACTCTTCAACAGGATGGTGCCACCTCACACTTTGCTAAAAAAGTTCTGGCTTAATGTAAAGAAAATTTCAAGGGATTTTGGACAAAAGAGTTGTGGCCTCCTTGTTTCCCTGATCTCAACTTAATGGATTTTGGAGTGTGGTCTATTCTTGAGCAGAATGCTTGTAGTTATTTCCATGCAAATATTAAAGCTCTCAAATTAAAATTAAACAAATGCTGGGAAAAAATATCTGGTATCATTCATGCAACCTGCTCTTATATTATCCAACACTTCTGCATGTAATTACAGCCAGCAGAGACTATATTGAAAAATAAATAAATCATTTTAATCATTATGCATTTCTTTAATAAATTTAAACAACATTGTTGTTATATATTTAAAAATAGAAAATTAAATTTATAAATGTTTGTCTAGAACTGGCTTGGCCACCCTGTAAATTGGTGTTCAACCAAGAATATCCTTATATTACCATATGGTAATGCTAGTAGATAAAGGCTTTATGATAATGGTTATATAAAGCAGTTAGATACATCTAAACTTATATTTTTTTAATCAGTGCACAATATTACAAGTTAGAAAATTTTAAATTATTTAAATGCTCTTCAATCATTATCATGTCAAGACTTGCATGCAGTTATAGTTTTGTTTTATTCAAAAATGTGGATTACTTTACTTGGATGTATCTGGGTTATCTTTAAGGTAAGATGAAATAAATATTTTTGCATCCGAAACAATTTTTTTTTAAAACAGTTTCTTGCATAATTGTTTATTTAAAAGTTTATTTTTAATAGTTTCTAAAAAACATGAAACCAAAATCTGCTTTTATTGTCTGAATTAAAAAAAAAATGTCCAGAAAATTTTAAACAATTTGGAACCAGATATCTGTAAAAAATTAATTGGTTTGTATCAAAGTTTGATCTATAATTGCATTTGCTATATAATGTAGCTACTACATTTAACAAAAATTCTGCATGATGCTTTAAATGTAAATTAATCATTGCTCACTATACGAGTATGTCATACCTATCAAATCACAACAGATGAGTTTCAAATTTTCCAAAACAAAATTGTAAACTTTATTTAAATTTTACTCAATTTAAAAAGAAACTTAAAGCCTTGGAACTATTGTCAAATTGCTACTTGCTTAGCTGCATATGGCACTTATTGCTGATTGTCAAGGCTCAGGCAACCGTCATTTTATTCCCAGTTTTTTTTTATCTTTGAAATGTCTCACAAAATTTCAAGAGAATTTAAAAAAGCAACAATCTGTCAACAAAACTATGTTAATTTTGCAGTTTAAACTTAGTCTTGAATTTTGTTATTAGAAAAAATTTAAAAAATATTTGCTATTATTCATTCGGTAAAGTCTATCAAACGTTTTTTCTTTATTTTACTTCATCAAATTGTCAAAATAACAGCAGAAATTTTTCATAGAAAATAGGTTTATCAGAAAAAAAGATTTTAATGTTTAAAAAAAGTTTTTTGGTGATAAAATATGAAAATAAGTTAATTGTAATCAAATGTTCTTGCCAGGAAAGAACTTGATTTTGGGCAAAAGAATTTTGGTTTCTGGTGTAATAACTACTAATTAGCAAAATGGACTCATCATAATTTTCATCATAACGTCATACCCATCTTTGGTGGCACATTTACTTTCCAAAAATTATGAAGAAAATTAAAATTGTATTATTTGATAAAGTGGAAAATGCTACAAGTCAAATTTTATGATTGCTAGATTATTAGTTGTAACAGTCTACTTTAAAACCTTAACAGTCTTGAACTTAGAAACTTGTAATACAGTATTTTTTTCTAATTTTAATAATAACCTGGATAGTGCATACTGACAAAATTTGATGGTTTGTATGCAAAACTGAGATTTTGCAATTTAATTAAAAATATGATATAAAAATGGAAAAAAATTATTTTAGTGTTTTTGCCATATTAATTTTTGTGTTATTAAGTTTATGAAAACCATTGATTAAAAAAAATCTGCAAAAATTTCTTTTTTATGTTATGCAACTTGAAATTATATTTCTGCAAATGAAATTTTTCTGCAACTTAAAATTTTGAAAGAGTTGATGAAAAGATCTTGAAATGTCCAAAATTTTCTAGCCAAATTCCAGATTTTTATTTTTTATGATCAAACTTAAAAATTTAACCTACATTATTTCAAAAATGGTTTCAAGATTTGTTGTAAGGCAATGGGTATAGAAGTGACTGTTACTTTTTTTGTATGATAGTATTAGCAGAAATTATGCTATTTTGTAGCAGTCTAGTACTGATAACTTTACATAATTCTTTTCTAACACATTGACTGCCACATAAAAAGAAAGAAATCTGTCAAAACTGCTACTTCCAATTTATAAAAAAAAAGTTTTAAGTTAATTTTCAGCAACAATATTGCTTCTTGGTAAAGTATCACAAAAAAACAACTATCTGAATATACTCTAGTTTGATACATTGAAACAAATGCTTCCAACCACTTGTAGCTGGCAGTCAATGTGTTAAAATGCACTAAATATAAATAATAGTTTGTTTACCTTTTTTTTGGCTGTGGAAATTGTATTTCAACATTAGATTGTACTTTAAGTGTATGTGGTAAAAGAGGATAATTAGTCTGTATATTGATGGAGTAGGTAGCAATGCTTTAATAATAGCAAACTCCATTGATTGGTTCAGTTGTGGTATAAAGCCAGTTGTGGTCATTTTGTTGTATTTTTTGGAAAGACAATTTATGAAACTTTTTTCTTCTTGGTGGTCTTAGCAAACAGCTGTAAAATTTCAATGATATCTTTAAATAAAAAATGTCTATAAACTTTGTTCTGGAAATAAATTGCATGATTTTTTCACATATTTTTTGTTAATACTAAAATTTATTTAGAAATAAGTAATGTATTGTAGCATGTCATGTTAAACTGACTATTTAAATAGGAAGTGTTCAAATATTCACTTTAACTTGCACCAAATTTATATTTCATGTTTTTTGTGACATTTTTTAGAAAATTGTCTGAACAAACATTTATACTTGACTCTGCTTTATCTGGACACTTAGGTCCTGGCTGATTCTGTCCAAATTAAGCAAGGAAATGAGCTTGTCCAAGTTATCACAAAATATAATAATTTCCCTAAAATCTATTTAAATTAAAGTTTCGGTAAAGAGGTTGTTTTTTCAAGCAGACAACAATTGAGAAAAGCAGCCATAATGGATTTAGCATTCTTCATTTTATTAAACAAACATTAAAAAATATTTATAAAGACGAATGTTTTCGGCTTACTTCAGCCCTCATCAGGTTTCTACAATTTTAGCAATATTAATTAACTTTAAATTTACACACACACATAAAAAACAACAACAGCAAAAAACAATGTATATTTTCAAAAAACAGGCTGTACTTTTGACTAACAGGCAAAATCTTAAATCAAAATGAGTGAGAGACTAAATTGATACAAATTCAATTCCAGATTATGATGTCATAAAAAAAAAAAAAAAAAAAAAAAAGGAAAAAATATTACAATCAAAATATATTCAATAAATATGAAGCTCTGTTTGCAAACATTTGTCGATTTAATTTTGGACTTAACTTTTTTATGAGTAGAGCTTCGTGAATTTTGGAACAAAATTCTGATTTGCATTTATGTATTATTATAAAATTGTTTTCATTAAACCAATTATTAGAACATTTTCCACACAATAAAATATGATCTTTAATTGCACTATACTGTAGACTTTTGAAATTCAGATGCTCCTGATCTCTAGTGATCAAATGTCTGGAAGACATACTGATGTATGTCTTGTTTGTATTGCACAAACATGAGAATTTATAGACAACATTTGAGCAAAGAGCAACAGGAGTTTTGGATTTTAACTGGAAATAATTGGCTACTTTAAAAGTTTTATAAATGGGAGATATTTTTAAATTGTACTTGTTTTTTATTAATGCAGAAAGACGATTCGCAAAGTGATGTGATTCCTTACCCAAATACGGTATACAAAAACAATTTTCAAAGCTAATGTTTTGAGAAAATTTGTTAGAAGATTGAAAGCTTGCAAGAATTTTATCAAAAAACGATGAAGGATAACCATTATTCAAAAACATCTTTTTTAACTTACTAACTTCTTTATCAAACAAAAAGTCGGAGGAACAAATACGCTTGGCTCAATTTAAAAAACATAGAATTAATCCAGACTGTCCCACTAAATGGAAGTCTGGATTAATTCTATGTTTTTTAAATCGAGCCAAGTGTATTTGTTCCTCCAACTTTTTGTTTGATAAAGAAGTTAGTAAGTTAAAAAGATGTTTTTGAATAATGGTTATCCTTCATCGTTTTTTGATAAAATTCTTGCAAGCTTTCAATCTTCTAACAAATTTTCTCAAAACATTAACTTTGAAAATTGTTTTTGTATACCGTATTTGGGTAAGGAATCACATCACTTTGCAAATCGTCTTTCTGCATTAATAAAAAACAAGTACAATTTAAAAATATCTCCCATTTATAAAACTTTTAAAGTAGCCAATTATTTCCAGTTAAAATCCAAAACTCCTGTTGCTCTTTGCTCAAATGTTGTCTATAAATTCTCATGTTTGTGTGATACGAACAAGACATACATCAGTATGTCTTCCAGACATTTGATCACTAGAGATCAGGAGCATCTGAATTTCAAAAGTCTACAGTATAGTGCAATTAAAGATCATATTTTATTGTGTGGAAAATGTTCTAATAATTGGTTTAATGAAAACAATTTTATAATAATACATAAATGCAAATCAGAATTTTGTTCCAAAATTCACGAAGCTCTACTCATAAAAAAGTTAAGTCCAAAATTGGTTGTGATAAGATCGATTGGCATTGTCCCAATATACCCACACTTCATCCACTGTTATGAGTTGGGATAGAAAGTTGTTCCATTGGTGCATAGCCAACAATTCGCCACATATTCTTTCCCTGTTGGCTTTATTTTCATCTGACAAAAAGTGTGGCAGCTATCTGTTTGCCAAGTATTGCTTTCCCGTCTTGTGCATGTGTCGGAGTATTGTTGTGTGAGACAACTATAGCTCTTCTGCCATATTACAAGATGTAGCATATTTGTTGTACATCAAAACCTCTTTGATTCAATCTTCTACATCATCTTTAACCAATGGTCGCCCACTTCTCTTTTCATCATCAACAACAAAACCACCAGCAATGAATTTTGCAATTGTTTGCTGGCAATTTCTTGCAGACATAGTACTAGTGCCAAGCACGGAGTTAATCTTCTCAATTACAGGTGCATTCATTCCATCTTTTCACAAAAATCTGTCAGCTTTTTTAAATCGCTTCTCTGAAACTCCATCAGATGTCACAAAATAATATTTTTTAAAATGATTATTATCTGAAACAAATATTCAATTATAATATAGAAATTAAACATTTAAACAAAGCATTTTTATCAATACATTTAAACTAAGCATTTCTTCATAGCGATGTTTTGCATATATTTCTCAATTTACCAGTACATGTTGTCTTTATTGGTTAAATAAATATTATTTTCTTTCAGACAAGACTTTCGTTCCAATCCTATATTATTGCTTACAAAAGTTTTATGGTTAGTCAAAAACTCTTATTGCAGACATTCTTAAACTTTTTGAGGCATTTCCCTTTTTTCTTCATGCAAATAAAACTCACACCTCCCTTGATGATACCAACAAAGCTCAAGCCTTATTTTCTCCATTTTTGTTTAAAATTAAAGGTGAAGAGACTTAAAAAAATGTTTTCTTTTTGATCTGAAATGTTCTAGGTCAGGGTAATTTATCAATTTATTGTGCTCCCCCAGCTTGTTCAGCTATGTCTTTCATGTTAAAGTTTTAACAGCATTGAACAGAGCAACAGTTATCTATAAAACCATACTTTAAACAATCACTGTCATATTTTCCCTTTTTTCCATTTATTGTATGTCAATGCAGTTATCTATTCAGCTTGCAGCCAATTGCTTGAGCCCCCTTTGCAAACCTTTCATGCCCCCTAGTTTAAGAACCCCTGCCCTATAATATTTAGAATACTATAATTTATTAAACTGTAAATAATTAGTGTCAAATATTGTTTTAAGTCCAGTTGGTAAAACTGAACAGATTGCTCACATTTTGTCACCATCTAATGACATTGCGCAAAAAAACTATTCTCATATGTCACACTGCTGAGGTGACTTGTAGGCTCGGGATGCGGTGCTGGTGCTAAAACATTCTGCATATCCATTTTATCTCTGGTCTACTCAACAGCTGAGTACTGCACACCAGTCTGGTGTTACAGCACTCACACTTGCCTCATAGATAGTGTCTTGAATGACACCTTTTGCTTAGTCACTGGATGCCTGCATCCCACTCCAATAAACCACTTACCAATACTTTCAGGCACTACTGAACTTTGCTGACTAGGAGCGACATTCTCCTTGGCTTACTGTGGATCTCTGGACCCTGATCATATCTTGTATGGTCTTTTAAGTAGGTCCTCAAGTGCTTACCAAAAGAGACTAAGATCCAGATGCCCATTTGTACCAGCTGCACGGAATCTTTTAAACAACCTTGCCAGACTTGGCATCCACGCTTTTGAGTGGACAAACCATAAGTGGAATGTGGAGTATTGTGAAAATACTTCCAGGCTCCATGTTTTTATACTCAGGACTGGTGCCAGACTTGTTAGGATGAGCTTGCCCCAAACAGCTTGTGTTAAGCTCTACTGCTTGAGGATGGTGTTGGGCAATTCCATTTGTCCATGCACAAATGGGGTCTCCTTCCTTCACCAAATTACAAGTGCGGCACCTCTGAACAAACTGCAGACCATGTTCTAACAGCATGTCCCATACATCAGGCACCATATGGAGCATGAGGTCTGACAGTCTTGGATGACAAAACTCAATGTTGGCTTAACAACATCACTGCCAGCATCTGATCTGGGGTAGTAAAAGGATAAACCCTTGGCCCAATCCTGTTTGTGACTGACCTGGAGTGGATGCCCTTCCAAACAGCAATGACAACAATGACAACAAAGTCCAGTTGGTGACACATCATCATACTACAAGTGACATACAGTTTGAAAAGCACTGATGTAGGATAATGATCAGAAACAGTTTGCTGATTTACTTTCCATTAATCACCAACAAAAAATAGAAATTTGCAGGCTCAACTTTTGGAACCAATTGTAAATTGATGATATAAAAGATTTTAAATGACTAATAATTTTGTTTACCACGTTTTAATCAATTTTTTTTACAAATGCTACTTTATCAAGAGACAATTGAATCAGAAAAAGAAAAAAAAAACCTTAATTAAGGTTTTTTAAAAAAAACAACCTTAATTAAGGTTTTTTTTTTTAGATTAAATTTTTAAAAATATTAAAAATTTAAAAAAAAACCTTAATTAAGGTTTAATGCTGGAATTTAATGACTGCTACCTGGGCTTAAACAATGGGCATCTGGTGCAAGCAGCAAATTTGACTAAAGCTCTTCGAGTTTCTTTTTAAATGCAGTAAAATATAAATAACAGTTTTTGCAATCGTTTTGGCAATTATAACTCATCCACCATATGGGGACATCTGTCATGAAGTGAACAACGTTTAGTGTATAGTTCAAGCATCAAGTAAAAATTTGTGGTGCAGTAGACACTAAAAATGGCAAACACAACTGTAGATCAAACTTTTGTACAAACCCTTTAAATTTTTTTTCAGACATCTTACTGAAAATGCCACACATTTTTCAGACATTTTTCTAAAAATTTGGACACGTCCAAAAAAACACCGAAGGGGCATAGCAAAAACATGCTCATCTCTACCCTTTGAGGAAAGAAAGACAGAAACCAATTATCATAGTTAAGTTGGCACAAAACATCACTTATCAGCATGAAAGTTTTATTGTGTTGCTTATCAGCACACAAAGGGGACTGACATCAGGTAAAAAGGGGGCTGGCATGACCTCCAAATCAACCCCCTGGGTACACCTCTGAATGAGACTCATTGGCTACAAAAAAATTAAATGTTTTTGCTTGATTATTTTATTGCGCAAAATGGCAAGGTGACAGAAAAATCTATCAGATAAAACTAATTTTTTTAAATTCAAAGCAATAAATAAAAAAATAAATCAAACAGTAATTTTTTTGTTATTTGTAAGACAACCTTTGTAAAAAAGCCATTCACAAATTAATTATGGTTTTTTCAGCATCTAGTAAAAGTGGTTTAAGTTAATGTTTTTTATGTAAATAACATGTTTTTATGGAAAAAAGGAACTTTTTAATAACATTTTAAAAGTAACACGATGCTGTTATTTTGTAGTCATGAAAGCTTCAAAGAAGAATTCTAGCACTCCTCAGCCTTCATCTGAAATTAAGCAATCTATATTTACTGATGAACGAAATGCAGTTCCTACTTCTGAATTGAATTTTAATGATGTCAAAGTTTTAGAAAATTTAAAGATAAAAATTGGTAAAGTTATTATTTTAGTTTTATCATTATACAATTTTTAATTGAACAATATAAAGTCTTTAGGCTGGGGTGGAAGCATGTCTTGACAACTGTGCAGAAGTAATTATAGCTTTAGACATTTAAAAAAAAAAATATGGCTATGGCCCCCAAAACAGAAACTTATTGTAAAAACACTATTTTACAGCTGCTGCAAAATGATTTGAGACCTGCCTAGTTTTTTGAGAAAAATGCAAAGTTTGTTTGTATTCTTGTTTTTATTGAAACTAAAACCAAGGTTGTCAAATGAGGGTTCTTTTGGAGTTCTTGTTTCATGATGGTGTCAGTCAGTCGGGATGTCTTCTCCTTTCTCTAACAAACTTATGCTTAGGAACAGTGTTATTTGGAAGCTCTTTGGCTGCTGCCAAGAGCCTCATGATGGTTGCTTTCCCTCTCCTCTTGCTTCACTGTGCTCACATATGACTTTTATAGGCATCTTTTCCTGCTGATTCCAATTTGGACATCTTCATACTTTTTCAGTGATGGCTTTCACAGTTTTTTTTAAGCATGCAGTATGTGGGTGCCCAATTCTTAGATGGTCAGAGTAGCTACCAACTTCTTTGAACCTTTTAATAGCTCTCCAGACAGTCATAAGAGGAACTTTGAGGAGAGAAGCTATCTTTGTGTTTCTTACACCCCCGATTATGGAGTTCAATTATAGCTATTCTGATGTTTTTTGAACACATTTTAAATTTTTTTAAAAATTAGTTTTCTGCAATTGAAAATATGAATGTTAGTATTAATGACTCCATTTTTTGCAATCTTAATAATCATTCTAATTGCTCTTATAAGTTTCTATATTTTGCAACAGTATTTATACTGCACCCTGTATACGTGCATGCCCAATGACAGTGAGGTATATAAAAAAGAGTAAATGCATGAACAAATTAGGAATTGTTTTCAAAAATCAAAATTTTTGTAAAAAATTTTGCAATTCCAATGCTGATTTCAATTCCTGAAAATTCATTGATTCTCAATTCTGATTAATCGTCCAATCACTAGTTTTAACCCATATTTAAGCTGTGTCACTAAACGTCACAAGTGTTCATTACTTTATACACAGGTTTGCCCTTTGCACTAAGGTGCTCCCTACAAAGTTTTTAATATGCTTGAACAGAGTTGTCAAAATCATAAGTTTTGTTAAAACATCAGTTGTTTAAGCTACTCTATGAAGAACTTGGCTCAGATTACACTTGTCTCCTCTATCACACAGAAATGCACTGGCTCTCTCAAGGAAATACAACAAAACTTTTTTTTTAAATACTTTTATTTTTCAAAGGGAAAGACTGGGACATTTAAAAAGATCTGGATAGGGATGGGCATTCTAGAATTTCGAATCTTTTGAATCTGAATCCTGAAAGATTGAAATGCAAAAAGTCAATTTATTTTGAATAGTTGGAATCACAATAATAATTGCAATTAAATAGCAAGTGAACAAAAGAAACAAAAAATAAAAGCATCTCACACAATTCAAAATTTAGATATGTGTGCTCTTTTAACTTGCAATTTTGCAAATGATGCAGTTTTACTCTCTTTCTAGTTTTTTTCTTTATTTAGATGTGCAAGTTGCTCTTTTTAGACTCACATACGTGCTGCTTTGTCTCTTATTTTTATCTTTCTAGTTTTTTTCTTTATTAAGATGCACAAATTGCTCTTTTTTTGACTTGCATATGTGCCGCTTTCTCTTTTTTATCTTTGTTTCTTTCTAGTTTATTTTTTCATTAAGATGCACTGGTTGCTCTTTTTTGACGAACATACATGCTGCTTTGTCTCTTCTTTTTATCTTTTTTTCTTTTTATAATAATGTCCTAGCTTTTTCAATTCACAAATGGTACCACTTTTTTTCTTTTTTATCATGCATGCAGCCAGTCTAGCAATTACTTCTTTTCTTCTCCTATAGTAATTACTTTTTTTCATGCTATAGGAGAAGGTGAGCAAAAAAATTAATGAAACAAACAAACAAACAATACTCCATTTCATGCTTGTAGTGGAAACAAGCTCTAACAAGAATATCATTACTAATCCTAACTCAAATTGGCAGTGGCTAACTGTCAGCAGCAAATCGGTGGCAGCAAATGTTTCTGTCCTGTATATACGAGTATTTATATATATATATTTATGCTGTAAGAGTGAATTGATCTTCCCTGCAGAATACTCAATAAAAAGATCAGAGCAATCTCATACAAAATTTATTTAAAAAACTTCAACCACCTGTTTCATCCAACAAAATCAATCTCTTTTGTTCATATTAAGGTAAGAGAGGGAAGTCAGGTCACCTTAATGTGAATACATAATCTCTGTACTTGCATTTACTATATTTGAGTCATTTTTTCCATATACAACATCACAGGAATTGCATTATCTGCTTGATTAGTTTAACAAACTGCATATTTTGGAGCATAAAATTTTTAAAAGCTTAAATATTATTTTTAGTTTTAGAAATGATTTAAAATTTTGAAATGACCTTTTTATAAATTATGTTTTGCAGAACTGTATATTATTTATCGAAGTATGATTGACTTAACATACTATGTTTCATTACTAATGACAATATTCTTCATTTTTCCAGTAACCACCTGATGATTCTATAAAATGAAACAGACTGTTGTGGTTTTTAAAAAAAATACTTACATAAATTTTGTATGATATATTAAAATATCCTTTTTCAAATAGAATCTTACTAATTGAATAAGGATTAAGATTCCGATGCGACAGGTGTTTGTGGTTTTTCAAAACAGTGGTTAAACAATTTTTGTTTTAGAATATTGCTCTTGTTCCTTACTAGAGCACTCTGCAAGGAAGATCGATTTACTTTTTCAATATACATAATCTTCAATTTACAATGGCTAATGGTGAACAATTTAAAACAATTAAGGAAGAGGCACTGTACATAAATTATACAACTGATTAAACAAGGTGCTTTAAAAATTTTTTGTTATTCTCAACAAGAATTGAAATTGGAATCAAAAATTTTTGCTAGAATTGGCATCAAAATTTAAAAAAAAAAAAAAATTAGAATCATCCCATGACTAGTATTAACTAATTCTTTCACCTTGTCCTTAAATTTTTCCCTTATTTTTTTCTTTTAATTTCCATACCTTTCATTGCATAATCTGTTTCATTTTCATGCTCTTAATCAGGTTTTTCTTCTTCACATCAACAACCACTAATCTGTGTTGCATTTCCCAAGGAATCACCTTGACATCTTTCAAGAACATTTTCAACCACAACAAAATCATTCTCAGTTTCATTACCACCTAAACTAGAAGTCACCTTCCTTTTCTCCTTCTTCTTAAACTATGTATTTGCCATACATAAATCCTTCTGATTGCAGGATTCCAACAGTGTTCTACCTTCCAACTTTCACTCTCCAATTCCATTTCCCCCATGTACACCCTCAAATCCATCAACCTTTTTTTCCAACATAACCATTAAAGTCTTCAATTTCCAAAGTCATTTTTTTGTACTTTTCATATCCCATTCATGAACCAGTTTATCATAAAATTTATCCTTCTGTTTATCTGGCTTTTCAGTTTGTGGTTCATAGATACATATCACCCATATTATTTCCTCCCCAACTATAAGGTGCATTGTCATCATTGTAGCACTCCTTTTTTGTATCTCAACAACACTCTCACACAGCTCCTCCTTGACCACTATTTCCACACCACGCTTTCCAACATCATTTTCTAACCACCATAACTTGTATCTTCTTTCCTTAACTCCAATAAAATGAGTTCCTTGGCCCCTTCATCATACCTCTTGTAGACCACAAATATCCACCTTTCTTTTTCTCAATTCCTCTGCCATCTCTGTCCTTCTACCACAAAAACTATCTGCGTTTCAGGTTCAAAGTCTAATTCGAATTTGAGTCTTTTTCTTTTTGAATTTACACCCAGAGGTTCTTTGCACTCCCTGCCTATGTAAGGGCTGCTGGTGACTGGAGGCCATTTTATTAAGTTGCAATTTCATAATAATTTAGAGCAACTTTTTGTTGGTTGCATGCCCTTGTTGACACCAGCCACAGTTGTCTGCTGTTGGCATAGCCTTTGCCTAAAAAGAGACTACCTGCAAGGCAACAGGTTGATCTATTTAATAGTTGGAACCCCAACAGGTGCTCCCACTTTGGGTCTGAGTGCTGCTGGGAGTAATGGGAATGAAAGGGTAACTTCCTTTGCATCAGATGTAGTTTAAAGTTATACTCAGAACAAAGTCAAGTGTTGTTTTCCTAGTGATAAAGTTTACTTTTTGCTGTACTGAAGTTAAATCTTTTTAAAAATTTTACACATACTAGATGAATACAATGTAATACAAGATTTCCAATACAAATACTAAATATAATTTGCAAAAAAAATCGCACAATAATTCTGCTAAAAATGATAGTTCATGCTCAACAAATACATGATATATAAAAAAATGAGATTGTTAAATTTAGTCAAAGCGATCTTTAGAAATGTTTACCACCAATTTTTGTGTTTTTAAGGAGGTGCAAAAAATTTGACCACTGGAGGAAAAGAGGCTCGTTATTGTTATTGCTCAGTTCAATTGGATAATGAAGAAATTTATAAAACGCGAATTGTTGAAAAAAATTCACGGTTAGTGAATATGTAATATGATTGTACAGAAAACTGCTTTAAAGCCAATAATTTTTTAATATGTTCTAACATAAAATTTATTTAATATTTCAAATGTAACTTAGAGTTCAATATGTTTAGATATCAATCGATAATCTTATGCATGTTCACAAATAAATACAAGTCAATGAGTTTTCAAACTAGTTGCTAAAATATTATTATAAATTATTCCAAAAATTAACTGTGGTGATTTTGTTGTTCTTTTTTTAAAGTGTGCCAACCAGCTTTTTTGCAACTTATGGATTGATTTGGATATTTTTATGTTAACTATGTTTTGTAAATCAACATTGTTTTGAAAACATATGGTAAACCTGATTCTAAAAACCTGACTATTTTCATATTTAGAGAAGAACAAATGTCACATGTTGCTTTGGCACAAAAAATTATGGTCTATCAAGTTTTAGATTGTTGTCACTAGCTTATGAATTAAACAAGTGTGTTCATCTAATTGTAATATGAGAGTTTGTTAGTACCTGCTTTAAAAAAGTACCTGCATTTTGAGCAGACTACCAAAAAAAGTTTAAAGTTTTTTCTGAATTTGGTACATAATGATGATCACTATCATTGATTTTACTATTGCAAAAAAATTCGAATTTTCATGTATTGTATCTTAATTACATAGAGGAGTTTAAAATCTATTTTTCACATTCTTTATGCTGTATGAATGCATCAAAATGGTTTTTCAACAGTAATTTGCTGTAATTTATATTGATAGATATCAGCAAATTATATTGAAAAAATTCTCAAGTTTAAAAAGCATAAAAATTAGAATGGAAAGTAATTTTTATCAAAATTTGAATCTGATTCAACCCTTTTCGCATTCATGTTTTTGATGCAGTATTTCCCTGTAGACAGAGGTGGCCACACACTTCAGTGTCATCTTCTTCACTTTCTTCTGCCATTTTGTTCAGTTGAAGGCATTTTCATGTTTTAGACTAACTTTCTCAATTTCTTTTTCCATATGCGTTCTCCTTGTCATCTGTGGTCTTCCTCTCTTCTGCCCATTCAATTTAAATTCCAATGCCTTCCATAAAATGTTACCATTTTCTCTTCTCAAAACATTTTCATACCATCTTACTCATGGCCTCATTTAATCCCAGTATGTCCATTAGTTCATCAATGTTCTTCCTATCCATTATTTTCACTTCATGCATTGTCCTTACCATTACTCTTTTAGTCCTTCTCAAGATTGTGAGTTCTTTCTTTCTCAAGCACCATGTCTCACTTTCTTAGAGCATTATCTGGAAAGACAGGTGATGGTATATGTTAAAAGTACTCATAGCCATGACCACAAAACATTGCTTATCCCTGTCAAGCCAACCCACCTGCACTTGGTCCAGTCTGTATTATTGAACATTTAGTTACAAATAATTCCAGCTTGAGTGTTTCAAACACATTGTGTGACCTTGTACATCTTACTTATTTTTCTTATCAGTTTGATATTTTTTTTGTAAGTGTTTATGGGGATTTAAATAATTTATTTATTTGATTGTTACTTCTTACAATAATTAGTGAGAGATTTAGCCAATCACTGCAAAAGCGAAATGTTAAACTATGCAACTCTGTCTTTAGAAAAGAAAGCTTAGTCCATTAACACAAGCTATTAAAAGCAAAAAAATAGTTTATGCAAAATGAATTGAAGCTGTATTACTTAACTCTTTCACGCCAGGTATTTTTTCAGTATCGAACAAAACAAAAGTTTATGTGGCCTACTGCCAGATAAACAAATGGTCAAAATGGATGATAGAGTCTGCAAGGGAAGTCAAGACATGACTACACTTTTAGTGTATCCTCAAACTCAGAAGCTGAAGCTCAGTCACACTAAGACGGTAACAGCAGCCTTTCATTTAAATAAACAAGAGGCCAAGCATGAGGTAAAAGTCCACAATAGCAATAGACTCTTACCATTTTGTCCAACCCCTTCCTATCTTGGAATAAAACTGGACAGATTGTTCACATTCCCTCACCATCTAGTGACATTGCACAAAAAACTATCTTTGCGCATCACACTGCTGAGGCAACTTGAAGCCTCAGGATGAGGTACTGGTGCCAAAATGTATTATCTCTGGTCTGCTCAACAGCTGAGTACAAACAAGAACAAATCCACAAACTCAACAATATTGTCAAGTCACATGAATTTTGAAGTGTTACAGAATATTTGTATTAATTTTAAACAAGCTGCTTAAAGATGAGAAACACCAGATTCAAGTTTCGCTCTTATTAGAGCTTGTCAGTGATGCTTATCTCACCGTGAATCGAACCTGGGACCTGTAGTCTTCCATGCAGGTTACTATACCACTAGACCACAGATCCCACTGACAAGCTCTAATAAGAGCGAAACTCGAGTCTGGTGTTTCTCATCTTTAAGCAGCTTGTTTAAAATTAATTCTAAATTCCTCACAATTCTTCAAATATAAATATTTGTATTCTAAAATTTGTTTTCCTGAAATTTTTTTATTGTTTTTTATTATATATTTTTAAAGTTATTTATCTCTTACGTATTTTTCAGTCCTTTTTTTCAAGAAGAATTTATATTTGACATACCTCGAAATTTTCGTTTTTTGTGCTTTCTTTTTCATGACTTACAAGATGATGTTTTATCAAAGCGTGACACATGTATTGCAAAGGTAAACAATTTATTATTATAAGGCATATTATATTTTTTTAAAAATCAGTTCAACATGTTTTATTAAAACTTCTAACAGATTTTTGTAAATGTTTTCTCTGTAACAGTCCTTTCCAAAAAATTTAAGAGGTATATTTTTTCTACATGTTAATATACGAAAAAAGTTATTTGTATGCATCTAAAATTTTTATATTTTTTGGAAATCTGTCATAATTGATAAGATTCTTAGGATGTTTTTTAGTTTTTGGATTTTTTGCAGTAATAAAAATTTGAGTTTTTTGTTTAAAAAAGAATTTGTTTGCTACTTTTTAAAAATATTTATGTGGTACTTGTGACACAATGTTTTAATGGTAATAACTTATTTGTCCAATTTTTTTGAGACAATTGATATCTTTTTAATTATGAAATGTTCTCAACTTTCTTTCAATGTAGCTTAAAGTAATCTTAACTCGGTATTTGCAGTAAAAGTTTACTGATAATTATACAGTTTGTGTACACTTAACTCTTGTTTTTCTGGATTAATTATGCAGAAACTATTTTACCTATATGAAATAAAAAGAAATGATCCTGTGAAACAAATAAAAACCAAATAAACCTGCACAAGATAGTCAAATTGGCTTTTTTTTTAAAAAGAGTTTATCTGTAGCACTTAAAAATTATGTAAAAATGAATCAAGCGATGATGAATTTGATTTCATTAACTTGTTTCTTGCATAAAATGACAATTCTTTTTCTTGGTGATTGCTATATCTGTGTGTAAAGTGAGAGTTCTTGTTGTGTAATTGCATCTTTTTATGATGCAAAATTTTCTGTTCATAAGTAATTTGATGGCACAGTGTGACAGCTGCTTACTATGCTTTATTTCTACAGTAGTGTAATTAACTCAGAATGGATTTGTATTAAGGTTTGGTTATGTGTAATTTTTATAGTCAATGTCTGTATGACCTCATTGCCTATTTAAAATTAATTTATAAAAAAGTTTGCTTGAAAATTAAGATGTTTTACATAAACTCATTGTTTGAAACTTGATTTAAACTTTTTTTGTTGAAGAAATGTAGTTTTAGAAACAAAATTCTTTATTATACTCAGTTTGTGGGAGTGTGGTTGCAAAATTTGAATGGTAGCGTTTGAATAGTACTATAAACAATTTGTTTTGCTTACAGTACCTTTTTTCAAGTTTTGTTGTGTAACTCAGTATTATTATACCTTCTACCTTTACTTCATACATATAATTCATTTGAAATATACAGTTTTTTAAAAAAATGTGTAGGCCTACAACTTTTCAAAAACAATGCAAAAGCCTACAGTCAAGTAAAAGTTCCTGGCAGTTGCATAATGCAACAGGGTTTTCAATTTTGTGATGGTAAAAAGTTGCATAATAAATTTATTGATATGTGTTTGACCACTAATCTTTGTGTGAGTGTTCTCCAAAAAAAAGGTCTTCACTTGGGATCAGTCTCCGAAATTCCTATTTTTGTCGCAAAATCATAGCGTTCTCCAAAAAAAAAAAATGGTCTTCACTTGGAATCGGTCTCAACCCTAGACTCTCTTCCATCAGCTCACCATGCTTTGTTTCAACAAGACTTGTGCAAAATTGTTCCGTGGGCTGCATGCAGCCTGCAGGCCTGTAGTTGGACCATGCTGATCTAAGATAAATGAATAAGGTAATGGGCGGCTAAATCTGAGTCACTGGCTGGGCAAACTATGGCTCACCAATCATTCAATGTGAATGGTGTAAAAACTAAATTGAAGACATTTTTGGACTACATCTCCATAAAATGGCAAAACAAATCAAACAAAACTAGGTGAAGACTGAAGACCTTTTTTTTGTTTCCTTTGAGTAAGTTCGAGGCATGAATTTAAGTAGTAAAAATATTGTCAGACAAAATTGCTTTTATTGGACATATCTGGTAGACTTGCTATATGGACAGTTTATTGGACATATCTGGTAGACTTGCTATATGAAACTGTTTGTCTCTGTTTTATAGCCTACAACAAGGTTCCTAAACTGGGGGCATGAAAGTTTCATAAATAGTCATGAGCAACTGGCTGCAAACTGAATAGATAGCTACATTGACGTAACTGCAAATCATCCTGACCTAGAATGTTTCAGATTATAGTGGAGATTAATAGAGATTAATTTTAAACAAGCTGCATAAAGATGAGAAACACCAGACTCGAGTTTCGCTCTCATTAGAGCTCATCAGTGATGCTTATCTCATCGCGAATCGAACCTGAGATAAGCATCATTGATGAGTTCTAATGAGAGCGAAACTCGAGTCTAGTGTTTCTCATCTTTATGAAGCTTGTTTAAAATTAATTCCAAATCCTCTTAATTCTTCAAATATAATAAAGATTACTACATTTTGTGGAGAAAATCAAGAAATTAATGACAGTTTCAAATTGAAGACTTTTTTTTAAAGATTACTTATTTGTTAGAATAAAAATGGAGGAATTCAACTTTTTTTATGTCCACCCTAAATTCGGGAGAAAATTTTTCATATCCATGCCGTTCATGATTTGGGCAAATGTCAATAAAAATTGGGAAAAGGGTGGGTTTTGTTGGTTTGGTTAAGGAGGGGTGCAAGTTTTGTTTGCATGAAGAAAAAAAGGGGGCACATCTTAAAAATTTTAAGGATTTTTGGTGTACAACCTTTGTAATATTTTATTGTAAGAATGACAATTTTTTGATTTTTTTCTGTGCATATTTTGCATGAGCCTCGAGATAAGTATTTTGTTAGGTGGTTGTCACGCTACAATTTCAATTTTATCAAATAAAGACATTGCACTTTTTTAAATTAATTGCTTAAATCGACACCTTTTTGGATTAATTATTCAAATCGTAACCTTTTTAAATTAATTGTTTAAATCGAAACCTTTTTGGATTAATTATTCAAATCGTAACCTTTTTAAATTAATTGTTTAAATTGAATTAACGTTATGAGTATTTAAAATTTATTTGTAACTATTTGCCAGTATTCTTCCATATCCGTTGTTGCCCTGGACAGCTGTCTGGATTACGGATTTACGCGGTGAAATGACCCATTGTTGAAAAAGAACGGGTATAGAGCGTTCCTTCACATGTGGTTGCTAAAAAGTTATATATATACAGGGCAGCAATGAGAAGACAAGATTGAGATTCAATTGTAGATGCAGATATAAAGGCAGATTCGAGATGACGAACGTATTCTGTGTATATTTTAGTATGTGAATGTATCTGTTGGGGCGGCAAATTGGTATTAAGCGTTAGCGGGAAAATTTATAATATTCTTTTGCAGCTCTGTAAATTCGGTTAGGTAATTTATATGTGTTTAATCTTTTGGCAAATTGTAGCATCTCGTGTATAATTTTGGCGCTTGTTTTTATTTTCATTTAATCTTTTTGTCTTTGTTTCTTCAATATAATTAATTCAGATTATAATACCTGTCTGTCCTTCTAGATTGCTAGGCCCCACCAGTTTAACACTTGCATAAGCTCCTTTCAACAGGCTGGTGATTTTCTGCGATATTCACGTAGGGTTCACCTCTAGTATCTTGTAGTTATTCTGGTACTAAGTAGGTAGAGCGTGACATCTGGGGGCTTGTCTGGGATTTTTTTTTTTCGTAGAAAAATCAATATGGCTGGTGCATTTGGTTCGACAGCTTTCGAGGAGTTGAAGAGGCAGGTTGAAGCATGGGGTTTAGATGACAAGCAAAAGGGTAAGTTCCTGATGGAAGAATGGCGTAAAATGAGGGACGCTGAAGAAAAGAAGGCTTAGAGGGAAGCCGAAGAAAAGAAGGCTGAGAGGGAAGCTGAACAAGAAATAGAACGGTTAAGATTAGAATTAGAAACTAAGCGCCTTGAAGCTACATACCGTGAGAGGGAGCAGAGAACGGTAGCAAGAGGAATGCAGATAGCGGGTCGTTCTCTGGAGTTACCACCTTTTGCAGACGGTCATGATGACTTAGACAATTATTTGCTGAGATTTGAGAGATATGCCAGTGTTGCCAGATGGTAAAAGCAGATATAGGCCACTCAACTAAGCGCGTTATTATCAGGAAGGGCTCTTGAAATCTACTCCAGGTTATCACAGGAAGATGCTATGGAATATGATGTGTTAAAGGTAGCACATTTAATGAGGTACAACTTCACAGAGGATGGGTACAGACAGAGATTTCGCAAGGCTAAACCCGCTAACCATGAAAGTCCAAGCCAATTTGTTGTATGTTTGAGAAACTTCTTTAACAAGTGGGTAGAGTTGTCAAACTCAGAGGCAATGTATGAGGGAGTGGTGAGCCTCATGATATACGAGCAGTTCATCAACTCATGCCCAAAGGAGCTGGCCATTCATTTAAAGGAAAAGAAACCTAAGACTGTTGAAGAGATGGCAGAATGGGCTGAACAGTATCTCTTTGCTCATGGTAGGAGTTTTTTGTGGGGAGACTCGCATCAGAAACGAGAAGCTGCGAGAAGTGAGACTAAAAGGACGTCGGGGCAGAGTGACCATGTGAGATGCTACCGATGTCAGGGTTTTGGTCATCGAGCAGAGCACTGTTCCTCCAAAGACTTAGGCACAAGGGGGAACAGAGGAAGTGAAGAGGGAGATAGGAAACGATGCTACAGGTGCGGGAAGACTGGGCACATTGCTAGAGATTGTTGAATTCCTCAAAAACTGGCAGAAAGTGGTAGGCCCATGTCATCGCATAAGGTTGGGTGTGCGGTGAAGGTAAGCACTGGGTCAGAAAAAGAAAAAGGCGAGGAAGTGGGAGTACTTGAACTGAAGAGCAGAGAAAAAATTAAGGTTCTAAATGGTGCTTGTGTTAATGCAGAATTAAAAGACAAGATGCCTGTCATTACCAGAAGGGTCAAGGGAAAAACTGTTGAAGTCTTGCATGACACAGGATGTAGTGGTGTCATAGTTAGACAGGACCTGGTAAAAGAGGAGGAGATTACAAACCGGACCGGGTATATGTTGACGGTAGATAGGACTGTCAGGAGGGCACCCATGGGCATGGTAAATATAGACACACCATATTATACTGGCCGAGTGGAGGCCTTATGTTTACAAGATCCTCTGTTCAATCTGATTGTGGGAAATATAGAGGGAGCAAGAGCACCAGAAGATCTGGATGTGAAGTGGGATGTGGCAGCTGCAGTTGTAACCAGATCACAGGCTCGTAAGGATAGTGGATCCTCCCTTAAAAGTGAAGGAAATTACGTTCGATGGAGTGGTGACAAAAGAGAGACTGGGTTCAATGCAAAGAGAGGACGAAAGCTTAAGGAAGTATGGAGATATGAAGGACATATTAGTACGAGGGGATTTTGAAGTCACTTACGAATGGCACAAAGGAATTTTGTACAGAACCAGATGAAGGAAAGATGGAGATGGGGAGTATGTGAGACAAGTTATGACTCCAAATGCGTTAAGAAAGAGGGTAATGGAACTAGCCCACGATTCAGTCTTTAGTGGACATCTTGGGACAAAGAGGACTGAGGAGAGAATCCAAGCCAGCTTCTACTGGCCAGGCATGCATAAAGATATTACTAGCTTCTGTAGATCCTGTGATATATGTCAAAAGACTGTAGCCAAGGAAGCACTTCACCAAGCTCCACTGGGAAAAATGCCTATTATAGATATGCCATTTAAGGGAGTGGCTGTGGACCTAGTAGGACCTATCACACCAGCAAGCAATCGAGGTCATAGGTATATTCTTATGTTGGTAGATTATGCTACTCGATACCCTGAGGCAGTGGCTTTGAAGAGTATAGACACAAAAACGGTAGCTGAAGCCCTGGTTGATATATACAGCAGGTTGAGAATCCCAGAAGTCCTCAGTGACTTGGGCCCACAGTTTGTTTCGGAGTGCATGAGAGAAATAGCAAGATTACTGTCTATTAAGCAAGTCAACATGTCTCCATACCATCCGATATGTAACGGTCTGGTGGAAAGGTTCAATGGCTCTCTTAAGAAAGTGCTGAGGAGATTATGCTGTGACCAGCCTAAGCAATGGCATTGATACATCAATCCCTTGTTGTTTGCATATCGTGAGGTACTGCAGGAAGCCACAGGATTTTCCCCATTTGAACTACTGTATGGTAGGACATTAAGAGGTCCTATGCAGATTTTAAAAGAATTATGGACTAGTGAGATTGAGGTTCCAGAGACGAAAACCAGTTATCAGTATGTAATAGATCTGCAGAATCGTTTAGAGGCAACTACAAAACTGGCACAGGAAGAACTGAGGAAAAACCCAATTAAAAATAAACAACTCTACGATAGGAAAGCCAAAAGACGCGAATTTAAAGTAGGTGATAAGGTGCTTGTGTTATTACTGACTAGCAGTAACAAATTGCTTATGCACTGGCGGGGCCCATATACGATAACTAAACAAGTAGCTGGTAATAATTATAAAATCAATACGAAAAACAAATTCAAAATGTATCACGCTAATATGCTTAAGCCCTACTTTGCAAGGTCTGAAGATAGTTCAAAGGACAATAACCCTGAAGATAATATGCCAGTGGTAACCGCGACTGCTACAATAGAAGAAGAACCGTCAGTTGAAGAAGAGTGTCTACTAACATTTGAGCAACTGGCCCAAAGCGAGTCAGTAGATGATGTCAAGATCAGTCAAGGTCTCACACAATCACAAAAGGAGGGTATTCGAAACGTCCTTCAAAAGTATAATGAAGTGTTCTCAGATCTACCGGGAAGGACAAATGTAATTCAACATCATATTAAGTTAACGGAGGAGGAGCCAGTTTGATCGCGAGCATATCCACTACCATATGCTGTCAGAGAGACATTAAAGGGTGAGATTTCAGAAATGCTTAAACTGGGAATAATTCAAGAATCAGACTTGCCATACACTTCTCCGATCGTGTTAGTCAAGAAGAAGGATGGAAGTAACAGACTGTGCGTTGATTATTGGAAGTTAAACAGGATTACTGAGATAGATCCAGAACCAATGGACACTACTGAATACTTGTTTCAGCGCATGAACAAAAGTCAATACTTCTCGAAAATTGATTGGAGCAAGTGGTATTGGCAAATACCCGTTGCTGAAGAGGACGTCTGGAAGACAGCTTTTGTAACCCCCAACAGACAATATGAATTCTGAAGGATGCCATTCAGAATGAAGAACTCTGGAGCTACCTTAGTTAGAGGTATGAGAAAAATTTTATCAGGTATGAACAATGTGGCAAGTTACATTGACGATTTAATGTATATACGGACGATTGGGAATCACATGTTGTGGTGGTTGATCAGTTACTCGAACGGCTGCATGCTGCCAATCTAACCAGTTGACCAACAAAATGTTTAATTGGGGCAACTACATTGGACTTCCTCAGACACCAGATCTGGCATAGTTGGGTGACCATGAACGAAGAAAACTTAGAGAAAATTTGAATAGCTCCGCGACCGACCACAAAAAAGGAGGTACGATCATTTTTTGGCTTAGCAAACTATTACCAAGAGTACATCCCCTCCGTCATGACAATAGCTGCTCCTTTAAGTGATCTAATTCATAAAGGACAGCCAAACAAGGTCATCTGGGGTGAGGCTCAAGAAAAGGCTTTTACCACTTTACAAGAATATCTCTTACACAAGCCAATCCTCCGAATGCCTGATCATGCAAAAACTTTCATGCTACGGACCGATGCTTCTAACCATGGACTGGGTGCAGCTCTTCTTCAAGAACATGACGGCAAGTTACATCCTATTGCATACGCCAGCAAGCAAATGAGCTCAGCCAAAAGGAAATATTCAACACTTGAGAAGGAGTGCCTTGAAATCGTGTGGGGTGTAAACAAGTTTCAGCTGTTCTTAATGGGAAAACAGTTTACTTTACAGACTGATCATCAACCTCTCGCTTATCTGGGAAAAGCGAAATTCCAAAAAGATCGAGTCATGTGGTGGGCATTGGCTCTCCAGGGCTACGACTACTATGTTGAAGATATTCCTGGTAAAACAATGTAGCGGTGGACTATTTGAGTCGTATAATGGTTTGATTGATTATACGTGATGCAGATGGCAATGAACATAAATGCAAATGAACAAGTTACCTGCATATATAGTTTAATATTGTAAGTGTGTTATTAGTTATGTGTTTGAATCATTAATATGTATTGTATAATCATCTTAATTTGTTAATGAATCTCTGCGTGAAGTTGGGAATATTCTATACTCGGATAATATTCTTAGAAGGGGGTATGTCACGCTACGATTTCAATTTTATCAAATAAAGACATTGCACCTTTTTTAATTAATTGTTTAAATTGACACCTTTTTGGATTAATTATTCAAATCGTAACCTTTTTAAATTAATTGTTTAAATCGACACCTTTTTGGATTAATTATTCAAATCGTAACCTTTTTAAATTAATTGTTTAAATCGAAACCTTTTTGGATTAATTATTCAAATTGTAACCTTTTTTAATTAATTGTTTAAATTGAATTAACGTTGACATGAGTATTTAAAATTTATTTGTAACTATTTGCCAGTATTCTTCCATATCCGTTGTTGCCCTGGACAGCTGTCTGGATTACGGATTTACGCGGTGAAATGACCCATTGTTGAAAAAGAACGGGTATAGAGCGTTCCTTCACATGTGGTTGCTAAAAAGTTATATATATACAGGGCAGCAATGAGAAGACAAGATTGAGATTCAATTGTAGATGCAGATATAAAGGCAGATTCGAGATGACGAACGTATTCTGTGTATATTTTAGTATGTGAATGTATCTGTTGGGGCGGCAAGTTGGTATTAAGCGTTAGCAGGAAAATTTATAAAATTTATAATATTCTTTTGCAGCTCTGTAAATTCGGTTAGGTAATTTATATGTGTTTAATCTTTTGGCATATTGTAGCATCTCGTGTATAATTTTGGCGCTTGTTTTTATTTTCATTTAATCTTTTTGTCTTTGTTTCTTCAATATAATTAATTCAGATTATAATACCTGTCTGTCCTTCTAGATTGCTAGGCCCCACCAGTTTAACACTTGCATAAGCTCCTTTCAACAGGCTGGTGATTTTCTGCGATATTCACGTAGGGTTCACCTCTAGTATCTTGTAGTTATTCTGGTACTAAGTAGGTAGAGTGTGACGGTGGTAGAAACATTTCATATATCTAGTCAGTATTAAAATGTAGACTAACCAATCTTGTTTCTTTATTTAATAGCATTTTTAAATACAATTATTCAAAGGTGTAACAAGCAGATGAATAAGCATAAGAAGGTTAGTTTGTCAAGTAAATAACAAAAGTTGGCTAACATACACTGTAGATTACCATAATTTGTAGTTGCCATAAAATCACTTTGTTTATAGTAAATGTAAAAAATAACATGCTATAAAAAAACTTTTTTTCTGAGTATTGCATTCTATGTTTTCTTATCATCAAAACCAAAACTGTTAATAATCTTTTAACAGAAATCTATTATTTTTTTCAGCAAAATCAAATTAATGATTTTATTTAAAAAAGTGCCATACTGGTCAAAGTGCCATACATAAATTCTTTAGCCTAATAAAATTAGTCAAAGTTCAACGGGTGAAATATTTAATATAGAAATTAAAAACTAAAACTATCTAACTTGTAATGAAAAATCAATTTTAACCTATAAAGATCATCATCAGTTTCTTATTCAAATAGAATCTGTATTTAATAATGCATTGAATGACTTTTACATGTATATTTTAATTTAATGTAAAAATTTTTTTTCAAAATTACTCTAATATCTAAAAAATGGTGGTTTTTCAATTTTTTTTCTTAATTATTTAAAACCTAAATATAAATTTATTCTGAAATTCCAAGCAGTACCTTGAAAGCAAACTGTTTGCATTTATTGTTTGGACTTTACAGCTGTCATTATCTATTGGATATTTCTGGCTGAGTTGCTAAAATTCAGTGCTCAAACCTTAATCGTGTACAGAATTTAATGCTTGTTTTTAGATTATTTAATCTAAGAAATGCAAATTTGTTTGTCCAATATTGATTAGTAACTTAACAAAGACAGCGAGAATATGGTACCTGTCTTTTCATTACACTTAATTGTGTTTTTAAATAAGAAAAATTGACACTATATATCAGGGATGCTCAAGATTTGGCAGAGGTCCTGTCACAAAAGTTCAAAATTTTTTGAGAGCCAGTCCCTTCTGTAAAACTTAACACAATCAATGGTGTTACCAAGGTGGGTAAAAAATCTAAAAAGAAATACAAATGATTTTTTGTATACTTTTATCAGCATTCAATAATACAGGGTGTCCATAAATTATCATCACAATTGTCAAAGTTTGTCAAAATTTTATTTTTTGAAATATTTTCATTTGATTTGTTTTATAGTGAAGGAAAATGCTTCAAGTTTTTTCTTTCTTAACAGGTTCTTGTGAAAATAATTAGGTTTAAAATTAATATTTATTTAGTTATTTAGCAGAATATTTTTGAATTTAGTAATGAAAGTAGAGTTCATGAAAATGAGCACTCCACAAGAAAAAGCCCAGTGTGTTTCCTGGTATGTAGAGACAAAGTCAGACATCCAAGCACAGCGAAACTTCAGTTTGATGTCTGACTTCGTCTCTATAACCCAGGAAACACACTGGGCTTTTTCCTGTGGAGTGCTCATTTTTATGAACTCTACTTTCATTACTAAATTCAAAAATATTCTGTTTAATCACTAAATAAACTGTAATTTTAAATCTAATTATTTCCACAAGTACCTGTTAAGAAAGAAAAAACTTGAAGCATTTTCATTCACTATAAAACAAATCAAATAAAAATATCTCAAAAAATAAAATTTTGACAAACTTTGAAAATTTTAAAAATAATTTATGGACACCCTGTATATCATTTTGAAAAGGTCCAGAATCTTGCTAGTTGAGTATCCCTAGCATGTACTCTCACATAGGTTAAATCTTTGCCGTCAATATTTACAAAATTGCAGTTAATTTGCCATATCTTATATGTTTAATTTTTTTTCCAGCCATTAAAAAGTAAAATAAAAAACAAATCTATTAAAACTTACACTTTTTGATAAAATGACTTTGATTGACAACAAATATGTATGTTCATTACAAATATTTAAAAAAATTCTTCTTGATTTTAAATTTTATGAAAAAACTGTTGAACTAAAAATTAAATTAAGTTAAAGCAAAGAAGAAACAAAAAAATAATTTATTTTGTTTTACTCACAATGGCTTAAAAAAAATTAAAGTTAGTTCTTTTATGCTTATATGAACAATTTTGAATTAAAGAAGGTTTTTAGAAATGGAAACTACTTTCAAAAAAAAATTTAAACCTCAATTTAAAGTTTTTAATCTGAGATTCAGGAATTTTAATGGTTTCAGTCTTACCACTATTAATTATTAAATGAATTAAAAAAAGTATTGTAAATGATAGAGAGGTATTGATTTGGTGGTCTTATTAAAATTCACCCTTTCTTCTGCTTGTCAGGTTAATCCAAATTTTGATTTAAAGTAAAATTAATTAAAATTAGGAACTGTTGACCTACTTTACAATTAATTAATGTGATTTTCTACGTTGCATTGTAGTTAGCAAAATAAAATAAATTAATACCACTCAAAACTGTTAAAAATGCAAGTTAAAAGGTTTCAAAAAGTGTTAAACTCCAAGAGTTTTAACTATTACTTATCTTTTTTACACCAAGTAGATTTGAATTTAATTTGGTATAAATTAATTTTTCTAAAAATAGAAAATATTTATTTTTGGGTGATTTATCTTTTAAGGTCAAATTCAAAAAATCTGAATTAGATGAGCTGAATGGTGTCGAACGTTGGCATCCACTTGTGCCAGTCAATTCCCGGGATGAAGTGCAAGTATGTTTAATTGTCTATATGCTTTACTTAAAAAGAATGCTTAGTCTGGTGGTTTTTAACCTTTTTTGGTTACTGGTCCCCTTCAAAAATCTCAACACCCATAGCTCCCAACTCATCAATAAAAATGCCTAGCATTTTAAATATATTTCAATCTGTTAGCAAAACAAACACAATGTCAAAAAAATAATGCTCAAAGAGTCTAAGAATTAATAAAATTACAGTCAGTTTACTTCAAATTAATGCAATCAATTTAAAACTTGTTCTAGGATTTGTCTGAGGTTGGATACTGTACAGCAGGGGTTGACACATTACATCCAGCAAATGCTTTTTTGCAAACTGCTAGAAGCTTCTATGAACCATTTAATGAAGTCATATTTGTTAGTTTTTAAGAAGGAATAGTTGCAATGTGGATCTACACATTTACAAATGGCACCACAAATGTCCACAAGCCAAAAAAACACCCTGTCAAGGCAACTTTGGATGCTAAAAGACCCTTCATCCCTAAAAAAAATTTACACAGCACAAATCACCCTCATTTATTTATGCATATCAGCAAGCTCGTTCAACACTGCAAACACTTGCAAACCAAACAGATCAGACCTTCAAATTGCCTAACAATTACATTCACCAACAAATACATGAACACAAAATAAACACCTCAAACAACATCCTGACAAAGTTGATCACAAGTACAATCCACACTCCCTTTTGAACACCATAGCAAAATAATGTGACAAAAAATACCCTCACAACAGAATAGAAGCATTTGCTTTGAAACTAAAACAGCCATCACTGACACAAAGAAAAGGCTTTTAATAAACAATTCACAAACGTCCACTCTATATAGCACATAAAAAATCAACAAACACATAGACCATACAATCAAGAACCTTCCCACTGATAAAAGGCACACAGGCACACACAGGCACACATAGGCACATGCACATGCACATGCACAGGCACACACACAGGCACATGCACAGGCATACCCACACCCACACGCACAGGCACACACATGACACTAATCATCTCTTTAACTACAGGCAAGTACAGGGTGACCCAAAAAAAAAACAGAACCCATACAAATTTTATTAAATCTTATCATCATCAATACAATTTCAAGAAACTTAATTGACTTAAATATCAATCTTTGTACCATCATTCCTCAAAGTTTCAGCTATTTTAGTTGTTTTACATTAAAGTTATGTACTGTTTAAAATATGCTCCAAATGGGTGCAACAGCATTGGAGGCAAACTTGCAGATGTCACTCAAAATTGTCAATCATTCCAACACATTTCTCTTTTGAGATCTCTCAAATTTTTGCTGTATTTAATGCCTTTAGTTCATCAATGTTTAAACTAATGGCACGAAATACAGCAAAAATTTGAGAAATCTCAAAAGAGAGATCAGTTTGAGTGAGTGACAATTTTGAGTGACGTCTGCAAGTTTGCTTCCAATACTGTTGTGCCCATTTGGAGTGTATTTTAAACAGTACATAACTTTAATGCAAAGCAACCAAAATAACTGAAACTTTGAGGAATGATGGTACAAAGATTGATATTTAAGTCAACCAAGTTTCTTGAAATTGTATTGATGATGATAAGATTTAATAAAATTTGTATGGGTTCTGTTTTTTTTTTTGGGTCATCCTGTACCAACAGAATACCATGCCACTAGTTTATGCTAAAAGCCTTTGGAAGCAGCACAGGTATTTCAAAAGTGGGAATTTAGAATGGCTTCTTTGAGAGGTTAATGGATGGCTCCTCTGAGATATCCTTGTAGGAGGGGCAACAACAACAGCATCTACTCAATGCACCTGCAACAAAAATCTTTTGTTTCAGCTGTTTTGCATTTTAGTTATTTTAACTGTCTTAATGTAATCTTTTAAAAAATGTAATTTTTTAAATACAGCCCTAAGCACTGAAAAGTTTTCCCACTCTTTTTGTACAGTAATACAGCTTAAACCAAGTCAGTTTTTTTGCCATATTATGTGTAACAAAAGGCATTTACACAATTATTGTTTTAGGGAAATAGAAAGTGCAGGGTTTGTATTTTTTCCGGTTAATCAGAAAATTTATTTATTGACAGCTTTGTCCCTAATTTGTTATGTTGGAGTCGGACAGTGAGGTTTTGTGATTAACCCTCTATTTGCCACCACAATTTTTGCAGTCTTAAAATTAAAATTACTTCTTTTAGTATTATAAATCAAATTGATGTGCAAAATCCATTTTCAAAGTTAAATTTAATGTTTGACTTCTCTGACCTACATTATGCAATTGTATCACAGTTGATACAATAGTAGGCATCGTGGTAGAGTGGTTAAAGCACCTTGCTTATGATCAACATGATCTTTGTTCAAAACCCACTCATGCCATTATGTTGTATCCTTGGGAAAGACACTTCATGGCACTTCTGCTTGGTAGTCTTGGCAAGTAGTTTTAAATTTCAACCATATCTCTATTAAATTACAAGTAAACAGCAATATCTTGGCATCTCTGGAAGTAGGTTGGTGTAATTGCCTACCCGATGTATTAGTGCCTTTGTCACTTTCCTGCGAGAAAGTAGGATAAATATAGAGATAAAATAAGACATAAATAAACAAGTTTCATCCATAAAGAAAAAAGTGTAATTCTAGTTTTAGTCATAGTTCATTTTAATGTTGTTAAACACTTTATCAAACATTTGTAAATTTCACATTTTATTAAATTGCGTATACCAAGAGTATTACATATATTATATATTATTGTCAAACTGTCCAACTAATCATATCCAAAAAACTGGATTTTGACCTAAAGATATGAAAATGTAGCATTTTCAGTAGTCTTCATAGAATTAATCATGGTTTTGACAATAAAAATTATCCTTGTCAATAGTCTCACTGGAGAACAAAGAAATAGTTTGATTGTCATGGAAACACCAGACAATATAGTATCATTACACAAAAATATTATTCTGTATATGTCTTAAATGAAACAGATTTAACATAAAAAGTCACCCATTTAATGCATTAATAAATATATATCTTTGCATTAATATTCATTAGAATTGTTCACATTTTATTTCATTTGCGATGATATGTGATAAAACAATTGTGCTTAGTTGTGAGACACAGAAACACTTTGCATTTTGAGCACTGCCATCAAGGCTGTCCAGTTTTGCACATCTGCGGCAATTGTGTTTACCAATGATTGGTCAATGGCCTCCCTGATCAAATTGTACATCTACTAACATTAATTTTCCTCTTTTTGTTCATTAACTAACTTTTCTCTTTTTGATAGGAAGAGATTTTAAACAATCAATAGTTGTCTTCAAGTCTTCAGGCAGCTTGTCTTCAAGTTGGTTTGCCCTTTTTTGGAAGCATCTCAGAACCATTTTTTAAAAATTTCTTTAAAATAAACTCCTGCTTTGTACCAATCATCTTACAGTTTTGTCAATGCAGAAACCAGTAATTTCAAAGTACCATGGTGAGAGTATGATACAGGGTGGGCACTGAAAGACTAAAGGATTTTAATTTGTAATAACTTTTACAAAAACAAGTTTATTTTTAATCAGAACATTTTATTTGAAAATACAAGTTTAGAAGGTAAGTTTGTTAAGTATGAAAATGACCATCGTTTTCTTGGCCCGAAGAATTGCCTTTTTGAGTGTGTTTTATATCAAAGCATGCAATATTTGTGGCTTCAAGAGGTATATCTCAGTTTGAATAATTTTTTTTGGCTGCTAAATTGTTTGAGGATTGTTTACATAAGCCTTTTGTTTCAAATAGCCCCATAGAAAAATAATCCAAAAAAATCAAATCCAATAAACGTGGAAGCCATAAAACTTTAGCATTTTTGGTAGTTTATCTTACACCAAAAATTTCATGCAAGAGATTTATTGTTTGACCAGCAGTGTGTGCAGTAGCACCATCTTGCTGAAATCAAACTGATTAATTATCTTCAACTGTTGGGCACAAAATGTTTTCAATCATTGTTGTATAGAAAGTACCAGTGATTTTTTGCAGATGCTCCTCTTCATCTTCAAAGAAATAAGGTCCAATAACTTTAGTGTATCAGACATAATTCCACACCAAGTAGTACATTTTTGAAAATGCAAAGAATGCTGGTAAAAGTTCCAGACCCAGAATCTCAAATTTTGTTTATTAATCAAATCACTCACATAAAAATGAGCTTCATTGCTTATTATCAGATTGTCCAAAAAGTTGACATTATCTCTGGCTAACTGCAGAAAGACCAAACTTGAAAAACAAAATTATTTCAAACTTAAATAACAATTAATTGAAATAAATAACTATAAAAATTAATTCAGTGTCATAAACTCCAATAGATATATATTTATAAAAATCCGAAGAAAATTAAATATTAACTCTTTTTTAAATGTTAATAAACTTTAATATGTTTTACTCTTTCAATGCCCACCCTGTAGAAGATGTAGAGGTACCAGCACTTTTCTTTTAGTTTTCTTTTTTATAGGGTAGGATACACATTATATTCAATGAGTCAACACCCCCATGTTACTATTGTAGACCTTTGAATTGTTGTTTTCTATTATCAACATGTTTTTTCTGGTTTCTGTCATATCTCTGTACCTTGTCCTTGGTCTTATTACTAATCTCAAGTACTCAGAAGGACAGCAATCTTGTTATCAAACCACTTGACTTTATTGTGCTGAAATCACGTAAATTTTTGGCTATTTTGCTAAAAATTTGAACATTGAACGAAAAAAACATGAAGAAACATAGCAAAAAAGTGCTTGTCTCTATTCTTTGTTTTATTTTGTTGCATATCAGCATGCAAAGGGGACTGACATCAGGTGAAAAGGGGCTGACAAAAATGTTTAAAAGGGGACTGACATGATTTCCCAATCAGCCTCCCTGTTGCCCATGTTTATGGCCCCTGGATGATTCCCTGTGGCCCTCTATTGGGATGAGGTCCATAGTTGAAAAACCTTAGTTTAGTCTTTTGTGTTACTAGCATATTGCGTACTATATTTGTAAGTGATCAGTTTTTTCATCAAATACACAGTAATCTTTAAGAAGTTCTAGATTAATTTTTTTTATTTTTGACATTCTAAATTAAAAAAGTAATTGTATGATTTTTAATTTATTTACAGGGGCAGTTATATGTTGAAATCAAATTTGATCAATGTCACAATTTGAGTCCATCTGGGTGCAATGATAACTTGCATAAACTCAGTGTCAGGTTAGTCTCAGGTTAAGCAAAGTTTGTTTATATTAGTTATGCTATTTCATAATAAATATTAATATCTTCTTTTCTTTTTTTTAGAATTCCAGAATGTCAAGGGCTTTCACTAACTAGTGGAAACTGTGATCCCTATCTCTCTGTCACACTCCAAGGTGTTCATCGCAGTGATACCAAAAAATCTAGAGGCAAAAAAGGAACAACCAATCCTAGTTTTAATGAAGAATTTGTATTTGAGGTACTTGGCATTTCTGGATAATTTTAATTGCTAGTATAGTGTAACAATAAGCAATATGTCAGAAAACATTAATATTAAATTTTACTAATTATTTTTAGTTAAATAAAACCAACAGCTTGAGGCGATCTTGGTTTGATCTCACCATAGGCAGTGGCAATGAAGGAAAGTCATTTGAAGAAAGATGGGATCTTCAAACTTTACGGTTTGCTTGCTTAGTTCTGTTAAACTATTATGAAATTGCACCATAAACACTGTAGTGACAGATAAATGTATACTTTTATATCTATTATTGCCAATAAAAAATTCTTTAATATATTTTGCCTAACTGGCTGGTGCCTTGGTCAACAAAAAATAATCTGGTATATTCAACTTCAGTTTTATTAACAATAAGGTTTTTATTGCTGTTCAATTGCAATACTGTTGCCAAATAGCCTTATTGTTATTATTACACATTAGCAATATGGACAATTGGAATGTTAAAGACACAATCTGTACTCATTCACATTTCTCATTCTGACTGGGAAGCCTAAGTATGAAAATGATGCACCTACTTCCATTGTTAAATCAATAAAGTCTTGAGGTTTTCAACAACAAAACTTTTTACACAGAGAAATGCTTAATAAATAGACATGCTGAGGGTTGAGTTACATCCAATTAGTTCTAGCAGAAAAGGATAACAAATTTCCAGTCAGTTACTCATAATTATGATTTTTAATTGGTCTATTGCCATCACACAAATTCTTTACTCTTGCAACAATTTGAATAATTTTTATATTATTGCAAAGTTCATGACATTGAAAAGCTACAAAACAACTAAGTAAGTGCTTTTGCTAAAATTGTTTCATAATAAGATATCAACTATTTCTTACACAGTCTGGTTATTTTCAATGTTTGCAAATTGCAAACAACTTTTATTAGTAAACCAAAGCAAAAATATTTATAAAAATCTGATCACTTATTATTAGCCAAAAATAACACTCAATCAAGCCTTTTTGTAATCCAATAACAGTCTTACAGTGACTCCAGTTTGACCCTGGTCTGTATTGCTGCTCATAAACTGTTAGGATTTTCTCTTAACATCATGCAAGGAAATTTATCTTTTGGTTTATTAAGCATTTAAATTGTTAAATGTTTGGTTTTTTTATTTTTTATTTTTTTTTATATAATTTTATACAACTTAGAAAAATAAGAGTAAATGCTAAATGAATAAAGAAAAGTTTTTGTATAACGTACATGTTTTCAGAATAGATTAGACGATACTTTTTGACAACATTCAATAACTTTTTTTTACACTTATGCTAAGTTGTTTCTTTTGTATTTAACTTACTTTAAATGATAATATAATTGTAAACAAGCTGCTTTTTTTTTTATCTTAAGTCTTACAACTTTTAAGATATGAGGGCTGTTTGAAAAGTAACGGGACTGTGTAAATAATTATTTTATTTGAAATGCTACGTAAAAATTACAACTTGTCCCCTTCAAAGTAATCTCCTTGAGCTCGAATGCACTTTTCTAATCTCTGCTGCCATGCTTCTATGCACTTCTGGAAAGATTCCATTGGGATCGCTCGTAGTTCCTTTGTTACAGCTGTTGTTATGGCGTTTGAGTCTTGAAAACGGGTTCCTTTAATGACTCCCTTGAGCTTAGGAAACAAGAAAAAATCACAGGGAGCCAGATCTGGTGAGTAGGGTGGTTGCTCCAGCACGGCAATGTTATTTTCTGCAAGAAATTGTCGTATGCTTAAGGCATTGTGAACAGGAGCATTGTCAAGATGAAGCAGCCATAACTTTGTCTCCCACAATTCTTTTCTTTTCTCCCTTACCGAATGCATCAAACGTCGCAAGATGTCTTTGTAAACATTCTGGTTAATGGTTTGGCCCTGTGGCAAGAATTCTAGATGAACAATTCCATGAACATCAAAGAAAACAATCAGCATTACCTTAATTTTGGACTTGAACAGCCTTGCTTTCTTGGGTCTTGGTGAGGATGCACTCTTCCATTCAAGGCTCTGCCGTTTGGTGAGTGGATCGTACTCAAAGATCCACGACTCATCACTGGTAACAACTCTACTCAGCAGATCTGGTGTAATTTCAAGTTGTTTCAGGATGTCTTGACACACTTGCACACGATTTTCCTTTTGCCCATCATTCAGCAACCTTGGTACCATTTTGGCACAAACCTTCCTCATCCCCAGATCTTCTGTGATGATCCTCCACACCCTCTCACTATTCATGCTCAACTCATCTGCTATCATTCTAACAGTAAGGTGGCAGTCACTGCGCACTTTTTCTCTCACACGCTCAACATTTTCGTTTGTTCTGCTTGTTGTTGGCCTTCCACTCTTAGGATCATCTTCCACATCCTCTCTTCCCTCTCTGAACCTCTTGTGCCACTCAAAAATTCGAGTTCCTGACATCGTAGCATCTCCGTAAACTTCTTGGAGCAAATTGAATGTTTCAGTTGGAGTTTTTCCAAGTCGAACGAGAAACTTCAAGTTGATTCTTTGTTCAATGCTCATTATTTGTTAAAAGAAGAAAAAAAAAAAAGAAAAAAATATTTACTAAATAAATTATCCCAAAACGAACTACAGTAAAGCACCTTTCAAGAAAAGCCTGTAAAAAAGCATATGGTTGTCACAGAATGCTGAAACTACATTTTTACAACCACAAGATATTGCGCCATCTTAAAAAACAAAGCTTTTATCACTGTTGCAAGTGTTGTTTGTGCAAAGCATACAGTCCCGATACTTTTCAAACACACCTCGTATACTTTTTTTTCACAAGATAATACTATATCTTCTTCATTTTGTTTTAATCAGCACTATTAATTTTTTGTGTGAAAAGATTGACAGAAAGTTTTTTTACCTGCTTTGCACAACAGCGATTGTGAAACAAATTTTTTGCTTGTAGAATTGCAGTGTACAATTCTGGAACTCTTGGGGATGTGTTTCTGGGTGAAGTGAAAATCCCTTTAAATAATGTTTCTCGAATACATTCTGGTTGGTAAGTAAACAGAAATTTATTTGCATATGCTAATTATTTCTTTTGTACATATCTTTGATATAGAATAATTTATATGTTTGGTTGTTATTGTTGCTGCCCCTTGTCCACAGCTATCTTAGAGGGCCATCTTTAACCCTTCAGAAAAGCCATTCTAGACTCACAATTTTGGATGACCTCTGCTGCTTTTGAAGGCTTTTTCCACAGACTGCTGGCATGGTGTTATGTTGGTACTTGGCTACAGTTAAAGAGATGATTAGTACATGTGTTTGTGTCAAGCATGGTGGGTATTGAAGTGTGTAAGTGTCAGGGTTTACTGTGTAGGTAACTTTGCAACAGTTGTAGTTTTTTGGCTCTGAATTGTTTCAGTTTTGTTCGCATGTGATATGGTAATATTTATTTTGATGAATAAATTTCATAGAGTGCGGTGTTAGTAACTTTATTATTTTTTTTGAAATGAAGGTACTGTGACATGATAGTAATGTGAATGTGTTTGAGGTTTTCTTTACATTCCTCAGGTGTTATGTCTGGTTTTGAGATGATGATGTTAGTGTGCTTGTTGTTATGAAAGATTGTGGCTTTCATATTTCCAGTTGGATCTATGTGTATCATATTTGTGTATAGAGATCAAAAAAGTTGTGTTTATGTTTAAGTCAGTTGTTTAAATTGAGTAGCATGAAGCTTGAGATAGGTGCCTATTGGAAGGATACTGGTTTCGTGATGTTGGTGTTGAGTGTTTGTGTCTCATGTGCATCCAGTGTTACATTGCTTATTACTTCAGCTTTCCCTTTACTAAACTTTTTTTAACCAGGATACTTATGTATTTGTGATATGAGTATAAAAATATTAGTAAATTAAGGATGTTCTACAAAAGCTTGATGCAATTGAATTTTACATTATTTATAAAAATGCAGAACATTAAAACACATTCATTTAAACCACATTGATCCATGCAGTTTGTTTTTGATCTTATTTTTATAATAAAATGTTATTGTAATAGTTTATTTTAATCCAATTTGGGAATCAAATGTTTATGTTTATGAATTAAACTTTTGTGTTTTTTCCTTCTAATTTCTTAGAAATTTATAATTTTGTTAAAAAAAAAGCATCTCTAACTTCAATTTGCGATTATTTAACAATAAAGGTGTTGAACAATGAACTGCAAAAAGAAATAATTTAAATTTTTTAAATAATATACACCAATGACATGTTGTATGATGTGCTGGTTTAATCATAAAATAATGGTGTTTTAAAATTTAGTTCAGTAAATTGATTGCCTTTAAGAACACTTCACAATTCATCAATATTTAATTTCACTAAACAGAAGCTCAGTCTTTTGGGTGGGTTTTCTTTTTTTTTTTTTTTTTTTTTTTTGTAACTGACTGGCCAGTGCCACTTGGCAAAAGACATACTATTTTTTATGACAAAATTAGCTTTTGAAAGATTTTGCATTTCAACAAATTATATTTTATTAAAAACAACTCTTATTTTATAATTTGTCTCAACTTATTTGTTGTATTATACTGGGTGTGTTAGCAATTTGGAGCCTGTGACTTTTCGGATACTGGTGTTTAAAACCCCTATATCTTGTTTATTTTTTAAGGCATTTTAATAAAATTTTAAACTAATTGATTAAATTAATTCTACTTTTTGTAATTAATTGTGTAGCTGCCCTTGGCCTTGATGATGTGCTCTAGCAGCCTCTGAAGGTGTGGCAGATGTTGACAATGTACCCCTTGTCAAGGTTGGCCTTCAGCTCTTGGTAATGTTGGCCCAGTTCTTGGTGATGTTGGCCTTCAGCTCTTTGATGTTCTGCAACTGAGTCTTACATGCACTACTCTCCACTCTCCACCACACACTGTAGTCCAGGGGGTTAAGGTCTGGTCTCTGGGGAGGTCACATTGACTTGGGCCAAAAGTCAATTTTTTTGAGGAAGGCCTGCGTCTTGTTGGCCATATGGGCAGGGGCCCTGTCCTGCTGGAAAACAAATTTTTTCTTGCCAGCCGCCTTCCTCATCCAGGGGATTATGGTCGAGGTCATGATGTTAATGTGCCTGTCGGCATTCAGCCAGTAGCCACCGTCAAATAAGATGGGGGGTGAGACCTCCCCATTGCTGCACACCAGGCTGAGAAACATCACTGCAGCCACATGTTTCGTTGAGAAAATGTACCTGACATGGTCCTCCATGTTGTTGCCAAAGTCCATGTACTGGTCGTTGCAGCAGTTATGGACCAGATTGACCATTGACACTAGATTCAACACAAAGCATTTCGGATATCTTGTTTCTTTTCCCATTATTTGACATGATGCAGTAGTTTTACAATTTATTACACTTTAACTTCTAATGGATATGGAAACTGACGCTGTTTACTTTTTTAAAATCAATTAAGCAATAAGTGTAAAAATTCAAATTCAAATTTAGTTGCAGGAATTACTAAACACCCGGTTATAGTTTCATTTAACCTGCATTGTTGAACCCTCATACAGACTCATCGCCACTTTTACCAAGATCTCTGGTAGTCCTTTCTTCAGTGCTCATTGCATTACTCTTCTAAGAACTCCTTCAAAAACCTTTTCTAAATCCACAAAACACATGCACAATTTTTTATCTTGCTGTATTCCTCTTGCATTCTTCTCATTATAAAAAGAGCATCTGTTGTCCTTCTTCCTGGCATAAAGCCAAATTGAATATTATCCACCTCCACCAATGCTCTTATCCTTTTTTCCAATATTCTTTCAACAATTTTCATTCCATGCTCTTGTAACTTCACTTCCTTACATGCTCCCCAGTCTGTCACATCTCCTTTTCCCTTGTAGATTGGCACTAACGCACTAGTTTTCCAATCTTTTGGCATTTCTTTCCCATGAAGTACTCTCTGACAAAGTTTCATCATCACATTAATTCCAACTTTCCCACTTGCATTTATCATTTCCATGCTCACTTCTTGAAGTCTAGATGCTTTTCCTAATTTCATTTTCTTCATTGCACTTGTTATTTCCTCTAAAGAAACTTCTTTTTTTGCTGGACCTTCCACTATATATCTCAATTTTTTGATCCCATGCATTCTCTTTATTCATCATCTTTTCTATATGTTCTTTCCACACACTCTTTCAATCCTTCTTGCTGAGCTCAAATCTGCCATTTATTTCTGTAAAACATTGTCCACTGTTTACATCTTGTCCTTTTTTTTTTAAAAGCTTCACAAGCTTAAACACATTGTTTGGTTTATCACATAAATCATTCATCTCTTGCTCACCTTTTCTCCTCATTGTTCTACTGACAATTTTTCTTATTAGATTTCTGTATCTTTTGTAACTATCTTTATTCTCTTCTGATCAAATCTTACAGAACTCTCTAAATGCGTTCCTTTTTTTCTTTATTGCTTTTTGAACTTTCTCATTTCACCACCATGTGCTTCCTTGCTCCCTCCTTCTTTTTATCTTTCCATAATGTTCTTCACAAGCCTTCAAAACCCCATCCTTAAATGAATCCCACAAATCTTTTGCTTCAGTATTAATTAATTTTTTCATCATCAATCCAGTTTTAATCTGTTTTAATTCCCAGTGACTGGAGATGGCCATATGCATCCCTCTACTTCTGCAATTCTTCTCACACCTTCTCTCCACCTACATTGATCTATTGCATCTTCTTTCCTTAAACTGATCCTTATGTTTTCTTTGACTTGTTTCCTCCATTTCATTCTTGTTCAGACCTGTTTATGTTTTCCATACACTTCATGTACCATTGCCTTCATTAACCCTTTGAAAGATATAAGAATTTTATTGTAAAATAAAATGACAATGATTTAACAATAATGTCTTAAATACTAAAAATTAGAATTATTAATGCCTTCACAAAAGTGCTATTCTTATGTTACAATCATAATCATGGTACACATATGTACCACTGTCTTTTAAAGGGTTAAAACATCTTCCTCTGGTCATCTTAAAACATGACCATACCACCTCACACCATTGACTCTTGTCAGCTTATCTGCTGCTTCCTTCAATCCCAACATGTCCATCAGCTCCTCTGTATTTCTCTTGTCCACCAACTTTACACCACACATCATCCTCACCATCAATCTTTCTCTTCTCAAAATAGCTATTTTATTTTCTCTCAAACACCATGTTTCACTTCCATATAACATAGCTGATCTCACATAGCTTTTGTATACCTTTCCTTTCATCTGCATAGAGAATCTTTTTCCAAACAGTATCTCTCCACACTCTAAGTTTCTTTCATCCCACTCTTGTTCTTGTAGTTACTATGGCTTCACATCCTCCACTGGCATTCAACCTGTTGCCAATCTGCCTGTTGCCAAGATAGCAAAAGCTCTTCACAGTTTCCACTTCATCACACATTACCTTCTGTTGCACTTCTCCTGCACCATTTATTGCTTTATTACATTTACTACAAACAAAAAATATTGCCACACTTGGAGTTACTTTCTTTAACTTAGAACATCTTCAATGCATCCATTGGTCACATTTTGTGCATAACACAGAGTTTACAGTCATGTTTTTGCCACATATTCCACATGGGTCTATTTTACTCTGTATGACTTCACCCTCTTACCCACACACAATCACCTTCATCTTTTCAAAATCCACACACATCACTTTCTTCTTCACCTTGTCCTTAAATTTTTCTTTGTTTCTTTTTCAATTTCCATACCCTTCCATTGCATGTTCTGTTTCATTTTCATGCACTTAATCAGGTTTTTCTTCTTCACATCAACAACCACTAATCTGTGTTGCATTTCCCAAGGAATCACTTTTATTTTCCACTAAAACAAAATTGATATCAGTTTCATTACCACCTGAACTGTAAGTCACCTTCCTTTTCTCCTTTTTAAACCATGTATTTGTCAAACATAAATTCTTCTGATTGCAGGATTCCAACAGCATTCTACCTTCCAACTTTCACTCTCCAATTCCATTACCTCTATGTACGCCCTTAAATCCATCCATCTTTTTTCCAACATGACCATTAAAGTCTCCAATCCCCAAAGTCATTTTTTTGTACTTTTCATATTCTGTTCACAAACCAGTTCATCATAAAATTTATCCTTCTGTATATCTTCTTTCCAGTTTGAAGTTCATAGATACATATTACCCATATTATTTCCTTCCCAACTATAAGGTGCATTGTCATCATTGTAGCACTCCTTTTTTGTATCTCAACAATGCTCTCACACAGCTCCTCCTTGACCACTATTTCCACACCACGCTTTCCAACATCATTTTCTAACCACCATAACTTGTATCTTCTTTCCTTAACTCCAATAAAATGAGTTCCTTGACCCCTTCATCATACCTCTTGTAGACCACAAATATCCACCTTTCTTTTTCTCAATTCCTCTGCCATCTCTGTCCTTCTACCATAAAAACTATCTGTGTTTCAGGTTCAAAGTCTAATTCCAATTTGAGTCTTTTTCTTCTTTTTGAATTTATACCCAGAGGTTCTTTGCACTCCCTGCCTATGTAAGGGCTGCTGGTGACTGGAGGCCATTTTATTAAGTTGCAATTTCATAATAATTTAGAGCAACTTTTTGTTGGTTGCATGCCCTTGTTGACACCAGCCACAGTTGTCTGCTGTTGGCATAGCCTTTGCCTAAAAAGGGACTACCTGCAAGGCAACAGGTTGATCTATTTAATAGTTGGAACCCCTACAGGTGCTCCCACTCCAGGTTAGAGTGAGCCTGGGAGTAATATGAATTTAAAGCAAAACTCCACTTTTTCTATAACCTCAAAACTTTCAAAGTGAAGCCTATGCATCAGATGTAGTTTAAAGTCATACCTAGAATCAATCAATAAAGCGCAATTGATTTGTTTAATCCTTAATGTGCTGCCCAATAAAGTGTAAGTAGTCTTTTTATTTTTTGGTGTGCAGCACAATAAAGTGCAACTTTTGAAAGTTGTGGAAGTTGCACTTTGCACTTCAAATTGCACTCTGCCCACCTCTGTGTTTTTTATCACTGCTGAAGGTTTTAAAATGCTTGTATTTTTGAAAGGAAACTAAATACCATAGACTAATCTTTATTTTGCCTCTTTCAATATTTTTTTGTGCTTTTTATTGCATTTTTAATAGTTACTGAATTAGCAGCTTTAAGTTGCTTAAAACTGATATAAAATTTAGGCAGCACCACTTTAAAAATTTTTTTAATAACATAGTTGCAAGAAGTAACTGTAACTGGTAACTTGCCCCACCACTGCTTATTAGTTTAGCTATTTAGAAGGTCACATCAAGATTAAAAATTAACTTAATATGTAAAATTGCAGTAATTTTTCTCTAAAAATCAACACTTTTGCTGTTAGAGTTTATGAATACGTTATTCATTTGAAGTGTACTGAAGTTATTTATAAAAGTCAAAAATTATGAAAAGTGAGAAAAGTTACTACAACAATTTTTCGAAATTCACAATGTTATATGTAATGGTGTGTCACTAGATATTTCTGACTTATGAAGAAAGTATTAGGTGCTCTAGATGATTCTAAATGCAGTGATGGTAAATTAGCCTTGGTCATTGCACATCTAACCTGTTGTAGTTAGCAATGACTGAGACATTGACAAAAAAATTGTGTTTCCAGATGCTGCAAGATAGATAAAAACTTAGAGCAAAGTGATGATGTGCCAACATCACAGTCTGGAGAATAAAATAAAGCTTCTCAAAAGTAAAAGCAAGGAAGTTGAAAAACCACTCTTTTTCTGGATGCAAAGAAATTAACAAGCTACAAGATTAAGAAAGAAAATTTATTCCACATCAAACTACCTTCTAAAAACTATTTTCTGTAATGAAAGATGTTATTGCTAGCAATGTCATTGCCAAACATGTTTTTATTGTGGGATGTGTGACACTCTTCTTTATTATCAATATAATGAATTGTATTACAAAAGAACAGCCAATAATTTAAAATAAATCTGTTCATAAGCATTGTTTTAGTGAGTACACTTTTTTGTAGTTTTATTTTTCCAAATATTTGTATAGCCTTTTAATTTCATTCCTTTGCATTCAAAACTTAAGTAAACCACTTCAAAACAAATTAATCTAATTTTTACTGCTTAAATGCTGACCTTGTGTTTCTGCAATATTTGAGATTTTGTGCAAACAGACAAAAAAATTAAACTGGAATGATAAGAATAAGATACTACAAAATGAAAAAAATAAACATTTAGAAAAAGGAGCAGCTTTGGTTGGTCAAAGTTTTTCAAACATGAGCCATAGTCAATAAACTAACTTATGTTTGCAAGCTGCAAAATTTTTTAAAACTGTAACTATGTAAAAATTAAAATCATTTAATCAAATAGTGTAAACATCTGTCATGCAGTTGTTTTGTGCATATCCAACCAGTTTTTGTTGAGTGGTCCTTGGTTAAATTTTTTAATTCTGTTAAAGTAGGATAATTTATCAGTTTAGCATGTGAAATATTTCAACACTATGAGGAAACTTGCTTAAGTCACTATCAGTTTCCTTATTGAATGCTGACTAAAGTTTTTTTTCATTCTTAAGAGAAGAATCTTGTAGCTCAAATAATTTGTTTATCCATAGTTGAGATTGAGTGTGATAATGACAAAAAAATTTTGTGATTTTTTTCATTATGGCATTTCACGTTTACTGTCTCTGTTTTGGCTGAATATTTTTTTAAAAAAAAGTAAGTGAACGCATAACAATCCTCCTATTCTTTATAATTTCAACTTCCTGCTAGGAAAGGCTTGCAGCCCTTAACTTGACTGAAAGGGCTACAATCCTATTTTAAATTAAAAAAATAGTATATATTGGTAGCCTACACAGCACAGTCCATCTATTATCCATACTGGTATCACCAACTGTGCAATGTACATAGATAAATTCACTAGCAAAAAACTAATTTCTGATGTAAGAATATTTTACTTATTTTTACTATGTTCAGTACATATCTGTGGTATGTCAACTATAATTATCTCAACCAGATGCTCTCTCAATGAGTATAACAATTAATTGTTTGAAATCGAAAGCTGAAACCAATGTCAGCCACAAGGTTAATGATTAAGAGTGCTATAATTGTAATTGACATAGTCTTGGTTCAAAACCCACTCATGCCATTCTGTTGTGTTCTTGGAAAAGACACTTTAAGGCACTTTCATTTGCTTGGCAGTTCTAGAAAGCACTTCTAAATATCTCTGTAACACTAAAAAACCAAAATGAAAAAATTTAAACTGGACAGCAATATCTTAGGCATCTCCAGAAGCAGGTCAAGGTCATTGTTTGCCCTATGTATAGCGCCTCTGATGCTTTCCTGCAAGTCAGGAAAGAGATGAAATGAAAAAAAAGAATGAATATCGTTTTGGCAGTCTTTTTACTGTGCAGTTTTTTTGGATAAATATTCCTATAAATAACATGAGGTATTTTGGATGATACTATAAACCAAACTGCTTAAAAATGAGAAGCACCAGACTCGAGTTTCGCTCTTATTAGAGCTCATCAGTGATGCATATCTCACTGCGAATCGAACTCGCTACATGTGGTCTTCCACGCAGGAGACAACACCACTAGACCACGTGAGCCCGCGTGGTCCAGTGGACAGTATCTGGATTAATACATTAGTTGCCTGTTGTACTGTGTGTGACAGTATCTGGATTAATACTGCTCATTTCAGTGAGATTCCTATGACCCCTAAATTAAAGCAAAATGTTCAGGCAGTAAGAATGTGATATCATGTGTATTTGGAAGATCAAAGAAAGATCACTGCTGAAAGGGGAAAAAGCACAAAGAGGAAAGCAGTGAAGGATAAAATCTTGCAGTTGAAAGTTAAATAAAACTATTAAAAGAAAGCAGAGAATGTTTGAGTAAAGAAGCAGACAAATCTGGCAGTACAAGCAGAAGAAAAACATGATTTTACTGTGATTGCTAGATCAAATACTTTTAGACATCAAAGTGCATTAAAATGTAGAGAATGAGAAAATACTTCGTAAAAACATAGATAACTTGAAAAAAAAATTAAAGTTTATGCAGTAGTTTATTCTGTTGAGGACATAACTAGATATTGATTGATGGATTAGCCCAGTGTTTCTCAAAAGTGAGCCACTTGGCTCCCCAAGGAGGAATTTATAACCTGAAAGAAGGAAAAATTGTTAAGGGAGGAATTGGGGAGGAATGTGAATGAAATATTAAATTTATTCAAATTCATCTATGACATTATACTCCACATGCATAATTGCATATTAGAGTAAGAGTGTTGAGAATCACTGGATTAGCCTATGTATTAAAACTCTTGTGTTAGAATTGTGATTTGTGCATTTGTGTATTAGGAAACTTTTCCTAACTTTGAATTGCTTCATCAATATCTCCCCAGTTCTCAGTTTCAATTAAGACAAAAAAATGTTTTGTTTAATTTCCTTTAGTGCTAAATAATAAAATCTAATCATTAAATCAATTTCCATAAATGCTTTAACTCTTTAAGTACGGGTTGCTCTATGCCATAGATCCCTGCATTGTGTCGCCAAGGCAGGGAAATCTATCCGATAGATTTCTTCTTTTCATCATGTGCATAGAATGCAACTTAACGTGTTTTCTTCTATTGTTCACAAGCTTTTAATCCTTTAATTATGTGATTTGGCTTTTTCTCTTCAATCGGATTATGTGACTTTCAGAGCTGCGTGCAAGCAACCACAATTTCATCGCGATCACTCGCAAGAGCAAAAATATTCAAATACAATGATTGATTTTCTTTAAATAACTCGTTCGTTTTTTATCTTTTTGAAAAACTTTTTTTTCCAATGTAAAATTTAGATCTCTAGCTTCTGCTAGTGACTAAGCAAGTTAAAATATTGTGCCACACAGTGACACAAGAGAAAAAAACAATAATTTTTGAAAAAAAACTAGGGTCAATACTTTTATTTATTACTAACTCATTTTTCATTCAATTTTTATAAATTTTATATCGTTTTAATCACAAAGAAACAGGCTTTTAGATAATATAAAACTTCAATTGCTTTTTTAACAAATAAATGTGGAAATATTTAATCAACTTAGAGTATATTTTTTTCTCGTTTTTTTTTTAAACAAAAGAGCCTGCTTTTTCGGAAAAACATCAAAAAAACCATCCTGTCCAGAAAGAGTTAATAACAAGGGTGATGCTGAAATATTGCTACACACCTATACTAGGTGCTTTGCAATACTTCAGCATCTCCCTTCTTATACAAACAAACTTATCAAAATTTGGCATTGATGAGGCAAACTATTGGTCTTTCAACAAGCTTCCAACATTATTTTTTTCTTTTTAACATAAAAATTTCTGAATAGACGTTTGGTGGTAAAGAATTTGAAGATGGCATGAAGTGAAAGATTTTTCTTCCCAAAGCTTTTCATCTGACACTCTTTAGGGGAAATCATCAGAATAAAGCAGAAATTACAACCTAATTGGTACTCTTCTTCACAGAGCTTTTATAATCTGTTCAAAAAGCAAACTGGACCCAAAGTTTGGCAAAATTCGTTCAATTCTATTAGAAAATAGCTACCTGGAACATGCAATCAATTCGGCTTTCAAACAAAAACTTCAACAACTAAATTCTAACCCAGTTCACACAGTGGAAATGTGCCCTATCTACCTACACATCCCATGGATTGGAAATGTCTCGATAAAGTTCTAAAAGCAGATTATGTCTGCTGTGAAAAGCTGCTTTTTCTCCGTCAAACCATGTGTTATTTTTACTACCTGACTGCTCTTATCAGCAACGAAGAAAGACATGTTACCTTCCCATCATCACAACAATGTTATTTACTAGTTTATGTGCCCCTGCAATAGTCGGTGCATTGGTCGCATGTCTCAACGCTTAGAAGAGTGAATTAAAGAACACGTTCCAAGATCCATCGCCAATCCTCCTGCCTTGCACAACTGCCAAAGCCTTTCCCGCTCTTGCAAGGCCAACATTCACCCACAACAATTTCACGAATCCACCATTGGTCAACATTTTCTTGACAATGTCCAATGCGCTCTTCACTACAACAACAACAACAAATTTTCTATTTTCACTCAAGGTTGCTCTTTTCACCTCTCTGCTCTTGAAACAAATTTCATTAAATCTCTTAATTCCCTTCTGTGTAAACGAAAAGAATTTGTCTACTCTTTGAAAATTTCTTAATCTTTTCTCTCATTGGCTAACTTTTTTCAGCCAATGAGAACTCTGCTTTCCCCTTCATAATTCAGTTCGGTTTCATTTCTGCTTTATTGTGATGATTTCCCCTGAAGAGTGTCAGATGAAAAGCTTTGGGAAGAAAAATCTTTTACTTCACACCATAAAAATTTCTGTGATTTTTTAAAAATTTTAAAGTGTATACATTATTTATTCTTTTACAGTATTATACTGTTGTGTTATGAGTTGCATTGTTGTATTATTGGTACATTGTAGCATTTTTTTTTTTTTATCTTTACAGTATATTTATCCTTCTGACTCATAGAAAATTGACAGAGGCACTATACATAGGGCAAGCAATTACCCCAACCTGCTTCTGGAGATGCCAAGATATTGCTGTCTGCTTGAAATTTTAATAGAAATATGACCATAATTTAGAACTGTTTGCCAAGACCACCAAGCAGGGAAAAGTGCCATAAAGTGTCTTTCTCAAGGACACAACAGAATGGCACAATTAGGTTTTGAACCAAGACTGTGTTGATCACAATCTCAGCACTTTAACCACTTGACCACACTGCCAACCAATTTCAGATGGAGGATTAAGCACAATGACTTTTTGGGACTTGAAGGCTTTGTTATTTTCTATGCTGCATTATTCAACGACAGCATGGCTGAGTGAATGGGAGTGTCATTGTTGTGGTGGATGTTATCCAGCGATCTTAGTTCAACTCAGAGTTGAGTCGGTCAGTTTATTGTGCCTTTTACGGCAGTTAGCGGCACTTATCTGTGCTTGGTAGTTTCTGGCAAGCAGGAAATTCAATTGATAACAGCGCAAAACAAAAAATATAACTAAAAATAAAAAAGCAACTAAAAATATCAACCAAACAGCAATATCTCGACATCTATGAAAGTGGATCAGAATACCTCTTCTGTTGCCCTGCGACTCAGGAGGACAAACTGAACCAACTAACAAACATTCAAATTTGGTCAAAAGTTATTTAGATTATGAAAGCTAAGTTTGAGTAGTCTAACTCATTTTAAAAAGCCCAACAATAGGCCATCAGCCTTTAACCCTTGACAGAAAATTAATTCATGATGTTATTGGATACTTACCACAACCTCAATATACAGGGTGTCAAGAAAGTTCCCGATCCTAAACAAAATTATATAGGGCTAATGACAGAAGGTTAAATTAACAAAAGGTTTATTGTGGTGATAGAACAAAGCTCCATGAACATAAAAAAATCTGGTTTATTCAAAATGACCCCCATCTGTATCAATAACACGTTGGAGCCTCTGTCGGAAATTCTGACAAGCAGCACGAAGGGCATCTTGAGGAATTTTCTCCCATGCTCGTTTCAGGGAAGCTCGAAGATCCTCCAGATTGTTATGGGGTGAAGAACAGGCTTCTTTTTCCAGAATACCCCACACACAGAAATCCATAGGATTGAGATCGGGCGAAGATGGTGGCCACAAATCTTTGGTCCAGAATGAAGGAAAGTGCTCTTTGCACCACTTCTGCGTCTTCTTTGATGTGTGAGAAGGCGCGCCGTCTTGTTGGAAGGTGAAGGACTTATTTTTGAACTTTTCCTTCATCGATGCGAGGGCAGGGGTTAAAATATCATTGACATACGAATCTGTATTCACTTTGACCCCCTCTTTAACAAAAATGAGGGGAGATTTCCAAGATTCGGAGATCGCACCCCATACCATCACAGACGAGGGTTTCTGTCGGCGTGAAACGAATCGAAGATGATCAGGGAGGTCCTTGGGCGACTTTCCGAGAATCCTGTCATTCTGGGTGTTGAACTTCGCCTCCACCGAGAAGAGTTTGTCGTCTGAAAAAACGATTTCGCCTTTCTCCGTGCCTCCCTTCAGACGGTTCAGCAGAATTTTGGCCCTCTCCTTTCTTTTTCGCTTCTGGAGGTCAGTTAGGAGGAGTTGTCTTGTCCTAATTTTGTACGGGGACATTTTGAGATCCTGTTCAACAATTGTTCTGACAGACTCATGGCTGATATTCATGTCTTTAGCCGTTTTCCTCAAGGATCGTTTGGGGTTCCTCTGAATTCTCTCCCTGAGGGCCTTGATCTTTGCTGGAGTGCGAGCGGATCGAGGTCGTCCACTCCTATCCCGATCCTTCATGGTTCCAAGTTCTTGGAAGCGCAAGATTGTATCGCGAACAGTTGATTTTGGTGCTTTTAGCAACTTCACAATTTTAGAATTTGAATGTCCTGCACGATGAAGTTGAATGATTGCAGCTCTTTTACTCATTTTATTATTATTTTAGCCAAAAAAATTTGAAAAGTGTATCTGAAACATTGAAAAGGAGGATTAAGTGGAAAAATGACGTACAGAACTTATCATAATTCATTGAAGTTTTTGAATTACATTAAATTTAAAAATCGATCGGGAACTTTCTTGACACCCTGTATATTCATTCTGGACACAACTATATTACAATTTTGTCAAGGCAGTGCTAATTTGCACATCATTTTTTCAGACTTTGAATTTAGTAAAATTATATATAGAAACATGCTTGCTCAATGTATCTTTGTTGATTTAATCATATAATAGTAATAAATCATATAGAAACAGTCAGTGTTACTACATGCATTTTAGGTTCAGTAACTGTTTGTATGGCTGTGATTTTAAAGCAAAGTTCAAAATTATTTTTTGCTGAGCTTGTTTGAAACAAAATCCTGGAAAAGCTTAATTTAAGTCATGAAAAAGTCATGGAATTTAGTTATGAAAATGTTGTGGAAACTCTGCAAGCTAAGCAAATGTATAAAAAAATAATTATAAAACCTTACTTAACATAGGAAGAACTTTCATTAAAGCTTATTTAAATTTTATAAAACTTAATGTGAGACCCTCACTTGTTTTTACTTATTTTAACTCTGACTTACTTCTCTTGAGCAATTTTATGCTAGTTGAGTTACAATAAGTTAAAGTAAATTAAAATGTTCCTTAGTAAAACAACCAAAGATGAGTCAAGCTATGCTTGTAAAAGTATTGTAAACATGTTTTACACAGCTTGAGGCACAGTTTTTTTGTATATCTAATTATTTTTTAAAAAAGTACATTATTGTTATATATTACAAAAACAATAAATTAAGTTTTTGTTTTAAGCTCATACCAAATTTTAATTAAATTTGTAGTGTAAAGATAATATTGTTTGCAGTGATGCTGAACTATTCAAATATTTTCAAGACACTAAAAACTGTTTTTGTTTCAGGCATTTATTATCTTCTCGAAGTTCCAAAGGAAATCCTGTTTCTTCAAAAGATGATGTTGGTTCACTTCGCATTAAAATTAATTATACAAAGGATTTGATTTTTCCTTCTTATGTATACAAGCAACTCCTTGATAACCTTCTACAGTCGTCTTCAAAATCTGTATGTAGAAATTTAATTATTTTGGCCAAGAAACTAGCTTATTATTTTAAATAATTTTTAGGATTTGTCTGCTTCATGGCCTGCTCTGATTGGTGCTATTTGCGGAATTAAAAAGCAGCCAATTGTTGCGCAGCATCTTGTCCACATATTTCTTCATCAATCAAGTTTACTGAACCTGATACTTCCTCTTGCTGAATTTGAAATATCCTCAACTAGGTTGGTTGGAATCACTTTGTTGACACAATAAATAACAAATCAGATTTAATTTATGAGCATAACATGTTACAACATTCTGTGCCCAGGATGGAGCAGCAGTCAAAAACCACTAAATGAGTCAAGAAATTTTTTTATATTTTTGTAACTATTTCTATTATGCTGAAGTTGTAAATACCCATTTCAAGTTCTTGGTTCAACTCAACTCCAAATCAAACTCATGTCAACTCCTTCAAAGTTAGATGCCATCTTTACTAACTGTTTGATCTGCTGCTTTGAGTTGTAACATAAAGCTATTTTGCAGAAACTTGCAAATGATCTTTCGCAATTCAAGTTTTGCTTCTTTTATAATTGAGGAAAGTCTTCAAGTGATTGGGAGGAGCTATCTTCACAAGATCCTGCTACATCCAGTTGAGCACATTGTTGAGGAGGGGCGGTCATGTGAGATTGACCCTGCCCGCATCAAGCTTAGCAATGGAGCAAGCTTGTTGATGTCAACTGATGTAGTTTCAACCTCAAGCTCTGATGTGTTGCTCAGCAACCAGGTCAGTATATAAACTCTTGATTGATTGGAATAAAATAAACTTTTTAGCTGACAACTCATTAAAACTTTAAAAAATGCTCAATTGAATTTTTTTCCAACTATTTAGAAGTCATGTTTAATCAAATATTAAAAAACTTAGTTAAGTTTGCATTGTTTTTATATTCCAGAAGCAACTGTGGGTTTATGTTTCTTATGTTCTTTCCTGCATCACTGAGTCTGCACCAGATTGCCCAGAGCTCCTTTGTGGACTTTTTAATGATCTTCGTGCTTGTGCAATCAAACATTTCCCAGGTTTGTTCATAAGATTGTTAAAAGTTTGATTAATTGGCCATCTTTCTTAAAAAGCTCTACTGCAAGACTTTGTCCAATTTTTAAATTAAAAAAAAAAGTGAATTAATAAGCAATAATTGTATTGTTTGTTTTTGCTTTGATTTTTCTACTTGTTCACATAATAACTTTGTTTAATTTCTCATTAAATATTTTTTAAGGAATTAAGATTAAAACTAACATTAATTATTTAAATTTTGTCATTTTTCAAAACTTAAAAATTTTTTATAGAATAACCCTTTCAAGTCAGATATAAGATGTTATTAAAATTTTGAATTTATTTTATTGTTGTTGTAGCCGTTGGCTTTCTATAAGGCATTTTCAAAAAGATTTTCATTTCCTCCAGAGCAAACATGATTTTTGAGGTGATACATTAATGTTGGAACTTGACATAAAGTGTCCTAAAGTAAAAAAAGTTAAAATAAAGAAAACCTATAACTTTTGGTTGTTTAGTTTGTTTACAATTCATTGTGTTTAAAAAGACTAAAAAATGCTAAAGAAAAAAAATTGAACTTGAGTTACAAGAACAAAAAGAATAAGCTAATTTTGAACAAGCCCAAAAATAAAAGTGTTGATTTAAGATCTTTATGTGCCAATATTTTTTGAAATCTGGCATAGCAACTAAGTTGTTGTTGTTGTTGTTGTTGTTGTTGCTCCTCCTCCTCCAAGAATATTTTGGAGTAGCCATCCCTTAATCCTTTAAATAGGTAAATCTAGATTCCCACTCTTGGATTGCCTCTGCTGCTTCTAAAGGCTTTTTCCACAGACTAATCATGTTGTGTTGTGTTGGTATTTGCCTACAGTTAACGAGGTAATTGGTGTCATGTATGTGTGACAAGCATTGTAGACATTGTGGCGTGTATTGTAGACTGTATGTAGGTAACTTTGCAGGAGTGATGATTTGTTGGCTCTAAGCTCTGCCAGTTTTGTACCCATATGATGTGATAATGTTTGTTCTGATGACTAAATGTCATAAGTTGTGGTGTTAATAACTTTGTTATTTTTATCTAGAACTGAGGTATTGTGAGGTGATGGTAGTGTGAATGTGTTTAAGGTGTTCTCTACATTCCTCAATTGTTATGTTTGGATCTGAGATGCTGATGTTAGTGTGCTCATTAATATGAAAGATTGTGACTTTCATGTTTTTGGGCAGATTTAAGTATGCATTATGATCATTTAAAGGGTGTGTTTGTGTTTGAGTCAGTTGTTTAAGTTGAGTGGCATGAAGTTTGAGATGATGTCCATTGGAAGGACCTTGGTTTCATCATGTAGGTGTTGAGTGTGTTGTGTCTCTTGTGCATTCAGTAGCAATTGGCAAAGCTGTGTTCTGAATGGTTTGCAGTTTCTTAATGTTGGTGTTTGATATGATAGGGCTCCATATGGTGTTTGTGTATTCTAAAATGGGGTAGTGATAGCTTTGAATGTGGAGATAATTAATTCCTTTTGTTACCTCATTTAGTAGAAGTAAGTGCTTTGAGAATGTTAAACATTTGTTTTGCTTTAGTGACAGTGATGTTTATATGTTGTGAAAATGTCGGTTTTGGGTCAAGATTGATTCCAAGAATTTTTGGATGTTTTGTTGTTGGTAATGTTTGGTTGTTAATTTAAGTGATAGAGTTGTGCCATATTCAGCTGGGTCTGGTGTAAAAAGTGTGGTGTTAGTTTTGTCTGTTTGTATGAAGATTATTAGTGGTGGCCCATTCATATATTTTGTGAAGATATGGTTAAATGAGTTGTTGGTCCTTATGGTGTTTGGTGTGAGATGCAATGATTGTTATGTCATCAACATATGTTGTGATTTGTACATCTTTTGAGGGGAGTGAAATGACAGAGGTGTAAATGTTGAATAATGTTAGAGATAGAACTCTATCTTATGGTACTCTGGTGTTGATTTGCATAGCAACTAACTTTACTTAAATGGAATTATTTTAATTAAAGCTGAAAAAATTGATGCATTTGATTACAGCTTTGACTTAGGTAGACCAGGTAAATTTATAGGTGAAGCAAAAATGCACCACTTCACTTAAAAAGGATAACTTACTTTCAACTTCCATTTAAATTTAATTACAATTCCAATTCACCAACCTTGCTTAAATTGATCCACAATCAGCAGTTAAACCTCACTCAAATGAGCAGCTGAACTGAACAAGGTTTGATCAGCACTTAAAATTGGTATTCATTAACCTTGATCAAACAGTATTGCTGGTTGCAGTCAATATAACTACTAGAGCCAACTACATCAGGCATGCCATTTAATACAGTACAAGTTTGTTTTTTACTTTTACCCCAGAAAAAATTTAACAAAATTTTTTTTGTTTTTGGCAATTGTTTGAGACATCCTGTAAATTATTCAACAAACTGTTGGTTGGGACAAACCAATTAAGTCAATATTGGTCACTTGAAACTGGTTCATTGCATTAAAAAATCACACTTTGTCTTTACGTTTTAAAATGGGAGGCATAAATTTGTTCTTATAATGTATTGTATTAGTCTAAAAGGTAATTCGAAATTAAATTCAGCAATAAAACAAATATTTCTTAATAAAACCTATGGTGCTGTTTAATTTTTTTATCTATGAATTCTTTCAATGGACAAATTCTATCAAAAAGACTTGTTATTTTTGGTTTTTCTAATCAATTAAGCAGCTCAATAGTATTCATATTAAAATTTTTACCTAAAAAAATTCATTTTATGTAGGTAGATTAATGTCTAAAATTGTTGTTTCAAGTCTAAAACCCTCAAAAATTACACAAATTTATTATTTTGTAAAAAAATAATTGTCAAGAAGTTTCATTAGAATATAGCAATCTCTACCAAAAATACATATGGTTAAATGCTTGAAATGTGTCAATTGACATGCTTGGTCATTTTAGTGTTAAAAGAACTAATATTAGCAAAGGTTTAAAAAATTTTTTGTTAAGTTTATTTAATTGTTACTTGTGATGTAGCTACCCAGACAATTAACAAAAACAGCTCTAAAAAGCAATTGATTGTAAGTTGCAGCAAAATTTAGAACACAGTATTTTTTTGATACACAATAATGTTCTTTTCTCTAAGCACAAAATTTGGAATGCTTAAATAATTTCTGTATAAAAGTAAAACAAGTATGTGCATTAAACTCTCTTTAAACTTTACTTTTATTCTGAAAATAATCTTTTCTAACCATTATTTTTGATTTTACATAAAAAATATAGTTAAGTTAAAAAACAACTTCCTGAAAACTAAATTCTGCAGTCTAGCAAAATTTGACCAGAGTTTGAGCTGAGTTTGAGCAAGCTTGGCATATACGACCTTTAGAAAATTTCTTTTTTTTTTACAGTTTAAACTGTATATGGTACATTATACAAATAATGTATTGTATTTGCTACATTAAGTAAAGTATTTGTGAGATTAAAAGATGTTTTCAAACTTTAAAATTTTAATTTGTTATTTGAAGCATAATTAGTTAATGAAATAAATAAAAAGGCTGTAAAAAAATATTTATCATAAAACTGTGTTTTAGATGATCTCAATGCCAGGTATCGTGTGGTCACCAATTTTCTCTTTCTTCGTTTTTTCTCAGCTGCCTTGTTGTGTCCTCGCAAATACAAACTGATCAACACAGAGTTGGTGAGAATTTGTTTTGTGTATGTTGCATTGTTACTTTTTCAAGTCCTTGGTTTGACTCAACTCATAATTTAACCCAATCCATTACTTCAGGGTTAGACATTGTATTTACTGTACTAATTAAGCAGTGAAAAATTTATGTTTTTAAGACCATCCTATTGTTTGGATGAGCTATTCTCTAATCCTCTAAGAAAACTAACCTGGTGGTGGCGATTTTACCTGATCCATTTCTAGAGATGTTGCTACAGATAAACTCTCCCAAGAAACAATAATAAAACAACTCTTCACAGACTGGATCAAAGGTCCAGAATTATGAGGAAATATTTTAAGATAATTAGACAAAAAGAGTCAAGATTAGAGCAGTCCAAAACGAGGTGAAAGATATCTTGTGATACAGAATGATAGTTGCTGCACAATGAAGTCTTAATTTAACAAATTCTGAAGGACTATAAAGTAAGAAGAGTGCTGTATCCATTGCAGCATAAAAAAAAAAGAGGGCAAGGATGACCTCTATTGCTTGCAAAGAGTTTATTTATTCACTTATTGTCTGGCGTTAGTACTGAATTGCAGTTTAAAAGATGCTTTGTGTAGAGGATGTGTGTTTGTCAATTACATGGAGCATTGTGGCTTAGCTATAAGCTGTGTCAGTTTTATCTGAATGTGACTTGATAATGTCTGTTCTGATGGATGATGTATGTCATGAGGTGTGATAGGTAACTTTGTTGTTTTTTACTTTTTTTTTTGGATGCATTGCAGTGATAGTAGTATCATCGTCGTCGTTTGAAGGGGGTATCCACTCCAGTCAGACATAAACAGGACTGGGGCCAAGGGTTTATCCTTTTACTACCCCAGACTGCTGCACTGCCTGGATCAGATGCTGGCAGTGATGTTATTAAGCCAGCATCGAGTTTCGTCATCCAAAACCGTCAGACCGCGTGCTCCATGTGGTGCCCGATGTATGGGGCACATTGTTAGTACATGGTCTGCGGTTTGCTCTGAGGCACCACACTTGCAATTCGGTGAAGGAGCCAGACCCCATTTGTGCATGGACGAATGGAATCGCCCAACACCAGTCCGCAGGCGGTTGAGCTTAACCCAAGCTGCTCAGGGTAAGCCCATCCCAACAGGCCTGACACTGGTCCCAGGCACAAAAGCACAGAGCCTGGAAGCACTTTTACAGTACTCCGTGTTCCATTTGTGATTCGTCCATTCAGAGGTGCGGATGCCAAGTCTGGCAAGATTGTCCAAGAGATTCCGCGCACCTGGCACAAACGGGCGTCTGGATCTTAGTCTCACTTGGCCAGTATCTGAGGACCCACTTAAAAGACCATGCAAGATATGATCGGGGTCCAGAGATCCACAGTAAGCCAAGGAGAGTGTCGCTCCCATTCGGCAAAGCTCAGCTGGCTGGATGCCTGAGAGTACAGGTAGGTGGTCCATTGGAGTGGGACACAGGCATCCAGTAACTATGCGCAAGGCGTCATTCAAGACACTGTCAATGAGGCGAGTGTGAGCACTGCGACACCAGACTGGCGCACAGTACTCAGCTGTTGAGTAGACTAGAGACAAGGTGGCTATGCGTAGTGTTTTAGCACCAGCACCCCATCCCAAACCCACGAGTCGCCTCAGCAGTGTGATGTGCGATGATAGTTTTTTGCGCAATGCCACTAAATGGTGACGAAACGTGAGCGATCTGTCCAGTTTTACCTCAAGGTATGTAGGGGTTGGACAGAACGGTAAAAGTCTACTATTGTTGTAGACCTTTAGCTCACGTTTGGCCTCTTGGTTATTTAAGTGAAAGGCTGTCGTCACCGTCTTAGTGTGACTGAGCTTCAACCTCCAAGTCTGGAGATATGCTGACAGTGTGGACATGTCTTGGCTTAATGTCCCCTCCAAGTCCTTCCAGTTTCCAGAAGAGTGCAACAATGCTAAATCATCAGCATAAGCAAACTTTCTGGAAATCATGGAAGGAAGATCGTACGTATAGATGTTAAATAGGAGGGGAGCCAAAACCGATCCCTGAGGAACGCCGTTTTTAAGACGGCATAGGCTGCTTTGCTTGGTGTCACCGGTGGTAAGGGTGAAACTTCGATTTCGGACAAGCTCCATGATCATTTTGACTATGTGCTTATCCGGAAGTAGTCTCAGCAGCTTGCAGGTAAGGCCATGGTGCCAGACAGTGTCATAAGCAGCTGTCAGATCGACAAATACGGCACCGGCCTTCTTTTTAGCCTCAAAAGAATCCTCAATGTTCTGGGTTAGCTGAACAACTTGATCTACGGTTGACTTCCTGCGTTGGAACCCAGCCTGCTCTTTAGGGAGCAGTGGATCGATTAATGGTTCAACGCGGGCGTAGATAAGCCTCTTGAGGATCTTGTAGGGGACACAGAGCAGAGATATCGGTCAATAACTCTTTGGGTCCCCCATGGGCTTTCCGGGTTTTGGGATCGCGACCACAAGCGCTCTTCTCCAGATCTTGGGAATTTTGAGTTGGCGCAAACAGGAAGAAAGGAAGTCACATAACCAGGACTTCAAAGCAGCTCCAGCATGGAGTATAAGCTCGGGGCAGATGGAATCAGGACCCGGAGCTTTACCTGGTTTTAAGTGCTGAAGGGCAGCAGCAAATTCTCTCTGTGAAAATTTGTCAGAGATATTTACTGCGTCTGGTGTTGTGGCCCTCCAAAGGTCAGACACTTTTTGAAAGACAAGTCGAGATGACTTGCGATCAACAGCCTCGTATTTCCCGTTTCTAACCAACTAAGATGCAATAGCATCGGCTGAAACGGGACAGTGACGAGGAGAGTGTTGTGACCTACCAGTAAGGTTGTTCAAAATACTCCACGCTTTTCGACTAGAATGTGAGAAGTCAATGCTCCGAACTGCTTCGGACCATCGATCCCTCTGCTTTCTGTCAAGCTTGGCAAGCAGAGCTGTAGCAGCCAAACTTGAGTCGTCTCCCTGAGGAGACTGCAGAAAGGTTTTATAAAGGATTCACACTCTGCATCTTAACACGGAATATAGTTATTTCGATACCCACGTGGGATAGTCTTTTTGGCTGCTTTCTAAATGGTGTTAGAGAAGTCCTGGTAAGCCACGTCCACATCAAGTGAATCAGGCGGCAACAAAGTCTTTGCGAATTTATTCGTCAAAGCAATGTAGTGACTCCAATTGGCCTTGCGGAAGTTCCATCGCTTAACAGGCATGCTTGGCACTGCCAGAGCAAACCTTGGTAGTGTAATAAGCAAGGGTCGATGTTGTGACCTGGGGAACTTGTCAAGGACACGTCTATCCGGTAAGCGACTGTTTGGACCTACGCTAGCAAAAGCTAGGTCAGGATTGGTGCCAGTGTTCCAGCAGCTGGAATAAAAACTGGCAGCGTCCTTGGCATTATATAGCAGGGCAAGACAATTAATACTTGCCCAGCCAGCCAAGCACTCACCATCTGGACTGTTGTCATCATAACCCCAGTCAGCATGACGACAGTTAAAATCGCCAGCGTACAGACAGGGGTGAGGAAACACTGGGAGATCCAGGGTTCGCAATCGCGTTGGCGGTGGTTTGTAGACATTGACTATTTTATAACCATCAACATCCACACACAACCACTCGATCTCCGATGTCGGTGGAGATTGGTCCAAAAGCGTGTATCTCAGTCGCTCGTGGACAAACGTGGCAAGGCCATGCTTCCTGCTTAAAGAAGACCCAGCTAGTTGGTAGTGTGGTAGCACCAACTTCTCTGCATCAGTGCAGTGGGTCTCCTGCAGTAGGATGACGAGTGCCTCAAACTGCATAGCAAGGTGATGAAGAACATTCATCTTGCTTGCAGTGAGGCCTTCAATGTTCAGCTGAAGAATAGTGGGTCTTCGGAACTTGTTGGCAATGTGCCCTGAAAAGGGCAGTTTTATCCTGACATTGCCCCGTCCTGAAAAGGACGTTTGCCGATTAGCAGACCGACACTAAACATCGGAATGGGTGGATACCCTTCCGTTTTGGTAGGTTCGGTTTCGGTCTGTCATTTTAAAATCAATGAACAGACTTACTCACAGCCCAGGCTGCGTGAAAGCACCTACCATCTGGGTCAATAGTAGTATGAATGTGTTTAAGTGTAATTTCTGGAGTTGAGATCATAATGTGTGATGTATCATCAATTTTATGTTTGATTCACACAGAATGCTTCAACAAGTCGGACCTTTGCCTTGCTATCAAAATGCATTCAGCAAATTTGTAATTTAGCACTTCCAAAACCATCAAATAAAAACCTTGTTGATTCGTTTTCTAAAGCTTTTCTGGATGAACACATCACGAGTAAGCATTTGGAGAAAGTAAAAAATGTAAGTGGTCAGACAATAAGAATTTATTTGTGTTCTTGTTTAAATATTTCAAAATTGCTTCATTTAGTTTGACTTAAAAACATGTAAAATTTAAATGGTAAATTTTTACAATCTTTAGTGCGCTTTTACAGCCATTTACAGCACTTTTTTCTTTCAGCGCGATCTTAGTTTGTTTTATTGATGCTCAAATCCACTCATTTTTTCATGAAAAAATAAATGTGCCTTTAGAGTGTTTTGATTATAAGTTTGTGTTTATATCAGCTTTGACTTTTATTACTTGCTATACCACGTGATTTGTAGTAATTTTTGTAGTTTATTGATGTCATCTCGTCTTCGCCAGGATCTTCAAGCAAATCGAATCAATTGGTTGAAAAAGTCACACTCAAAGAAGGGTCAGTACAATGCATAACATCTCAATGTTTTTAAAATGCACTTTATCAATTTGATTTCATTCTGCATTTGCTTGCATTTTATTCCCATCTAGTTAAATTCAGTCTCATCTTGTTTCATTTTTGTGTTAGTTTAAGGCAGTGGTATGCAACCAGTAGAGAATTCCTCTAAAGAAAAATTTTATTAATCTTTGGTGCTTGCAGCAATATTTGATTAATTAAGTTAATATAGCTGTATTAATATTTTCTGTTAATACAGTAACATAAACTTACAGTAAAAGATAGAAGAATTGACAATAAAATTTTGAAAGTAAAATTTTATTAATTCAGGAAAAGAATTTTAACACAGCTATATTAATGCCCATATCTCTGTGAAAAAAATACTCTTTTATTTTTTTAAATTTCCACACATTAATACTGACATTGACACTGACAACAGATGGCATAGCCTTGAGTATATTTTATGTGAACTATTCTGGATGTCTCACTGCCACCTTTTTTTTGGTCAGTGTCTAGGCACCAGTTGCAGTGCTAAGATCTATACCATTTTTTTTATGGCCTAAAAGAGTGCTCCACAACCTTTTTTTTATTTATGGCACACTTAATACTTCCAAATTTTGGAAGTACACTTTGGCTAAAAAAATAAAAAATTTTATCAATTTATTCTCTTTACTGTAAATCATGTCATGATACAAAATTTAGTTCTCCAGCACACTGCAAACTGTGTTATATGACACAGAATCATTTTGAGACATTGCACTAGTCTCTGAAATGAATGACTCTTTATTTTCAATACAATAATTTAATTGCATAGCATCTACTGTTTCATCTCTAAAAACTAATTTTTCAGGAATTTTTTGACACAGCAGAATTCTCCACTGGCAAAAGCTGACAGTGAAGGGTTAAACACAAAATAGACTTTATTGATTTATTTTAATGAGTTAGAAACCCTTGCCAGAGTTTGAATCAACAAATTTTTTAGCTGTGTAAGACTTAAATTTCAAAATGACAAAAGCTGTTTTTTTTATTTAAAAAGTATGTTAAGATTATTGTTATCTTATGGCACACTTAGCAATCTTTTGCAGCACACTGGTTGCAGAGTGCTGACCTAGAATGGTGTATCTTTTACTCCTTGTTTTATAACTATTAATTTATCATCTAATATTCTGATTCTCCATCTGACATTTATACATATTTCCCAACTACCTACTGACACCTACACTCTTTTTTTCTTTTTAAGTCAAAGATTGTGAAATTTCCATTTTTAGTAACAGATAGCAAGTACTTTCTTTATAAAAGGCCTCCATCATCTCACTTTTTCTCTTACCTCTCAATTTCTCCCAATGTCTCTTTAGACCAGTTCGAGACATGGCATTTAATTTTATCTTTTTCACCATCAAGTTCCTACAGTATATTTCAATGAGCTCACTGTCCCTCACTTTGCTTTCTATTTACACTGTAACTGATACAGTACATTCCTTATTTCAAATTTTCACAAAATTGGTTCAACCAAGGCTTTATTGTGTAACAACTGTGAATCACAAAAAATCTTTCATTTTGTGCTGGACTGCCTTGTTTTTGACACTATAAGCTAAGCTATCCAGCATTCTAGATCTTTGACATCATTTAAGAGGATAGAGGAGCCCATCCCTGAAACTGGGTTGGGTGAATTCGCCAACACCAGCTTAACCATGTGGGGCTGGCTTAAAACAGTTGATTAAGACTTTTTTAAATTGACTAAATTTTTACCAAGTTATACTTTTATTTTAGCTAACTAAACTTGATTAATCAATTGTTTGAAAAGAAAATTTTTTTTAGTGAGATGGTAAAACGTGCTCAGGGAAGAACACTTTTGTTTGGGAGAAAAAACTTTAAACGTCGCTACTTCCTCCTTACTAATTATGAGTTGTCATATGGAAAAGACAAAAAAGGCAAACCTTTATGCGTGATTCCAGTCCAGCATATTAAAGGTGTTGAAAAGTTACAAGAAAACTCTTTCAGCATGTCAAATGTAAGCTTGATTGCTATTATGAGTATGAAACAGTAAATTATTGGATTTGTATAAGATTTTTATTTTCTTAAATTTTTTCAGAAAGTGACATTCAATTATTAATTACATCATTTAATTTCTTAAACATTTTCACTTTAGATGTTTCAAGTCATCCAGCCAAACCGAGTTCTATATTGCAAAGCACACAACTCAGTTGAACAGAAAGAGTGGATGGATGTTCTTACAAAAGTGTGCAACTGCAACAAAAATCGTGCCCAGCATTATCACCCTGGTGCTTTTGTGCAAGGAAAATACACCTGGTAATATTGCTATTGCATATGACATATCATGGTTTTGCTTGTGCAACCCAATCAAAAACTTATTCAATGTTCATGCTGCAAGCTGCTGCAAATAAGAAACTTCTTCAAAGTATTAGAGCCAGTAGGCTTACTTTAAGCAAAAAAAATAAAATAAAAACAGTTACTTTAAGGTTGACTAGTGTAACCTCAAATAATGTCAATCAACTGGGTGACTGAGTAGTTTCTTCTATTTCATACACTAAAACAAGGGTGGGAATTCTTAAGATCACCAGATATAGGAGTTGGACAAAATAATGGAAACACCTTGTGCCATAGCATTACAATTTTTAAACATATAGTATATAAAACTGTCAAAATATTGTATATTTTAATGTTTTTCACTTATTATTTCTCTCTAAATAAATATATTATGCTAAAATTACATACTACAGTATTTTTGCCTGATGATTTTCCTTCATGGCAGAATTAATAACCGAGACTAAGAATAAGAATTCAGGCCCGTTGACTTCTGTCAATGGTCCAGAAATTTTTTTCTGAGGGAAACACAATCTTTCAAGATGATAATGCACCAATTCACAAAGCTAAAGTTGTAACTGAATGGCCTAAGGAACGTTCTAGTGAAGTAGAACATCTTATCTGGCTATTACAGTCTCCAGATCTCAATATTATTGAACATTTATGGTCCATTTTAGAGAGACAAGTAAGAAATAGATGCCCTCTGGTCTCCATCATCATTCTGAAAAAAACTGGAGACTACTTTAGCTGAAGAATTGGTTAGAGTACCTTAGAAACCATTCAAATTTTGTATGAGTCAATGCCCCATAGAATGGAGATTGTAATTGCTGCCAAAGGTGGTCCCACATCGTATTAAAGTTTGTGTCAATTTTCAATGTCTTTCTATTATTTTGTCCAGTTACAACTTTAGCTTTGTGAATTGGTGCATTATCATTTTGAAAGATTGTGTTTCCCTCAGGAAAAAATTCTTGAATTATTGAATAAAGTTGATGGGCCCAAATTCTGATTCTTAGTCTCAGTTATTAATTCTACCATGAAGGAAAATCATTGGGCTAATCATTGGGTAAAAATACTGTAGTATGTAATTTTAGCATAATATATTTAGAGAGAGAAATTACAAGTGAAAAACATTAAAATATACAATATTTTGACACTTTTGTATACTATATGTTTCAAAATTGTTATGCTATGGCAAAAGGTCTTTCCATTATTTTGTCCAACCCCTGTATTTCAACACAACCTGCATGTGATGTGGAAGAAGCAAATTAATCTTTTTACAAAAAAGTCTTAAGAATAAATCAGTGCTCTACAACCAGTGAGCCCTGTTTTACATGTTCAGGCAACATTAGGTTTTTGGAACAAAAATGGGAAAATTGGAGACAGTTACAAAGTGGAAAACCTTTTTTACTCATCACCAGTTTTTTGTAAAAAAACAGTGAATTTAAAGATAGTTTTTTTAGTGATTACTAATTTTTCAGCACGAAAATGTATTGCAGTATGCCATAACTTTAGAAATGCAACATAATCAGATTTTGGGCATCCTCAATAAAATTTGGGCGAAGCTGTATTACCACCAAAAAATTTTTAATTTTGAAATATGGCACATGAGTGCAATCAGATTCCTTACCCTTGAACTAAAAGATGTGTCATTCAGTTTTCTTAATTTCATGTTATGCCAGCTCTTGACTATTGATGTTTGCAATGAAGAGAAGCAATTTTACTTTTTTTTTTTAGTCTTGACTTATGAATCTAACTGCATATCAGTGAAGTCCCACCAAGATAAATCACCACTTGTAGTGGTGAGCAAGCCTTGTATCTTTACAGGGATCAAAATGACCATTAACTTCCTGGATCATTTTGTGTCAATGGTGTTTTGCTTAGCATGATTCTTGCAGGTGCATCCTGATATTGGCACCTCATTCAAGAAAAAGTGTTTTTGCTTCAATTATTCTTGTGTGTATAGCAGGGTCCTGCTTATAGTAGCAATGTATGAGGAATGATTTTCTTGCATTGTATTCAAAAATGTAAAAGGTTTCAACTTTAGGTGTGTGCCTGGTAAACATTGGCAAACAAACAGTAGTACAGTGATTGACATGTTCTTTGATTAATTTCTACTCTTATTATGCTGTTGTGACCTTGAAAAAACTCTTCATGAGACTTTCTTCTGCCTGGAAATCTTAACAAGCAGCTCTAAATTGCTACCAAATCATTTATATATAAATTAAAATTGAACAAAAAGTTAACTTGGCAGTGGTCTTTAAGTATTTTTGAAAACACAGTAGGATAAGGGTTAGATCTTCTCTTGTTGTTGTTCCTGTTTATTTATTTATTCATTTTATTCTTGATCATTATTAAATGGTTCACACAAAAAGTCATTAATATTAAAAAAGATCAAGAAAAGGAAGGAACAGCACAAAGTCAGACATTAAAATCGGCAAAGTATTGGGTTGAGAAATATGTTCATAGTGTTTTTGTATTTTTTTTATTTTACAATGATTTTTTACTACTTGGCAAAATGTATATATTCATTTGATAGAGCTCTTTCTACTGTAAAAAATTGTGCTAATCGTCTTTTCGAATATTTTGAGATTTTATTATTTGTGAAGCTTACATATGGAATATAACTTTTCATGCTTTGCTTAATGTACATTGCATATACTTAAATATTGTTACTAAGCGTGAATAAAATATCATCATCATCATCAATATCCAGGAGGTAAAAAGCAACATTTTCAACACCTGCTATTCTTCGTTTTTTATCGAGGATAAAAAGCTGCTGAAGCAGGCCAGGACATTTGCATGGTATATAGGGAAGGTGTCATAGGCGACTCTATGGCAGGAAAATGGTTTGCAAAGTTCAAAAATGGCAATTTTGACTTTGACAACATGCCCCACAGTGGAAGACTTTCTGAATTTGACGAAGACCATCTCAAAGCACTTTTGAAGGAGGAAAGTTGCCAAACAAGTTGTGAATTGCTGAAAAAATAAACTGTGATCAAAAAACAATTCTCAATCATCTTCATTCAATGGGGTTTGCCGAAAAATTGGGAGTCTGGATGCCTCATGAGCTTAGCAAAAACAACAAAGAAAATTGCCTTCAAATTGCTTCTCAACATCTTGCCTGCCATCAAGCAATACGCAGTCACAAACAGCACTTCTTGTACCGAATCATCATGGGAGATGAGAAATGGTGCCTATATATAAATATGAAGGAAAGAAAGGAATGGGTGCCTCCTGAAGATATGCCAAAGCCAAGAGTTAAGCCTGACCTCCATCCAAGGAAAACCATGATCTGCGTTTGGTGAGACTGGGAGGGCATGATGCACTGGGAAATGCTCAAAAGGAATGCCACGGTCAACAAGAAGCTCTACATAGCCCAGCTACATCACGTGAATGAGGCTATTTGACTGAAAAGACCCCATTGACAACGCCAGGCCTCATGTTGCACAAGACATCAAAGTCGTATCCCAAGAGCTTGAATGGGAGGTCCTTCAGCATCCGGCGTATTCTCCGGACCTTGCACCCATGGATTACTATCTTTTCCACTCTTTGTCGAACCATATGAGGGGCATTACCTTCAACAATGAAGAGGACCTTAAAAACTGGCTCAACAAATTCTTCGATACCAGACCTGGGGAGTTTTGGTGGAACGGCATTGACAAATTGGTCAAGAGGTGGGAGGAGGTCATAAACAGCAATGGAGAATACATAATTTATTAATTTATAGCCATAACTTTTTATTTTTGTTTAAATAAAAATCTTTGATAAAAACACTACAAACATATTCCTCAACCTAATATATTTAGAAAGTGGAAATACAAAATGGTAGAAAGTGTGGCTGCAACACCTTGATCAGGTAAAATATAACCAATACAAAAGAAAAAAGAAAAGAAGAATATATAAGATATCACAAGAAAAATAGTTAAACAAATTAAAAGATTATAAAACCAATGCATGACCAGTCTGTGTAATGATGAGGGGTGGCACAGCTAGTCATAATGGGAATTTAGCTCAATTGAGCATGTAAGTAAAGAAAAACCACCCATAAAAAGAAACCTCACCAGGTCCAAAAAGCTTTTATAAATCCATCTGGGTAACTGTACAAAGAGCATATACGAAACTTATTTATAGATAACAAATAAATAATCAATCAAATAATAGCAAAGAATTTATGATATTACTAAAAACTTTGATGCTCTACCAGTTGAATGCTTAAAAATATCTTTCTGATTTTTGTTTGGTATTGTCACTATAGTAGACCATTTAAAGTTTTTAGCAATACTAACATCTGGTGAGCAAAATTATTACATTTTTAATTTACGATAAGATAAGTAATATAAAAGACTATTATGCCAGTTTAAGTTGATGGAGTTGAAAAAAAGTATATGTGTCTATCATATATAAAATAGCAATTATGAATAATCTGTTTCCAAAAAATTATAAAATATAATTATAGTAAAAAAAGAACGTGTTTTATAAATGAATTCATGTGTAAAAAAATAAAATTAAGACCAGCAAAATAAACAAATTAAACAAAATCATTAGTAGTAGTAGCAGCTGCTTTAAAATTTATATTACAATTTTTGAAATAAAAAATAAATTGCCAATTTGAAATAGTAGACCATAGCCAAAAGCTCAAGCTATCTATTCTGTAATCTTTAAAAGAAGCTAATGTAGACTCCCAACCTTGGATGACCTCTGCTTCCAAAAGCTTTTTCCACAGACTAGTGATGCGTTATTGTGTTAGTAGTTTGCTGCAGTTAAAGAAGTGATTAGTTTTATGTGTGTGTGTCAAGCATAGCAAGCATTGTAAGTGAGATTGTGGTCAAAGGAATTTTTTTGACTCCAACTCCAGATCATCTAAAAAACCACTCCCAACTCCAGCAAGTCTAAAAAAATGACCCTGACTCTTACTCCACCTTAGAATGTCTAACTCTGGCAACTGTGATTCTACAACCTTGTTTAAGTCCTACTTTTTAAAATCTGAAGAAAAAGGAAAAAGCCAACTTTTTTTAAAATCTATAGCCTGAGCTGTGTAATGTCAAAATTTGATGTAAGCTCTTCAAAAAAAGTGCTTGATAAAACTGTCCCAAGAAAGATATTTTGAATTATAAATCACAAAATAAAACCAAAAAATTTTAATAATTTAAAACCCAATAGACTGTATCTAAACATTTGAATACAGTTATATATTTATCTACTGCTATACATGCTGGTCACAAACAGAAAGAAGTCAAGAAAAGCAATGCAGTCCCTAGCATTTTCAAAATGGTTATAGTTTTAACAATCAAGTGCTTAATTCCTCTTTTATCACAACAAAGATTGATTTTATTTTGCTGATCTTAACTGCAATAATCTCAATCTTGCTTGCACAATCATATATTGCAGGATTGTTTTTAGTATTTCCATTGGATTCCTGTAAGCATATCCTTATACATATTTGATTTCGTTTGCCTGTTGTCCTTGCTATTTTAGCAAAAACAAGAATGCTATTTTCCTCTCATTGTACAGGTCTATATCATCCCAAGTGACAAAATAAAAAACATTTTTTCTATTGTTTTATGTCTAGATAAACCCTTTTTCTAAATTTGCTAGCTTGATTATTGTTTGCACTTTATAAAATTAATTTTCACCAGTAATTGTCCTAGCTGTTGAAAATTAGCACAATGCAGTCATAAACAGCAAAGTACCAATGTGATCTTGGTTGAAATTGAATGAGTCTTTGTGTTTTTGCACGACAATGTGTCACTTGCCATAAAAGTAAGAGAACAAATTACCCCTGTCTGTGCATTTTCTCAATCAGTTGAATATATTGCATGCCAATGGTGATTTTGATCATATTCATTAAAGCAGTGGCAGAGTTAGGAGTGATCCTCTACCCATCTTTCTATAATAAAGTACATTTATAAACCTATGTGACAGGCCTAGTGACATGCTACTTTGAACATTTAAACAGTAATTTTTCTGGAAAGAATCAAACATATTAGGTTGGATAGAAAGTCCTGTCACAAAACCTAAAAAGCCAATCTACACCTTAAAAAGCAGATTGTAACTTGTTAATCAAGTTGATTAGCAGTCAGTTCATGTGGAAACTATTGACCATATTTTAAGACCTTTCCAAGTTTGTTTAATTTTGTTATTACTGTCCTATGACATGTCTAAACCAGCATGCCGATTCCCAAGCTGTTTGTTATGAATTTTTTTCAACAACATTCTTTAAAAACTTAAAATTAATAGAAGAGGATCTTCCTGATCAAGGGGAGTCAATGAGAGAACAATTGCCCAATTCAAATTGTTTAAACCAGGGGTAGGAAAATTACGGCCTGCAGGCCACATGCAGCCTGCCACGACTTTTTGTGCAGCCCACAAAAGCCTCAAGAAAAAACTTTACTCTCTCTTCGCTTTCAGTCATGATGATCTATAAAAAATAGTCACCACATTCAATCAATGTCCAAAATTTGAGATCACTTTTTTCAAGACGAAAAAGGATATTTTGGACCTTGATTAAAAGTTATGATCTTTTTTTTAGAGATTACCATAGTGTGGCTCGCAGACAAAATCAGCTTGTAAATGCAGCCCTTGAGCTAAAAAGTTTGCCCACCCCTGGTTTAAACCATTGTTGGCAGGTACGAATACTCATAGCCTCATTTTGATAGGCAGAAAGACTGTTTCTTGCTGCTTTCAATGATTTTGAGCCCTTTTTGTATTCATACAAGATGCAACGTTTCAATGTCTGTTTGATCAATTCCCATTTTAGAGTTTTAAATTAATATCAAAATTGAAGGAACTGTTATTAAATTAATCTGAAACAGTAAATTAAAGCATTATAATAATAACAGTAACATTCACTTAACTAAGTTAAAAAATAATTAATAATAAAATTCCAGGTTAAAAATGCAACAGAACTTTCTATCCAATCTAATATTAATATTTGATTTTTTATTGACCTTTCACAAAATATTTTATCTCACCCATGCATATTGTCTAGTTGTGGTGTTATGTAAATGGATTTTTAAACACAAAATTGAGATAAAAAACAGCAAATGAACAAGCAACAGTGATTTTAGCAGCAAGAAAATTTCAATATTTTGACAACAAGCCAAAGTTTAAGATAAACTTTATAGCACTCATGGAGATAGTAACTTAAGTGTAAAGAATTTTTGGCTAGCAAAGCTACTGAACTAATCCCAATTAACTCTTTCACGGCGGCTACCACTAGAGTGGTGAATCTGGTAAAAAGCCAACACCATTAAAGTGGTGGCCACCATTTACGAAAATGCGTTCTAATGCAAAATGAATGTAATGCTGTGCAAATGTAGTGCAAAATGTCTTCTTTATTTGTTTCGTTTTGCACACAATTACATTTTAAGTGCAAAAAGATTAATAAAAGAAACAAAGAAAGCTCCATTTCACACTCATAATAGAAGCAATTGGCTGGCAAATCTCTGACGTTTGTCTGAATTTCCCACTCGACTTGGGTGACGTCACTGTCTGAGACGCGTGTGAGCACCAGGGCTGCGAACTCAAAGCATTTTTAATCGAGTTCGAGTTCACAAAAAATTTGCAAGTCCGAGTTCGAGTTCTTTAAATTTCAATTTTTCGAGTTCAAGTTCACAAAATAAAGTTGAAAAAATACAGTCGGAATAGAGTTAAGAGAATAATTCAACCGCGAAAAACTGAGCATATGTTAAAAATGCTTTGTCATCAATGTTACGAATTTTAATCTATTATTAAAGAAAATAAAAGAGGATAGCAAATTATAATTTGGCACCAACGCTGAGAAATGTTATAGTTAAATTTACTCATTAAATGAACTCAAACATCACAAACTTTTTTCAAGTTCGAGTTCAAGTTTGAGTTAAGAAATTTTTATTTTTCGAGTTTGGCCAAAATTGTCGAATTCTTCGAGTTCGCAGCCCTGGTGAGCACATACATTCCTGCTGCTGCACACTCTCATTCATTGTTGATGTAATAGCCTAGATTGGCATAACTGGAAATCCTTAGAGAAGTTTAAAATTTTTTTTCTCAAAGATTTCAATTAGATCTTTAGCTACAGGTAGTGACTAAACAGTTTGAACTAGTTAACTGCACGACGGCACAAAAGGAAAAATAAGCATTTTCTTCGAATATACTAGGGTTAATATTTTTATTCATTACTAGCTTGTTTTTTATCAAATTTAAACAAATTTTATATCATTTTAATCAAGAAAAAATTATCTTTTCAATGATATATAAGTAAACTTTTTTTTCCAAACAAGCAAAGCGTTATGATCTATTGAATTAGGATAAAAATTTTCAGTCAGTCAAAATCTCCCGCTAGATAGAAAATAAATCCGAGAGCAAGTTGCCGCAAAAGAGTTACAGCATTTATTAACATTGTGGTTTTCACAAGTAACATCAGTAACACAAGCTTTCTAAGTTTCTAAGCTTTATAAGCTTTTATTAATGGCACTTTTATTGCACCTGAAAAAGTGAGCAGTTGTTCACGAAAGCTTGTGCTATTAATAAAAACTAAGTCAATTTAGTGCACAATTTTTTGTTCTTTTCTGATTGATTTCATTAGTTGACACGGATTTCCCAATTTTTATTCTTTCTAATCCTTCAATGATACACTAAAAATGTATATGATAGTATATATAGATATCATTTTGATAAACTTCCTAATTGCTGAAAAGCATGTGCATAATTTAATTGAAATTTGTTTAACATCAGTAATACTTTGCTATGTGTTATAGGCCTACACAAAATATATTAGGTTGAGGAATATGTTTGTAGCGTTTTTATCAAAGATTTTTATTTAAACAAAAATAAAAAGTTATGGCTATAAATTAATAAATTATGTATTCTCCATTGCTGTTTATGACCTCCTCCCACCTCTTGACCAATTTGTCGCTGTTGTTCTGCCAAAACTCCCCAGGTCTGGTATTAAAGAATTTGTTGAGCCAGTTTTTAAGGTCCTCTTCATTGTTGAAGGTAATGCCCCTCATATGGTTTGACAAAGAGTGGAAAAGATAGTAATCCATGGGTGCAAGGTCCGGAGAATACGCCAGATGCTGAAGGACCTCCCATTCAAGCTCTTGGAGTGTGACTTTGACAACTTGTGCAACATGAGGCCTGGCGTTGTCATGAAGAAATATGGTTTGGCCTTGTCAATGGGGTCTTTTCAGTCAAATAGCCTCATTCACGTGATGTAGCTGGGCTATGTAGAGCTTCTTGTTGACCGTGGCATTCCTTTTGAGCATTTCCCAGTGCATCATGCCCTCCCAGTCTCACCAAACGCAGATCATGGTTTTCCTTGGATGGAGGTCAGGCTTAACTCTTGGCTTTGGCATATCTTCAGGAGGCACCCATTCCTTTCTTTCCTTCATATTTATATATAGGCACCATTTCTCATCTCCCATGATGATTCGGTACAAGAAGTGCTGTTTGTGACTGCGTATTGCTTGATGGCAGGCAAGATGTTGAGAAGCAATTTGAAGGCAATTTTCTTTGTTGTTTTTGCTAAGCTCATGAGGCACCCAGACTCCCAATTTTTCGGCAAACCCCATTGAATGAAGATGATTGAGAATTGTTTTTTGATCACAGTTTATTTTTTCAGCAATTCACAACTTGTTTGGCAACTTTCCTCCTTCAAAAGTGCTTTGAGATGGTCTTCGTCAAATTCAGAAAGTCTTCCACTGCAGGGCATGTTGTCAAAGTCAAAATTGCCATTTTTGAACTTCGCCTATGACACCTTCCCTGTATACCATGCAAATGTCCTGGCCTGCTTCAACAGCTTTTTGGCCTCGATGAAAAACGAAGAATAGCAGGTGTTGAAAATGTTGCTTTTTACCCCCTGGATATTCCATATGTAAGCTTCACAAATAATAAAATCTCAAAATACTCAAAAAGACGATCAGCACAGTTTTTTTTTACAGTAGAAAGAGCTCTATCGAATGAATATATACATTTTGCCAAGTAGTAAAAAATCATTGTAAAATAAAAAAAATACAAAAACGCTATGAACATATTCCTCTACCCAATACTATAAGTTTTAGTGTTGGTACTCACCAATATTTATCGAAAAAATTAAAAAAATTTAATTTATGCAACTTTAACTTTCTACTTATACTGTATTTATTGTTAAAATTAGCAATAAAAATCCCAAATTATTAGCTTAATAAAGAACACAGCTTTGAAGGAAATATCCTTTATGTCATTAGATAAAAGCAGACTAACTAATATACTCAATAATCTGCTTTAGAACTAGCAGTTAAATGAAAAAATAAACTCTCCTGTGCTCTGATGTAATTGGAAAAAGTGTTGCCGTTTGCCACTATTGTCATATAGTTATAAAATTTCTGTAAGTATACTATGTATGTTTATACCTAAAACAAATAAACAATATATTTCCAAATATATTGTTTATTTGTTTTATCTCTAGAACTTTCAATTTACAACTCATTTGAGAGCTTGCTAATCAATTGTTTTGCCATTGACATGCTTAAACTATGACTCTGAATGGCTACATGAATGGCATGAAAGTAATGCAACACCAGTTGCATAATTCAAAGATAAAAATACACTTCATACGTCTCCAATGATAAAAATATGATTGCACTTGACATTTTAGTTTGGCATCTACACCTGTTGAGTTAGACATGTCGCACAGCCAATCCAACAGCTTTTCGTAGTTGCTGAGAAAAGCATCTAGAGACACTCTTTATAGGACCCAACAGGTAGGACAAACTTAAAGTTAAATTTAAATTATCTTCAGTTTTTGACATACTAAGTTGAAACATACGACAGCTCTCCAGCCTTTTTGGGAAGCAGTAACAAATTTTGACACTTTATTAAGAATTTCTAATTCATTTTCTCCTTCCACAGTATCAGAAAAACCCAGTAGATTGAAATCTGGGCTTTTTGCAGGCCAATCTTCTTTGGCAATGAAAAAGGGATTTTTCCATTAAATCCAGGATTGAGTGAATCTTGAGTGGTGTGAAGGAGTAGAATCTTGTTGAAACATCCAAAGTTTCTCTTTGAAGTGTTTGTTGGCCTAGGGTAGCAAGGATTCTTCTAAAATGTTTTTTACATACCATTGAGAGTACAGTTTGACTTCAGAAAAAAATGACATTTCAACAAGATTCTGCTCTTTTGCATGGCTCAAGGTTCACTCAATCCTGAATTTAATGGAAAATTCCCTTTTTCATTGCCATAGAAAATTGGCCTGCAAGAAGCCCAGATCTCAATCCACTGGATTTTTCTATCTGGTCAGTTTTGGAGGATAGAGTTTCTGCTACTCCCCACTCATCTCTGGGCTCACTGCACGCAAAACTTTTAAAAGAATGGGAAGCCATTCATCAAGAGCACATGCATGTCACATGCGATGCATTTGTTGGTAGACTGAAAGCAGTTATTTGTAACAAAGGAAGTTATATCAAATAAACAATACATGGTTATAAAGACTAATGTTCAAATTCTATACTAATACCAAGCAATACAAAATTTGACTTGAACTATTCTAATTATAAACAAAAAAGTTCATTGCCTTAATTCTGGGACACCCTGTAATGCTTTCAACTTTTAGAGAATATTCATAATAAAATAATTTCTATGTGAAAAGGAAGTTTATTGGTGAATAACTGTAATGCAATTAAATACTGTTATGATGACTTAGTTAGTAAGGCTTAGTTTAGCTTGCTTTGTTTTTGCATGTGTGGAATGTAGTCAAATGTGCAGGCATGTGCAGCATGTCAATAGTCAGCGCCCCTGGTGTATGCACATGCTTGTTTATTGGTTTAGTAAATTTGACTAGCTAAAGTAGACATGTAAGGTTAACTTAGCCTGAAGTGGAGTCAGAGTTACAAAAAATAGTAATGACTTTGACTCTGACTCTAGTGCATTTAAAAAAACAACTCCAACTCCACCAAATCTAAAAAAGACTCCAGCTCTGACTCAACTCCAGCAAAACCAAATAAGTGACTCCAACTCTGCTCTAAACCATGCAATTTTGACTCCACAACACTGATTTTTAAGGTATAAGTTTCATGGTTTATTATGTGCGAGTAACTTTGAGAGAGTATGATTTTTTGGCACTGAGGTGTGCCAATTTTGTATGCATCTGACATGGTAATGTTTGTTTTGATGAATGATATTAGAATATTAATCATCATTTGATTTTCAACCACTACAATTTGGCTCATTTCTGCTTGTTTGGATCTTTACTTGGTAGAGTTTTTGCTTCATCTGGAAAGAAAGATGCTTGCTTTAAGTTTAATGAAGTGGTTTCCAGCTTAGGCATATGGCCCACAGAGGAGCAATTTGGTATTAAGGAATTGGATACCATTTCAAAGCAATGGCTTTTTTTTTTGTTAGTATTACCTCTAAATTAGACCTATAATTTTGGACAAAAATTGAAAATTTGGATACTGATTGAAAGTGCAGTCATCACCAGATTTTTGGAAAGAAAATAAGTGATATTTTATCATATGTATTGCAATGCTAAAATATCATAATTTAAGCAAAACTGATATTGCCAAATAAACTTTTTGGCTGATACAGCAATGTATCACCACATCAGAATTTTAGAAGTGATTAGGTGGGGCATGGCCAAGAAAAGGTTGGGAAACAGTGGTTTAAGGTTTTCAATATTTTGTGATTAAAAAGATAGTGATACAGTAATTTCAACTGAATTCAGTTGGGTTCAATTATAATAAAAAGTAGTCACACATTAAGCTTAAGCACACCATTTTGAAAAGCACACTTTTATAATTTGTTTGATCTTATATGTGATTTTCAGCTGTGCAGCAGGTGCTCTTAAGGCTCCTGGTTGCATGGAGGCTACTGGGTGAGTAGACTTGTGTCATCAATTATTGTTTTTGTTTGCAAGTTTTTTTTTGATTAAAGGTAAGTATTTAAGCATGCCAAATCAAAGAATTAAATTGGAAAATGCTTTTAATATTGCTTGTGATGACATGTTCTGAGTATGATTGAAATATTCTTACATAAACTTTGGTTTTTACTTTGATTTATTTAATTTCATGAAGTAGTGCTAAAGCATGTCAGATTTTGGTTTGATGATGCAAAAAATATCTATATAAAGTTTTTTTGATTTTTGGTTTTTAAATTGGACTCCATTTAATTTCATTAAGCCATGTTAAAGCATGTCAGGATTTGATTTGGTAGTGCAAAAGAATTTATTGACAAAGGTTCATTAATTTTAATGTTTTTTTGCTCTGACTTAGGATAACAAAGTATTGAGTGGCTTATTTGTCAATGTCACAGCTCATGACTTGGTGTGTTTAGGTTACCTGCTTCAGTGCGATTAAACATTGATCAAGACCGAGACTTAGAGAGGCTTTATGTTGCTTTGTCTGCCTCTCAGGATCATATTCGTTCTTTGCAAGGTGGGTGTAGTGAATATAGGCCAATATCATTCTTATAGACTTGGTTGGATCATTTTTATTGCAGAGGAGTGTGGGGCAAGGTCAGTCTATGTCGGCCCTGACCCAAATCCTGATGACATTGTTGACTCTGAAGCTGAAACCACTGATGATGGAGAAAGCTCCCTTGTACAGGAGAACAGCTTGTCTCAAAAAACGCTTCCACTTCCCTTGGATGCTTTAGACCCACAACAGACTTACCGCACCTTGTGCTTGATATTGGATTGTGTCCATGCATTGGATCAGACACATTTGCTCTACAGAGAGCACTCAACTGACTGCGATGAACTTGGCAGCAAGTGAGTTATTTAAAAAAGAACAACTTTTTAATTAATGCACTCCTGGTTAATCATTGCTTTATTGTTATTATTAATATTATATTTCATAGTTTAATGATTATTTTATAGATTGATTTTAGCATTACTTTTCTGAACTGGACAGTCTTTTAAAAGATTTTCTGCACCTTAATCTTTTTGCTACAATGTTTAAATATCCACCAGTTTTATTTTACTATTTGCTGCAACATTCAAATTTACCCCACAGTTGCAAAACAGCTTTTCTCTTTAGTGCAACATTCAGATATATTCTTTGCTTTAAAAACGATTTCAATTGAACTTTCAACAAAAAGCAAAGAGCCAATGCAGTTGAAAATATTTTATTTACATGCTGACATTTCAAGAGTTAACTTTTCTCATTGTCAAAGCAAAATACAGTTTTTTTTAAAAACAAAACTTAAAACCTTAAAACAGTGTTACATCACAAGAAGGAAAAAATAAAAATTTAATTATGTGTTAAATAAATATAAAGGGGCCAAACTTTGATCAATGATTTTTATATATTGTATATATAATATTTATATCCCTTTTTTTTATTTAACACCTAATTAAATTTGTATTTTTTCCTTCTTGTGACTTAACAGTGTTTTAAGGTTTTAAGTTTTGTGTTCTAAAAAAATTGTATTTTGCTTTGACAACATGAAAAGTTAACTCTTGAAACATCAGCATGTAAATGAAATGTTTTCAACTGCACTGGCTCTTTGCTTCTTGTTGAAAGATCTACCATGTTCCAGACATGTTAATCCAGGGATTTCAATTGACTATTTAAACTTTATTTTTCAATATTTAAGATTAGTAAATATTCATTCATCAATGACAAAAAATTTCTGCCAGTTTTACTTTAAAAATTGTGTCAGTGAAATTTTAGATACATTAAAAATTATAAAAGTACTCTCTCAAATATTGTTAAAATTTAAGCTTTTGGGAAAATAATTGTGATTTTTGGTTACAAGAATTAGAAAAGTTAAAATGCAGATAATTGAATTGTTTTTGAGAACTTCATTTTTTGCAACAACAAATTGCAATTCTTATACAACTGCAAATTTTAATTACATAGCAAAAGACTTAATATTGAAAGATACAAAGATATTTCTTAAATTTTCCTTGTAAATCAATTTATATTCATTGTGTTTTAACAAACATTTCAACTATTGACAACTGCCTCAACAACAAGGCATCCCTTATCATTGCTGTGCAACACCCTTTCCTGCACTGGGTATAGGTTGAAATGGAAGGTCAATTTTTCAAGGGTTTCATCCTCAAGCAATCCTAAATGGAAATTTTTTTGCTCCTGCTGTCCTCTGTGTGGTCATAAACAGGCAGCAGCGTTAATTGACTGCTCTCCAGTTTTCACTCTTCTGTTCTAATTTACCACTTTCTACTGACTCTCCTCAAAACACTTAACTTTTTCAAAACCTCTACTCCCTTTTTTTAAACCCTTACCACTTTTTTTCTATTCTCATGAGTGGCAACATGCATCTCAACCCTGATCCCATTCATTCTATTTGCTCACATCAAGTTATCAAGTTACTTGAGAAACAGATCACTTTTTAACTTACTAACTGTTCTCTTGGTGTACATCAAATCTATTCTAGATCCTCTTTCAAAAAATTTCTCCTGGTCGTGTTTGGACTTCTCCAAAGTGTCCATCTTTTTCTTAGATCTCCTATTCAACTCCCATGCTATAAAGCATATTAAAAGTCACACAAGCCTCCTTTTTATGCAAACTTCTCTATTCTTCCTAAATCACGCAATTGATTATTATCTATACACCCACAGCTTCTACTCTCCTTCCCATCCAACCATAAATTTCTTCCTCAAGTCTTACCCAAACCTATTTCTTTCACCTGCTCTTCTTCACAAACTATTTGCAAACCCTTCAGTAGACTGCAGATGGCATTTGTCCACACAACTCATCTTTGCGCAAAAGTCGCACCTTTTTCCTAATTCCACTTTGCATATCTTAGAATATAAACCCCTCAGGAAGGACCATACTATGACTAGAAGAGGAATCACTGCCATCAGGAGAAACCTAAGGGTTGGTGTTATTGTTTTGGTCAAGAATAGTTATCTATTCAGCATCTGTTCAGTCCTGTTGGGCTTACCCTACTTATTCCTAGAGATAAAGGTGCAGATTAGTCCCAATTAACAATTATTAGATTTGAAAAAAACTTAGGATACTACCTGATGTTCAGTATAGAGAGAGTAACCAAAGGTGGTCAAGCTTAGAGAGTGGAGAACAGGGCAATTTAGCATGAAATAATAAATGTCCTGTGATTTAGAACTAGTTGCTGCACCAAAAAGTCTCAGTTTGACCAATTCTATAAAGGTATGAGATAAATAGAATGTTGTGCCCAACACAGCATAAATAAGAGAGAGCAAGCAAAGAAAGGAAGAGTAAGCTCTTCAGAAAATAGAATAAGAGTTTGATAATTTAAAAACAAAGTTGGATACCATGTCTCCCAACCAGACATGGAGTAATTGTAATCAATTTTTTTGAGAAAAACTTAGATGTAATCAATTACATTGAGCTAGCGTTCAAGCATGGAAATTCCATTTGTGGCATTACATGTTATTGCTTTTATTCATATAAACCAGTGGTTCTCAACCTTTTTGGCCCATGGACCATTTTTTAAAGAAAAATATCTGATGAACCACTTTGCCTTGCTGACACTTCATAAACATCATTAGTTGAAACTGTATTGCACGTAGGACAGTGAAATTAAAGGCACATTAAATTTTTATCCTAAATAAAATAATAACCAATAAACACGTTCAACCTAACTACTTGTTTAATTTTAACAACTAAAAGATTAGTGAGAAAACATACTTTTAATTTCAAATTTTATTTTAACAAAATATGCAAATATAGTACAATGTATTTTGCAGAATCAATAGAACAGTCTAGAGCACTAATGATTAACTTGGTTTTGGTGTTTTTGGCACCAAAAAGTAAAATGCATTTTGACAAAATCATTCAGTCTTAACACATTGACTGCCATGCTTTCCTTTTCCATATACAATAGCCTTTTTTCAGGTGCCAACAAATGTGTTTTTCTTTATATATGTTACCAAGTATTAATCAGAAAGTCTTTGTTTTTAATAAAAGTGATCATTTAGTTGCCTTGACAAATATACTCATTTTTGAGGTGCCACATTAAAAACTAATTCCATTCTCTAGTTGCCATATGACTTTATAAGCCATTTGCAAAACAGGTATCAGTGGTACACTGGCACAACATGCAAAAGTAGAAATGTATCATCGGTGATACATGCGGCAGCCAAAATCTGATAGTTCCTCTGCTGTTGATGTTCAATTTTTTGTTTTGACTAAATACATCCAGTACAAAAGAAAACACAGATTTCACCACCCATCTAGTAGGGAAGACAGTAATGCTTGCTTCTAATTCTTGAAATAGTAATATTGCTGTCCAGTTGAAATTATTATCTTTATTTATTTTTTTTAGTTTTAAATATGACTAAAATTTAAAGCTTCTTGTTAAACCATCAAACAGATAGAAGTCTCATAAAGTATGTATCTTAACCAAAGACTTAGTTAAGTAGGTTTAAACTGCAACCATGTCGATTTGGTTTGCCATCACAACAATGTTCATAATCATTCAACCATGCTGCCAACCAAGCATAATTAAATTAAGTTATGGAACAATTTCAGCAAGACATTCTATTCTCATGAGAATTCTAGAGAATAGTAACAAAAGCTATTACTTATTAGATACTATCAAAAACCCTGATAATGGAAAGGTGTGAGTGTGAGTGATAGTTAAAAATATAAAGAAAGAAATGTAGCCTTAATTGAGGGAGGTGAGTTAGAAGCAAGTAAAAAATTTTACGTGGGTGAGAGGAAGTTGCATTGGAAAGTTGAAAGAGAGCTGAGGTAAGTTCTAGGATAGAAAAAAGTGAACAGAAATTGGAGTAAAGAAGGGCTGCAATAGGAAGACCTGATTTTATTCATAAATGTTTGGATCTGTCATCAGATTTTGGAGGTTGTATAGATAAGTGACATAGTAGTTGTGTGGAAAGACTGTTCCCACAATCTAGGGGGGAAGAGTATTTGGAAAATCAAGAAGGTTTGTTAAGGGTGAAGAAGAAACTAATCTGAAGTGGAGTAAAGAGAAGACTTTGCTGGAACGCATTTAAGAGAGGGGTTACAGTAACTTTTTTTGCCATGACTCAGCTTTAGCTTTAGAAATCACAGTGTAGGTATATGTCAGAGGTAATGAATCTGCAGGCTGCATGTAGCTTGCAAGAGAATTTCATGCATCCTGCGAATCAGTTTGACAAAATCAATCCCTAGATTCAGGATATCAAAAGCAAACATGAAGCTTGATGTCTTTTCTATCCCCTTCAACATTACACCCCTTGAGATCCAACTTGAACTCATAAAACTACAGAGTGATGACACACTGAAAGCAATGTATTTAAATAAACCATTGCTTGAATTCTACGTGTTCCTGTATCAAATGAAATGGTTCCTAACTTGAGAGTTTATGCATTCAAATGGTCATCAGTTTTTAAAAGCACGTATCTATGCAACCAATTCTTTTCTAAAGTAAACATCACAAAAAATTGTAACAGATTCAAGCTAACATACAAAAATCTTAGAATGCCGTTGAGAGTTGCCACATCTTCAGCTTGACCTAATGTTAAGCAGTTAGTAAAGCAAAAAAGTTTCCTAAAACTTCGCTAAGGCATTTTCAATTTCACTAAGATATATTGGTGAAGCTAGTTTAATTTTTTATTAAATGTTTCTTTGTTACTTTTTATTATTTCATGTTTTTGTTCTGCATTAAATAACTTCAGCTGTATGTTCGCATTTATTTTTGGACTATTTCGTGTAAATTGTACCCGTGCCAGAGTCTGGTAGAGTGGAAGTTTTAAGGGCCGTTTCTACTACGAGCGTTGGCAGGATTATTCTTTGTTTGGTTATTTTTTTTATTTCTTTCCATCATAAAAGAAGCAATAAAACAAACAAAGAATACTGCTCTTAATACTTGTAGTGAAAATGGAGCTTATGAGTTGGTTCCTTATGAGCAGGACCAGGGATTCATTTTAGCTGCATTAAATGTCTCACTTTTTCGGCTTGACTGTAGGCCACCAATTACAGCAGCGATGGTATTCTTCATTTACTATCTCTGACTCTTTTTTTGTGACTATCAATCTATCATTTTACATTCCAATTTTTAATCTGTCAACTTTTTCTTTTCATACCTAACAGCTAAATCTTCTCACCAACATTCACACTCTCTAAACTTCTTACATCATCAGTATATACCTGGTCATTTTTCTTTTTGTAGCAATGATTTAATTGAATCTTTTGCTTAAGTAGTACCCTCATATTATCATTTTACATTGTTCTTTTACTCCCAACAGTTATTATTTACGACAATGGGAAAACATGGTATTCCATCGGGTGTATTTGATTGTCAAACCCTTGCTGTATGTTTTGAGGAGCTTACTCTTCTCTCTGCTTGCTAGTCTTCTCTCACTTACTCTGAAACAAAAATTGTACTCTTTTTCACTTCAATATCTCCACATGATTTGTCAATCCAAGACTCATTTATGCAGCACCTGTGGTTTCAAATCACAGGACATCTTCCATGTAATGCTAGAATTACCTGATTTGATTCCTTATGCCAGGCCATTATTTGGTCATTCCCTCACCATTCTAAACTTTTAGCTCTCATCGATTGGGTTTGCCCTGCTATCGTGACTCTGCAAAGTTAATCCGATTTAATCTGCTCCGATCCATAAAAATGGGTCCTGTAAACCCACTACACTATTGACTGATATTTAATTGAAACATTGTTCAATAATGTTATTTGTACCAGTGCCCGCAAAGAGATTTAAGGTTGACTAATTTAACAAGTTTTAATCTTTGATATTTTTTGCCGTTCATGCGTGAACATTATTGTTGACAGAAACAGACCTTATGAAGGCTTATCGTGAACCAATTTCCAGTGTCACGTCATCACTGTCAACACGCTTTCTCGTTGTCAGCAACACTAGGTGCAATCTATTTATTCCGGCCCAGCGCCGTCGTATGTTCAGCACCGCCCGATCGTGATTCATGCGCCAGTCTTTAACGCCGACAAACCTCGACAAATCTGCTCATGTGAACGCATTACTTCGAACGTTTTTGCCTTTAATCTTTCTTGTTTAGCTACGACTTTTTTCGTAATTTGCACTAGCACCTGATACTGCCTGTTTTTATGTGTTTTTTCGTGTAATAAAAGTGTTGTTTTATCAGCTTTTTGATAAGTTTTGTGAATTTATCGGGTTTGCCTTTTCCTTATTTTTTCACGACGTCGATTAAAGTAGCTTGTTATTTTGCAACTTCTAATAAGAAATTGCTTTTTCATGACTTAAAACCAGCATATGGTTCATTGCTTTAAATCTCATGATTTCTTCGTGTTAATTTTTAATCATGCTGCAAAGTTCAAACGCCACGGGACGGTTGGGAGCGATGGATATGAAGCATTTATTATGGATGAGCTTTATGTTATGTTAATTGATTATAATCTTAAAAAAACTTTTTCGAATAAAATTAAACTTGCTGCCATATTGTGCTTTTGTTGGTTTCTTTTGTTGAACTCATTTTCATTGTGCAAACGTAGTCGGGAAATCGATTTCGGTCGGACGCTACTCTAGTATCGTTTCGTAAATATTGTGCGATTTTCGGCTGAGTTTTTTTAATTCTCGCAATAAAAGCTTAAGTTTTGTATTGTAGTGTCCTGCTGCTTTCCTTTGGCGTGTTTGTGCGCCTTAAAAATGTTTTATCTGACGAAAATATAAAGTTGTAAAGTTTTTCGTTGTGATTCCGATTATCATTTGGATGCAAATGCGAGCTGCAGTCGAAACAAAACAAGGAGCTTTAAGACTACGATGAGACTTTGGGTTGCGAGATCGAGACGAGACATTATATACGTTGCTTCAGTGTGAGCAGTTACGATAAAAAAAAAATATATGACCTGCAACAATTTTTGTAAATCGTGGTGTAGCATATTGTAAAAAAAAATTCTGGAGGTTATCTATTTTTTAATTATAGGGGAGACCGGGGCAAGTTGTAACATTCGTATTTGTCGAAATCTAACATCAACTAACAAAATTTTAAATAGCCCTAAATAACAATCATATTAAGACCGATTGCTAGCAAATAACATTGTTTAGTTCCAATGACTAAAAATAGGCTTACTGTTAAAACAAGCTTTTTGAGTAGGCAAAGTAAATTTTTCGAAATTTAACTTTTGTCTTCTGGGGAGATAGCGGGTGCAGTTTTATTGAAATGTTTTATATCAGTCGAAACACAAAACAATAGGCTATTAAATGCCTAACAAGGTTTAGCCACTAAAACTTAACTCTTTGAGATATTAACAAAAACTTGACTAAGTATGAGATGGGGTAAGTTGTAACACATATTTTTGTGCATAGATTTAACTTGCTTATATTAGGCTTCGGCAACAACATTTGTGAATAATATGAGAATTTGCAAAAAAAAGACTAACAGAAACACCAGCTCATCATCACAAGACAACTTAGGAGCTGCAGCAGCAGTTGCTATAATTGAAAAAAGAGATCAATAAGGGGAGTAGCAAAACCTTGGTATAAAACAAGAAAAGGTCTGAAAAATGTGCCATGTTAACAGACACACCGGAAAAGGACAATCTGTTACAGCTCCAAACAAAGAAAAACTAATTTTTGAAAAAACACTAAAAGCAAAAGAGTAGTTTTGCATTACATTTCTTGAGCCCTGTTTTAACAGTTGTCCTGATGAGGAGTGGGTGGTACAATGCTATGGTTACCTAAAGAGGTCACATTTAGCTTGTGCCAAAGATTTGAATACATATTTTTGTCACAAATGTGATTCTGAAATTTATGATTAGGCTAATCCAGCAGTGAAAAAAAACTGTTTTAACATTTTCAGACAACGGCCAAATACCTCACTTTTTTGTGCTTGATACTCATGTCTATGACTAGGCTATGTGTGATTTCGTTGTGTTTACTTTTTCATATTGTTATTTTCTTCAAGTTACATTTATACTGAAACATTTATTAGTGATTTTTGTTGCTGTTACAACTTACCCCATTGACGGGACACATTGTAACGCTTTTTTTAAATATTTAAATCGTAATTTTAACCACTAAGCTTTGAAAATTATTAATTTATTTTTTTGATATTAGTTAAACAGTGACCTAAATTTTTCATATTAAACAAGAATTTTGAAAAAAAACATTTATTATGAGAGAAATAGCAAAAAGAAAAAAAAGTGTTACTACGTGCCCCGGTCTCCCCTATAATTTCATTGACGGTGGTTGTTGGAAAGATAATTCTCGGAGAAATTAACCAACCTAACCACAATCTTTAATGACCAGAACATCAATTTATCTATTTTCGGTTACAGTAAAAGAAAGCGGTCAAGCCTGCCTGCCAAGATCCAAAAATATTGCTATCCGGTTGGATTTTTTTAGTTTTTATTTAGAATTGCTTACTAAAACGATCTGTAGATATAAATGTCATCCCCAGAATGACGAGAAATTTTCAACCGCGTCCAGGCCGCCGACTAAACTTAAAGGCTAAAGTGAAGTAACCCGCCCATTTAAGTGGCGTTGGTTCTTAAAAAACAAGGCTTTTAAACTTTTTTAAACGTAATTAATATTAAGATCCAGGGTTATATAGGCTACAGTATATTTTTACTTTTGTTTTAAAAGGTTTTCATTATTTGACTAAATTATAAAAGTTTTAAAAAAGTAGTTAAAGTTGGCGCTTTACCGCTAAAGGTGATACGCCCATTCTATGTTCCAAAACGCTCGTAGTGGGTGTTTTACCCTGCGACCCGACAGTTAATCGAATAATGAAAGAAAAAATTTACAACTTTGAATCTGTCCCAATTTTGTCAATTTTTCGTCCCAAAAACATAACGATCTTTTAAAAAAAGGTTTTCACTTTGAATCTGTCCCAATTTTGTCGATTTTTTGTCCCAAAAACATAGTAATTTAAAAAAAAAAGGGCTTTTCTTGAATCTGTCTCTGATTTTTTTAATGGTGGGGCTATGGCACATTGCCCCCGCTAAATAACTGACTATTTGTAGAAAGAATGAAAAAAATGGCAGCAATAGGCATCTAATGAAACATAACTATGACAAGAGATCTACTTATTGCCCCCTAAAAATGCTTTGCCCCGAAAACTTGTTAAAAAACCCTGACTTTGGCATTGACAAAAAATTATGAAAAATACAGTCATTTGCAAAAGTATCGGACCACCCTAAAATGAATAGCTTTTCCTACAAAAAAATTATTTTGGTAAAGTGAACTAAAGTAAATTGCTATTATATTGTAAGAAAAGGAAGGAAATTTATTACATAAATACATCCACTTTTAGTACTTTTTGTGTCCTCCACAAGCATCAATGACAGCTTGCAATTGCTGAAGCATACTGTATATGAGAGATTCACAATATGCTCCTTAAATTTCTTTTACCCACACTTCTTTAATACTTTAACTAACTCTGAGGAAGATCCTGGATGCTTTTGTGACACTAAATCCTTCATTTTAAACCACAAATTTTCAATTAGGCTTAAATCAGGGCTATTTCCAAACCAATCTAGAATCTTGATGTGATTTTCTGTCAAAAACTGCTTGACAATTTTCGACTGATGACAAGGTGCACCATCATGCATAAAAATGAGTGATTGATGGATTGCCATATGTGTTGGTAGCCTATCCTTTAACAATTCACCATGTTTAGCACCATTCATGTTGGTACCAGGCTTTAAGAAATAAATACCAGCTGTACCATTAGCACTCATTGCACCCTATATTATTTGTGTTGGGGGATGTTTCATAGTGGAGATGATGTATTTTTCATAAAATCTTTCTCCCACAGACATGATTTTTTCTTACTGTGAATTGTTGAAAGATGGATTCATCTGATAAAAGCACTTTATTTCAGTCTTCAACACTCCAATCGATATGTTTCTTGGTAAACTCCAACCTCTTCTTTTTCATTTGGGAAATGAGCTGTGGTTTCTTTGCAGGTTCATAAGATTTCAGTCCAAATTTCTTGCTGAGTCGACATGAAATTGTACTAATACTAACATTAGCACCTTTAAGAAGCAAATGGGATCTGATTTTCTTACAAGAGCTTGTTAGGGACCGAGCTACAGTGTGCTTCATAAAAGTATCATCTCGAGAGGTTGTTTTTTCTGGGTCTACCACTTTTCTTTCAATTGCCATAAATTCCTTCATTTTTAAATTTAGTTATCGCTCTTTGAATAGATGACTTGCTAATGCTTAGCTGTTTAAATATTTGGTGCTGTGATAGTTCATTTTTGTGAAGAGCAACAATTTGAGCACGTTTTGCTTCAGTGTGATATGAATTTTTGGTCATTTTTTTGCAAAATAAAAATATGGGAAAACACTAAAATAAATAGATAAACTGTGAGTGAATGCAAAATAAACTTACTGCACTGAACTTTAGAAAAGAACTGACAATTTTAAAATGTGTACATGTGCTTTGTCATTGTGGATGATGCAATAGTTAGCTTAAGTTGCCAAATAGACATATTTTTGAGGTGGTCCGATACTTTTGCAAAAAACTGTAAAAACAAACTGTCTTCTTACTGATGCCCTCTCCTTTATATGAATCGAATTTACTGTAACAAAGAGATTGCTTAATCGCAGAAACATACAAAAGTAAATCTTTTTTTTCAACTGTCATTTCGATCAAGTGTTGTTTCGATTAAATGTCGTTTCGATTAAGTGTCGTTTCGATTAAATGTCGTTTCCATCAAGTGTCGTTCAATCAACTGTCGTAGCACCGTTTTACTCCGACACCCTAAAACTGCAGAAGTGAATTTTTTTAAGTTGGCCAAAATTCAAACGCAAATTAGCAATAAAAAACAACAACTAATTATTTATTCACTTTAAACTTAATTGCAAAACAAGTCGGCCAAACGTTAAAAATTTACCGTTGTTCATAAGCTATACACATCAAATATATTTTGTAAATAAAAAATGGCAAGTCGCAAGCTTCTTTGAAAGGGCCAAAAAAAGGAGCTCCTTTGTCCCTATAGTGAATCTCGATATGTTTCGAAAAACTGAATTTGATCAAACAAAGGATGCATTTTTGGCATCTAAAGCAGCACAACAAAACTATCTTATCTTTTGGTTTGGCATAGGGTTTACCGAAAATTCGGCTAGGCCACTGTTTCTCATATAACTTGGAGGTCTGAGTTTGACAAGGTTACAACGTAAACCTAAACCTGCCAGTTCTCTAATTATTTGCTCTTTTTTTTATTCTTTTTAAATGCAATCGTTTTCTAGAGGAGTTTTTTGTTTGTTTGAGTTTTTTTCGTGATTATTTGGGTTTAGAAATGCTCAGGTAAAAATGATGTTACTCAAGAGCCCTAACAAATGACTTAATTACGAAAGACGCATTCATAAAAACTTTTCAAGAGTTCAATGTCGAAGTTCGCAGTATAGCTTAGTGTGCTAGCACTCTAATTTAAGAGCAGAAAAACGCAAATTCGGCCTGAGTGGTTTTTGTTGTGCCATTATGAAAGCCATTTTACGAAAAATTTCTAATGAGTTACGCTGCTTACCTACAATGGTAACTCCGGACGGAAAGCAGCAATAGACCAGAACGGCTATACAAAAAAGAAGATTCAAAGAAAGATTTTGTCTGCATGTTGGTCATGAATGTTGGTCAGTTACATGAATCTTCTTTTTTGAATCTTCTTTTTTTTTAATCTTTTTTGTATAGCTGTAAGTTTTCAACAATTTCTCCTTCGTAGACCAGAGAGGTTATATAGATTTAATTTTTAATGCCTTTTCTGCTGACATGGCTGTATGAGACTGGCTTCTCGGCCTTTATGGTGATAAAGAGCAGGGCCACAAATACATCAACAGTAGAGCGTGGTCGAGTAGCTCAAGAGCAACATGGTCTTGGTTCAAAATCTCATTCGCGCCATTCTGTTGTGTCCTTGGGAAATACACTTTACGGCACTTTCCCTTGCTTGGTAGTCTTGGCAAGCAATTTTAAATTTCAATCATATCTCTATTGAATTACAAGCGGACAGCAATATCTCGGCATCTCCGGAAGCAGGTCGGAGTAATTGCCTACCCTATATATTAGCGCCTCCGTCGCTTTCCTGCGAGTCAGGAGGATAAGTCTAGAAATGAAAATAAATAAAAATAAATATAGCCTGAGTAGTTGAGCAGCGCCACTCGCAAACAAATTTTTTGCCTAGATGCAACACCAGTTATTACAATGAAGTTGTTTTAAACATGGTGAATTTAATTAACAAGTTTTGTTTAATACAGTGGTTTTCAACCTTTTTCATACCATGACCCAATTTTCAACCCAAAGTAAGTTAACGATTCCCTCCGATTTCTCGATTTTTGGCGCAAAAATCTGGTGATCTCTAAAAAAAGTCTTCACTTCAAATCTGTCTCCGATTTCTCGTATTAGTGATTTCCAAAAGACAGTCTTCATTTTAAATAAAACCTTCTGTTTATCAAATGCTCCTGCTACCCCCATAAAATAACCAAACGACCTCCAGTTTAAAAACCACTGATTTAATAGAATAATAATTTTTTGTCATATTTTATGAAAACGTATTCACGAATGGTCTAGATTTTAGATCAGTGGGTCGTGATCCCTTTGAAAAGACTTTCAACACCCGTGGCCCCTGGTTAGAATATATCTCGCAACCAGAGGTGGATATTTAAAACTAGGGGCCTGAGGCAAAATCCTAATCAGTGGCCCCCAACAAGAGACGTCACAAAAATTCGATTGCCATTTTAAAAATTGATGCTGATACAAAAGTGGAAAAAACTTAAATTAGTGGCAGACGCAGAACTTTATCATGGGAGGTGGGTTTGCGAGCCAAAAACACAATTACTGTATTAGCTAAAATAAAGTGAAAACTTTTTTTCTTTAGATTTTTTCCTGCTTTATTGCTTTTTAATCGGTCAGCATATCCTACATTTTTCAAAGGAGGGGTTTCACTTTTAAACTCTTTTCATTCAACTATATGCCAATTACTAAAATTCAGTAATAGGAATTGGGTAGTTTGCACCGGTTTGCGCGAACACGTTCTTGGAATATCATAACGTTTAGCGAGCGCGTTCTTAATTTAACGTAATTTTTGTATTTTTATATCTCTGTTAATCAAAGAACCTATTTTTAGTAAGTTTTATACTACAGGAAAAAGAACCTGTTCTTAATATTTTGAATCCCATCACTATGTAAACCCGATTTGAGCCTTTACAAAGAACAAGGACTCAACCCAAGTCCTCAAATCAACAGTTTTTGACTTGGAGTTGTTTTTGTGCATTGAGTAAGGTAGACTATGTGCAATGCCGTTCCGTTCTTAAAAATTGCCCCCATTATGTATATTTACAATCTCCTGAAAAATCTCTTTGATTTCGCTTTGGTCCGGCTTAAATAGCCGAAGAAATAACGTTTTTATAAGCGATTTAAATATTTTGCATTTATGTGCTAGAAAATGGCAACACTGCTTGATTTCGTAATTTTTGGAGTAAATTCTAGATTATCCGCTTGACCTGTTTTGAATATGACGTAATAGTGATTGTTTGTGATTAACTTGATTTGAGTAAATTTCAGAATGTTCCAGATACTTACGACCGAGTGATATAAATAAGGCTCGCTTGGAAGCATTATTATGATTCGTTGTGGTAACTTAGTATTGGAAATTTGTTAGCTGTGTGAATTCATAATTTTTGAACGCAAGTCTCTGGTTGTCTACGTGATTGCTGAAGAATTAAGCTACTGAATCTGTATTTGCTGTTGATTTATACTATTGTGGGCTCCTAAGTGGATTGGGGCATATTTTTAATAAAAAAGATATTGTGGTAGCTGAGCTGTGATTTAGCTTGAGTATATTTTTGCTGTTACTGGTTCCTAGGCTGATCCAGTAATAAGATTTAAGAATTTTATCTTTTAGTAGACAGCCAAGATTGTGTTATCGGTGAAAGCCTTCATAACAGGCACCGAAAGGTTATAAGATTAAAAAACGTACTGAGTTACGGAATCAAGTTTTACAAAATTTCAAAAAACTTTTTACCAGCTGAACATAAATTTCAAAAACTTTAACAAATTTTAAAAAATTTGCTACAAATGCATAGAAACAACTTTGGCTAATGATTTTGTAAATTCGAATTTCGTGGACTCGGATTCAAGTTTTCATGGACTTGTACTAAATTTACATCATTTTTGGTTGTCTTGGACTTGGAATCGGTTCGACCTTTAAAAAAAGGGCTAGAACTCGACTTGAATTTGAAAGTTGTAAGTTTTTAGTATGCACACAATCTATCAGAGGTAGCCTATATTTTTAAAACTTTTTCTTTACTACATGATAGACATTCAAGCCATATTGATTAAAATAATAAATTTTTTTAAATATATTTCAACAGAACTAAAAATTTAATTGACTAAATAGGTAGGCTAGGCTACTATCAAAGACAAAAATCTGATTTTAATTTTCCCCAATTTAAGAATTTTATTAAAATAACATAACTCAGATTTTTAAAATCAGCAATAGTGTAGCTAAATAAGCTTTTGAGCCTTTTAATTAATTTATATATAATTTTTCAAACAATTGATTAAGCACTTATGGTAAAACATAAAAATTTTGGTCCGATATTTAGTTACAACTGACTATATCTGTTTTAAGAATTGCTAATAAAATAAACATAGTTTTTCAATGAACTAGCCTACAGCTTTATTAACTAACTCAATGAAAAAATAAGTAATACAAACTAAAAAAAAAGTAAAAAAATCTCAGCCAGTTACAAATAGTTTTTATCTGAATTAAGCAAAATAATTATGATAATTTTATTAGTCAATTTGAAGATTAACTAGCTCAAACGCTGGGTATGTGGTAAGAGTAGCTTAAATTGCTTCAAAAATTAGTTAATTTTAGTTATTTCTGTTCTACTGACTATAACTTTTTTTAGACGCTCTTATACTTTTTAAACTAATGCTAGTGTATTTTTATTTTCTTACTTTAATGTTGAATTGTAATCATTTTAAAAACAATTAGGCAACTAATATTGGTCAAGAAGACTTACAAGTTAGCAAGCTCACCTAAACAACCCGACAATTGCTGGTAGCATGGTCCAGTGGTTGAAGTGTCGGGATTGTGATCGACATGGTCCCGGTTCAAAACCTACTCGCGCCATTCTGTTTTGTCCTTGGGAAAGACAGTTAACGGCACTTTCCCCTGCTTGGTGGTCTTGGCAAACAGTTCTTAATTAAAGTCATATCTCTACCAAATTACAAGCAGACAGCAATATCTTGGCATCTCCGGAAACAGGTCGGGGTAATTGCCTACCCTATGTATTAGCGCCTCCGTCGCTTTCCTGCCAGTCAGGAGGACAAATATAGAGATAAAATAAAAAAAAAATAAAAAAATTATGCTGCTTTAATTATTGTAATTTCTGTATTTATTCTTTTTGGACTCATAGGATAACTTTACAGGCGTTACCCATGGTGATCTTAAAACCTAAGCTAACAGACAACAATTTACCAAATTTACTGGCCTCACATCAACATTATTATTTTTTGTTATATAAGTTATTTGTTGTGAGGTGACCATGCACATTTTTTTGTACATTATAACGTATCTCCCTATTTGCAACCTAGCTTTGCTCTATTTTGTCTTCAATTAGTATCAATTGTTCTTTTGGATCCAAATAAAAACAAACTATTATTACTACTACTACTATTTGAAGTAAAAACAACATAGAAAACAATGCCAAACAATTCGGTAATCTACTGGCTGCATTTAAAACTGACCGACTTGTAAGTCTTGGAGTGGCAAAAATCTGAAAGATTTATTTATTCATTTTTATATCTATATATATTTATCCTCCTAACTCGCAGGAAAGCGGCGGAGGCTCTAATACATAGAGTAAAAAATTAACCCGACCGCAATTTTCAATTTTGTACTTATGGAATTGTAATCTACCTATTTTCAATCTTGGAAAAATATAAATTTTTTTCTCTGCTCAAAAAATTCTATCACTCAGCTCTTTACAGTTCAATTATATTTATTTTTTGGTACATTTGCAAATCAATCATATTATTTTTGGTACATTTGCAAACGCAATATAAGAAACAGATTGGTTTGTTTATTATCTAAAAAAGTCGCTAAAAAAAAGCTTTGCCATCACAATTAACATAGAGTGCTCCTTGATCGCTTCAAGAGCTGAGTGATAAAATTTTTATGAGCAGAAAAAAAATTTTAGATTTTTGATCGGTTGAAAATATGTAAATTACGATTCAATGGGTACAAAATTGAAAATTGCACCCCGACCTGCTTTCGGAAATGCCAATATAGCAATTACGTCGCTAATACCAGCAATAATAAAACCACAAGTAAAAGATTCAAATGCAGTTTAGTCTTCAGTTTATATATGAAACTCAACTAACACCATTGGGGAGTCGACTCCTAACCGATCGATCGTCAACTGCCGGACGCGTCCAATCTTTTATAAGCAACTTAACAAAGAACCGTCATGTGACCAAAACGAAGCCAAGTGGAACATTCCAACGGTTCATTAGCTAAGTTCGCTACACCAAGATATTGCTTTCCGCTTAAAATTTAATAGAAATATGACTGAAATTAAAAACTAGTTGCCAAGACCACAAAGCAGGGAATGTGTCATAAAGCGTCTTTTCCAAGGACACAACAGAATAGCGCTAGTGGGTTTTGAACCGGGACCATGCCGATCACAATCTTGGCGTTTTAACCACTCGACCATGCTGCTTACTTTCAAATTCTAATTTGGACAGAAAATCAAAATTTGGTCCGAAATCCGACCTTAAAAAATGCTTTAAAAAATGTCCTTAATTAAGTATTATTTAGATTAATAATTAAGACTTTAAAAGCAGTGTAGTAAAATTTAGAATATGACTGTCAGACCCGACAATCTGATCCGATCCAATCCTAACTTATAATAAATGGCAGTTCGGATTAACTCGGATCCGACCAAAAACCGCCTCAGTCCGGCTCTAGATCCAGTCCATGCTCATCTCCGTTGAGTCTATGCTCTGCTTTGCAGGTTTTCTTAGGATTAGGATTTAGGTTTATGTTTTAGGATCAGGATTGGATTTGAACATTAAAAATATAAATCCAGCCAGCCCTGATGTTTATTTGATGACCCTTTTTGATCCATGACGTTCTATGACTAAAAAAAAACAAATAAAAAGTTTTGAATTAAAAAGTCCGGAAACATCCTATATTTTTGGCATTAAATTGCTTTCTATGAAATTACGGTAGTTTAAGGCAAATCAGGCGAAAAATTTTTGTCCTTTTACTGAATTTGCTCTCAATGAAAAATTAATCCCTATGTTAAATTTTACTGCGTAATATAGATTGAATGTATTTTTTACAATTTTAAACAAATGATCAAATGTAATACTAAAATCTTTTTATAAATGCAGTGTAAATTTTTTAAAGTTATGTTATTTTTATTGATTTTAAAAAAAAATTTGCATTGCACATTTTCAAGGTGTTTTTAGAAGACTTGTAGTATATTCATATCAAAAACTATTTATGCTTCAAAAATATTTAGTTGGTTTGACTAGTTTTTACAATTTTTTAGTTTTTGTCTAAAATGCATCGAAGTAATGCTAGTGGTTTAGTACAAAGGCGAACTGAAGCAACTATTGCTGCAGCTGCTGCCAATTTAAAGTCAAAAAGTGATGAAGAAAATGGAGATATTGATGAAAGGTATTACATCTATAATAAATCTGACTTTAAAAGATTAAATGTAATTCATAACCCTTTTGTTCCTATTGATGCCATTTGGCAACATTTTCTACTTTTAATTGATATACTTGTATGGTATAAAAGATCTAACAATAAGCCATTGTGGGTTAAAAATAATTTTTGGGTGGGTCTTTTTGGCTCAGCTTTCATCATTTTGATGTCATTATTTCATAAAGATTGATTTTTATAATAGCAATTTTTTTTTGTTTATCTTTGCTCATTTTCTTTGCATATCTCCAATTTAAAAAATCACAGAAAGTTAATTTAGGTCTTATTCACTGTTTGCTGTCACTAATCATGCAGTTTTAGGGATTTCTCAAAAACTGCTAATTTTTCATATAACTTAGTAATCTTGTATAATGTGAAGGTTTATAAACCATCAAAGTTATTACTTTTTTATGCAGAAACATAATTTAAATCAATTTTTAATGCCTGTAACTGTTGAACAAAAAAGAAAAAAAAGGCCAGGCTAACTAAAAATGATAGTTACTTACTACATTACAACTTCATAAATTTTTAGTAAGAATACTACATTGTTGTGATAGCTATTTTATTTAAAATATGGACCAAATGCAAAAATTGCAAAATAGCAGCATCTTTCCACATAAAAATACCCTGTAGGCAGTTATGCAAGATTTTTTCAAGAAGAAACTGAACCACTGTTTGTTGATATAACTAACCTGAATCCCCCTACAGCACTAGGAGGCAATAGAAAAGAAACCAAGAGAAAAAGAAATCTTTTAAAAAATTATAGTGACCACAGGGAGATTCTGAGTTAGTTTTGCTAACAAAATTTACTCATAGTTACTTATTGAAAAGACTTGTTATTTATGTAGCATAAAATATTTTTACTAGTTAAAGAACATTTCTTTATGAATTTGTACAAAAAGTTTGATTTTTTGCAAATCAATTGTTAGGGTTAATATGGGGGTGCATTTGACCTCCCAAATTGAAAAAAAGTTTTTGCATGTCTAAAGATTGCTTAAATAGCATGTCATAAAACTTAAAAATAATAAAATAAAAGTTTCAAAACAATAACTACATGTGTGAGTGTCACAAAACACCTTTTTAGATAGGTTTACTATTTTTTGTAATCAAGCAATGATGTATAATTCATTTGAACTTTCATCGAATGTTTTTGAAGATCTAAATTTCATAAAAAAAAGGTATTAAAAGTTTGGTTAGCATTTTTGATTTCACCCACATTCTTGTTTCTAATTTCTTTAGTATTGCAATGTTTCTTTTTTTGATTGCATCTTGCATTTTATCTTCTTTTTTACATTTAAAACCCACGTTATATATTCATTTAAACTAAAGCAAAGTTGATTACAGCACAGGACATACATAGTTATGTATACACCATTAAATAGCAAAAAAATAATTTTCTATTTTGCCAAATTTTTTAAAAGTTTTTGCTTTTTCCCCCACAGCTGCTTTAACTAATAACTCCAATTACTTTGGTTTATTTTTTTGAGACAGTGATAATTTTGTGTTATATTTCTAAACTAAAGCAAAGCTGATAATTATACTCATATCATTTTCAGTTATTTTACTTTTCTAAAGCAAGCGGAAACAATTTCATGGTAATTAGAAACAAATTTTCAAAATTTCACAAAAATTTGACGAAATAGAAAGAAAATTGATAATTTGCTTTTATTTGATGGCAGATATAATATATAATTAAGTATGTCATGTGCAGTCATCAACTTTTCTATAGTTTAAAAGAATATTATAACATGAATCTATAACAGTGTTTCCCAAAGTGGGTGGCCCCCCTCCTGGGGGCAGTGTTTTGCTATCGGGAGGCAGTGACACAAAAGGGGATAGTTGGGTGGTGGCAGTGTAGCATACTCTTTTTTTACAAAATGTGAATGACAAATTATATTTCATAGACTCATCCACTATGATAGAAGAACTCATATGTAATTAATAGATAATAAGAGTGACATTAGCATTATAAAGTTATGAACGAATGCATAGTAGTGATGTGTTTAACTGTTACTTTTGAACAACTGTTTCTAATTGCTCTTTTGAAAATTTTATCTGTTACTTTTAACTGTTACTTTATATTCATTAAGCCAACTGAGAAATAATTTATAGCAATTGTGACTTTATTACCATATGAAAGGCAGAAGCAGATAAAAAAAGCAATTACATTAGAAAAAACAAAGCGGATGTGAGATTGCTGATCTTTAAAAAAGAAAAAGTTTTGAAATGATTGAGCTCAATTTGAAACAAACAAACAAAAAAGGGCTTGCATGTGCATATTAAGGGTAATTTTGAAGATTAAATAACATGGTTTATTGAATTATTTTATTTTTGAAATAAATGTTTTATGTATAATATTCTTTTCACTTAAAAAAGAAGTAAAGGGGGCTCTTGGAATCTATCTGGAAGCCAAGGGGGTGCCAGGCTGAAAACATTTGGTAAACCCTGATCTATAAGAACATGTTGTCAAGTGCAGTACAATTGATGCAAGAAAGAAAATAAAATGCAAGATGTAATCATAATCAGAAAAAGAAACATTGCAATACAAAAGAAAATTAGAAACAAGAAAAAAATAAAACAAGAGTGTACAGATAAAATCAGAAAAGCAGCAAAAGTTTTAATTTTTTACATGATCAAGATTTATTATCAGTAAATATAAATAACTGCCCACAGGAGTATTTTATGCCAAAAGATGATGCTATTTTGCAATTTTTACATTTAGTCCATATATTAAATTAAAATATTAGGTTGTGGAATATGTGTTGTCCAAACTTTAGCCTGTTTAAAAACTAATTAATAAATTAATTTTGATCCAATTAATTCCATAGATTTACATTTTAGAATCATAAAAATTACAAAAAATGTTTAAATTTTTTGTAATTTTAAATTTTTGCACAAAAAATTTAATTTAAAAAATAGCATGAAAATCCAGCCAACAATTTACTCCTTAGTGTATTCTCCATTATTTTCAATAGTTTTCTTCTGCCTCATTACAAGCTTGTTGAATCCTTTTTCATGTGGGATTCATTAACTCAATTATTTTCCCAATTTTTTTAGATCGTTAGAAATTGTTTTTGGATCACTTTTGAATTCTTTGGCAAGTTTTCTGGTTGCTGTTTCTCGACCTTTTCCTTAAGAAAATCCAAGCTGATCTTAAGCTTTTGTCCAGGCTTTGGATGATCTCAAGATTGAAATCTCCTTTTTCTAATTTTTTAAGCCACTTTTTGCAAGTTTTTTCCAAGATTGCACTCCTTCCGTAGACTGAGCAAATTTTTTTCACAAAGAAATAGAGCCATTTAACTGATTGAAGAAGAAGAGTAGAAGATGTCGGCAATGATTTTTTGACAGTTTTTCCCTTATTTTATTTGAGTAATTTATGATAAGTATGGAAAAATTATAAAAATTTTACATATTTGATGCATCTACAAGAAGGCAAAAAACATTTTATGCATTTACTTTTTCTCTTATTTTTAAATACGTCAGTGTTTAGGTAGGTTTAGTTTGGACAACATATATTCCACAACCTAATAGTTTTCACAACAATACAGTATTTTTACTCAAACTTTATCAAGATGCATTGTAGTAGGTAATTATCATTTATAGCCAACCTGGCCTTCTTTCTCTTGTTTGTTCAAAAGTTAAAGGCATTCAAAATTGACCCAATTATGTTTTCACATAAAACAGAAGTAACTTTGATGGTTTATATATCCTCCCCATAATACAAGATTACTATTTTTTTGCCTGAGATATATGAAGCCTACCAAAGGTTAAACAGATATATAAAATTAGCTTTCTGTGATTTTTGAAATTGGAGATATGTATCTGTGAAAGTGCTACCAAATATAATTGAGCACCAGCTTTCCTAGGGGTTATCTAAAACATCGGAGTACAGTAATTTTAAAAATACATTAGCTATTGAGCTAAAATTTGTAAGACATGCCTTAATCATGCTACACAACATTTTTTCAAAGTTTTAGAGAATTTGGAGAAGGTCAAACTGGTAAACTTCAAAAATTTTTAAGACACTTGACATTGAAATGAGCTAATTTATTACTTCAGGCAGTTTTTTCTGCATGAGCTGATTGTCACATTTTGCAGCTGGCTACTACTTATGCTCATCATCAGGAAATCATTTTTGCACTAATCTGACTGAATTAAAGCAATATTTGGAAATTTTTATAAAAATGAGATCAACCATTTATGACAGCAGGTGTTTGGTATAGGAATGGTGGAGACTGTTTGCTGCAAATGTCTTGGAACCACATGCCTTGACAACATTGACCTTCTGCTGAGCAAAACAACCATACAAGTTTTTCCAAAGCTAGATACGAGGTCTGTTCAAAAAGTATCCGACTTTTTTGTATAAAGCACACAACACAATAAATTTTGCAAGTTTTATTCAATCTCCTTCAAAATATCCCAGCGCTTCTGCCACTTCTCAAAACACTTCATAAACTCCTCCCCCGGAATGCTCTGAAGCTCCTCCGTCGCTTTTTTCATAATGTCTTCTCTTGACTGAAATTGCCTCCCTTTCAGAGTTGTTTTTAGCTTAGGGAACAGCCAGAAATCACACGGTGCTAAGTCGGGAGAGTAAGGAGCCTGTCTAATAAGTGGCATGCTGTTTTTGGCTAGAAAAGCTTGGACCACATGTGCAGAATGAGCGGGAGCATTGTCGTGGTGAAGCTGAAAATTCTTTGCTGCCCACATGTTTGGCCGCTTTCTTCGCACAGCATCACGAAGGCGACGTAGAATCTCCAGGTAGTACTCTTTGTTGATTGTTTGACCTTCTGGTGCGTATTCATGATGCACGATGCCACGGGAATCAAAAAAACAGGTCAGCATAACTTTCACATTGCTGCGGACTTGCCAAGCTTTTTTTGGGCATGGTGATTCCGGATGCTTCCATTGTGATGATTGAAACTTGGTTTCTGGGTCATAACCATAAACCCAGGTCTCATCACCAGTGATGATTGTCTTGATAAATTCTGGGTCATGATTTGCAACATCCAGCATGTCCTCCGAAATTTCCTTCCGGAGTTCCTTCTGTTGCTCTGTCAGCAGCTTGGGGACAAATTTAGCCGACACTCTCTGCAGGTTCAAATCCTCAGTTAGGATTGAATGAACTGAGCCTGTGCTTATTCCCATTTCTGCAGCAATCTCTCGTACTGTTAAACGACGATCCTCCAACACTTTTTCACGAACCTGATCCATCGCCTCCTCGTTTCGGCTTGTGGATGGCCTTCCTGAGCGAGGATCACTTTCCACTGATGCACGGCCATCTTTAAAGCGTTTAAACCATTGCTTTATCTGAGTTGGGCTTAAGGCCTCATTTTCAAAAGCTTGTTGAATCTTTCGAATTGTTTCAACTTGAGTATCACCAAGTTTTTGACAAAACTTGATGCAATACCTCTGTTCGATGCGTTCTGTCATTGAAATGAAATTTTCTGAAAATCAAAAAACCGATGAACACGTACTACACGCCTGCACTAAATGCTTTACACAGAGAGATACGAATGACGAATCGGCCTGAAACGCTTCACGATTATGCGTGAATGTGTGTGTGTGAAGCCACGCTTTGCACGGGCAGTTTGCTCATACCTTATTGGCGAGAGGGAAAAAGGTCGGATACTTTTTGAACAGACCTCATACACATAAATTCTATCTAATGCAACAAGAACTGCTTTGTACCATATCATACCTTGCATTAAACTCAGCCTATAACTTACTTTAGCAGTGGCATATAAAATTTTGAAAAAGTCTTTATTTTATTTGCAGTAATATTTCAATGTTATTGAAGTTACTCTGTAGTAAAAATAATTTGCATGATCAATGTTTTGCAGCTTTTCTAAATGGTGCCAATCGGAGACTTAGATTCCCATAGACTCCATTTAGAATTTTAATAAAAAGGTTAAAATAAGTAAGATAGAAAAAAAAGTTTCTCATGTCTAACTAACTTATTATTATTCACAAATTTTTATCATCAATAAAAAAATCAGTAATCAAAGGGTTAAAGCCCAAAATTTTTTGGTGTTTAGACAAATCTTCTCCTTTCGGCCTTTCCATTCAATCAGGGATAGCCACAGCGTATCTTCTTTCTCCAAATCGTCCTATTTTCAACATCTGTCCCCTTCGCACCAACTTTCCCCATATCTTCGTTCACTACATCTAAAAATCTTCTCTTTGGTCTCCCTCTTTTCCTCTTTCCCAGTAACTCCATTTCAATCATCTTTTTACCTAAATACTCTTGGTCTGTCCTCATGATATGTCCATACCACCTCAGCCTGCCCTCCCTCATCTTCATTTCTAACCATTCTATTTTAGCTGTACCCTTGATCTACTTGTTTCTAATCTTGTCTTTTCTTGTCACTCCCATAGCAAACCTCAACATTTTCATCTCTACAACTTCCATCTCTTCCACTTGTTTCTTTGTGACTGCCATTGTCTCAAGTCCATATACCATTGCTGGTCTTACCACTGAACTGTACACTTTTCCTTTTACACTAGCTGGTAACCTCCTGTCACAGATTACTCCCAATACTTTTCTCCATCCATTCCATCTTGCCTGCACTCTCTTCTTTATCTCCCTTTCATAACTACCACTTTCTTGCACCATTGATCCCAAATACTTAAATTCCTTTGCTCTTGGCACTTTTGTATCCTCCATCTTCACTGTTTTGTCGTCATTTCTTCCATTTATGCACAGATATTCAGTCTTTGACCTACTTACTTTCATATCTCTTTCCAATGCATACCTCCAGGATTCTAGTTTCCACTCCACTTCTTCTCTGGTCTCTTTGCAAATCACAATATCATTAGCAAACAGCATTGTCCATGATGGTTCTCTCCTTACTTCATCTGTTAGCCTGTCCATTATCACTGAAAACAGGAATGGACTTAACACTGATCCTGGTGCAGTCCAACCTTAACCTTGAAACTTTCTGTAGTTCCTACTGCACACCTCACCACTGTTTTGCTTCCCTCATACATATCCTGTACAAGTCACACATACTTTTCCACTATTCCTGTTTTTTTCATACAGTACCACAGCTCTTCCCATGGAACCCTGTCGTAAGCTTTCTCTAGGTCCACAAATACACAATGTCGCTCTCTTTGACCTTCCCTGTACTTTTCCATCAACATTATTAAGGCAAACATGGCATTGGTGGTTCCCTTTCCTGGCATAAATCCATATTGCTGTTTGCTGATCTCTACTCTATCCCTTAGCCTGGCTTCAATAATTCTTTCCCATATCTTCATTGTGTGGCTCATTAGCTTTATTCCTCTGTAGTTTCCACAGCACTGTGCGTCCCCTTTGTTTTTATAGATTGGGATAAGCACACTCCTTCTCCATTCTTCTGGCATCCGTTCACCCATTAATAGTCTGTTGAACAGTCTGGTCAAAAACTCTATCCCCATCTTTACCATGCACTTCAAAACTTCTACTGGCAACTCATCTGGCTTATTTGGCAAAATTATTTGACTTATTTGGCAAATTAATTTGATTTTAATTAATTTTATTTGGATATAATTAATTTTATTTGGCAATTTTATTAATTTTATTGAATTAATTTTATTATAAATAATTTTATTTGGAAAATTGTTTGACTTGTTTTACCTACCCATTTGGCAAAAATGAAATTTTGGTGGTTAGACAAATGACAACACAATAAAAAAAAGCCTATATTTATAGCCCAAATTAAAAATCAATACATTTTTGGTTAAAGTTTTTTGAAATATTAGCAAAAAATAAAACACTCCTAGGCAGGGCTTTGGAGCATGCACAAATATGCAACTGCCCCAACTCCAGCTTCAGAGCTCTCTTCAATCACAATGTAGCTCCAGCTCCATTGGTTAAAAATATAAGTTTAAACATGTTTGTGCAATTTAAAATTTCCAAATTTTCTTAAGTTCAACACAATGAATTCAAACTATTTATTTCTAAAACAGTCCATAGTTGGCTTATTTCGTTAAAAAATTCAGTGCATCAGTTACCCATTGTATTAAGATTTTACAACAATTGCCTGTCAGATGTATCTCAATTCAAATCTTTCATTTATGGCACCTGAGAATCCGTCTACAACTTGTTAAAAATTTTTTTTATTTAATTTAAAATTGATTTCGTCTATGTATATACAAGTTATTTTTAGTTAAATCTACAAAATTTCAAAATAAATTGTGGAATAAAAGTTTTTAAACAATGTAATATTGTAAAAACCATTGATAAAAGTTGTTTTAGAATAGTTTATATTATTAATTGATGATTAATTAAACTTAATTTTCAAATTTAATAGTATATCATAGAATAAAGAGTACCCATTTGGCAAAAATGAAATTTAAATAATAAAGTAAAAGCATTTTATCAAAAAAACTTTTTTAAAAACAACTTGTTAAAATAAAATTAAACTGTCAAATAATGCTAAACCTATGAACTGCTCATGAAATACAGCTGATTTCATGTTCATAAAGGTGATTGTGACAGTTTGAATAGTCAAAAGTTGATATAAAATAATTATAGTAATGTCAAATGTAAAATCAAAACTGGAATAAATTAATGATGAAATAAATAATACAAGGTGGTGATAGCATTTCATAAAGCAGTGAAAAAGTGAAACAAAGTAAGTACAGGGTGTTCAATATTTAGTGTTACAGTTCATTTTAGATTGAAGTTTTTCTACATTTTTTTAGTGTAACTTTTGACACTTTCTAATGAATCTTTATTCTTTCAGGTATTTAAATTTAACTATGGCTGTAGGTTTAGGTAAACGAATTGCAATTGTTGAGCTTTTTAAGGCAGGAAAGCCTCAGAAAGAAATTTGCAAGGACCTGAAAGTGAACAGAATGCTGGTCTGGAGGACTCTTAAAAGGTATAAAGAAAGTGGGAATGTGCAAAATCAACCAGGACAAGGCCATCCTAGAAGTGCTAGCACTTTGAAATTGATAAGGAAGTCCAGAGAAATAGTCTGGAGAAACCCAAAAAGATCCATCTGAAAAACAGCAAAGGAGGCAAATTTTTCATATGGACTATGTTTACAGTTCTTGTAGAGATCTGAAGATGTCCCCATTCAAACACGTGAGGAAGTGGCCAAAAAAAACGGCATTATCAGCCAAAACTGTGGGGAAATGCCTTGCCAGAGCCAGAAATTCTCCTCTCCCACCTTGAGGCAGGCACGCTTTCTAACCTCGTTTTCAGCGACAAAAAGAAATTCGACATTCAACACCATGTGAATCCCCAGAATGATTGTGTTTGGTCATGTAATGGGGAGGTAGGACCTCAAAGAGTCACTCAGGTCCAAGGGACGGCATCAGTGATGGTCTTGGGGGCCATTACCGAATCTGTAAGAAGTCCTTTGGTTTTTGTAGAACAAGACGTCAAACTGAACCAAGAGAATTACCAAAATAACATTCTTGGTTCATTGTTGCCCTGGGCAAAAGAACACTTTAGATTCGGCACCATCACACGGAGCTAAAAAGACATAGGAGTGGCTATATCAGCCAATGTTCCCAACTTCATTTCCAAAGAGGAATGGCCCCCTTCATCACCCAATTTGAATCCTCTTGATTTTGGTATCTGGAGGTACCTCGAGAGCAAGGTCTCAGCAACACATCATAAAAGTTTGGAGGCACTGAAGATGAAACTACAGAAGGAATGGTTGAAAATGCCCCAGGACGTGATTCATGACTCTTGCAGGTCATTTTCGAGGCATCTTCAGCTTGTAATTGATTCGAATGGAAAGCATATTGAATAAATTGTATTTGTACTGAATTTATATTCATTCTGTAACAATTTGTCACCTGTGTTACTCCAATTGTACGTATCATTTTCCAAATACAGTTATTTGAAGTTGTAATGCTAAATATTGAACACCCTGTATACATATATTTTAATGCAAATATGAAGAAAAAAAACTGCGGGGAGAAAATATAAAAAGAGAAGTATTTAACATTGAATAGGGAGGATAGTAGACTGAATATTTAATAGAGGCATCTAGTAGATGAATCTAATGTGATTTACAAATATCTAAATTAAAGCTTGAAGGTTATTGTAAAAAGTAACTATATAGCAGTAAGAAATAGGTTTATTGTTATATAGAAAATCAGTGTGAAGAAAATAATTTTACTGCTTTTTGTTTCAATAAAATTAGTGTTACAGACCATGTTTTTATGTGTTCCATCATTACCACAAAGAGCACAATGGCAATAAGCAGAAGATTCATTTTTATGGTTTGTTGGCTACAAGTTTAAGGACATGTTTTTGTAGTTTGTTAAAAGATTTTGGAGTGTTGCTGGTCATTTATTTGATTTAGGAGTGTTGCAGGTTATATGGTCAGTGGATAACTGATTGAAATGTTTTTCTTTGTCAGTGACATTAATGCAATCAGTAAAAGAAGTAGCCCAAACAATTTTACAGAATTGAGGAATTTTGTCTTTGGTTTTTGCATTATCAGATTTAAATCAATTTATCCAAGTGAGGTTTCCAATGTTCACCTGTAATATAGTGGCCTTTGGAACTTTTTGATGATGTGCCTGAAAAAGGCCGTTTTTGTGATATACACATACATTGTCCTTCCCTAAAAATTGGCATTTACTGATTAGCAGGTCCCAGCTAACCATTGGAAAAAGTGCATGATTTTCCATTTTGGCAAGATCAACTTTGACTACTTATAATTTGAATTGTCTACTGACAACCTGGGAAACATAAATGCTCTTGCCTTCTGAGTCAAATTAATTAAACAATGAAAAAGATATAATGTCAATGTAACTTTAATTGCAGACTATCTTGATAAACATTTTCATTAATTTTTTCATATTTTTTGAACAGTAAATTGCATAGTTTTCAGTCCAAAAATAAATTTTGATGCTGATCCAAGTTATTTTTTATAACAATGCTAGTTTTTTAAGTTTTTATTTTTTAATTAGTAATTTTTTTATAGCAATGTTAATTTTTGAAATTGGAATTTCTTAGTTAAGATTTTAATTTTCACTTAAAAGTTTAATATACAAGAATTTCTTGTTTCATTGGGTCTTACCTATCAAGTCATATTCAATTCTAATACAAATCTAAAAATTGTTGCTCTTTAAGCTGTTATTATATCATGTTGGGTAGAAAATGTCTACCAGTATAATTTCCATTAACTTTATTTACCTTAAAAAACTAATACTTCTACTTTAAAAATAAAATAAATTTTTCTTAATAAATGTTCATCTTATTTTGTTTTTAGACCAAGTGATGTATCTGATAAAGATATGCGGCTTACCTTAATGGAAGAAGTATTGCTTCTTGGTTTAAAAGATAGAGAAGGCTATACATCTTTTTGGAATGATTGCATATCATCTGGTTTAAGAGGATGCATACTTATAGAATTAGCTTTACGAGGTCGAATACAATTAGAAAGGCAACAAGCAAGAAGAAAATCTTTATTATTACGAAAGGTTGGTTTTTTTACAATTTTTCTTAAAATATGTTATGATTTGACATTGGTGTTTATGATTTGACAACATGCAAAGTTGGGCACTTTGGTTTTTGATTATTTACTTAAATGAAAGATTAAGGGTTTGTGTTTGGTTTGCAAGAATGTGATGCCAGTCTTTTGATTGATTGCAATTTGAAAAGAAAAAGGTTTATGTTTCATTAGTGTAGATGGGTCAAAAACTTTAGCTGTCAATATTTACTAAGTTGTAAGAAGTTTACTGCAACTGAACTTAAAATTCTTTCTGAACTTGCAAAAAGTCAAAATTTAAAACAAATTGATTAAATCTATGCTTGAATTTTATAGTGTTTCTAACCATTCAGCTGATGAAGTAAAATGTTACTTAAAGAAGCAAGATAAATACAACTAATTTTGAAAAATGTACAAAAAATATGTTCCAAGAAAAGGTAAACACTGTGTGATTATGGGCAAAGTATCAAATTTCACATTGTCTGTGGTAGTATGGTAGCATTGCCTGTATTTGTTTATCTAAATTTCAAAGTTATTTATGATATTTCTCTAGCTTTTTTTAAAATTGCAAAGTTTGCCATAGTTATTGGACATCTACCAAAAAAAACACCAAGCAATTAAAATGATTCTTAACTTATCTGGTTACTTGACAGAGTTGCGTTATTGGTAAATCTTTCAAGTTTGCTTTCAAGAGGCTTATAAAGGACTAAGAAGTTGTCAAATTTACTGTTACTCTATAGCAGTAATTCTCAAACTTTTTCAACTTACAACACATTAGTAACGTGTCGTAAGTCTTCAAAGCAAAAATCTGTGCAAATGAATTGATATTACAAATATTGCAATGGATGCAATGGGTGTAATTGTGCAATGGATGGCAATAATCTTACAAGCATTAAAAACAAAGTAAATATGCAATTTGTTATCAATACTTAAGCTTTTGCTTCTTATTTTTGTCAAAGCTGAGAATCCATATTTGCAGATGCATGAAGATGCAAATAGAAAAATTGTTTGAATGGCTTTTTTTCTAATCAATGGATAAAGTTTTGGGCTAGATAGCTAAAATTAATTCAAATTCTTTTGAAAAAATGTTAAATAACCCTTTGCATTACTAATTATTTTCAAAATGATGTGTCAAAATAAACCTTTTTTTTATTCAATTGATTGAAAATAATCCTTTGAATGAAGTGTGACATATGCATACAACAACAACAAGCAGCAAGTGGTACATAATCCTGCTCAGTCAACACTTCCAGTGTATGATGTTTAGGAGATAGTCATAATTTATTCAAAATATCTTCTATTAGCCATTTATTGACATAATCAATAGCCCAAGATATTTTGTGGCAAGTGCAAAATTTTGAAAAGTTTGAATTTGAGCAATTTTGTGATGCCATGTTTTCCTGAAAATAAGACAGGGCTTATATTAATTTTCACTTTAAAATATGACACTTGGGCTTAGTTTCATCTATCATAAAACAAAGTTGCATAGTATAATTTGGGGATTTAATGGTTTTTATATTAACATTAAAATCAATATCACAAAAATACCAGAATAATTTTTTTCTTTATTTACGTAATTTATTAAAATATAAAAATCTCAGTTTTATATGTATGGCCATCAGAATTTGCAAGAATGTACTAGCCAGACATCATAAAAAATTGTTACATTTAGAAAAAAAACTACAGTACTATAAGTTTCTAAGCTCAAGACTATTTTGAGGTTGTAAGGTAAACTGTTACATCACAACTATTAATATGCATTCATAAAATTCGACTTGTACAAGTGCTTTGCTACATTATCAAATAATGTACTTATGCAAAACTGCAATATCTTGCATAATCTTTTGAAAGCAAACTGTGTCACAAAACATGAGTGTGATGTCATTACAAAAGCTATGATGAACTAGATACAGAGTGCAGCATAAATACTGTTACAAACTAAATTCAGCCTATGTTTTTGAAAATTACTACAAAATTTTAAAAAGTTTGCATGATGATGTATTAAGACTACACCAAGAAGAATCAATATCTTTTACTCTATATGATCTTCATTATTTTTAATTACAGAGATTAATTTGCCCTCAACAAGTTCATAAATTTCATGCAACTTGGGGGGGATTTTCTCCCATTCCTTCAATAGTTTTTTTTCAGACTTTCAACTGATCTGCAAGGTTTTTTGCATGCTTCATTGTGCAAAATCTTCCAAATTAAAAAATCTATGGGATTTAAGTCAGGAGAACAGGTTGGCCACATTGTTTTTCAAAAATTTTCAATATAAGAACTTTGAAAAGAGAAGCTATCTTTGTGTTTTTTTACTCCCTTTTTATGCAGGTCAATTATAGCTATTCTAATGTTTTTTGAACACATTTTTTAATTTTTTTAAAAATTACTTTTCTACAATTGAAAATACAAATGTTAGTATTAAATGACTCCATTTTTCACAATCTTGATAGTCATTCTAATTGCTCTTATAAGTTTCTATATTTTGTAACAGTATTTCTGCTGCACCCTGTATTTCATAGATAAAAACTTAGAATAAAATAATTGTTGCCCTAGCTTAAACAGTGAGCATTGAGTGCCACATCTGGTATGCAAGCAAGAAATTTGACTAAAGATCCAAGGTTTCGAGTTTCTTTTTAAATGCAGTAGAATGTAAATAATGATTTTCACAATTGTTTTGGTAATTACAACTCATCTGTCATATAGTGAATGATGTTTAGTGTATAGTTAAAGCATCATGCAAAATTTTTGTTGAACATAGTAGATACTAAAAACAACAAATGCAAATATAGATCAAGTTTTTGTATCAAACATTTAAATTTTTTTAAAGACATCTTGCCAAAAATGCTTAATATTTTTTGGGCATTTTGCTAAAAATTTGGACATTGTCTGAAAAAAATACTGAAAGTGCATAGCAAACATACACTAGTCTCTATCCTTTGAGGAAAGAAAAACAGAAGCCAGTTATTATAGTCAAGTTGGCACAAAGTGTCACTTTATGTACCAGTGCAAAAGTTTTATTTTGTTGCGTATCAGTGTGCAAAGGTGACTGACATTAGGTGAAAAGGGACTGACAAAAATGTTTAAAAGGGGGCTGACATGACCTTTAAATCAGCTTCCTGGGCACACCTTTGGGTAAAACTAGTGCTTGCACTACTATTATTCCAGTTTACACTGCCCACCTCTGGCATTTGCATTTAATTAGTATTATAACTTTCCAGCAAGAGGATTTTCAATTTCGTATTCCCACTCAACCTAAAATGAAATGTTATGGCAGTGATTTGGCAGGCCAACAATTCATTATGGCCTTTACCTTTAGGCCCCACCTGCAGAGCTCATGCTTCATGTTGGAAACCACTGATATAGTGCAAGCTAGGTCATTGAGTTACGAAATAATTTGTTGTAATTGAAATATAGACTCGTGCAAAGATCCCGATGTTTGGGACCAACTTGAGTTCAGATATTGTGCGCTGCCCCCATTTGCCTCCCCGAATGCATAGCAAATGCATTGAGGGTTTCCAGTTATGGTCAGCTTGTGGTAATGTAGCTTACTTTTTGAATGGACTCCTCTGCCTAAAGCCCAAACACAACCTTTTTATCCTGTGCAATGTCTGGTGTAGTATAAATATTGTCATTCGGACTATTCATTTTGCTACATTTGTTTGATTGCATTTGGTCTGTTTCTCAACTTTGACTGTACCATCGACTGTACCACCATGGGAAGCAATGACAGGAGTTGAAAACTCCAGACAGCATTGCACTTAGGATCATAAAAAACTCAAACCCCTCTACCATGCTAAGGTAGCAATCTATTGAAGAGGAAAAAAGCTGACTTGCTCACACATGCAAGTAAGCATTCAAATAGCTCAAGCAGTGAACCTGCATCCTGCTGATCATGAGTCAGTTACTCAGTGCATGAGTTATATTGACTCACATGGCCATGTGATATGAATGTTCCACAAGCGAACAGCAAAGCAATTAGTGGATGCTCTTCTGAGTGGCAAAAGGCCTAGAGAGTGATCCAGAACTCACTGGTGGAATTATATTGAAGACTTGGTCACGTCTTGGAATTCCACCAGCAAAGTTGTCACTAGTTGCAGGAGATTGGGATGCCTGGAGATCTCAAATCGAGCTGCTGCCCCCCACAACCCCAAGAGGACAAGCAAGCAAAGGGAAATACACTGAAATAATTCAATGTTTTTCTTGAAAATGATGATGATGATGAAAAATAGGCAAAAGACAATACTAACAAAAAATTATTTATAATTACAGTTGCATTTGTGATTGTCAATATGCAAGAAATAGTGAAAATTTTCAAGTTTTTATGACACTTTTTGTTAAAATTTTTGTACTTTATTAGATTTTTATAATAGCTATTTTTGTCTAGCCTACAGCTCTTTTGGTAGAAGATTAATTATGTAACATATCACAAGGATGGAAGTTTATGATGTCATTGATCAATGTAAATTTTAAAAAGAATTTTAAAACTTATATGTTTAGAATTAGCATCATTTATTTTGACAATTAATCAGTTTATTTATTTTAGTTTTAGTGGAATATAAAGGAGGTTGGGCAAAAGAGTATTTTTAATATTGATCTCTTGCTTAAAATGGTGTCAAATAATTTAAATTGTCAAATAATTGTCAAATCATTAATGTCAAATAATTAAAAGTTATAATTGTTTTTTTATGGTGCTAAAATCTTCCCTTATTTCACAAATTAAAAAAGAAATCTTTAAAATGTCTTTGTTTAGTAAATCTTCTTGCTGCATAGTAACCTCACATAATTTTCCACAATTTTATTTACTTCGTATTAAAGACTTTGCATGCTTACTAAGTTTTTCTCTGTTTTTTTATTGTAATCAACTGATTTTTCTTTTTGATAATTTTTTTATCAAAGTTGGATAGTTAATCTTTAATTTTTAATGTTTTCTGTTTTAAATCATTTATAAAAGAATAAATTAGATTTAGTTTCTTTCAATTTTGGCCATAACTAATTTTTTGGTCAGTAAACTTTAGTATACAGTAGTCACTCTGACTGCTTCATTGTTACAAATTGCTACCTGCTTGACATTGAATTCTTGTTAACTATTGAATTTTAAAATTGTGTGTTGACTTTTTTTACTTTTGACTTTTTATCAAGTATTTTTATGAAAGTGGGCAAAAATTTAATTTTTATCTATTATACAGAGTGGGGTGTAAATATGGAAGCAAATTAAAATCGATATTATAGTGCAAGGAAAAATATATTTAACAATTTACAGATATGTACAATTACATAAAAGTTTATACAAAGCAAAGGAATGTCCACAAGGGTCATTGCCAAAGTGATCCTTAGCAGATTTCAACATTGGCTCCATGATGTTTCCAGCATAATATTTATTATTAATTTTTGTGCTTTGATCAATAAAAATGAGGAGAGACCTCCAGGTTTTTTAAACAGCATCCCAGACTATGATGGAGGCTGGTTTCATTGTCCGATACATGTTTTTTTGTTTATAAGGAATTTTTTTGACATTTCTTCCAATGATCCTGTCATTTCTTTGATTATGAGCAAATTCAACTGTGAAAATCTTCTTATCTGACCAAACAATCTCACCCACCATGCCAGACCTGAATTCCTTCAAAAGAACTTTGCTTCTCTCCAATCTTTTTTGCTTTACAGCTGCTGACAGAGTTTTTCTCTTTTGGAGGGTGAAAGAGGACATTTTCAAGTCTTTGTGGACGAGTTGTCTCATGGTTCTGGGACTCATGTCAATAGACTTTGCCATTTGTCTCATGGGTCTCCTTGGGTTTCTCCTAATCCTCTCGCGAATGCGCTTAATCATTGATTTAGACTACCACTTCTTGGATGATTAGATAAATCACCTTTTTCAAAGTCGATTTTGCAATTGAAAGTGTCTTTGCAATAGTGGAATCTGACTTTCTGGCATGGTGTAATGCAACTATAGCTTCTCTCTTGTCTGACATTTTCAAATCATTTAAAATTTAGCAAAAAATTATTTGATACTGTGATAGAGTGATGTCTTAACTATTTAGTAAAACGTATTTCCTACTTAGAAACTATTTGAAAGTAACAAAATAATTTGGTTTAAAAAATTGCTTTCAAACTTATGCCCCACCCTGTATGTTAATTTAGTTTTAAGATTAGCAATATAAAATAATAAAAAAACCATCATCTTTACAGTTTGGCAATTTGTTCAATCGTGTGAGCTAATTTGGATCAAACACATCACAACTATCTAAAACAACCTTATTACTAAAGCTTTGTTGAAGCAGTCCCATTTTTTGAGACTATATTTAATATTAAACCAAAACATTTAAAGTTGCAACAAAAACAATTGTTATCAATTACTATTAAACCTTACATAGGTTTTCAAAGTATTGTAATATTAAATTTAATTACAATTCATTTTTCTCAAAACTTAAGAGTTTTAAAAAGTGTTTATAAAAAAAATTTTTAAAACACAAGCTGCCAAAATCTAACTAGGCTAAACAAATTTAAATTTAATTAAGCAAATTATTATTAAAATATTATTTTGATTATAAAAGTATCATGATGATGCTGAAAAAAGATTTGGAGCAAAGTATGTTTAATGAAGAAGATGCTCTTTTGGCATACTTTGGTCTTTTTTATTAGCTAAGCATTTATTAGTTTTGTAATGGAGTGATTTACCTTCATGTTTTATCACAAAAATTTTGTTCACAATCACTATATATCTGAGTGCTTGTCACAGAATAAAGTTGTGAAATTTGAAGTCAGAACAACATGTCTCCAATGTTGTTCTGACTTGCAGAACAACATTGTATGAGTAGGGCTAATGTAAATAATAAATACTATTTTCTTGATCCATCCTTAAGTGTTTGCTTAACCAAAGTATTAGTAATAGTCAGATGGTAGGTGCTTTCACGCAGCCTGGGCCGTGAGTAAGTCTGTTCATTGGTTTTAAAATGACAGACCAAAACCGAACCAACCAAAACGGAAGGGTATCCACCCATTCCGATGTTCAGTGTGGGTCTGCTAATCGGCAAACGTCCTTTTCAGGACGGGGCAATGCTAGGATAAAACTGCCCTTTTCAGGGCACATTGCCAACAAGTTCCGAAGACCCACTATTCTTCAGCTGAACATTGAAGGCCTCACTGCAAGCAAGATGAACGTTCTTCATCATCTCGCTATGCAGTCTGAGGCACTCGTCATCCTATTGCAGGAGACCCACTGCACTGATGCAGAGAAGTTGGTACTACCAAACTACCAACTAGCTGGGTCTTCTTTAAGCAGGAAGTATGGTCTTGCCACATTTGTCCACGAGCGACTGAGATACACGCTTTTGGACCAATCTCCACCGACATCGGAGATCGAGTGGTTGTGTGTGGATGTTGATGGCTATAAAATAGTCAACGTCTACAAACCACCGCCAACGCGATTGCGAACACTGGATCTCCCAGTGTTTCCTCACCCCTGTCTGTACACTAGCGATTTTAACTGTCGTCATGCTGACTGGGGTTACAACGACAACAGTCTGGACAGTGAGTGCTTGGCTGGCTGGGCAAGTGTTAATTGTCTTGCCCTGCTATATAATGCCAAGGACGCTGCCAGTTTTTATTCCGGCCACTGGAACACTGGTACTAATCCGGATCTAGCTTTCGCCAGCGTAGGTCCAAACAGTCGCTTACTGGATAGACGTGTCCTTGACAAGTTCCCCAGGTCACAACATCGACCTTTGCTTATTACACCACCAAGGTTTGCTATGGCAGTGCCAAGCATGCCTGTTAAGCGATGGAACTTTCGCAAGGCCAAATGGAGTCACTACATTGCTTTGACAAATAAATTTGCAAAGACTTTGTTGCCGCCTGATACACTTGATGTGGATGCGGCTTACCAGGACTTCTCTAACACCATTTAGAAAGCAGCCAAAAAGACTATCCCACGTGGGTATCGAAATACCTACATTCTGTGTTGGGATGCAGAGTGTGAATCCCTCTATAAAACCTTTCTGCAGTCTCCTCAGGGAGACGACTCAAGTTTGGTTGCTACAGCTCTGCTTGCCAAGCTTGACAGAAAGCGAAGGGATCGATGGTCCGAAGCAGTTCGGAGCATTGACTTCTCACACTCTAGTCGAAAAGCGTGGAGTATTTTGAACAACCTTACTGGTAGGTCACAACACTCTCCTTGTCACTGTCCCGTTTCAGCTGATGCTATTGCATCTCAGTTGGTTAGAAATGGGAAATACGAGGCTGTTGACCGCAAGTCATCTCGACTTGTCTATCAAGAAGTGTCTGACCTTTGGAGGGCCACAACACCAGATGCAGTAAATATCTCTGACACTTTCTGCTCCCCTTCAACATTTAAAACCAGGTAAAGCTCGGGGACCTGATTCCATCTGCCCCGAGCTTATACTCCATGCTGGAGCTGCTTTGAAGTCCTGGTTACGTGACTTCCTTTCTTCCTGTTTGCGCCGACTCAAAATTCCCAAGATCTGGAGAAGAGCGCTTGTGGTCGCGATCCCAAAACCCAGAAAGCCCGTGGGGGACCCAAAGAGTTATTGACCGATATCTCTGCTCTGTGTCTCCTACAAGATCCTTGAGAGGCTTATCTACGCCCGCGTTGAACCATTAATCGATCCACTGCTCCCTAAAGAGCAGGCTGGGTTCCGACGCTGGAAGTCAACCATAGATCAAGTTGTTCTGCTAACCCAGAACATCAAGGATTCTTTTGAGGCTAAAAAGAAGGCCGGTGCCATATTTATCGATCTGACAGCTGCTTATGACACTGTCTGGCACCATGGCCTTACCTGCAAGCTACTGAGACTACTTCCGGATAAGCACATAGTCAAAATGATCATGGAGCTTGTCCGAAATCAAAGTTTTACCCTTACCATCGGTGACAGCAAGCAAAGCAGGCTACGCCGTCTTAAAAACGGTATTCCTCAGGGATCGGTTTTGGCTCCCCTTCTATTTAACATCTATACGTACGATCTTCCTTCCATGATTTCCAGAAAGTTTGCTTTTGCTGATGATTTAGCATTGTTGCACTCTTCTGGAAACTGGAAGGACTTGGAGGGGACCTTAAGCCAAGACATGTCCACACTGTCAGCATATCTCCAGACTTGGAGGTTGAAGCTCAGTCACACTAAGACGGTGACGACAGCCTTTCATTTAAACAACCGAGAGGCCAGACGTGAGTTAAAGGTTTACAACAACGGTAGACTTTTACCGTTCTGTCCAACCCCTACTTACCTTGGGGTAAAACTGGACAGATCGCTCACGTTTCGTCACCATTTAGTGGCATTGCGCAAAAAACTATCCTCGCGCGTCACACTGCTGAGGCGACTCGTGGGCTCGGGATGGGGTGCTGGTGCTAAAACACTACACATAGCCACCTTGTCTCTAGTCTGCTCAACAGCTGAGTACTGTGCACCAGTCTGGTGTCGCAGTGCTCACACTCGCCTCATCGACAGTGTCTTAAATGACGCCTTGTGCATAGTTACTGGATGCCTGCGTCCCACTCCAACGGACCACCTACCTATACTCTCAGGCATCCAGCCAGCTGAGCTTCGCTGAATGGGAGTGACACTCTCCTTGGCTCATCGTGGATCTCTGGACCCCGATCATATCTTGTATGGTCTGTTAAGTGGGTCCTCAGATACTCGCCAAGTGAGACTAAGATCCAGACGCCCGTTTGTGCCAGCTGCGCGGAATCTCTTGGACAACCTTGCCAGACTTGGCATCCGCGCCTCTAAATGGACAAATCTTAAATGGAACGCGGAGTACTGTGAAGGTGCTTCCAGGCTCCATGTTTTTGTGCCCCAGACCGGTTCCAGGCCTGTTGGGATGGGCTTACCCTGAGCAGCTTGGGTTAAGCTCAACCGCCTGCGGACTGGTGTTGGGCGATTCCATTCGTCCATGCACAAATGGGGTCTCGCTCCTTCACCGAATTGCGAGTGTGGCGCCTCTGAGCAAACCGCAGACCATGTACTAACAGCGTGCCCTATACATCAGGCACCACATGGAGCATGAGGTCTGACGGTTTTGGATGACGAAACTCAATGCTGGCTTAATGACATCACTGCCAGTGTCTGATCCAGGCAGTACAGCAGTCTGGGGTAGTAAAAGAATAAACCCTCAGCCCCAGCCCTGTTTGTGTCTGACCTGGAGTGGATACTGCTTCAAACGACGACGACGAGTAATAGTCAAATATAAAAACCAGTATTCAAATACGACACTATTCAAATTTTTGGAACATTCCTAATCATAGTTGATTGTAATGTGTTGTAAAGTGTACAATGATCAGTTGCTTGAAACCTTTGTTGTAATTTGGAAACATTTTAGGTGCACCAAGTGTTTTGTGTAATAATATAAGATAGATCAAGGATGTCCAACTTCTTTAGCAGAGGGGGATTTTGACTTATCAATAACATTTGCAGTTCCAGATATATTTCACCATTGAAATTCCACCATGGCACATTCCACTGCAGTAAATTCCACCATAAGTAAATTTTACCATGGTATATTCCACCACCATTTTACACCATGTTGATTGTTGATTTTGTTTGTTGATTGTTATTCATTTATCATGTAATAAGTTGATAAGTACAGAGTACAGTATTTGACAACTACATTTATTACCCTAAAAACACTAACCCTAAACCTAACTCTAACCCTAATAAAACCCTGTAATGGAATATACCACAGTGGAATTTACCTATAGTAGAGCATGGACCCAGCAGTTGATCAAATGACACTTGATGGAAATAACTTTGATCAAATAATAAATAAAAAAATTTACAAGTTTGAATCTGTTCTGGTTTTGTCAATTTTTTGTCCCAAAAACAGTGATCTCTAAAAAATGGTCTTCACTTTGAATCTGTCTTTAATTTTTCCAAGGAGTCTCCAAGGGTGGGGCGATGGCACAATGCACCCCCTTAATACACTATTAACTACAATGTATAAAAATAGCAGCAATAAGCATCTATTGAAACATAACCATAACAAGAGATCTACTTGTTGCCCCCCTAAAAATGCTTTGCCTGGGGACCTTGTTAAGAAACCCTGACCTTGACATTGGCAAAGAATTTTAAAAAATAAAAACAAATTGTCTTTTTACTGATGGCCTCTGCTTTTTATTAATCGAATTTACTGTAACAAAGAGGTTGCTTAATTGCAGAAACATACAAAAGTAAATTTTTTTTTTTATCAACTGTCATTTTAATCAAGTGTCATTTCAATCAAGTGTTGTTTCGAAGAAGTGTTGTTTGATCAACTGTCGTAGTACCATAGTAAAATATATCAGGGTAGAATTTTCTGCAGTGGAATTTACTGCTCACCAACATTTGCAGGCCAAGCAGATAAAACACTGTGGTCTTATTTTACAAGTGATTGAGCTTTTTTGAGGTTGTCAATTATAATAAACTCCATTTTTGCACTTAATTTTTTTTCATAACAACAATTTAAAAAAAAATTTTTTAAACATATTTATCCTATTTAATTCACTCAAAATTTTTACATGGGTTATTGGTTTGATGCCCCTGAAATAGATGTTTGATGTTTAATTATGCATTTAAGACAAATGTCACAAATTCATGTAAGTTTTTTGTTTATAACTCTGGTGTATATTGCTTCCCAAATACAGGTCACTGATAAGTGACCTAAAAAGAGATTTTCTTTAAGCCAAAGTGTAATTTTGTTTTGCTGATGGATTAAAAGTTTTATCAGACAGGATCAGACAAGATGCAGAAAGAAGCCCATTTTTAATTGGTAAATATCATCCATAAGACTGATTTGTTCAGAAGGAAACTTAATTGGGTGTCTCTATCAAGTAGTCAAACACAGACTATGCAATGCCAAAACAATATGAGAAACATTGTTAGATGTCTTATCATGATTTGCTTAGCTGTATAATCACTGGTAACAAGCTCAGCCTTAGCTTAAATTTCTATTTTGGAACTTAATTTTGTCTGGTCTTCTGCCACTACATTCTTCTTGCATGGATGCTCTAATAGTAATGAAGAACTCTGATTTGCACAGCTTTGCAAGCTATTAAAAGGTGCAAACTTTCCCACCAGGGTAAGGCTGTTTTAAGGAAAGGTTAATTGTACTATTTGATTTGTTTTTGCTTGATTTGATATTTATATATAATTTGAAAAACTTTTTTTGTTACAAGATTAAAAGGCACATCTATTTTAGGTTCAATGCAAAAATGAAGCACCTACTGGTGATGTAATTTTAGATGAAGCTCTTAATCATATTCGTCGAAGTGGCACTGAGGAAGGAGTTCAAGTAGGTGGTTTAACTACAATCAAATACAAGCCAATTCAGTGATTTTTTGCTTTTTTAAGTTTCATGACTTAAATGAATGATGAAATATACAATGTATCCAAAAGATTTGTTTAAAAATTGCTTTATTAATTGAATAAGAAAAACATGCATTTTAAATAAATTTAGTTTTTTAGAAGGCACACATAACATTGTATTTCAAATCTCAAAAAATTTTTTACTGGACTTAAAATTGTTTCTTGCCTCACTTTTAATAAAAATTGCCTATAAAGTTGTTGGCTACGCACTTTAATTAACCCAGATTTTCATTTTTTAAACAAAAATAATTGTAGTGTATTTTTTATTTTTATGTGCATTTACAAAATTAATTTTAAAATTTTTTAGAAAATATCACGTTGACAGGTAAAGAGGTGCAGAGCATTTTTTGGTGATCAAAAGGTCTCAGTTCTTGTATTGTCCTTGAAAAAAACTCTTTGTAGTATTTTTGTATGTTTTGCAATCTGCACAAAAAGCTCCAAATTACATTTATAAAACTCATAAGAAACACATTAAAATTTTATCAAGGCACCTTTATCTTGTATTTGTGAAAGCAAGTTAAGATAGTTGCTTGATGTTTACTCTAAGCACAATGCCATAAAACCCACAATAGGTTTGCTTTGTACCACAGTTGTTTTTTGTTTCCTTTTTAAGACAACTTTCATTAGTTTGTTATTAATTTGAATTATTATTTAAAATAATTTTAGCTGTCTTACAGAAATAATATCCGTTCAATTTATAATTTCATGTTGTGTTGGGTAGTTGAGGGCTAGAGCATTGGAAAAAATATGCCCTATCGATTTTGATTTTTTGACAACTGACATTGATAGTTTGAGAATATATAAAATTTAATTAAAATTTTACGCAAGTATTATTGTCATTTTCATTAATGGTAAAAATTTTTAAATATTTTATAGCTTATGTTTTATGTATTAAAATAAAATTAATTTAAATAATGAACAATTATCAATTATATATTTCAATTCTAAAAAGTAAATTATTGAGATGTTAGTGCCTGCAAAAAATTTTTTGTTTTGTAAAAACTTGCTTAAAATTACTGACATTCCAGACCTGTTTTATTGCAGAAAAAAAATTGTTAGGATTTTATATGCCTAGTAGTTCATTTTTATTAAAGTTAATTGATTTCAGTAAAATAGAAATTTTTAGCTTGATATTTGTTAAGAAATAAATTTTTATAGCAGATTTGCAATTTTCATGCATAAGGAGTATTTTATCTTTAATTCTTGGTTCCTTTTTTTTTAGGAACATGACACAATCTTGCTATCACTAATTCAATAATATTATGACTATGCAAAACACAGAAAATTACAAAAAACATGATTAAATATTGTTTTTGTTGCTATATGCTAGGAATCTTTTGCCAAAGCCAAAGGTAATTTTTGCCGAAATTTTGGCTTTGACAAGCAATTTTCCATTATTATAAGATCCTTACACCTGGTAGCTAATATAATTTATTATATCAAATACAAAGCTTATTACAAAATCACACACTATTGCTACTGTGATGTGTTATTCATTTGTTTTGAAACATGTTTATTTACACTGACTTACAGCAGTGGCATGCAGTCAGCGCATGCAAGTCATACTTTGCATGACCAACAAACTTTTGCATGATGACCTTTATTTTTTTACTTTATAAAGAACACCACGGTTTTGGGACAAAATTAGAGAAATCTGAGGCTGATCCAAGGTGAAGACTTTTTTTTGGAGAACACTATGCTTTTGGGATGAAAAGTCAGAAATCTGAGAGTGATTGCAATTGAAGACTTTTTTTTGTTTTGTAGAACACCATGATTTTAAGACAAAAATTGGTCATCATCTTAGAATCTCAGACAATTTTTTGTCCTATCCATAAAGTATTGCATGCCAATTGCATGGCCAGCTTTTGCATACCCACTGTATGACCAGCCTCAGATGTCATCACACACCACTGACTTGCAGTTAGCCCCACTTTGTTCCATCTTTCCTTCTGTTGTGCTAGCACTAAGCAAGGAGTATGGCAATAAGATGCCTGACCTTCAGATTGATAGTAGTGTGTGCTCTGTTATCACTGTCTGAACTTTCAATTTGTAACTTTTTATGGTTTTAATATAAAATTTTTAAATTTTTTGTTGTGTCATAGTGCTCAAAAAACATGTGTTGTAAATAATGTTGTTTTATAATTAGTCAGTAGCTAATTAATTATATTGTTAAAGTGTTAACTGTATAATATAATTGTTATAAATAATTGCATCTTTCAAAGTGTATAAATATCACCATGTTGATCATTGATGTTTCAGATCTTAGCATTAACGATATGGAGAACTAAGCTAATCATTATTCATAATGCCTAAACAAGGTGAAAATCCCTTATGGGATTACTTAAAAATAAGTATTGAGGACGTTAGCAAAGCTGTCTGCATACTTTGCAAAAAGAATTTATCAAGAGGGAGTAGGGACTCTTACAAAAAGACAACAACAACACATCTTTGCCAAAGCTTTGGCTTTGGCACATCCGTACTATATACTAACTTTCTATCTTTTTAAATATTTTTTAGCATTTAGGGTCTTGTTTGTTATTACAAGATGTTAAACTTTTTTTTTTAAATGCACGGACAGTGCTGACCAGCAGGCCTGACATAGACAGTGATAGAAATCAAGGGTTATCCTTTTATGGCTAAGGTTGCTGTGCTACCTGGATCAGATGTTGCCAGTGATGGTGTTAAAGCCAGCATTGAGTTTAGGGCTGGGTTTAAGTAACAAATATTTTTTTGTTTAAGTAATAATTAATTTATAACAGATTATCTAACCTTTTAATGAGCAATATTCCTTTTTGGGAACATCATATTGTTTTTAATAAACAAATAGATTTAAGTCATAAGTTTTTTTATTTTTAATTAAAATAAAAAATTTTCAATATTTTGTTTGATTGTTTGATTGCTCTGATTTTTCGATTCGATAGACTGACTTTATATACTAGGAGATAAAAAATGAAGATGAGGGAGGGCAGGCTGAGGTGGTATGGACATGTCATGAGGAGAGACCAAGAGTATGTAGGAAGAAAGATGATGGAAATGGAGTTACCAGGAAAGAGGAGAAGAGGGAGACCAAAGAGAAGATTTTTAGATGTGGTAAAAGAAGATATGAAGGAAGTTGGTGTGAAGGAGATGGACATTGAAGACAGAAAGATGTGGAGAATGGTGATACGCTGTGGCCACCCCTGACTAATGGGAAAGGCCAAAAGGAGAAGAAGAAGAAAACTGACTTTATGATGTCACCAGATAGTGATTTCATAAAATATGCTTTCAATTGTAGTTTTTCTTGAAGTTTGGAATCTACTTTTCACTCGAAAAAAATTTGTATAATCAATCCTAATTTATTTTTTTATTTCTCAAACTCAAGCTGTCACTTTAAATAAACTATTATTTAACAATGGATCTATTTTTTCAACCATATAAGTTTTTTAATTGTAATTTTCATGATAATTAGTTGTATTTTCTAACTGAACTACATTTAGCTGATTTTTTAGCATAAGAGTTATAGATTTTCATAACTGTAAATGAACAGCTTTTTACCAGCAAATGCTGCTGTTTGTATACATACTCATGGCATCAAAGCCTGACAAATATGTTCAGAAATATAGGCTAACTGTTGACAAAAATAACAATTATGTGGTGAATGGATTTTTTGCATTGGCTAAGACATGACATGCTCTAGAAATGAGCATGTCTTTGACCAGGCCATCATGCTGTTATTGAAGCTGTACCTCAATAAAGGAACCCAAGTATCAACATCACTGATAATGCCAAGAAGACTCCTAAAGTGCCAAAGTGTACAATAACACTAAATATGGCTTTGATAAAATAAGCTTCTGAAATGAAAGTACTATTAACTTGCTCTCTCGAATTACAAAACTTTGGTCTCATTATTATATGATGTAAAGGTATTATTATATGCCATAGACCTCTTGTTTATAGATGTCCTCTGATTATATATATCAGTATCAGTATCTTTTATTTCTGCTCTGCCGCAACAAAAACAGAAAGAAATAAACAAACATATAGGACTATAGCAGAAGAAGAAAAAGGAAGAAGCAACAAAACGTTAAACGTTATAGCATGCAGACAGTAATATTTGATATAGTAGTTATAAGAATGGTGCATGGTTGCAACACCTTACATAGAAAAGCAGATAAATACATAGAAAAGAAGATACATAGAACAAATAGAATTATAAGACAGGGAAAAACATACTAGGAGATAAAAAAGAAAAGTGTGACAAAGCAAGACGTACTATGTATTTGAGGCATTGTTGAATTGGCGGCAAAAATATGGTGGGAAGCACAAGAAGCCTTTGACCAAAAAGGGTCAGACAGGAAAACAAACCCACCGAAAGAAATCCTGTCACGGGTCAAAAAGGACCATTTCATGAAAACATGGTATGAAAGAAAAAAAAAAAAAAAATACGCACATACATAAAAGAATTGTTTGAACATTTTCTGTTGAGATGGTAGCCACACAATCTAGTCTTCTCTATTAGAAGCAGTTTAGATTAGATCTCTATTAGAACCTATATACAGGGTGATTCACCGAAGTGTTGACAAATTAAAACTGAATTATCCAACTTACTATAAGGGCAAAAGAAACAAGTTTTTAATAGATAGAATGGAAATTTAATGGGCTTTCACATAAAATTCAAATTATTCAATCTAGCCCCCTTTGTTTTTCACAAGGCGCCTAAGACGTGGAAGTACTTGGGCGCACGTGGCACGCACCACTTCTGGGTCAATTTCTTCCCATGACGCCTTCAGTTTTCGTTTAAGGGTTTCGATATTTGGATGGGATGTTGAGCAGGCTTTTTGCTCCAGAATGGACCAAATCCCAAAGTCCATTGGGTTCAAATCGGGTGAAGAAGGGGGCCATACTTCCTTCTCCCAAAACCCTTTAAAATTGGTCTTGCACCAATGCTGGACTGCTTTGGCTGTGTGGGAGGTTGCCCCATCTTGTTGAAGCGTAATTCCTTCCTCTCCCACTGTTTCTTGAACCCAGGGAATGACTTTTTCTTCCAACATCCGACGATAGATAGTTTGGTTAATTTTCACGCCTTCGTCGATAAAGATTAGAGGTGTTTTCAGGCCTGTTGAAGTGACTCCTGCCCAAACCATCACGGAAGAAGGTTTCTGCCTCCTAAATGAACTGCAACGTTCAACTGGCACCATGTCCTTGTTTGGAATCCAAATCCTGTCATTTTGGTGGTTGTGGATAGCTTGGACAGTGAAAAGCTTCTCATCTGTCCAAAGCACTTGAGGCCACGTGCCAACAACAAGTCTCTTGATCAAAACCTTAACTCTATCAAGCCTTTTCTTCTTAGTGGCGTTTGACAGGAGCTGCCTCTTGGTAAATTTGTACGGGTAGATGTGGAGATCATCCTTGAGAAGTCTTTGCATGGTGCTCACGCTTACAGAGGTGTCCTTAGCCAGTTTTCTTGCGCTCCTTGAAGGGTTCTGCCTCAACCTCTCCCTGACCTTCTTAATCAGTTCCTTTGTCCTGATGGGTTTTTCAGGAGTACTTCTGATTCTTGGAGCACAACTTCCAGTCTCCCTGAACCTCTTCACAGCCTTGTAAACACCTCCACGACTCACAAATTGCTTTATCAACCGGAAAATTTTTGCAGGTGGAAGTCCTTTCTTGCAATACCCTTCAACGATGTCATTTACTGTCTTTGCCATCTTACTTTTCTAGATTAAATATTCTTATTGATATTGAAAACTTACTCTAGAATATATAATAACAATCTGAAGAGGTAATGCGAAGTTAATAATGGAATAAAGTATTTGTCAACACTTCGGTGAATCACATAAAGTATTTGTCAACACTTCGGTGAATCACCCTGTACAAAAGCTGTTTGAATAGTAACACAACTGTGCAAATAATTAGTTTATATCAAATGCCACATAAAAATTACAACTTGTCTCCTTCAAAGTAATCTACTTGAGCTCAGATGCACTTTTCTATTCTCTGCTGCCATGCTTCTAAGCACTCCTGGAAAGATTCCACTGGAATCGCTTGGATATCCTTCATTACAGCTGTTGTAATGGCTACCAAGTCTTGAAAACAAATTCCTGTAATGACTCCCTTGAGCTTAGGAAACAGGAAAAAATCACAGGGAGCCAGATTGGGTGAGTAAGGTGGTTGCTTCAGCACACTAATGTTATTTTCTGCAAGAAATTGCCGCATCTTCAAGGTATTATGAGCAGGAGCATTGTCATGATGAAGCAGCCATGACTTTGTCTCTCGCAATTATCTTCTTTTCTTCTGTACTGAACACATCAAATGTCACAAAATGTCTTTTTAAACATTCTGGTTAATGGTTTGGCCCTGTGGCAAGAATTCTAGGTTAACAATTTCATGAACATCAAAGAAAACAATCAACATCACCTTAATTTTTGACTTAAACAGCCTGACTTTCTTGGGTCTTAGTGACAATGCACTCTTTCATTCAACACTCTGCCATTTGGTGAGTGAATCGTACTGAAAGATCCATGGCTTGTCATCAGTAACATTCTACTCAGCAGAACTGGTTCAGTTTCAAGTCATTTCAGGATGTCTTGACACACTTGCACACGATGTTCCTTTTGCCCATCATTTAGTAATCTTGGTACCATTTTTGCACAGATCTTTCTCATATCCAGATCTTTCATGATGATCCTCCACACACTCTCATTGTTTATGCTCAACTTATCTGCTATCACTCTAACAGTAGGGTGATGGTCACTGCTCACTTTTTCTTTCATATGCTCAACATTTTTGTTTGTTCTGCTTGTTGTTGGTCTTCCACTCCTAGGATCATCTTTCACATCCTCTCTCCCCTCTTTGAGCCTCTTGTGCCACTCAAAAATCTGAGTTCTTGACATCATGGCATCTTCGTAGACTTTTTGGAGCAACAAATGTTTCAGTTGAAGTTTTTCCAAGCCAAACAAGAAACTTGATTCATTGTTCAAAGCTCATCATTTGTTAACCAAGGAAAAAAAAGAAAAAAATCTTAATTTATTAAATTATACGTACCAAAATAAACTGCAGTAAAGCGCTTTTTATGAAAAGCCTGTGAAAAAGCATAAGGTTATCACAAAATGTTGAAACTGCATTTTTACAACAAGACATTGCTCCATCTTAAAAACAAAGCTTTTATCACTGTTGTAAACATTGCTTGTGCAAAACATAATAAGTAAATTTTTAAAACGAGACTGTATTTTTAAAATGCTAACAAGAGCAGTTACTTCTGTAGCGGCAAAAATATTTGATAAAAACACTAAAGAAAAGCCAAGTAAATAAATCTAAGTTGGAATGTTCTGGTCTTTTAGATTAGAGCTTCTTAGTAAAATAATACATTTTGTGTTACTGTGAAATAATAGATATAAATTTTGCTATATTATTATAAAACCTTTCTAAACTGCAAAAGATGTTAAAAATTGTGGAATAATCATGTAAATAAATCTTTTCAAAACCTAAAACAAATTTTAATGTAAAGTTTTTTCAATACTTTTAAAACTCAGCATTAAAAAACTTCATTTAAAGAACAAAAATTCTTACCTATATTTACCTCTTTCACAAATGATTTTAAATAAAAAAATTGTAGTTGCGTTGTCGTTGTTTGAAAGGTATCTACTTCTGGTCAGACACAAACAGGACTGGGGCTGAGGGTTTATTCTTTTACTACCCCAGGCTGCTGTACTGCCCGAATCAGATGCTGGCAGTGATGGTGTTAAGCCAGCATCAGGTTTTGTCATTCAAAACTGTCAGACCTTGTGCTGTGTGTGGTGCCCAATGTATAGAGACATTATTGGAAGATGGTCTGTGGTTTGTTCAGAGGCACTGCACTCATGATTTTATGAAGGAGCAAGACCCCATTTGTGCATGGACAAAAAAAAATTGCCCAACACCAGTCTGCAGGTGATTAAGCTTAACCCAAGCTGTTTGAGGCAAGCTCATTTCAGCAGGTCTGGTACTGGTCCTGGGTATGAAAACACAGCCTAATGTTTTCTTGCACTACTCTACATTCCATCTATAGCTCATCCAGTCAGAAGCACAGACGCCCATTCTGGCAAGGTTATTTAATAGATTCCATGCAGCTGGCATAAATAGGTGTCTAAATCTTAGTCTCTCTTGCAAGCATCTGAGGACCCAATTAAAAAGACCATGCAGCATATGATCAGGGTCCAGGGATCCACAGCAGGCCAAAGAGAGTGTTGCTTCTAGTCGGTGAAGCTCAGTGGGCTGGATGCCTAAAAGTATTTGTAGGTGGTTTATTGGAATGGGATGCAGCCATCCAGTATCTATGAGCAAGTTGTAATTCAAGACACTGTCTATGAGGCAAGTGTGAGTGCTGTGACACCAGACTGAGACACAGTACTCAGCTGTTGAGTAGACCATAGCTAAAGCAGTTTTGGCACCAGTACCTCATTCAAAGCCTACAAGTTGCCTCAGCAGTGTGACATGCAAAGATAGTTTTTTGTGCAATGCCACTAGATGGTGACAAAATGTGAGCAATCTCTCCAGTTTTACCACAAGATAAGTAGGGGTTGTACAGAACAGTAAAAATCTATTGTTGTTGTAGACTTTTAACTCAAGTTTGGCCTTTCAGTTAATTAAGTGAAAGGTTACCATCACCACCTTAGTGTGACTGAGCTTCAACTTCTTCAACCACCCGACATCCTCATAAACCAAGTCTGGAGATATGCTGAAAGTGTAATTATGTCTTGGCTTAAAGTCTCTCCAAGCCCTTCCAGTTTCCAAAAGAGTGTAATAATGCTAAATCGCCTGCATAAGCAAACTTTCTGGAAATCGTGGAAGGCAAATCATCAGTATAGATGTTGAAAAGGAGGGAAGTTAAGACTGATCCTTGAGGAGCACCATTTTTCAGGTGGCATAGCCTGCTTTGCTTGCTGTCACCAGTAGTAAGGGTGAAACTTCAGTTTTGGACAAGCTTCATGATCATTCTGACCATGTGCTTATCCGAAAGAAGCCTAAGCAGCTTGCAAATAAGGCCACAATGCCAGACAGCCATAAGCTGCTGTCTACAACTAAACAAATACTACACCGGCCTTTGGGACTTGTTGGCAATGTGCCCTGAAAAGGGCATTTTTTCTAGATATTTCCCCATCTTGAAATGCACATTTTACAATTAGCAAACCTTTACTGAACATTGGGATGGGTAGATACCCTTCTGTTTTGACAGGTTCAGTTTTGGTCTGTCGTTTTTAGAAGCAGTAACAGACGTAGTCATAGCCCAGGCTGGGAGAAAGCACCTGTCATCTGGGTCAACATTGTAGTTGATGTTAAAATGTAAATAAGATATAAAAATAGTCTACACTGTACTTCTAAAAACCTAATAGTAAAACTTTTAATAACATGTCTGGTCAAGATTATAGCAAAGTTTTGCTGCAGCAACAAAACAAGGCAATGATGCAATAGTTATAACAAGAAAAATTAAATTTTTACAAAATACAGGTTGACAATAAAGTCTCTACAATTTAAAAAAATTATTACAAAGTGAAATGATGAGATATCACAATGAGGGTTGTTTTATGTTAATCAGTATTTCATAAAGTTTTTATTGACACTTAAATTTATTGTTTCAGATAAAATTTCTTAATTAAAATTTCTTATGTTTAATGATTGAGTTATATGAACTGAACCCCCATAAAATAACTACTCCTCAAGAAAAAGCGCAATGTGTGTCTTGGTTCATTGAGACAAAATCAGATGTTTAGACCCAGTGAAATTACAGAAGTAAGTATGGAAGAGACCCACCATCACGTCCTTCAATTCGTTTATGGCACAAGAAATTTATGGAGACAGGGACAGTGTTCGATACAAGGAGGAGTGGGCGACCAAGAACATCTGAAGAAAACATCGAGCGTGTAAGGCAAGCCTTTCAACGTTCTCCTATAAAGTCCATTCGTACTGCTGCCAGACAATTGGAACTACCACATTCAACAGTGCACAAAGTCCTACACAAGAATTTAAGATTGTATGCTTACAAAGTGCAAATGTTACAGGCGCTTCAGCCAAACAACATGCCAAGATGAAAAGAATTTGCAGTGAACATGCTGCAACGAATTTCTAAGGATGAAGCATTCCTCAAGCGAGTATGTTTTAGTGATGAGGCAACTTTTCATATCTCAAAAAGGTTATATTTCATATCTCAAATAACAAACACAATGCAAGAATTTGGGGATCAGTAAGAAGTAAGAAGGGTCTGAACAACTGATTTTGTCTCAATGAACCAGGACACACATTGCGCTTTTTCTTGAGGAGTAGTCATTTTATGGGGGTTCAGTTCATATAACTCAATCATTAAACATAAGAAATTTTAATTAAGAAATTTTATCTGAAACAATAAATTTAAGTGTCAATTAAAACTTTATGAAATACTGATTAACATAAAACAACCCTCATTGTGATATCTCATCATTTCACTTTGTAATAATTTTTTAAAATTTAAAGAAACTTTATGGACACCCTGTACATTGTTGTAAAACAATCTCAACTAAGTTATAACTATATTGTTAGATATTACCCGAAAAAACTTCAAAACTGTATTAGGACAAACTCACAAAGCGTAAATGTTGCATTGTAGGAAGATATATTTGACAGATTAATGATAATGTACTGTACTTGTGAAGATTTTGCATCTACAGTATATCAAAAAAATTAGTTGGCATTGTTTTTAATCAGTATTAAGTGTTTATATCTTGAACATATTATGCTTTGTATTAGTTTCCTGTAACTTGTTTTATTTAGGGTTGGATTGATCTGCTTTCTGGAGAAACTTGGAATCCTTTAAAACTTCAATTTCAGTTGCGTAATGTTAGAGAAAGAATAGCTAAAAATCTGGTTGAAAAAGGAGTTCTTACCACAGGAAAGCAAAATTTCGTGCTTTTTGATATGACAACTCATCCTTTATCAGATGAATCAATTAAAAATCGTTTAGTTAAACGTGTCCAAGATGCTGTTTTGACAAAGTGGCCAAATGATGTTACAAAAATAGACCGTCGCACTTTGGCATTAATTTATCTTGCTCATGCAAGTGATGTACTTGAAAATGCATTTCAACCTCTTTCAGATGATGACTATGATGTTGCTATGCGTCATGTGCGCTATTTGCTTGATTTGGATGTTGAAGAGCAAGCCCAGCAAAATAATGCTAACGAGTTACTTTGGGCAGTTATAGCAGTATATCTCAAATAATTCATTTACATTATTACTTGTTTATTTATAACATGTAAAAATTAATCAAGTAAAGTAACATCAAAACTTTTTTAAAAAAGAATTTGGTATACGTAATAAGAAAAATATTTTCCAACATTGCTCGTCTATGAAATAGAAAATTAAAATTTTGTATTCAATTACTAAATTGTTTTTTTGTTCAAGTTTAAATATTCAGGTTTATCAAACACACTTCATACTACAGAGTATCGATTGCCACAGCATGTGTTTATCTTTAGCATTTTGGTGCGAATGTGTAAATAGATATAAAATCATATACTAATAGTACGGTTCGAGATTTCGGAGCGCATTGAGTTTGGCGATGTAGATTTCGGCGCGCGGGAGTTCGAACTTGATCTTATTTTTTCAATTATTTTACCGAATGTTCTATTTTTGAAGATCGCACAGACAAAGTCAATCCAATAATGAACCTTTTGTTTGTCAGGATATAAAAACTGCGGACCCTAAAAAATTAATATGCGATTGCATTTTACCCGAGCGCTTGTACCGAGAGTCGGTACGCTCGCGGTTTTTTGCACTGAATATATTTTTGTGACTGCGCAAAATTTTATGTGATTTAGCTATTTCTGCATGTTCAACACTTGTTAAAGATTGCCTTTAACTTACGCCAAAGTGGTGCATTTTACCCTCAAGAATGTTTCCAGTTGTAGAAAAATGTTAGCTATTGGCTAAATCTACTGAACCACAGCAGATAAAAACGGTTGAACTTGCTTTTACAATTGAAACGATTCGAGTTGGGCTCTTGACTGTTTGGGAACTCAAACTGGGACTCGTAACTTTTAATTTCGGTAAACTTAATCTCTGATTTCGATTTGTACCCAAGAACTCGCATTTGCACCAGCATTTACAGATGTTATTAATGGAACGATCGTAAAGTAGTTTATTTATTATTATTTGTCCTTATTATTATTATTATTTGTCTACACCTGGTTCAAGTAATGTTACGCTATTCAATTGGAAATTGTAATGTTAGATCAAGTATAAAGTTTCCAACACATCAGCAGCAACTCTTTATATTGCACCAACATGATAAAAATGTTAATCCAAAAAGGAGTCTCGCATCTCATCAAACAACCCAAAAAAATTTTTTAAATAAAACTTTATTAAAAACTTAAACGCAACAAGAATAAAGGCAAGCGGAGTCATTGATAATTTGACGATGGTGACGAACAAAAAGGTCATAATCGAATTAACTTCGTTCGATTTTAGAAAATAGAACACTCGCGAAGGTAAATAAATAAAGATAGTTTGCCGAAATCTCGCGACTCCCAATAGTAAGCTTAAATTTGTTTTTCAAGTATATTTATGAGTTGTTACTGATTTTTTGGCTGATACCGTTTGTCTTATCGTTAAAATTAATCTTTATAATAAGATTGTAAATCTTATGCGTTTGTATATTTTTGCTTAGCCACTGCTAATTATGGCTATTTACTTTGTTAGTAGTATTTCATGGGTAAATAATTGCTTTGTTAGTGTATTGTCAAATTCATCGTATAAATAGCGAAACTAACGAAACCTCAGAACATTTAAACCTGCTTTTACATTGCTACAACTAAATGTGTATGAGGATGCACCAGCTCTTGCAATAGACTACCAAGAAAACGGCAATTAAGTGTTTGTCTATTTTTCTGGCACGTGATAATAGTTCTTTGAAATCATTCAACTTATGGTTTTCAATATTGTCAATTGTTTTACAGTAATCGTTTCGCAAATAATTCAATTAAAAATTTTATTCCGCTTGAGACATGGAGTGATATCATTGCTGATTTTGGCGGAGGCTTCCATTCAATTCTCGCGCCGATTAAATGTGGCGCGGTGCTGCGATAACCTCGTGTTAGTTGCTCTTTGATCACAATGTCGCGGAAACGGGCACCGCAAATTTCAGTTCGCATTTTGCATTGCAAGCTAGTGGAGAAGTTTCGGAACTAGAAGTTTTGCCCAGTCTACAGTAACGGTTGTTAAAATCGAAGAATAAATTATCATATTGGAAGATATTTAGAAACTTATATATGTTATGACTCTTGGTGCTTTACTGTATATATATATATTTTTGTGTGATCGAAAAGTTTCGGCTAAACGTGTTTTATCTACGTTTTTTAACGATTATTATCACAAATCAATTCCCAAATACAGGGTGCGACATAAGTAATGCTCTTTTTGTATTGAAAATCATATAAAAAAAACATTACGTAATTTTTATTAAACATAAATTTATTGTATTGCAAAAAAATGATAATAACTGGTTGGAAAAAATTGTGAAGCTTTGTTTCATAAAAATACAGGCGTTTCTTGTGCTGTACCTTGCACTTTCAAGTATTGTTAACACAAAGTATTTAAGTTTTTCAGTGTGTTTACATTGGTTTTTTGTCGTTTAAAATCTATTTGTATTCTTTTGAAATCGAACGTGTATATGAATATGTAAATAATTTTGTCATCAAATGTAATAAATTTAAATTGATGACAACACGGCATGGATAAGTTTTGGCTTTAATTTAAAAGTTAATTAAATAATTATATGTTAAAGTTTTATATTTAATAGTTTATAATAAACAGTGTAGTAAAACACGAAAAAACCACACAGTAATGAGTTGACTAAAAAACCGAAAGAGCGGTTGCTTCAGCTACTTCCCCCCCTGAATAGCTGCACCATGAGTATTTTGGTGCGATATGTATTGAACGTATGCAGCTCTTTTTTTATACGTCCATATTTTCCTAAGACCGGGGTGAGGAACCTGCGGCCTTTGCATGACCAACGAACTTGCGTGATGACCTTTTTTTACTGGACAAAGAACACCACGGTTTTGAGACGAAATGAGAAAAACATGAGGTTGATCCAAACCAAAGCTTTTTTTTAAAGAACATTATGATTGTGGGACAAAAATTGGGAAATCTGAGACTGCTTTCAAGTGAAAACTTTTTTTTTTTAGAGAACACTAATTTTGGGACGAAAAGTGGAAATCTGAGATTGGTTGCAAGTGAAGACTTTTTTTTAGAGATCACTATTTTTTTAGGATGAAAAATTCCGCCGGCACCAACTTTTAATCTTTAATCCTGGCCTGTGAGTGCAATAAGGTTTTCTACCCCTGTCCTAAGTAAGACCTTTATTTTGGTCTTCACTTGTCAGTCAAACTATTCACAGTGATCCTCTTACTTCTTGCTTAAGGTCCTAGAATAGTTTAAATAAAACTGGATTGCTTTCGAAATTAAATAAAAGCAGCATTTCAAGTAATAAAAATAGTTTTATACGATTACTAAAATTACCTTTAATATAAACTTGTATTGAAATCTTATAAATTAGAGTGGTCAAAACTGCCGGCCGTTTACTTTTGCATACGATCCTATAAATAGTTTTAAGTTTTTTTTAACACGTTGCTGTAAACAACGGCTTTAGTCATTTAATTTTCAGCAATGTACATAACAAATGACGATTATAGCTGATATATATTTTTTTTATGCAGTAGTAAAGCAGATTATGTTTTCGCTTGTTTCAGAAATAATTGTATGGCTTTTTACGAGTTTTATGTACCTCAGGTACCAAACAGCTATTCGATAATAACAAGTTGTCTTTAGTAGTTTTACTTATCTGTGTCAGTAGATTAGATTTTTAAGAAAAGAAAAAAAAGTATCGCACATACACATTTACAATGTTTGTGCAAACTTACTCTTAGAAACTCCATGTACTTTCTGTCGCAACGATTATACCCCTCGTTTATGTATAACGAAAAATAAAGTCAAGCAAATTACGGTTATAGCCGTCGAGAGTTTTCCTGCAAAAACTGTAAAAATGCGAAATAATTTTCAACTTCTAACTAATGCTTAGATATAAAAGATTAAGCTTTACGTGTAATACGAGAAGCACCAGACTCGAGTTTCGCTCTTGTTCGAACTCGTCAGTGATGCATATCTCACTGAGATTCAAACCGATTGGATATGGCCTTATATGCAAGAAACAACACCACTAGACCACCACCCGGGAAGCAACTCGATTTTAAGTAACATACAAGTTTTCCTCCTTTACCATGTTAATAAATATATAATCTTTAATAATTTTTACCAAAGCTAAGTATTAAAGAATAAAAATAGTGTTTTTGGAAGTGACTAGGTAAAAAAATTTGTTTTCAAGAAAAATTATTGCGACCGCAGACGTTTAATTTGTTCCTTCTTTCAATTTTAAATTTTTTTTTTGGCAATCTGGTTTGAGTTGGCAGTCTCTTATTGGTTTGTTTCGCTTATTTAAATAGTTTCCCAATGTCTTTTAATCATTCTCTCGAGATTCGTTAATTCCTTTAAAAGAAAAAGAAAGAACGTTCAATTAGATATCGCTTGGTTCTAATATTGGTCAAGATTCGTTCATTTTAGAGAAATTACTAACCTTATTAAGCAGGTAAAACTGGATTTGTTAGATTTGTGTTGTTATTGTATTAGTGATAATATTATTGTATTTTGCTTTAGTTAACGTCGTCCTCCAAAACAAATTACAAATTAGTTTGTTCGTAATTAATGTAAAGGGACATCTCGTTCAGAAGCTAAACTGCTTAACGTCTCAATCTTTTTAACTGCAACCGCGTGTGCTGCAACTACAGTAACTGCTTACTGCTTATTCATAGTAACTTGCTTACTGCTCAATAAGTTGCTTATTTAGTAATTACTTTTATAGCCTACTGGTTATTTGCTTGAAGAACTGTTCAGTAACTGCTGACGGAAATGAATATGGAAAAAAATGCAAGTATTTCTAATCAGGAAATAAGTTTACTATCTGGATCAAGTGTGAAACCCGAGAAGATCAATGCCGAAAGAATTAAGCGTTCAAAGAAATTGACGCCAAAGGCAATTTAAAAGTGAAGAATCGGTAAAAAATTTTGAAAATAAAATTAAATTGACTAATACAGCAATCCAAAACTTAACAGTTATTACAATTATCTTCGAAGTTGATAAACGCATTCTAGCTGTTTTTGTTTATTATGTCTAGGTCTGTAGTTTTTAATCGGTTCCTATGGCGTTGTTTTCAGTGAGCCACAGAGTATATTTTGTTATTTTTATTTTATCTCTATATTTATCCTCTTGACTCGCAGGAAAGCGATGGAGGCGCTAATACATAGGGTAAGCAATTACCCCGACTTGCTTCCGGAGATGCCAAGATATTGCTGTCCGCTTGAAATTTAATAGAGATATGACTGAAATTTAGAACTTCTTGCCAAGACTATCAAGCAGGAGAAAGTACCATAAAGTGTCTTTCCAGAATGGCGCGAGTAGGTTTTGAACCGGGACTGTGTCGATCACAATCCTGACGCTCTAACTACTCGACTACGCTGCCGACTTGAATCAGAATGAAAGCAATCAAACTTGATAAAGATGCCATTATGATCAAGAAATCGGAAACAAATTCCAAGTGAAGACCTTTTTCAAATTAAGATATTGCAGACAATTTTGGAGATCACCAAATTTTTGCAACAGAAATTAAATTCTGTTTACCGAAAAGGGTCGTTCAGTTACCTTGGTTTGGAAAGTGGGCCACGCTATAAAAAAAGCTTGAAAACCACTGGTCTAGGTAATGTTAAACTTGAACGGTTGCCAGTGCTACACAATATTTTTCATGCATTTATATGCAAGTTGCCAGTTCAAAAGGAATCTAATAAATGCGTACACACACCAGTACAAAGTAGTTTTAAGACTTTGTCACCTAAAAAACTTGATGTTTAACTTTTAAAGCCTACACTGTTTAAAAAAAATTTACTCTATTTTATCTGGTAGCAAAAGTTCAGAAACGTCCGTAAATATTCTTACGAACGATTTCCGTCATCTAATTTTACACCAGTAAGAAAGTTTACTGTATTTTACCTGGAAGCAAAAGTTCGGTCATGGACGTAATTACGTAGTTCCGTAAATTTTGCTGATATTTTCAGTTACCGTACCTATTTTAGATGTCATGCTGGCAAAAAAAATTTACTATATCTTATCTAGTTCTGATAGCAAAAGTTTAGACAAAGACAAAACTATTTTATGTACAGTTTTTTTAATCAAAGCACGTGGATATTTTCAGTCACCGAATTACGTATCAAGCAGAATATATTTTCGTGTTTTTAAGTAAATCTTTCTAAGCTATTTGTTCAAAAACTTTCTGTTAACAGTGATTAAAATCTATTTGATTATACCTTTAGCAGCAAAACTACTGACGGCACTAAAATTATTTTTTGCACATAAGTTATTTTGACGGCACTTAAATTGATATAAATTCATTTTATTGAAACATATACAGGAGCCTATATTAAAGCAATAAAAAAACAATATTAATAAATTTTATATTATTTTCATTGGTAGTATTTTTTGTAGGTCTTCATCATAATATTTTTACGCGTTAAAGTAATTTGTCAGTAAACCAGTTGCACACGTTATAAATTGTAATTTTTACGTAATTACGATTAGCAGCACCACCCAGATTCTTTGTAAAAGCAAAATTAATTATCGCAAAATTTATTTTTTAAAATGCATATTTATTAATATAACCAAATTAATTCTTTTCTATACCGTTTACATCAAAGAATCTTGATCTAAACTGTATAGAACGGTAACATCAACAGAATCTTGAAATTTGCTCTTTTGAAAAGTTCTCAAATGAAGTTCACAAAATCAAAAATATCTTGCGACAGAATGGATACCCAGAAGAAGTCACTATTTCCAGAATTAAGAAGAAAATTTCAAATTTTCAAACATTTAAGCGATTCGGCCCAGAAAAGTGCCCGGTATATTTAAAATTACCTTGGATTGGAAACGTTTCCCTTAAATATCAAAAACAAACAAAGTCAACAGTCGAAAATTATTTTGGATCAGTGTCGGCGAGAATTTTTTTTTCAAAGGGATGTTTTGCCTGCTCACCAGCAAAATAATATTGTATATAAATACTCGTGCCACTGCTATAATGTCTACGTAGTTAGAACGCCCCAACAATTGAAAGATCGAATTCGACAATATGTTCCGAAATTTATTAAAAATAAAATTAAAGCTAAAAAAATTTCCCTAGACTTCAATATGAATCCATTGAAAACGCATTTATTTCGGATTCGGCTATTGGTCAACATTTGTTAGACAACAAAATTTGCGCGGAAAAGTTTAATTTTAAATAGTTCTCTATTTTAGCTACAAGACGATCCTCTTTTTATCTGGCAACGTTTGAAGCCACCTTCATAGAGTTTCTTGGACCCTCTTTTTATGGCCAAAAAGAGCTTGTTTATGGATTGAAGCTTTTATCACTTGAGGCGCAAGTGAACGCGTAACCAATCGCGTGCTCTCTTTCTCCAACCAATCAGAGGCGCCGTTACTTACACTGTCTTCCAAGGCTATATAAACCACGGTTTTCTTGCAGTTCGTCATTTACCAACGATTTCTTCTAACAAGAGTTGGCCGAAATAATTCTCAAAAAAATCGTCTTTTTAAAGACTACCAAAAAGTAAAAGAATTACTCCATTGCATTGGTTATTTTAAAATTCTGCATAACCAAAAATGTATTAAAAAAACAACTTGTTAAAATAAATTTTAAATTGTCAACAATACTAAACCTCTCAATTGCTCATGCAAATTAAATTAAAAATGTACTACACGATAATAAACAAGGAAAACAGTTTATTTTTTGTATGGGGGAGATGGATAGGAGCTAGATGGTCCACTAAATGGCTAGACATGTTTCCATCAGTCGCGTCACCAGGTCCTTTTTGACATCTGAGAGAGCATGGGCTCCGTCTGGATGGTGAAAAATGGGGCAAGATTATTATGTGCTCAGCTGTTTGCTCCTTTGCGCTACACTTACAGCCCGCCGTAGATGCCGTACCCTATGTGTGCGATTCTAAGCGGAATAGACCAACGTCGGTTCGGAGGCGGTTAAGCTTGACCCATGCGAGTCTGGGAAAGCTGATTTCCAGTGGCGCTGGGCCAATATTTCCAATAAATGTATGGAATCTAGAAGCGTTTTTTCACCACTCCATGCTAAATCTATGTTCTGTCCATCGTGCTACACTGATGCCTGACGGCAGGGTCGTTCAGCAGTTCCAGTGCAGCAGGCACCAATGGGTGTCTTGACTCAAGTTGCCGCAGCTGTCCATAAAGTGGAGACAAAAACTTTTCATATAGAAGATGTTTTGGTTTCTAAGCGCGGCGAGCTAGAGACAATATAATTTTTTGGCGGCGAAGCTTTGTTGGTTCGATGGCTGCGAAGATAAAAAGGATGTCCGTTGGTGCGGAACGTAGGCATTTAGTCACTATGCGTCAGGCATTTTTAATGGCCTTGTAAATAAGGCGAGTATGGACACTGCGGCACCAAACAGGCACGGAATCAGCCGTGGAATGGACCAAGGCAAGGGTGACTGTGCGAAGTATTGTGGTATCCGCACACCAGCTTGATCTAGCTAATCGCCTTAAAACCCCAACGCAAGGTGTCAACTTCCTGTGCAGTGACTCTAAATGTCGGCGAAACGTAAGTGCCCTATCCAGTTTTCTGCCAAGATAAGTGGGTTCAGCATAAAACAGTAGGGCCCGTACGTTGACAAAGATATTAAATTCACGTCCGTATGTTGACAAACAACAATGCACCGCCCCCCATAGCAGCGTTTTATTAAACAAATAACCTCGATCTTATATTTTATTTTTTTCTTTCTATTTTTTTACACAAATTTATAATGAGGTGAAGCAACCTTGCTTTTATATGATACAACAGGTCACACTTTCATCGCTAATTAGCAAGTCACAACGTCAACTCGTTTTGTTGCTTCTTCCTTTTTCTAACCCCGTCTTTCAACATTTGATAAACTTTTCAACATTTTGTTATTTTGTTCATGTGGCGGAGCAGAAATAAAAGAAACTAAGCTGAATTGAATGTCGTGCTTCTTTGTTCTAAAGATGAGAGGCTACCGACATAGTCTTTTTTGTACTGAGCTTGAGCTTCTATTTACAAAGGTAGGAGGGTAGAGTTGCCATGTCCTGAGAAAGAGTTCTCTTCATCGCCTGCCAGTTGCTTGCATAGTGCAAGATAGCCAGGTCATCAGCATAACAAAATTTCCTGCTGGTTGTGTCTGGCAGGTCATATGTATAGATATTAAACTAGAGGAAAATCAAGACTGATTCTTGTGGGACGCCATTCTTAAGGGGTCGTAACCTGTTTTGTTTTTCGGCACCGATAATGAGAGTAAAACTTTGATTATGAACAAGTTTATAAATTATATTTTTGTTTATTTTATATTAAAATTGATTATGAACAAGTTTCATAATCAATAAGATCATGTGCCTGTCCGAAAGAACACGGAATAGCTTGCAAGTAAGGCCGCGGTGCCATACAAAATACAGTATCTTAGGTTGCTGTGAGATCGGTAAACACAGCGCTGGCTCTCTTTTTCGCCAAAAAGCTATCCTCAATTTCTTGCGTTAGAAGAGTGTTGATCTACAGTCGATCTTCTGCGCAGAAAGCAACTTGCTCTCTAGATAGCAGTAGGTCTATGATTCGTTCGACGCGGGCATAAATAAGTCTCTCCAAGATCTTTGGTCTAATAACTTGCCATGTAATCTACATAAATGAGAAAGGTTCAAACCTACATGAACAGAGTCAAATTAAAATACTCTATTATACCAATAGAGTAGACTTCTTATCAGTACGGTTTGTATGTTAAAGATAAATAGATTGTAATGTAAAATAGGCTACTTATGATTCACACTGAGGACCAAAAATTATACATGTGTTGAAATGAAAAGGCTCTCAAAAAACATGCATATGTGAAAATAAAACGGGAACTCTAAAATTATGCATAAGTTAATGTGAGAGGGCCCTTAAAAGTTATGCGTATGTCGAAATAAGAAAGGACCTCAAATTATGCATCGATTGACTAGGGGTGCCCAAACTGCCCGGTTTGCTTAGTACTGAAATCATTACTGCTGCTGATGATGTAAAAGGGAAGACTTTTTTAACTCCCCAACTCCTTTTGTGCTTACGCCTATGAATTTATTGATAAAGCTTTTAAACAAGCTATAGCAGGGGTGGGCAAACTTTTTGACTCAGAGGACCGCCTCTTCACTTTTGTATTAAATATGATATTCAAACTATTGCATAGCCTACATAAATTTCTTTACAAGAACTTGTTCGCTTTACTTAAAAAAATATCTGGGAAAAAAATTTTATTTAAAAAAAAATATTTGAAATTAAATTCATTTGGAAAATAATCCCAAATAATGTTTAAAATCAAAGTAAAGAGAAAAAAAGTTTAAAATTAAAGTAAAGACAAAAAAACAAACTCTGATTACTGCAATGATTGTGGCCCAGAAGATGTTGCAAAAAAACTGGCCTCAGGCGTGTAAAAGAAGTGTTATCGATTTGAACATTGCATCATCTTATGTAACTGCACTCCTACCAGATCAATACCTTATTACAAATAGAACTCAAAAAAATTCGAAATAGAAATCTTTTAGACCTTATTGTGTCACGGGCCATATTTTTCCCGGACCTGAACTATACTGTTGTATTTTATTGCACTTCCCGGTTTAAGTCGTATCTCCGTACATAAATTTTTAGCAACTTTATCGTTAGCACAGCATTATCACTATTGGAATCTAAATTACTTTAATTTACTTCAAGAATTTTGAAACGTTTTCTATAGTATTTTTTTTTATGTCGATATGTGACGTGATTTTGCCTGTTATTTTAATTTTTTATTTCATTTTTGCCTTTGATTCTTCATTCATTCAGTTATTCAGTTTTTTTTGCAATTAAGTTATTATTACGTATATTTCATTATTTTATTTTATCTCGGCAGCGTGTGTGGTCAAGTGATTAGAGCGCCGGGATTGTCATCGACATGGTCTCGGTTTAACCCGTTAAGTGCGGAATTAAATTTTCGCTGTCCGAGTTACAGTGCGTAATTAATTTCGCGTCCCGCTTTTTTTCTCGTCTTGATTGATTATAATCGCTGCTTCGAGCTTTGCGGGGAAGTCGCCGACGTCGAATGAACTTTCTGCGTATTTTTTATAACAGCGCTTTTGAGAAAATCACTTATGTTGAAGCTCAAAAACGAATCGCAAAATAAAAATTTGACAAAGTAATTTTAATTTAAAGAAAGACAAAGTTCGAAAAGAAAAGATACAAGCAATATACAAATTCAAATAAACAGACAAAAAAGAAAATGCGAAAATAAAATAAATTTAAATTATTAATATTTTAAAACTGTTGATAAATTTTAAAACAAGGTACTATACAAAGTGATGTATCGCATTTGCAGCAATAATAGTTTCTTTTCTAATTCCTTTAGCCGCACAAACGTGGCATCGTCTCGCGGGGCGTTTTTTACTTGGTGTCGACGGAATATTTTCTGGAAAATGTCGGGCAGTAAGACGCAACGGTGTATCTGAAAAAGACCGTCGCCCCTTTCGAATTTGAATCTTTTCTTGGCTGTAAGTTTTAATGACGCGATCAACTAGCTTTAGAAAAAATTTAACCTTGATATAATTTCACCACTTTTTTTGTACAAAATGTGGGCATTCAGTACTGCCGTGTTCAAAATGTGCCGAAATTGTTTCTGGTAGTACTTTTTTAGTCGTTTTCGGGCTCTGGAATACAACTATAAAAAACAGTCACTGAGGTCGACATCCCCATTGTGTTATTATAATCACAGCAAACGATGGGTTTTATTTTTCTGGTATTTTAATCTTCAATTTCTTTCGTGTTATCATCGTGAAATGTACTGAGCATAAGCACATCTTTTTTGTCCTTCCACTTCAGTACCATCAAACATCGAGTGTACATAGCTGCGATTTCACCTTTTTTCAATTTCTTAGATGCAATTTCTTTCAGAACTCCTTTTCGGTTAGCGCGCAAAGTCCCAAAGGAATCAGTGTAGTTATCACACAGCATAGTTGCGGTGAGCCGAAAAAATTGTCCATACTTATGCAATACCCTTATCTAGTTATGATATCTAAAATTCTGAAAGTGCTGTCCACAATCAAACAATTTTGCTGCATTCTCTAAGACCACTTGCTAAATCTAAGCTATAACCACCACACGAGACAAAATGTATTTCAATCAAACTCCTAAAAAAGTTTAAAAGATTTAGATGAAAAACTAAAAATAAAACAATAACATTTGTCTGGCAAGAGACTGATTTCATTGTAAAAATGTTTTTATTATTGTTATTGTAAAAATTTGTTTTTCAGTTTTCTCACATCGAGACAATAGCGATTGTGAGAAGCGAAATAATCCGCGTTGTAATTAAGTGCGACGATCAAGACGTATATATCCGTCATGCGCACTGCGAGAACGTCTGGCTGTGACGGATATATACGTCATGTGCACTTAACGGGTTAAAATCTACTCGTGCTATTCTGTTGTGTCTTTGGGAAAAACACATTACGACACAATTCCTGCTTGGTGATCTTGGCAAGCAGTTCTAAATTTCAGTCATATCTCTATTAAATTTCAAGCGGACAGCAATATCTTGGCATCTCCGGAAGCAAGTCGGGGTAATTACTTACCTTATATATTAGCGCCTCCGTCGCTTTCCTTCAAGTCAGGAAAATCATAGATATAAAGATATAATAGATAAAAATAAACTGAATAAGTAGCAACTTTCAGTTTATTTATTTTTTTATCACAGTTAATCTCATTTTTTTTATCACAGTTAATCTGCTTTAAAAACACATTAGTGAAATAAATTGCTAGCCCCAGATGGTAGGTGCTTTCTCGCATCCTGGGCCGTGAATAAGTCTGTTCATTGGTATTAAAGATGACAGACAGAAACCAAACCTACCAAAATGGAAGGGCATCCACTCATTCCGATGTTCAGTGTGGGTCTGCTAGTCGGCAAACGTCCTTTTCAGGACGGGGCAATGCTAGGATAAAACTGCCCTTTTCAGGGCACATTGCCAACAAGTTCCAAAGACCCACTATTCTTCAGCTGAACATCGAAAGCCTCACTGCAAGCAAGATGAACGTTTTTCATCACCTCGCTATGCAGTCTGAGGCACTCGTCATCCTACTGCAGGAGACCCATTGCACTGATGCAGAGAAGTTGGTACTTCCAAACTACCAACTAGCTGGGTCTTCTTTAAGCAGGAAGCATGGCCTTGCCACGTTTGTCCACGAGCGACTGAGATACACGCTTTTGGACCAATGTCCACTGACATCGGAGATCGAGTGGTTGTGAGTTTACGTTGATGGCTATAAAATAGTCAACGTCTACAAACCACCGCCAACGCAATTGCGAACCCTGGTTCTCCCAGTGTTTCCTCACCCCTGTCTTTATGCTGGCAATTTTAACTGTCGTTATGCTGACTGCGGTTGCGATGACAACAGTCTAAACGGTGAGTGCTTGGCTGGCTGGGCAAGTACTAATTGTCTTGCCCTCCTATATAATGCCAAGGACGCTGCCAGTTTTTATTCCGGCCGCTGGAACACTGGCACCAATCCGGATCTAGCTTTCGCTAGCGTAGATCCAAACAGTCGCTTACCGGATAGACGTGTTCTTGAAAAGTTCTCCAGGTCACAACCTTCGCTTATTATACCACCAAGGTTTGCTATGGTAGTGCCAAGCATACCTGTTAAGCGATGGAACTTCCGCAAGGCCAAATGGAGTCACTACATTGCTTTGACAAATAAATTCGCAAAGACTTTGTTGCCGCCTGATACACTTGATGTGGATGCGGCTTACCAGGACTTCTCTAACACCATTTAGAAAGCAGCCAAAAAGACTATCCCACGCGGGTATCGAAATAACTATATTCCGTGTTGGGATGCAGAGTGTGAATCCCTCTATAAAACCTTTCTGCAGTCTCCTCAGGGAGACGACTCAAGTTTGGTTGCTACAGCTCTGCTTGCCAAGCTTGACAGAAAGCGAAGGGATCGATGGTCCGAAGCAGTTCGGAGCATTGACTTCTCACACTCTAGTCGAAAAGCGTGGAGTATTTTGAACAACCTTACTGGTAGGTCACGACACTCTCCTCGTCACTGTCCCGTTTCAGCCGATGCTATTGCATCTCAGTTGGTTAGAAATGGGAAATACGAGGCTGTTGACCGCAAGTCATCTCGACTTGTCTATCAAGAAGTGTCTGACCTTTGGAGGGCCACAACACCAGATGCAGTAAATATCTCTGACACTTTCTCACAGAAAGAATTTGCTGCTGCCCTCCAATATTTAAAACCAGGTAAAGCTCTGGGACCTGATTCCATCTGCTCAGAGCTTATACTCCATGCCGGAGCTGCTTTGAAGTCCTGGTTACGTGACTTCCTTTCTTCCTGCTTGCGCCAACTCAAAATTCCCAAGATCTGGAGAAGAGCGCTTGTGGTCGCGATCCCGAAACCAACAAAGCCCATGGGGGACCCAAAGAGTTATCGACCGATATCTCTGCTCTGTGTCTCCTACAAGATCCTCAAGAGGCTTATCTACGCCCGTGTTGAGACATTAATCGATTCGCTGCTCCTTAAAGAGCAGGCTGGGTTCCGACGCTGGAAGTCAACCGTAGATCAAGTTGTTCTGCTAACCCAGAACATCGAGGATTCTTTTGAGGCTAAAAAGAAGGCCGGTGCCATATTTATCGATCTGACAGCTGCTTATGACACTGTCTGGCACCATGGCCTTACCTGCAAGCTACTGAGACTACTTCCGGATAAGCACATAGTCAGAATGATTATGGAGCTTGTCCAAAATCGAAGTTTCACTCTTGCTACCGGTGACAAGCAGGCTATGCCGTCTTAAAAACGGTATTCCTCAGGGATCGGTTTTGGCTCCCCTCCTATTTAACATCTATACCCCAGGAAACATAGGGTTATTGGCAGGATACTGTTTCAGTATAGTACAGTATCGGTTGTATCGGTATCGGAAAAAGATAAGCAAACATTATTGGACCAATATAGTTTTAGAATCGTATTTTTGTATAAATTAGTATAGTATGTATTATATTGGACCAATATAGTTTTAGAATCGTATTTTTTTGTACAAATTAATATAGTATGTACTATATTTGTCCAATACAGTTTTTGTAAAGTATTTTTAATTTAAAGTTGGTTTAAAAATTTTGTTAAACATTGGTAAAACAATGTTGCTCCAGCGCAGTTAGAGTTTTGTAACGTGACATAAAATCGTACAGTTTTTACGGTACGTGACCCACATAGTTTGTGTATTGATTTTTGATAATGATTTTGATGTATTAATGAAACGGCATTAAATTGGAAAAATATTATCGATTTGATACAGTTTTGATGTCGCAACACAATACAAAATTTACCGTTTCTGTGGTATTGGACCAATATAGTTTGTGTATTGCTTTTTGATAATGCTTCGATGTACTGATAAGACGACATTATTAAAATTTTAAAACATTATTAATTTAACAGAAGTTTGCTGTTTTAATTTATGCAATTATGCAATTTAATATTATTAATCTAATTAGTACAATTATTGTTTTATTAAGATATTAGCGCAGGGGTGACAAACCTTTTTTTGTAAATGCCAAAATATATAAAACATTTTTTATCAACTTAGTACCGTGCCGAATTGAAGTGAAGATGTTTTTTTAGACATTACCATGTAAAGTAGGACCTATTTTTCTCCCAAAATCATGGTGATCTCTAAAAAAAAGATCTTCCCTGCAATTCGATTTCGCCTTTCTCATATTTAATAGGGAAATTGTTCTAAATTGTCCGTGCCAAAAAAATTTAATTTTACCCAAAGAATTCCTTGTCTTTGTCCAAAAAATTGATCGTGCCAGTAAAAAATCTGCGCGTGCCATAAATTTGCCCTCCTCTATTAATGTATGTTGTTTTTTTGGTATTGAACCAATTTAACTCATGTATTGATTTTCGGTAATTAAACGTTTACCGTATATCAGGGTGGTCGAACATACGGTGCGCGGGCCGCATGTGGCCCGCGCACCTTTAAAATGCGGGCCGCAAAGTGTTGCAATTATTGTAACCACTCTTAATAACACAAGTAAATGTTGTTTTTATTTTAAATTTAACAAAAGTCTAACTTTTAATTATACTTTTTGGGAGATTGCGGCCAGCACTTTTATTAGGATGAAGAAAAGTGGCCCTCTACTTATTTGAGTTCGACCACCATGCCGTATATTAATCAAAAAGGATTTCCAGTGGCAAAACATTGTTGGCATAAAACAATTTGGATCTTGTATCTTGCACAAGTATGTATTTCTTTTATGTTATGGGGAAATGCATTGTGTTTCGATTTTATTTAAGATCCTTTTTTTGAACTTATCAATCTCGGTTTATTTGCTTTATACGATTTTGTGTCGTTATTTACTAGTTCCGTTAGGTAGCGCTAAAGTAAAAGCTTTAAATTAAAGTATCTTAAATTAAAACATTTTATAAAACATTTTTTAGACTAGTTTAATTTTGCAAATATAAAATAAATTACTTATAAATTTATTAAAAGCTATTGAAGGTATAGGCTGCTATGTGTTGCATAACACAAACTTGATTTTAACTTTACTGTTGTAACTTATTATATCATACATTTGTTATAATTACCATTTCTGTTTTAACATTCATTGCCAAATCACCAGACCTATTATAAATAAATTAAATTAAAAATTATTTACAAAGAATCAATTATATTGAATTAATCTTTTCATTGACTTTAAAGTGAGGATAAATTACTATATTTGCCATGCTGCTTGATTGATGAAATAAAAACTAAAAAAAAAAGAATTTGCTTTTAAAAGCAAATGTTTCATTTAAAACTCTTTTGCTTATTGAGTAGCCTTAAAAAAAGCTGTTTTGAAAAAAATTGAACGTTTTTGTCTAGCTCTCTTCAGGAGGTCTCGCTGAAATGAATTCAAGAACTGATGTAGTATTTGAAAAGATTTTTTTTCCTTTCTTTTACACTTATAACAATTTACGTTTGTAAATAAACTCTTTCTGTCTGCACAAATTAGGTTTTTGAAGAGTTATAAAAATTGATTCTAAAACCGATAAATGAAAATTGGATCGTGCTTTAGAAAGAATAAAAAATTGATTGTCATTACATTGAGATGCACATTTTGGTTTATGTAATAAATGGTTTACAATCGCTGAGTCACAATGCGGTGTTGAATTAGTTGGTTTTCCTAGGCGTTCTGGTTGTTTACCTTCTTGACCGCTTCTGTTCCAAATAGACCTCGGAACATGCTGGCGAATTCTGTCTTGCAAGCGTTGAGACGTTCGACCCACGTACCGACTGTCACAGTGGCACACGTATTCATATACGACGTTACTATGTTGAATTGTGAGAAGAACGTCAATAAAAAAAAAGAATTGTGATGAATGAAATAGAAGAGCAAATGTGGACTCAAGCTAGGTTGCCAACCGTCCTTTATTGGAAAGGACAGTCCTTTATTTAACCCTTTCCGTCCTTGTCCTTTATGAAGTACAGAAATGTCCTTTATTTTAAATATCATTTTACTTACTGCTAATTTTGCGATTAGAACGTGTATTTTAAAGTTGATTTAATTTTTGCAAACACTGAATCAACATTTTTATATTTCTAAACGTTCTCCAGCAACTTTCCAAGTTGTTTTCAAAAAAAATTATTTGCCCCTCCCTCCTAAATCATTAGAAGAAATGGTTTATCAGCATACTGTGAAAGAATTTTTAGTGTTATCTCTTCAAAATGGCAAAATGAAAGAAACAGATGCTCTGCAGAAATAATAAAAAATGAGCTTTTCATATTCCTGTACTTTAACTTCAAAGATAGCTGTTTAGAATTTGCTGAAAAAACAAAAGATGACCTTCAATTGTTGAAAGCAGCAAAAAGTCAAACCAAACACAATTTTAAAAAATAAAAACATTTACACTATTTTTCATTTTTATTTTTTTATGATGCATATCAGAAGCGTGCGGTCAGGGCATGCAAGTCATGCGTTGCAAGACCAAATTTTTAGAAATTGCATGACGAACTTTTGCGCGATGAGGTAGATATCGTTCAATTCGATGAGAAATATTACTTGTTCGGGATAAAATCTGAGGCAGATCTGAGACGAAGACCCGTTTTTTTGGGTTATTTTAGACAATACCGCGAATTTAGGACGAAAAGTAAGAAATCGGAGATTGGTTTAAAGTGATGACTTTTTTTTTGGAGATCACTGCATTTTTAGAAGAAAAAGTGCATTACCAGGCAACAATTTCAAGTGATGACCTTTTTTTAGAGAGATCATCAAAAATCTAGGGCGAAAATTGTTCTTGATCACCATGACATTACGACTAAAAGTTACAATCTCACACCCATAACATACCTATTTTCATGATCAGATTTTGGCATGCAAATTGCATGGCCAGACTCAGAGGTTACGGCACGCCACTGATGCATATATACATAGTGATATAGATGGGATTGAAAATTATGTTTATATCTATTTTCCATATGTCCTTTATTGAAACTTGTCACAGTTGGCAACCCTAACTCAAGCTGACATATTTAAGTGCACGATTTGGAACGCTGAACGCCATCCTAAGCAATTACGGCTGAAACAATTTTTAACAAATTTATTTGTATTTGTTTGAAAACAACTATAGTGATGCAATCGTGCCTAAAACCTTGAGAACAAATTACAAATTTACAAAAAAAAGTTTTTTGTTGTATTATTTGTCTTTATTTCAACTTATTTTTTGGAGTACTAATATGCCATTAACAAAAATCCGTATTTAATTTTACACTTGCTTGGTATTAGAAATTTTTTAAATTTAATCTTTATTTAGTTTTAAATTATCATCATGTGACATTAAGCGTTGTTATCCAAATTCGTTTAGTCGGCTAAGCTCATCGGGCTGGTTTCCTGAAAGAAATGGTTCGTTCGAGAGGTGCCCGGGATAGGAACAATGAACACAATCTTGTCGATCATGACATTATCTATAGCGAGTATGTGCGCTAGTGCAGTGCTTATTGTAGAGTAGAGATTGACACTAGCAGACGTCGGCCTCCGTTAACTTTGCAGCCACCTGGAGGCTATTGTCCACTGCCATCCACTCCTCGAAGTCGGTTTGCGTCATGTCACTTGTTTTTTTAGCTACAATGTCCTCTATTGTTGTGGTTGTAGTGGTACACGAGAAACCAGCTTTCTTGAAACAGTTTTGAATTGTTTCTTCCGAAACATGCTTCCACAACAAGGCTAACAAATGCAAGGCCTCGAGCAGATTAGTTTTTAGTTTTCAAAGCATTAGATCAGTGTTTCCCAAACTTTTTCGGCCTGGCGCCCCCTTGGCGTCCAGATAAATTCCCAGCGCCCCCTCGATTCTTTTTTAAGTGAAAAGAATGTTCGACAGAGAATATTTATCTGTAATTTTGCTATTTTTCTCCCAAATTTTTGTTGATCTCTAAAAAAAAAAAAGGTCTTCACTTTGATCTCATCTGTAATTTTGCTATTTTTCTCCCAAATTCATTGTGATCTCTAAAAAAAATAAAGGTCTTTACCCTGAATCGATCTTGTATTGAATACTTTGGGAAACACTGCTGCAAGATCACCTATAAAAGGTCTTTAATCGTCCTTCATGTGTATTTCTTCTCATTGTTTCCTATCGCCCCCTTTCTTCTTACCGCCCCCCTAAATCTCGCCAACGCCCCAAAGTGGGCGCTACTGCCCACTTTGGGAACCACTGCACTAGATTAAAGGCCCGTTTCCACTACGAGCGTGGAAAAGAGCATTCTTTCTCTCTTTTATTGATCTTCGATTGAAGCGAGCGGTTAAAATTGAAGCGAGCGCAAAAAAAAGCTTGCTAGATAAAAGCTTGCCGCGATTGAAGTGATTAAAACTAACTCACTAGATCAAAGCTTGCCGCAAAATTATGACGCAGTTCATTTGCTCTTTCATCGTTCCGACAGTTCCTGTTTCGATATTTATAGCTTTCTCAGGCCGCTAATCATCAGAGCTGGGCATTTACGCTGGAAGTTAACAAAATTAGTCTCTACGTTTGGGAAAAAATTGATAACAATAACCGATGTACTGATTACAGATGTACTGGTTGTGTCTACTTTTAGTCGGGAAATTAGTAAGTTATAGGGAAGAGGTAGGATTGGAGAGATTCATCCAACGAACTCTCCTGAAGACATTCACCAACCAGAAGACGAACTTTCTGAAGTAGGTGAGGATCTTCTTTAAGAAACTAGTACCATTATTGACGTCAGGTTATTAATACTCGTAATCTTGACTAAGTAGGTCAAAGTTAACATACGTTGGCAGTGAGGCCAACATAATTTTCGATATTACTTTGCCCCCATTCAACTAAAAGTGAAAAATGTTCAGTTTCTTTATTTTTAAATAAATTTTGCAAACTAAATGATAAAATATTGGATTCTGATTGCGATTATTTTCTCAATCTCGCTTCAAAATCAGAGATAAAAAAAATAAGCTAGAAAAGTTGTTAAGTTTTAAATAGTTAAAATTTATTTAATTAAATAGTTAAAATCAATTTATGCACTTTTTTTGAGTAAAGCAAATTTTATTCCAATACTATGGTAGCCATGATTTTTTATGACGTAAATAATGTGTTCCTCTTTGGGGTTTAAAATACGCTGTTTCTTTGAAAATAACACAATTGTAACGTTAATTTTTACTTGATTTGAAAAGTTTATGCTTATAATATTATTTGAAGTGAATTCAGATTTACTTTTTTAACACTTAATAAATAATTGATTTCCTTAAAATTGAACTACCGATCGAATAACTTAAATTAACCTCTGAATAGAAGGAATTTTTTTGATTGATTAAATATGTTGTAAACCAGAAGAGATTCAGTTATTTATATTATAAATAAAAAGTTTATTATGCATTGTGCAGATAGCAACTCTTTAAAAAATGTATGTTGTTGTAATTTTCACCAGCACAAATGAAGTTGAGTGTATTCCAAGTAATTGGCTTATTTCCGATTCTGAAGCTTACTGGCCGAATTCGGGTAATTGTGACATTGCACATGCCATAAGGACAAAGGCAAGTCCTGATCCAATGACTTGGAAATCGTATGCAATACGGTGTTTACCAAACAGCAATTGTTATAAGTGAAAAATAATTAGTCAAACAATAACCTTTTTAATCACAAATTAAAAATTATCTTAGATACTTTCAAAGAAGCAAATAAAAAGGCAAAATTAGCCCAGGAGGAATCAGACCTTGCATCAGAAAACGACAGAACGATTACTCAAAAGTAAGATCAAAGATTTTTAAGTTGTAAATTGATAAATTACACACAAGTAGACCTACCAAGTAAAGGTATAATTTGTTTTTTGTACTAATCTTGGCGAATGGTTCAACTATCAAAATATTATCATAAGTTGAGAAACAATGCTAATGTAAAAGTGTCAATTGTAAGCCAACTTGTTTATAGTTACTCTCCAAATACTGCATTGCGGTAAAAACAATCTTAATTGTTGCTGCAGTATAATAGTAGTGTTCTCTCCATCGGCAATTTTGATGCAAGCCTTGACAAATATACGCTTAACAGGTAACAAGTTCTATTGTATAACGTATTTCTGGCCATAGCCATGATACTGCAGACCAAAATACTCAGGGAAAGAACTGTTTTGTCAAAAATTACGCAAGCATTGTCCAAACCATAATTTGGCTTGATTTTGCAAATACGCCCAAATTTTTTGAAAGAATCAACTTTGGACCAAAAAAAATTCACTGTTTCAAAATTAACTGCTGCATTGTATTTTTGTTTTTTGTAGGCTGGCGGAAATGTTAATCAAACGTTTAATCCCCAGCTCACCACCACAATAGCGCCAACTTTTGTGGTCAAAATTGGTTTTCGAGCCTTTATCTTAACTTAAAAATCAACGCGATGAATTTTGACTTTTGTTTAAAACTAAAATCTTTTTTAGCTTTCACTTGACATTGATAAATTAATGCTTTTTCGTTTTGATTTGAAGCAAAAGCATCTTGAGTGCTTATAAATACTTTCTTAACTTTGTGTCTTCAATACACAAAAAGCTGGACACCCAAGATTGTTTTTAACTACTGCCCCAGTCATACCATTGTGCACTTGAAAAAAACATTTTGCATGACTTGGGTAGCCTTAACAAGAAGTTTTTTGTTATAATCAGGGAATCGAACCGTTTAAAATAACGTTCCGGTTCAGGTTCAGGTTCGGCAAATTTTATTTTTAAAGGTTCAGATCCGGTTCAGGTTCAGCAAAAAATTTTTTTTCGGATTTAGTTCCGGTTCAGGTTCAACAATTTTTTTTTTTAGGGGTTCAGTTCCGGTTCAGCTCCGGTTCGGGTTCGGAATATATATTTTTTTATCTATTTCTTACAAGCGTTAGAACTGTAAACACAATTTCTTACCTCATGTTATCATGGGCGCTCGTAGACGCGCTTCCTGGAGGAGTGATGGCAAACAGTCGGAAACACAAAAAATATTCTTAAAAAGGGTTTTTAAAAAAATTCTGGTACAAGTTTTAAAAAAATTAAATTAAACTAATTCACCGGCATGGGTCTTGGTTGTAAAAACCAAGTCTTACCAATAAATTTATTTATCAATGCGAGCGCCAAAAGCGGAAACGGAAGTTTTTTGTTGTTTTGTGATCTCGAAAATTTCTTATAGATTGCGTTTACATGAGTTTATATAGATCTTTCTTCGACTAGCCACTGATACACCTGTCTAAGAATTTTTTTATAATTTTTTAGTGGCGGCCCTCACGCAGAAGGTTTACTAGTTATGAAACGTCATTAAGGTTCATTTTTACTTCGAGCGTAGATTGGAGTATTCTTTGTTTCTTTTAATGATTTTTTTGCTTCGTTTTGCCTTTAAGCGCGGAAAGAAGTAAAAAAATTAATAAAACAAAAAATACTTCGTTTCAAGCCGGTAGTGGAAACGGGCCTTTATGTTACGTAATCTAAATTTAAAGTTTTAAACAAATTAAACATTTAGTCATTCAAGTTTATAATAATAAAAAAATGACGCATAAAGACTCTTTTCCCACTATGAGCGTGGAATGGAGTACAGTGGCGAGCAAAAAAGTAAGATTTTTTATTTTAAATTAAATTAAATTTTTTAATAATAAGTTAGTTGCAATTGAATTATATTTCTAAAAAAAAAATAAATTAATATTCGATTTAATATAATTTTTTGTGCTCTTTTAATGATATATTACTTAATATATATTAATATATTTCAATTTTAACAATGATATTTTTAAAAAATCTTAAAAAATAAAAAAGTCTTACTTTTTTTGTTCGCTACTGTACTCTTTACTTGATTTATTGACTTTATGTGCTCACTTAGATTTTAAGAGCGGAAAGATGGTCAAAAGAAACAAAGAATGCTCTATTCCACGCTCGTAGTGGAAACGAGCCTTAACTTTTAGAAGTTTTTAATGCATATTTATGTATTATTTTGTAAAATTTAAAATTTGAAAAAGCGAGTCCCCCTTTTGGTTCTCCTGGCGCACGTTCATGTATCTAGTGCACATATTTATTCTTCATTTCTCGGCTGATAAAGTCGTTTATGACGTTTCTTTATTGGCACACAAGTGCTCAAACAAATTGTGGCAACTTCAAACGGTAACATTTGATTTAACAATTACAACTAGAAATAAATTAATAATTAAATCAGTTTGTTGTATAAGATTTTTTTTTTCTTAAGATAACTGAAATCAAACTTTGCAATTTTGTATATTGATCACTGCTTGCTTACAAACTGGTACTAAGAACTTGCTGCTTTTTATTTTAATAAGTGTTTAGCGATGAAAGGGTAAAAATTAGGTGTGGGTCCAATTGTTTAAAAAAAGTCTTAAATTCAAGCAAATTCAAATTTACGGGAGACAATCATTTTTCAATTCGTAAAACCAGCAAAATGGTTTTTCAGCATTTGATTAAAGACTTTTTTGATAAACACTAGCTTGATATTGGCAGAAAAATACTCTGACTCCTCCATAATGTTTTGTTTGCCAAGCTAACTATTGGCGACCAAAACTATTTAGTTTTAACTCAAAGTCAGATTGTGCTACTAAATTTTGTTTGCAGGGGTAACTTATACAACAATGTAATTTGCTTATGGTTTTTCGGTTGCATTACTGACGCAAAACTTTTGTAATGAACCAGCAAATATTTGGTTCTTGTATTAAAAGTTATTTGTCCTGTTGCTACAATTTTGGTAGGCCTGAAAGTTAACAAAAATTTAATTTTAACGTAATACTTGATAAATGAAAAAGCACGCTAGATAAAGGCCTGTTTCCACTACGAGCGTGGAAAAAAGCATTCTTTGTTTTATTGCTTTTTTTTTGCGCTCGCTTCAATTTTAACCGCTCGCTTCAATCGAAGATCAATAAAAGAGACAAAGAATGCTCTTTTCCACGCTCGTAGTGGAAACGGGCCTTAAACGTTTTTGTTTTTTTTTGAAAAAATTTTGTTTTTTTGAAAAATCAAAAATTAATTAACTTTATTGCATTGCTTGCTCAACAATATTTTTTACTCAATCTCGACTGTTAGGGATACTATCATGCTAGTGAAAACCATTTGAGGCAACTATAAGTTATACTGAATTCGAATCATTCGATAAGTTTACACTGCTTTTTTTATTAAACTTCTCCACGCAACTAAATTTCAGTCGAGTGGCTCCCCAACAGCCTGCACTTTGCAGCTTTGATTTTTTAATGGCGTCAAATAATTTTGCTTCACCAACGATGGTTTCACTATGTTTGCTACGTCTCTATATTAATATGTATTTTTTTTAATAGTATGGCACTGTAAAAAGCTTAAGAACCAACTGCTTTAGCATATATTTAAAATTTCGCTTTCTTTATCTAGCAAGTGACATGTTTTTGCTTTAACTTCTCGCCTAAAAAGTCGTTTATAACGTTTCTGTATTGCCACACAACAAGTATCGTGACCAAAAAAATTGCGGCAACTTCAAAAACAAAATTGTAATTCTGATTCTTCTACAAATAACTTTAAAATTAAAATTAGAGCATCAAACGGTCGAACCGGATCCATTTAAAATAAAGTTCCGGTTCAGGTTCGGGTTCAGCAATTTTTTTTTCTACGGGTTCAGCTCCGGTTCAGGTTCAGCAAATTTTATTTTTAGGGGTTCAGTTCCAGTTGGGGTTCAGCAAATTTTATTTTTTCGGGTTCAGTTCCGGTTCGGGTTCAAAAAATAATAACGGTTAATACGGGTTTACGGATCCGGTTCGGGTCCGGTTCGACACCCTGGTTATAATTACATCACTTTTACAAAACTGAAAACAATTCAACAATATAGTTGTACAGTACCTTCCTTTTTTAAACAGTGGGTCGAGCTAGATTGCTCTAGAGCGGCATCTTCTGACAATTGGAAAGAAAAAAGGACGGGTTTGATGATAAACGTTAATAATATATATTGGATCGACTAAAACATAGCTGAAATAATTTTTGGTTTAATGCAGGTATTACTTAAGGAAAATTTTGCAAAAAAATGGTTGTAGAAATACTCTAGGGCAGTGTTTCTCAATCGGTGTGCCGTGAGAAGTTTCCAGGTGTGTCGCAAAAGATTTCGGAAACAAATTATCTAGGAAAGTCGAATTTTTTGGTTTTTGCACGTGAAATGACTGAGATTCGGAGCGAAGACCCGTTTTAATTTAGAAAGAACTGGTTTTGGGAAGGAAATTGACAAGAAAGAGCGTGAATTCAGGTGAAGACTTTTTATTAGAGAACAGCTTATTGTTGCGGCCAAAATGAGGAAATCAAAGCGGAAAATTGTGGCAAAAGCGTTTTTTCTTTATTTTGAGATCAAAAGCAGGAAATCGGCACTTTAACATAGGTGAAGACTTTTTTTTATGAGATCACATAATTTTGGGGACGAAAATCAAGAATCTTAGCTCAAGTGCGTCGCTAACGTCAGAAGATACTAATTGTATATCGCGTCTAGAGCACCCGCATAGTTAAAAAACAACTGAATTCAGGGAAAAAAACTCCATTCTGGATGCCAGAAAACCAGAAATTTGAGCCCAATTCTGGATGAAGACCTTTGTTTTAGAGATTACCTAATTTTGGGAACAAAAATTAGTAAAAATGGTTTAAAATGCCGCAATTTTTCATGAGTTTCAAAAGTGTGCCACAAACGAAAAAAGGTTAAAAACACTGCTCTAGGGGATGAAGATACTGTTTTATTTCAGCTGGGTAAAAGTTTATTACTTTTTATTTTATTTATCTCTATATTTATTCTCCTGACTTGTAGGAAAGCGACTGAGGCGCTAATAAATAGGGTAAGCAATTACCTCGACCTGCTTTCGGAAATGCCAAGATATTGCTGTCCGCTTGTAATTTAATGAAGATATGTTTAAATTTTAGAACTAGTTGCCAAGACCACCTAGCAGGGAAAGTGCCGTAAAGTGTTTTTCTCAAGGACACAACAGAATGGCGCGAGTAGGTTTTGAACCGAGACAATGTTGATCATACACACGGCACTCTGGCTCGACCACGCTGCCAACAATGGTTGTGTCGTGTTTTAACTGTTGCATAACACAAAGACACAGACTTGGTTATTCTACTTTTTTCCAATGACAAATCCTACTCTTTCAAAAAAGTTGTTTTGATGTGTTGATCAAAGGCAAGCTAACTTCAGATAAGAGTGTTTTTGCTTTTTAATGATAAAAGCTTTATTTTTAGGAGAAAACGCAAAAAACCAGCAAAACTTATGGAAAGCGAATCCGAAGCAACTTCTGATTCTGAAAAAGATAACAATTCACGCTTCAAAAGTAGGCTATGTAAACTTCTACCCAAAATTTTTTCTTCTTAGTGTATTTTCTATTTAGCTCTTTATATTTTTTGTTTCAATCCGTTTTGAGCTATGCTATTTTTTAGATATTTTTTTACGTTTATAGTAATACGAGCTTTTAAACTTTATCGCGATTCTTTCCCCCGAATTAAAAAGGAAAGTTTTAACTCAGTGCTTCTTAAACGTATTTGATATTGTTCACCCCAATTATTGAGTTTTGAATTTTATTCACCAAAAAAATTATTATATCAGCCCAAGTATCATATAACAAAAACATATTGATTTTTTGCATTGTATTTACAAGATTTATTTAACTGAGGTCCTTGGCGCTGATCACGTGCGTCGAACGAGCGAGATGTTTTTTTGCTATTTGTTATTTTTGCTATCGCTATGTATGAACTTCATCATTCACAAATAGTGAAAAATATCGAGAAGCGGATGAACTAATTATACATAAAACAAATTTTAAAAGTAGATAGATAATTTCATTATTCGAAGTTTTTTGCAGCATTTCCCATAATCACAAACTTATTACATTATTGGCATAGAGTATTTTTCGGGCCTTTCTGGCCTACATTACTTTTGTTTATCCTGTTTTTGGACTATATAAGCTAAGTAGCCTACTTGGCCGGTTTGTGTTTTTCTGAAGCGTAACCTTTATCATTTTTTTCTAATTTTAACTATTTTTATTGAGTTAAAAAATTGCATAGAGTAGCTGTAAAAAAGTTGTTTAAATTTGGTAAATTTTGACAGCTGAGTTTTTTAACCTTTTGAATCTACACCAATTGGATTGTTGACCTTTTTTTGTTCAAATACAAAATAAAATGTAATCAAAACAGAAGCGTAACTCATGCTATCGTTTAGTTATCAGTCAATCTTGAAAACTTGCAAGGAAAAATTTTTTTTATCAACTGAGTAAAAATCATACGTCCAAACGCCGATTCCTCTACGAATCTAATCCTGAGCGTCGAATTCAAGCTTATCTATCACAACTACACATAGCACCATATCTATTTAGAATGCAAATATCTGTTAGATAGAGTGTGTTCAAACGTCCACTAAACTTGAGGCTGGATCATATTCTATGAACCAAACTCTGCTATGATTCCACCAATGCACGCTTTAATGGCAGAGTTTTATATTTATCAAATGAATCAATGTTTTTTTCTGCTTTTTTGTTTTTGTGTGAAAAAAATTCATATTGAGGTAGTGCTGGCCTGCTTCTTGTAATACAAATTCTATAAATAAATTTCATTACTATCTTCGCAAGCTACAAGTTACACTTGTTTTGTGCTTCTTTTTCTTATCCACAGCCTTAATCATGTTTGTTATTAAATAATTATATTTGTTTACTTTTACATGTGGCAGAGCAGAAATAAAAGAAAATCGAACTAAATTATATTTAATTGAAAAAGTTGTAATTAGTTACTAGAATGATCCTGAACGTTCGCGCTACAAAGCTTCTAAAAGCAACTTTTTTGCACTTTGAGATTCGTGCAAGTTAACCCAATATAAAGCATATTAAAAATGTGTTTTGAAAGAAAATTTTTTAACTCCATTAATGCTTTTATCAACTCTCCGAGGCATCACACTGCGCATTTTGTTGGCATTGTACTATTTGGTAATTAAAATATAGTTCTGTCTAATTACCTGCTTCTTTTTGAGAGTTTTCTATCCTTTGTTGACTTACCCCTTATTTACTTCTTTCTATTGGTTCATACTGTACAGTATATACAAAATATCCATTGACTCGATTAAGAAACGCTGTTTTAACTGCAATAAGATTAACTAACTCTAATTCTTTTTTTGCTTTTATCGTTAAAAGTTTGACAATAATCTAATAATTTTTTTTATGAAAGCAGTTCGCTGTAAACGGATGCGCACGGAATTACCTTCTCCACCTGATATTACTTACTCAATGTGCGAAAGTAACATTTTTTTCCAGCGCGAAAACTCGACTTCGTCAAATCGTGTCATTCAGCATAGTGAGTATTATTATTTTTGATTACTTTATGGTTTAGTGCGACTTTTCATAGAAAACTAACTTTGGCGTTGAAGTAAATATTTTAGGGTAAAACTATTATTTTTTGTTGTCACAATCAGTCAGCTTAACAGTGGAACCGATTTATTATTCTTCGAATCAAGTCAAGGGTTTTTACAAAAAAATAGCCAGTAAAATTGTTTTAATTTAAAACCTTGATTTAGCTTTCACAGTTTATCAAAAACATGTACAAAATATTGTTCTCTATTGTATTTTAGTTTAGATGGTATAAAATTTGTTGTAAAAAAGGCTTAACCGAGGCGATTCATAACTTTTTTATAACAAAGTGTAATCTCAAAACAAAAATTTTGAAGTTAATTCTTAATACTGTCCAATAAAGTCCGTAAGTTGATTTCAATGCTCTTAATTGCTATAAATAAAACATCGATTTTGGGTTTTGATGATTGCAACGATTTCTTCTGATGAATATTGACCAGAGCGTACTAAAAGCTTCGGCCCTTTATTCTTTAATAAATTTTAGTAAAGTTTTATTTTGTTATATTTTTTTCATTTGATATTGTATTTGTACAAGAAAGTAAAAAAATTAGTTGATTGAAAATTTAACTTTTTTGTGTTTCAGCAGAATTCGTTAATTCAACTCCAGTGACACCGAAAAATTTGATTCGTGATAAAGAAGGTAGGTTTTTGGAGAGGTTGATATGTGCTGGTAAATTAACTACAACAACAACAATAAAATTTTATATGCCTTACACAAAAATGTAGTATTAAAAAATTTTTTTAGATGCAAGAGACAAAATTGTACTCCGCGAATTATCAAATATTAAAGTTAACATGGAATTAATAATGGAGGAGCTAAAATCGTTGCGCAAAGAAATTGCTCAAAGTAAACAACCTGAAAATACTTTCTTCGAGCTCCCTGAGGGCATACATCTGCCACTAAAAAGTATAGAAGAAATTGATTCAATGGAAAAAAGTTTGGAGGATAAACGTGTAATGGACGTTTTGGTAAGACATTTTATTCTGATTTAACCGCATTGCAATTGTTTTAAAAAATAAAATTCCTTTTACCTTTTCTAAATATCAATCAAATGATTGTGGAATATTTTTGGAGTAATTTAAACCATCAGTTATTTTTTATAATAACTAAATTACTAATTTTGCAATTATAGAACTTAAATATATTCGAAATTCATAGGATGTTGATTAAAACATTTTTAACTACCACTCATAAAATTACTTTCTTATAAGTTTGCGTTGAAAAAAAGTCTTAAATGCGAATTGTTACCTGGAAAAAATATACAGTAGACTTCTGTTAATCCCGATTCGGTTAATGCAGAATTTTGCTCTACTCGGATAAAACAGTACAATTATAATTTTTAAATAAAAAGCTTGGGATTATCCGGAGTTTTGCCTAAATCGGATGATTTTGTCTGCAAATCGAATTTGGGTTACCCGAGGTTTTTTACATAACCGTATTTTTAAATCTTTTTTTTTTAATATTTTAATTTTTGTAGATTTCTCGCTTGAAAATTATCGGAGGAAATAACCTCAAAGATAATTGTTGGAGAGTGATGCAGAACATCATAAGTAATGAATTGTGCCAATTCTACAACTGGTCGGGTAAAAGTGGTTGGAAAGGGAGGATGAATCCAGAAAAAAAAAAAGCTTTTCATCTTTAAAGCTTTCACAAGCTGTTAAACGTAAGTTTGAACTTCATATATATGTATTTTGTTTTTGTCAAACCAAATTTTAATTTAGAATTTTAATAAAGAGAAAATTTATTTGATCATAGTGTTGTTATATTAGTAATGGTACATATACAATAATGGCTTTACAAAAAGAAAGGAGCTTGTGCTTGAAAGAAAAAAGAAGGCCCTTTTATAGGAACTCTATGAAACAAAATAATTACATTTTTAAAATGAAAACTTTACGCTATTTTTAATGTCTTTTCTTTAGATTAAAGCGCAGACTTTTAATTAAGGACATGAATTTAAAAATTTTTAAAGCTTCATAAAATTGAAGACCAAAAAAAGGTTTTAATTTTAATTGAACAGCTTTGTAAAGCTGTGATGGTGCTACGGTAAAAGGGGGACCAATTTTTGTTTAGGAAAGGAAAAAATTAATGACGTTTTTTACGAGAGGTTTGGTGCGGCCACTTGTTTTGCCCTATACTAAAACCGCTACTGCAATGTACTTAAATGAATTAAAAAAAAAACTTTAATGTCATCTTCAAAATTTTTTGGCTTTCTATGTCCTTAAAAAAAATCTTAAACTTAAAATATATTTTAAAAATAACGCGTGAAAACAAAGAAAAGCAATTATTTAGTTTTAACGCAATATTGTTAAAATTTATTTTAAGTTCCAGTTTTTTTTTTAAAAAGAGCTTAAGAAGCTGAAAACGTTCAAAAATTAACTGTATTTATTAGTTTAATTGTGTTGCTGGACTTATATACAAAACATATCAATCAACGTCCCGGCCAGTCCCCTAAAGCAGTGGTTCTCAACCTGTGTCCGCAAAACTTTTTAAAAAACATTGAACCATTGCTCCGCTATCCTTTTTTTTGTAGACACTACTTTTTAGAAACAAAAGTAAGAACTCCGAGACAGATTTAAAGTGAAAACCTTTTTAGCAACATTACTTTTTAGGGAAGAAAATCAAGATTTGTACTCTTGTCTAAGTGTGCCATGAAAGGTCTCAAGAAAGAATTTTGTAAAGGCTCCAAAATGTGCCGCAGGCGTGAAACCCTGCCCTAGAGTAAAAAGATGTACAACTTGTTTTCAATGTCTGTAATCTGACTATGTCTACAATTTTTTTCACCAGGTCACATTGCAATGTGACGTAACTGGTAATCGAACCGACATCGCTTGCAGACTTGAATAAACAATCGCTTATCGCTTTTCTCCGCATAATTGGTGTCCTCTGTGTGTTGCTTTATTTCTTGCTAAGTATAGCTTGCTCCAGTGCGCTCGTTTGCTCATTTCGTTTGTTTCGCTGTATGTTGTAGTTTGCTTTTAGACTTGCTCGGATTTTCAGTTGATTAAACCTTTTATTTGAGGAAATGTTATACTCTTTATAACACAATGTGTTTACAACTTGTCACAAAAACGAGCCGATTAATTTAAAATTCACAAAAAAGCTATAAATTTTTTATGCTAATGTTCATTGCTTTGTAGTCTGCAGGTAATTTGTAAAATTTGCGTGTAAATATGAAATGTATAAACTTGCTTTTTTTTATATCTCTGCAATTATTTCAGATGCAATTTTGGGCAGCAATCCAAATACCACTGAAGCTGAAATTGAAAAAGAGTGCAGCAAGTGGATGCGCAACTGGCGAGACCGGAGTGGTGGAAGAAAACATTAGCTCAATAAAATTATGATTCATGTAATTTACTTTAAAATAAAAGAAACTGATAATTTGGAATTATGACCGTTTTTTATAATATTAGACAAATTGTTAGAAAAATTTTAGTGATGAAATATAATTTTAACGTATAGCTTAAATCATATAATGATGAAAGGCTGTCTGAGAATAACAATAACGGCTCTATATCAAATGCAACGGACATACGATACCGCGTCAATATCCACACTGTGAGTAAACGACATCAGGTCAATATATAATCTATACTGTGGCATTGTATCAGCACTGTATTGGCTCGATATTAGGGGCATCGTATACGATACCGCGCCAATATCCATACTGTGTGCAAACAACATTCGGCCAATATACAACCTATACTGTAGCATTGTATCAGCACTGTATCGTCTCGATATTACGATACTGGGCCAATATCCATACTGTGTGCAAACGATTATCACACAGTATTGGGCCAATACATGCATGTATCGTAAAAGGATACCGATACAATATCGTGCCAATTTCACATTGTTTCCTGGGACGTACAATTTTCCTTCTATGATTTTCAAAAAGTTTGCTTATGCTAATGATTTAGCATTGTTGCACTCTTCTGGAAACTGAAAGGACTTGGAGGGGACTTTAATCCAAGACATGTCCACACTTTCAGCGTATCTCCAGACTTGGAGATTGAAGCTCAGTCACACTAAGACGGTGACGGCAGCCTTTCACTTAAATAACCGAGAGGCCGAACGTGAGCTAAAGGTCTACAACAACGGTAGACTTTTACCATTCTGTCCAAACCCTACTTATCTTTGAGTAAAACTGGACAGATCGTTCACGTTTCGTCATCATTTAGTGGCATTGCGCAAAAACTATCCTCGCGCGTCACGCTGCTGAGGCGACTCGTGGGCTCGGGATGGGGTGCTGGTGCTAAAACACTACGCATAGCCACCTTATCTCTAGTCTACTCAACAACTGAGTACTGTGCGCCAGTCTGGTGTTGCAGTGCTCACATTCGGCTCATCAACAGTGTCTACACCATTGCTTCTCAAAGTGAGCCACTTTGCTCCCTAAAGGAGGGATTCTTAATTTGAAGGGAGGAAAATTTGTTAAAGGAGGAATCAATCAATCAATCAATCAATCTATTTATTTGTTTTGTGCTTCAAAACGAAAAATACACCAATATATGTGAAAACAAATTTTCAAAAGCACAGGAAGGCAGCGAAACAGGCTGTGTTTTTCTGATAAAAAAAAAATTTTTTTTTTTATCAGAAAAACACAGCAGTACACTTACAAAAACACAGTATATTTAGAAAAACAATGAAGATTAAATAGCAATATTAGTTGTTATTAAATAAATTTCCATGTGCCAGCTGACTTCATCAAACTGTTGTGGCATCTTATTTAATATTGACAAGTTAAAAAAAGTTTAAATTTCTTCTTAAATTGATTATAAGAAAGCGACTTTAATTCGAAAGGTACTTCTTGCCATATTTTAGGTCCAATGTAAGAAAATGTCTTTTTACCTAATTCTGTTCTCTTTCTAGGTTGAAAGTAATTTTGTTGCGCTGCCAGTCTTGTTTTATAATGATGTTTTTGGGTTATACTTACAATAGTTTGGGACTCATTTTTTGCTGAATTTTTATTAAAGCAAAACATTGTTTTTGCCATTTCAAGTTTAACAATATCTTTTATTTTTAAGAAATTCAATTTTTGAAAAAGAAGATTTGTATGTGACAAAAAAGGACTATTTGTAATAATTCTTATGCGTTTGTGTATTCTTACCAGTGGATCCAGGGCAGTAGTCGAAGCCAGTCCCCATGTTGAGACACAATGTTGAAGATAAGAGTAAATTAAAGCATAGTATACTGTTTTTAGTGTTGTAGTGTCAACGTAATTCCTCAGTTTGAGTAGTGCCCAGGAACCATTGGAGAGCTTAGAGCAAACATGTTGTATATGAGACTTCCAAGAAAGCTTATCATTAAAAATTACACCCAAATATTTTATTTCATTTACTTGTTCTATATTTGTCTTTCCTATTGTAATATCAAAATGCCAGGCTGATCTTTGTTTGGTTAATACCATAAATTTTGTTTTATTAGTATTTAATGATAATTTGTTTAGTTTCAACCATTCATCAATTTTGACCAGTTCAGAGTTGACATTTTTATTCAACAGTTTTGGACAAGAGTTTGTCAGTGTGAGAACTGTGTCATCTGCAAACAATTTCGTATTAAAATTGGATACTAGAGGCATGTCATTGATGTATAATAAAAATAGTAAGGGTCCAAGAGTAGAGCTGTCGTTATGCTGACTGGGGTTACGATGACAACAGTCTGGACGGTGAGTGCTTGGCTGGCTAGGCAAGAATTGTCTTGCCCTCCTATATAATGCCAAGGACGCTGCCAGTTTTTATTCCGGCCGCTGGAACACTGGCACCAATCCAGATCTAGCTTTCGCTAGTGTAGGTCCAAACAGTCGCTTACCGGATAGACGTGTCCTTGAGAAGTTTCCCAGGTCACAACATCGACCCTCGCTTATTACACCACCAAGGTTTGCTATGGCAGTGCCAAGCATGCCTGTTAAGCGATGGAACTTCCGCAAGGCCAAATGGAGTCACTACATTGCTTTGACGAATAAATTCGCAAAGACTTTGTTGCCGCCTGATTCACTTGATGTGGATGCGGCTTACCAGGACTTCTGTAACATCATTAAGAAAGCAGCCAAGAAGACTATCCCACGCGGGTATCGAAACAACTATATTCCGTGTTGGGATGCAGAGTGTGAATCCCTCTATAAAACCTTTCTGCAGTCTCCTCAGGGAGACGACTCAAGTTTGGCTGCTACAACTCTGCTTGCCAAGCTTGACAGAAAACGGAGGGATCGATGGTCCGAAGCAGTTCGGAGCATTGACTTCTCACACTCTAGTCGAAAAGCGTGGAGTATTTTGAACAACCTTACTGGTAGGTCACGACACTCTCCTCGTCATTGTCCCGTTTCAGCCGATGCTATTGCATCTCAGCTGGTTAGAAATGGGAAATACGAGGCTGTTGATCGCAAGTCATCTCGACTTGTCTGTAAAGAAGTGTCTGACCTTTGGAGGGCCACAACACCAGACGCAGTAAATATCTCTGACAATTTTTCACAGAGAGAATTTGCTGCTGCCCTTCAACATTTAAAACCAGGTAAAGCTCCGGGTCCTGATTCCATCTGCCCCGAGCTTATACTCCATGCTGGAGCTGCTTTGAAGTCCTGGTTACGTGACTTCCTTTCTTCCTGTTTGCGCCGACTCAAAATTCCCAAGATCTGGAGAAGAGCGCTTGTGGTCGCGATCCCAAAACCAGCAAAGCCCGTGGGGGACCCAAAGAGTTATCGACCGATATCTCTGCTCTGTGTCCCCTACAAGATCCTCGAGAGGCTTATCTACGCCCGCGTTGAACCATTAATCGATCCACTGCTCCCTAAAGAGCAGGCTGGGTTCCGACGCGGGAAGTCAACCGTAGATCAAGTTGTTCTGCTAACCCAGAACATCGAGGATTCTTTCGAGGCTAAAAAGAAGGCCGGTGCCGTATTTATCGATCTGACAGCTGCTTATGACACTGTCTGGCACCGTGGCCTTACCTGCAAGCTGCTGAGACTACTTCCGGATAAGCACATGGTCAAAATGATCATGGAGCTTGTCCGAAATCGAAGTTTCACCCTTACCACCGGTGACAGCAAGCAAAGCAGGCTACGCCGTCTTAAAAACGGCGTTCCTCAGGGATCGGTCTTGGCTCCCCTCCTATTTAACATCTATACGTACGATCTTCCTTCCATGATTTCCAGAAAGTTTGCTTATGCTGATGATTTAGCATTGTTGCACTCTTCTGGAAACTGGAAGGACTTGGAGGGGACATTAAGCCAAGATATGTCCACACTGTCAGCGTATCTCCAGACTTGGAGGTTAAAGCTCAGTCACACTAAGACGGTGACGACAGCCTTTCACTTAAACAACCGAGAGGCCAAACGTGAGCTAAAGGTCTACAACAATAGTAGACTTTTACCGTTCTGTCCAACCCCTACATACCTTGGGGTAAAACTGGACAGATCGCTCACGTTTCGTCACCATTTAGTGGCATTGCGCAAAAAACTATCTTCGCGCGTCACACTGTTGAGGCGACTCGTGGGCTCGGGATGGGGTGCTGGTGCTAAAACACTACGCATAGCCACCTTATCTCTAGTCTACTCAACAGCTGAGTACTGTGCGCCAGTCTGGTGTCGCAGTGCTCACACTCGCCTCATTGACAGTGTCTTGAATGACGCCTTGCGCATAGTTACTGGATGCCTGCGTCCCACTCCAACGGACCACCTACCTGTACTTTCAGGCATCCAGCCAGCTGAGCTTCGCCGACTGGGAGCGACACTCTCCTTGGCTTACCGTGGATCTCTGGACCCCGATCATATTTTGCATGGTCTGTTAAATGGGTCCTCAGATACTGGCCAAGTGAGACTAAGATCCAGACGCCCGTTTGTGCCAGGTGCGCGGAATCTCTTGGACAATCTTGCCAGACTTGGCATCCGCGCCTCTGAATGGACGAATCACAAATGGAAAGCGGAGTACTGTGAAAATGCTTCCAGGCTCCGTGCTTTTGTGCCCGGGACCAGTGTCAGGCCTGTTGGGATGGGCTTACCCCGAGCAGCTTGGGTTAAGCTCAACCGCCTGCGGACTGGTGTTGGGCGATTCCATTCGTCCATGCACAAATGGGGTCTCGCTCCTTCACCGAATTGCGAGTGCGGCGCCTCAGAGCAAACCGCAGACCATGTACTAACAATGTGCCCCATACATCGGGCACCACATGGAGCACGCGGTCTGACGGTTTTGGATGACGAAACTCGATGCTGGCTTAATAACATCGCTGCCAGCATCTGATCCAGGCAGTGCAGCAGTCTGGGGTAGTAAAAGGATAAACCCTCGGCCCCAGTTCTGTTTGTGTCTGGCCTGGAGTGGATGCCCTTCAAACGATGACGACGACGACGACGACGACGACGACGACGACGACGACGAGTAGAGCCCTGTGGTACACCACAAGTTACATAATTGAATTTTGATTTAGTGTAGTTTACAACTGTAAACTGTAGTCTGTTATTTAAATAGCTTTTAAGGAGCTGTAGTGGCAATCCACGGATGCCATATTTTTCCAATTTTGCAATCAAAATTTGGTGATTTACAGTATCAAATGCTTTTTTAAGGTCAAGAAACACAGCACAAGTATATTTTTTTTGGTCAATATTTTCAGCAAAATTATCAAATAATTGCCTTACAGCATCTGATGTAGAAGAGTTTTGTTTAAAGCCAAATTGAAGAGGTGTTAATATTTTGTTTTTATTTAAATAAGAGTAAATTCTTTCGTTGCTTTCATTTTTCAAAGATCTTACTAAATGAGCTAAGTAGAGATATGGGTCTGTAGTTGCAGCACTGATCCTTGGCATCACCTTTATGAATTGGTACAATTTGTCCAATTTTAAGAATTCTGGGGTAAGTCCCAGTGCTAATGCAACTGTTATAGAGTCTTGTTAAAACTGGTGCTATGATCAGTGCACTCATAGCTATATATTTTATGGGTATTCCATCAGGGCCTGTACTCTTTGATTGGTTCAATTGCCTTATATGTTTTAATATGTCAGATTCTGTTATTGGCTGAAGATAGAAAGAAGTGCACCTTTGAGTAATGAATGATGTGCTGCTACGAATATTAGCTGAATTGGTTAGTTTAATATTTGCAGCCAGTTTTTGTCCAATCTCAGAGAAATAATTGTTTAGCATATTTGCCATTTCTTTCGAACTAGTTATTTTTTCTCCTGTATCACAAGTTAGCTCTGTGATGAGACTAATTGTTTTTTTTTTGTATTGGGCAATATCATTAATAGTTTTCCATAAGAACTTCATGTTATGTTTAGATGCTAAGACAAGTCCCTGATAATATTTTCTTTTTGCTTGTTCTTTCACATGGGTTAACTTGTTGCGGTAAGTTTTGTATAACTGTACATCATTTGCAGATCCTTTTAAACTAGCAATGTATAATTTGTTCTTTGTTTTGCTTGAGATTAATATTCCTTTTGTTATCCATGGTTTACTATTTAATTTTTTTTCTTTTCTAGATTTTCTTCTTAGAGGAGCATGCTTACTTCATGTGATGTTAAAAATATCAAGAAATCTCTCAAATTGCTCATCAACAGTACAATTATTATAAAATATATTCAAGTTTTCACTAAGTTCAATTAAAAAGTTTTCAGTATTAAAGTTTTTTGTATCTCTTACAATAATGTTTTGCTCTATGGTCTTGTGATTGGTGTTAGATAATAAAAGTACTATTGGCAAATGGTCTGATATATCTTCAGTTAATATATGGGAGGTAGTTTTTTGAGTTATGCTGTTGCTATAAAAGTGATCTATCAATGTTGCACTACTGTGAGCTATCCGAGTGGGATATTTAATTAGTGGCAGGCATCCTAGGCTAAATAGCGTATCAGAATAATTTTTTATTACAGTTTTCGTATCACTTTGCAGCAAATCAATATTGAAATCCCCACATAAATAGTATATTAGTTTCTGTTTGTTTAAATTTTCAATAGCTTTTTCAAAGGATGATTGAAAATCAGAAAGTTTTGAATTAGGGTGTCTATAAAGAACATTAAACACTTTTTCTGTATTGTTTAACTGTATTTTTACTCATATCTTCTCACATCCCATTATATTTAATTGATACTCGGTAGTGATTTTATAACTTAAAGTGTCTTTTATAAACATTCCCACTCCACCAGCATTTGTTGAAGAGTTATTATGTATAAAAGTGTATCCTGGCAAGAAAGTTTTTAGATTTGAGTTTAGCTTTGTTTCCGATATAGCTATAATTTCTGGCATCTTACCTAGCACTGACAATAGCTCCTCAAGTTTTTCAAAGTTTGTGTTTAAGCTTCTTATGTTAATATGTAATATACAGAAGTCTGTGTTATTTGCATATAGATTTTGGAAGTCTGGTGTGGATATGTAACAATTGTCAGCATCAAGTAATTTGTAATCTGAAAGTTTTGGAAAGATCAGTTTGTTATTAAGATTTAATTCTGTTAACTCATTGTTACTTAAGTTTTGAAATGGGAAAATACGTACATTTCATGCAATGATAAGATTGATTTGCTTGTTGGAGAGTTTCGAAATCACTTTTTGTCAAGCTGGTGTATTTGAAATGTGTCCACAGCTGGCAGGTGTCACAGGAAATAGATTTTTGGTTACGTTTGCAAGGTTTGGCACAACTAATACAAGGGTATTTGATAGGCATACTGAAAGTTTATACAATAATACTTAAAAAAAAGAAAACAAACTTTTATACAAATTAAAATGGCAAGTAAACTTAAATTAAACAATACTTTGAGACATTATACTTTTAAATTAAACAAACTTTCGCATCAATATTGATGCAATGTTAAGTGTCACTTTGAAAGCAAATTTTACACTCATCAAAATTCCATCCTCATTATATGAGAAGACCATCATCAATTTCCAACAAATTTTCAACAGACTCATCTTGAATGACAGCTACTCAAAAACCAAAACCAACAGCAACTTCCAAGAATTAAAAGCAGCAGGCATCTTCTTGTTGTTTAAATTCAAGTTTAAATTAAATAAACTTCAAGACTTTCAAACAAACTTTTTTTTTTTTCAAGAAAAAAATAAAACTGATAAGAAATCAATGGAGTTCAAAATGCTGAATTTGAATAAAAAGTAAAGCTGAATATAACTGCTTTCTAATATTTGATCCAGAAAAATATCAATCAAACACCTCAGTCATTTAGATTTCTTTTACATCAACATTAACATCAATTAGTTTATTCAGTATAACTTATTCCAATAGAATGTAATCCAGTATATCTTATTCAACTAGAATGAATCCAGTATAATTTATTCCAATAAAATATAATCCAGTATATCTTATTCAAATAGAATCAATTATATATTTTAGTTTAAGCGCAAACCTTAAACATAGCTCGCTCTCCGCCGCTGATAACTTATTCAAATAGAATGTTAACTTATTCAAATGGGAACGCTGATAACTTATTCAAATAGAATGTTAACTTATTCAAATAGGAATTTGAGTAAATGTTATAAAAATTTTTTAATTTACCTAATGATGCTATTACTATAACCTTAATTTGTTTGTTACACTTTTTAATACTTTATTATGATGCAATAATTTATTACCAACCAACTTTATTAATACTTTATTACACCTTTATGATGTAATAGAGTAGACAACATTGTAATGGCACAATCCAGCACACTTGGTAATACCTTGTCCAGAGAATAGGCTACTGTGCAACAGTAACTAAAAAGCGCTTGCTTAGAAGAAGAAAAGTATACGACCTTAAGTGTACAGGCCTGCGTGTTGCTTTTGTGTGGCCCTAACTGATAGCAGTGACTGTTGAAATAGTTTAGTTTTTATAAACCGTTGGTAGACTGTAACAGTTTTTTATGTTTTAGCATTTATTGCAGACACTTCTTTTATGTTTTGTATAATTAGTAGTACGAAAGTAATATTCAAACATACGTAAAGTAATTTAAATTCTGCAAAACGTCAAAAAAGAGAACTTCAGAAAAGATTTTGTCATTTTCTAACAGCAAGAGAAAAAAGACTCGTGGATACTCTGTGAGTTATCTAAAGCTAGGATTCATTCCAGATGACGCTGATGAAACAAAACCATACTGCTTATTGTGCTGTAAATCTCTTTGTAATGATTCGATGAGAAACAAGAAACTGGAAGACCATTTAAAAAATGTCCACTCAGAGCATGCAGAGAAACCTCTCGAATATTTCCAACGTCTTAACGAGCATAGGCAGAAAAATAGGCAAATGTCACTAGCATCCATGTTTAAGGCGCAAACTAATTTGAATAAATGTGGATTGCAAGCTAGCTATGAACTCAGTTTTCTTTTGGAAAAGAAATCTCGACCGCACACAGAGGGCGAAGAGTTGTTCAAACCAGCGTTTGAGATATATCACCGAACAATGCTTGACAGTGGAACAGCAGGCCATCAACTTGCCAGTCTGCCATTAAGTAATGATACTGTTCGACGCCGCATAGACGAAATTTCCACTGATATCCAGTCACAATTGAATGATATTCTTCGTATGACAAAATTTTCATTGGCTCTGGATGAATCGACCGTTCGAAATAGTGAAGCCTTACTTCTGGGTAATGCTAGGTTCAAATACGATTTCAAATTTGTCGAAGAAATGATTTTTTGCCAGTCTTTGGAAACAACCACTACAGCTCAAGATATTTATGATGTAGTCAAACGGTATTTCACTGAAAATGACATTCCAATTTCCAATATTATTTCTGTTGCTGCTGATGGTGCTCCTGCAATGATGGGAAAACATAACGGAGTACTGAAGCTTCTGAAAAATGACAACCCAAGAATGATGGCGGTACACTGTATTATTCATAGAGAGAATTTGGCAGCTGCATCAATTAGTCGTGAAGTGAACCAACTATTAGAGAAAGTTATTAGTGTAGTCAACTGGATTAAATCCCGTCCTTTAAATGAAAGGATGTTCAAACAGTTGTGTGAGGAGATGGAGGAAGGCCACATAAGGCTACTTCTGCACACTCGTGTACGATGGCTATCAAAAGGTAACTGTTTGGAACGATTTGTAGTCCTGTATGACGCGATATTGGAATTTGTTGGTGGCAGAGAAGAATTTCAGTTTTTAAATTCAAGCGAATCTAAAGCATTGATTTCATATCTTGCGGATATTTTTGGAAAACTAAATGCTTTGAACAAGGAACTACAGGGTAAACAGAAGACACTAATGGACTGCAAAACCCAAATTTTTGTCTTTATTGATAAACTGAAGTATTTTACTGCCCAAATTTCAAGAAAAAACTTTTCTGGATTCACACATCTTGGCAAATGTGAATCAAGTGATAACATCCTCCGAATAATATCGGAACATCTTTCAAAGCTGGTTGTTGAGTTGAACTCTAGATTTTCAGATCTAAAACTGATAAAGTTTCCCTCATGGATTGCACAGCCATTTCTCTTTAATTGTGAAAGTGAGGAAGGTTTAGCAATGGACAGCAATCTGGCTGATGAGCTACTTCACTTGCAACATGATGATGCAATGAAACCGATTTATGCATCCAAAAACCAGCTGATGTGGTTAGATCCGTAGGTCTATGCCAAGTATGTTGAATTAGCTCAAGTGGCAGAGCAAACACTTTTGCCATTTCCAACTACCTATTTAGTTAAATGTGCTTTTAGCGCCGTTACAGACATTTTGACAAAGAAAAGAGGAACACTGGATATTTGCAAGCGTGGAGATCTTCGTGCAAAACTGACATGCTTCTCTCCTCGATTTTCTTTGCTAACGTATCAGCATGAGGCTCACGGGTCTTACTAACTATAAATAACAATTTGTTTCTAAATTTGTTTGGTAAAACTTTTTTAATTGTTCTTTTGAAGTCTTTTTAAATTGTTATTTCTAAAATTGTTCGTTTGCAATGTTGTAATTCTAGCTCTGAGATAAATCTCTAAAAGACACAGGAACCATATTCAGGTAGTGGGCCTACACACCTTGTCGCAATTTTATATTTATGATTTCTCTTGGGGAGGAATTGACAGTGTTTCCGTTTGTAAGTGAGGAATATGAAAAAAACTTTGAGAACCACTGGTCTACACCTTGCTTATAGTCACTGGATGCCTGCGTCCCACTCCAACGGACCACCTACCTATACTCTCAGGCATCCAGCCAGCTGAGCTTCGCCGACTGGAAGCGACACTCTCCTTGGCTCACCGTGGATCTCTGGACCCCGATCATATCTTGTATGGTCTTTTAAGTGGGTCCTCAGATACTCGCCAAGTGAGACTAAGATCCAGACGCCCGTTTGTGCCAGCTGCGCGGAGTCTCTTGGACAACCTTGCCAGACTTGGCATCCGCGCTTCTGATTGCACAAATCACAAATGGAACGCGGAGTATTGTGAAAATGCTTCCAGGCTCCGTGTTTTTGTGCCAGGCCTGTTGGGATGGGCTTACCCCGAGCAGCTTGGGTTAAGCTCAACCGCCTGCGGACTGGTGTTGGGCGATTCCATTCGTCCATGCACAAATGGGGTCTCGCTCCTTCACCGAATTGCGAGTGTGGCACCTCTGAGCAAACCGCAGACCACGTACTAACAGCGTGCCCAAAGCATCGGGCACCACATGGAGCACGAGGTCTGACGATTTGATTGACAAAACTCGATGCTGGCTTAATAACACCACTGCCAGCATCTGATTCAGGCAGTGCAGCAGTCTGGGGTAGCAAAAGGATAAACCCTCGGCCCCAGTCCTGTTTGTGTCTGACCTGGAGTGGATGCCCTTCAAACAACGACGACAACGACGAGTGAAATAAATTGCTTACGACATCCAAATCAAGGTCCGAAACATGCATTTTAATTTCTTTTTAAAGCAATGTTTTGGGAGAGATACTAAATTCAAGGTAGCTGTAGATTAACTGTAACAGACAGAAATTAATTTTGATGTTTGCTCTCTGGGGGTACTGTTGCAGTTCGGTTAAAATAAAACTAAACAATTTATCTTGCTGCTGTAGATTTAGTTTTTTTGTATTATTTTTTGTTCCTCTGTTAAAGCTTGATTTTGAACTGAAAAAATATTAGCTTTAAAAAATGTTTACCTAATCGAGTTACAGTACTTCGTTTTCCTAAATTTTATTAATTTAGTTTGAATGTTATAATGGTAAGGGTGTTGAGTACCAACTTTAAAGGATTCCTAGAAGACTTGCTTGTTGCAGAAAGAAAAAATTAAAATAAAAAGTTTTTTTGTAATCGAATTAGCTCGAAACAGATAGCCCTGATCATAATAAAAATCTTTATTGGAATAAACGTGAGAAAGTTGCAAAACCAAAGATTAACAAAGTTTGACTCGTAGCTCTCCACCGCTTCAAATTGCAGCAGAGCTGCTCAATTGAGCGTCGTTCTTAGCAAATCGCAAAATCCATCATAAAAACATCAAGTAACAAAAATATTAAAAAATGTCGGGTTTCGAGGCCAATTTAAAAAACAAGTGAGCAAGACCACATAAACTCGAGACTGAGACAAGATTTAAAAAATTGGTCTCTAGATTGTCCTTGTATATTTTTAGTTAATCTCTATATTTAGACTATCCTCCTGACTCGCAGGAAAGTGATGGAGGCGTTAATTCATAAGGGTAGCAATTACCCCGACTTGCTTCCGGAGATGCCAAGATATTGTTGTCCGCTTGAAATTTAATAAAGATATGACTGAAATTTAGAACTGCTTGCCAAGACCACCAAGCAGGAAATGTGCCGTAAAGTGTCTTTCAAAGCATACAACAGAATGAAGCGAGTAGGTTTTAAACCGAGACAATTTCGAACATAATCTCGGCGCTCTAATCACCCAACTACGCTGCCGACGTCATTGCCGCTATCTTCACCCCTTTCAACCTTGCTAACACACCGCGTGGAATCTACGTGGTGTGCTTGTCGAGAAATGCCCCTGTTTTAGGAATATTGCAGGGCAGAAAAAATTGCCTCCATGCCCCACTTTACCGATTTCGGTGGGCCGGGGCACATCTTCTATATTTGGGTCGCTTTGCCAACAAATCACCTAAGGAAGGCGTAGCCGAAAACAGGTTCAAGACATGATTTATTTTACTTTATACATAACTTCTTATCTAAACTATGCAAAATTGTTATTTAACAACACAATACTGCAGATTGCTGGGGCTCTTCAGAAGAGTGCTCAATGGCTTCAGTATTCAGAGCAATTATTCTTATTTAACAAAACACAAATATTTAAAACATTTTATTAAAATAGTCCCAACAGACTGTTTCGCCTGTGCAGCTCATTAGGGGACACAACATCTAAAAAACTAATACTAGTTACGCTGAAAAAACAAGGTAAACCAAAATTGAAAGTTACAATAAATACTACACCTCAGCAAAAGCTCACTTCTTAGAATAACGCCCCAAAAATCTGAATTTAAACGATTGTTTTACTACAGTGATTGATTGATTGATTATCAAATGGTTACTTTTGTTATGATTTAAAAGAAAACATGCTATAATGTTGCACATAGATAAATTTAATCAAGCAGCCGCAAAGCTTAAAGTGTAGAAATGTTTATGGATCATGAATTGGTAGAGCGTTGTAGAAGAATCGACAAGTTAAGTAGCGCATAACTAACAAAATAAGAGGAAATAAAAGAGAAAAAATGATAGAAAAAACAGGTATGTGGGCAGGGCCGGATTAAGCTGCTGCGGGGCTCGTAGGAAAATTTCTGTTGGACCCTAATTTTTGCAGGTCCAAAGGACAAATTAAACATAATTTTTATTAAATGACAATAAAAATTGCATTATCATTTATCCAGAGAAAATACATCATGTTGTAAAATTTAATACCTGTCCAAATATGAAATTGTCCGGAGGACAATTCCATTTATTGGCCTAAACACTACGCAGAAATTTTTTACAATCAAAATTGTCACCATTTTACAATAAAGTCAAAATGACTGTTTTTGCTCTCATTGTTTATCCCAAGGACGTTACCTGACTTTAGCTTTATTTTTACACAATACTTCTGAATTTTTAATGAGCAAATTTGCGAATTATTTGTTTAATATCTATTTCATGCATTATCTGGTTTTCAATGCTGATTAGAGAAAGATAGTTTAAGTTTTTTTTATTATTTATTTATTTATTCTTTTTTTTTTTTTTGTTATATCATTCATGTATGCTTTTTCCATCAACTTTGACTAGCATATAGTTTTTTTACGTTATGTTGTGTTATCTTTTTTATCATTAATATTTGTTTATTATTAGATTTATAATTCCGTAATTTTTCTTTTGTATATACTCTCTATATTATTCACAATTCCATTATAATCACCAGTTGCATTTAGAAAAGATTTCCGGACCTGGTGAGGTTTCTTTTTATGGGTGGTTTTTCTTTACTCACCTTGCTCGGTTGAGCTAAATTCCCATCTTGGCTAGCTGTGCCACCCATCATCATTAGGCAGCCTAGTCATGCACTGGTTATTTAATCGCTCAGTTTGTTTGATAATATCATTATTACGTCTGCTTTGAAACGCTGCTTTTTCTCCGTCAAACCATGTGTTGTTTTTACTACCCGACGGCTCTTACCAGCAACGAAGAAAGACGTATTACCTTCCCATCATCACAACAATGTCATTTACTAGTTTGTGTGCCACTATTATAGTTGGAAGAGCGAATCAAAGAACACGTTCATCGCCAATCCTCCTACCTCGCACAACCGCCAAAGCCTTTCCCGCTCTTGCAAGGCCAACATTCGCCCACAACAATTTCACGAATCCGCCATTGGTCAAATTTTCTATTCTCGCTCGAGGTCGCTCTTCTTTTCACCTTTCTGCTTTTGAAGCGACTTTCATTAAATCTCTTAATCCCCGTCTGTGTAAACAAAAAGAATTCGTCTACTCTTTAAAAATTTCTTTAATCTTTTCTCTCATTAGCTAACTCTTTGATTCTATTTGAATAAGGTACATGGATTAAGTTGAATAAATTTTAAAAGCCTTTAACATCCAAATTTATTGGGTTAAAATAATTGTAAATTTTTTGTTAAAAAAAAAATTGTAATTAAATTTCATTAATATACAAAAGAAGATGGAAGATTTAAAGAAAATACAAGCAGAAATGGAACAAATGAGAAAGAGGTTATCAACTTATGAAGCAAATTATGAAAATAAAATAAAAAATAAGAATTCAGATGCTGCTTCCTCTGCTGTTTCTATTACAGGCAATACAATGGAAAAGCAAGGAGAAGATTTGAAACACATGCAGAACAACTTCAACAAAATTGAGCAAATGGTTGATTCTGCAATAAAGCGAATATCAGCAGTAGAAAAAAGGGTGGATGATCTTGAGAAGTATGGTCGATCCAACTGCTTAATTATTCATGGCTGTGAAAACGTCCCTGACTCAAAACCAGGGAAAACTCCCGAAACAGAGAAGTATGTCTGTAATATCATTAATTCCAATTTAAAACTTGAATCACCTTTACAGGTTCAAGATCTAGACATCGCTCACCCCCTACCCTCCAAAAAAGGAACCCCCATTATCATTAAATTTCTCAGAAAAACTCAACGAAATGAAGTCTACCGCAAAAAAAGGCTACTGAAAGGGACAAAGATGATCATCACTGAATCCCTAACAAAACGACGTTTTCAACTATTAGAAAAAGCTCGTACAGCATTCAACAACTGTCCAGTGTGGAGTTGGAAAGGTGAAGTGTATGTGTTCCATAACAATAGAAAAAAATTAATTGATGACTTTTCAGATATACCCTTAATAAAGAGCAATCTAAGTTATGCTCAAAAAGTAAAACAGTGATTACCTACTAAAACTTAGTGTCAAAAGTTAATAATTGCTATTATTATTTAAGCTAATTTTTCCTATTTTTATTTTTGCTTAGTTATCAATTTTTATGGTATTACATTTAATATAGCTATTAATTAACTTTAAAAGTTTTATATTTAATTACCCAATATATAATAATTAAACAATATATTATTAATGGGCTGATCACATGTACCTTTTTATTACTTTTAGTGATACCCTTTGGTATTTTGGCATCTTATTTAATTAGTTGTTAGATTTGTTTTGTTTTTTTTTTGTTTTTTGTTTTTTTCTTTTTTATTTTATTTTACTTGAGTTTTTTTTATTTTTTTATTTTGTTTTATAATAGCAGAATCTTGAATGAATTCAAATAAAAAATTATTTTGTTTTCAATGCAAAAAATGTATAGGAAACCAACAATCTTCACACTGTAATTCTTGTAATCAAAATTATCATTTACAATGTTTCAATAATAACAGTAATAACAATTCTTTTAAAAAATGGGCATGTTTGAATTGTGCTGAAGCAGAAAGTATATTTCCTTTTCAGTCTCTGAACAATTCTGATTTTTCAGGTTTATTTGCAACTGATACTAACCACAATAGTAATATACACAACACAAAAAAACTAAACAAACTTTTCACCAACATGCACTCAAAAGTTTTCAATGCAGTACCCACTTTTATTCTTGATAATGAATCTTACATAAACACAAAAGATGCTGCACTACTTTTTAAAAATCTCAATGAAAATTCTTTCTCAACAATGTATATTAATATTAGATCCCTTCTAAACCCCAATAATTTTAATAAATTGGAATGCTTATTATCAGTTCTTGAAATTAACCCTCATGTTGTTGCAGTCAATGAAACATGGGAAAAACCTAACACAATAGGACAACATCAAAAACTAAATGATTACATATATTTATCCAACCCCCGTCAACAACATAAAGGAGGTGGTGTAGCCATGTACATAAAAAAAAATCTCATATTTGACACTTGCTCTGATCTCTGTATTATGGATGAAAAAATTTTTGAATCTATTTTCATAGATATTCACTTTGAAAACAAAGTTGTAACCTGTGGTACAATTTACAGATCCCCAAATAAAGATACAAAATCTCTAAACAAATTTTTCCAACATCTCAATCAAGTCTTAAAAAAGTTAAAAAAAAACAAAAATGTGTACATAATGGGTGATTTAAACCTCAATCTTATTGATCAAAAAGATTGCAACACTGAGACTCTAACGGACACTATGTTCAATCAAAAGTTCTTCCCTCTGATTAATTGTCCCACAAGAATAACTGATACTTGTGCTTCTGCCATTGACCACATCTGGACAAATGTGACATGCACAAACATAAAAAGTAGTATATTGATACATGATATTTCTGATCATCTTCCTGTACTGCAAATATCAGAAATTGGTAAATTACAACAAAATCTACCTGTCAAAAGTTTATCTTTCTCTACTTCTAATCTTATTAACTTTCGAACTACTCTTGAAAACACTGATTTTAATGATGTCATAACTGATTTTGATACAGATTTAGCTTTTAAAAACTTTCAAAGTATTCTAATAAGTAATTTCAACAAGCACTTTTCTAAAAAACAATTAAAAACTAACAAAATAAATAACCCTTGGTTTGACAAAGAGTTATGGTGCTTACTACACAAAAAAGACAGGCTACACAAAATATTCTTGCAAAAAAATAACACTAAAGCTAAAGAAAAGTATATTAAAGTAAAAAATCAATACTTTCACCTCATCAAAAGAAAGAAAAAAGAATATTATAAAAATAAATTCACAAATTACCAAAATAATATTAAAAAAACTTGGCAAACTATTAATGAAATTCTAGGAAGATCCAAGTATAATACTAATAAAATTAACTGTCTTTCAAAAGCTGGAAAAGATATATATGAACCTACTGAAATTGCAAACACTCTCAATGAGCACTTCTCTACTGTTTCAAGCAAATTGATATCTCAACTCCCACCATCTATGATGATGATGATGATGATGATATTTTATTCACGCTTAGTAACAATAATTAAGTATATGCAATGTACATTGAGCAAAGCATGAAAAGGAAACGCGACACAACGACGAACGTTAAACATGCAGAAAGTAGAGAGAGGGGGTAAGAAAGAGAAAAAATAAGAAGCACGGCCGCGTTACCTAATTCAAACTAAATATTATTATTTAAAAAGACAAAAAAGACACAAAAAAATGACAAGCCAAAAAAAAAATGACAAAATAAAAAAAAAATAAATAAATAAAATGAAATGTGCAGTGCAGGAACGGTTATGTAAATCATTGGGAGGCACAACCGCCCTATATAGCTAACTATAAATTTAGCTCAACTGAGCATGGTGAGTAAAGAAAACCTCCCGAAAAGAAACCTCACCAGGTCCGGAAACCTTTTCTGGATGCACTGCAAATACAAACATAAAAAGAAAACAAAATATACTTATATATATATACATTATGAAGAGAGAATAAAGTATAAAGTTTAGAAAAGAATAGAACATGCAGAAAAGAATAGAACATTCTACAACCAAATATCAAGACTATTTATATACCTCTAATCTATCTTCAATGTTTTTTTACCCAACATGTCCACAAGAAATAAAAAGGATCATCTCTACTTTAGTGCCAAAATTAAGTGCTGGGTGGGATGGAATACCTTCTATTGTGCTAAAATATCTTCCTGATAATGTGATTTCTATTCTTAGTTATATATTTAACCTATCTTTATCACAAGGAAAATTTATCTCCAATTTCAAACATGCAAAAATAATTCCTCTTTTTAAAAAAGGAAGTACCAAAGATGTATCTAATTACAGACCAATCAGCTTGCTCTCTTGTTTCTCTAAAATTCTTGAAAAATTGGTCTATAATCGTATTCGTCTATATTCTTTTCTGGAAAAATCTAATGCAATTAATGAACATCAATTTGGTTTTAGAAAAAAACATTCAACAAGTCACCTTACTTCTCTTTTAACTGCTAATATTGCAAAATGTTTTGAGAACGAAATGAATACTCTTGGAATTTTTCTTGACCTCTCCAAAGCCTTTGATACTATTAACCACGAAATATTGCTTAATAAACTTCATCATTATGGAATCAGAGGAACGGTATATAATTGGTTCAAAAGCTACTTAATTGGAAGATCTCAACAGGTTGACCATAATTCACATATCTCCAATATAAGAACTATCTCTTCTTCTGTACCTCAAGGCTCAATTCTTGGTCCTCTACTATTTATCATATATGTTAATGATTTCCTAAACTGCTTAAAATTCAGCAGCAACTTGTCTTTTGCTGATGATACAACCGTAATTCTTTCTGCAAAAAACAGTAATCTCTTAGTACAAAAAGGAAACAAAGAATTGAAAAACATTGACAACTGGTTAATAGCTAACAAACTATCTCTTAATATTAAAAAACAAAGTACATGATATTCAGCACATCTAGCTCAAATAGAACACAAAAAAAATCTCTTTTGACAATTAGAGGAAAACCAATTAATAGAGTTTCATCAATCAAACTTTTAGGAGTAATATTCAATGAACATTTAACATGGAAAGATCACATGGAAATGCTACTTAGCAAACTTAAATCATCCTTATATTGTGTGATGAGAGTAAAACCATATCTAAACAAAGAATCACTATTAACACTTTTTCACTCCTTAATTCTAAGTCATATAAGATACTGTATTACAACTTGGTGTTTTGGTCATAACGTTTTACTAAATAAGCTTCAGAAAATCTGCAATAAGTTTATGAAAATGATATTTATTTCAAAATCTATTAAGAATTCAAAGAAAACAAAAATAACCAACATTATGTACAACATACAACAACTTTATAAGTTAAACATTGCTATTTTCATGTATAATTTTTTAATAAACAGTTGCCTACAGCGTTTAACAATGTATTTCAAACAAAAACATCCAATGTGATCACAAGGAGCAACTCTCAAATTATATCCATATCATGTAAAAATACGGTCTCCAAACAATCTATTAGATACATTGGACCTAAAATTTGGAACCAATTGCCTGCCAGCATAAAAAAGAGTAATTCATTGAGTGCATTCAATAAAAAAGCAAAAATTTTCTTTCTTGAAGAACTATCTAACACTTAAACTACTTGCTTTCTCATGCAACTTGTTGCTGGTTTTCTTTCTTTTATGTTTCAGGAAATCATCCATATGTTCGAACAAAACAGTGCTCCGACGATTCAACTGCCTTACCGTCACTGATTGGAATAATTTTGCAAGAAATTTGTCTTGACTTTATATCAACACGTGTACTGTATAATTTCATTAATCTTTCGTTCAGAATGACAATATTATTTAATTCTTTTTTTTTTTTTTCTGCTTGTGTGTGTTTGTTGTATTGAGGCATTTGTTTTTTGAAATGATCATATGATCCAGAACAGGATTTCTTTCGGTGGGTTTGTTTGCCTGTTCGGCTGGTGGAGTATGTTCAAGCTTTCACTGATTTTGAGGCTTGATCATATTCTATGAGCCACACTCTGCTATGGTCCCACCAATGCACCGCCCCCACGGCAGAGTTTCGTTTTTATCAAATGACCTCAACGTAACTTAATTTTTAATGTGTTTCTTATTTTTATCTTCCTTTCTTTCTTTTTTTTCTATAAATAAATTTATATTGAGGTGAAGCAACCTTGTAATACAACGTCTATAAAATAATTCATTGCTATCTTAGCAAGCTACAACGTACATTCGTTTTGTTGCTTCTTCCTTTTTCTAATCCGCAGTCTTACGTTTATTTTTAAATTATAGTTGCATTTTTATTATGTGGCGGAGCAGAAATAAAAGAAAACTGAACTGAACTGAACTTTTCAGCCAATGAGAACTCTGCTTTTCTCTTTATAATCCAGTTCGGTTTCATTTCTGCTTTATTCTGACGATTTCCCCTGAAAAGTGTCAGATGAAAAGCTTAGGAAATCTTTTACTTCATGCCATCTTCAAATTTTGTACAACCAAACGTCTATTAAAATTGATTGTTTCAACGCAAGACGTTTTAAAATTAATTTTAAAATTATTTTGACCTTTATTGTTTATTTTATATATCAATGAATTGACGAACTTAGGGTTTGAATTTGGTTTTAAAATACAATCGTATGCTGATGATATGACGTTATATATTGGCTTTAATCCCACCACTCAGTTCATAGTTTGAAAATTTGAAATCTTGTTTAAATAAAATTAACAAATAGATAACAAAAAATTCTTAAAACTCAGCTTCTTGTTTGTGGAAAAAAAGTGGTTCAAAGAGAATCGTAAATTCAATTTTCTAAAAAGAAGCTGGCTCGTCCGAAAATTTAACGAAAACCGATTGCTTTCTCCGTCCTCGTGGTGCTAAACTTCTTGGATAAGGTCAGCGAAATCACCCCAAGTTTATCAACTACATTTATATTTAAAAATGTGTATCTCTGACACCGAGCAAGAAAAAACTATTGGTATAAACTTCGAGATGGGGATTGAATTTATTTTTTATCTACGATTTGAATACGAGCGCAGCAACTTAGCAAAACACAGAAAACTTCTTTAGCAAAATATTGGTTACTTGACCAATCAACAAAAAAATGTGGTCACTGTTTCTTCCGCGAAATTATGGTCACACTCCGACGAGAGCGATGCTTCTCAATTTACAACAAAACTCGAATCGGGCAACGCGGCCCGGACGACAAACTTTCTAAGGAAATTAATTTCACGCGCCGCGCAAAGTCACTGCCCAAAACGAGGTCACATCGCTACTATTCAATTAGAAAGATGCATTCAGGATAATCAACAGCGGAGACACGTCATCACATCTGGATTAAACAGGCTACAAATGAATTGATCATTTAAAAACGTCAAAAACACTTTAGACGGCTGCAAATTCTTCACGGCGGTAATTTAATTTTTGCGGACAGGTGATTTGTATCACTAAACAAAAAGTTTATTAAACATACACCAAACAAACATATGTCATTTAAAAAATTGTTTGCAAATGGATTCTAATTTGCTGCCAAGTGCCAAACTATTAGGGGTGTTTCTTGATCATTTTTGACTCTGGATGATATGGTTACTGAGACCTGTAGAATCGGATTCTTTAACCTTTTAAAAGTACGCAATTTACGTCTATTCTTATCACAAAAACATAAAATTTTGTAAGTAAAAAGTTTTATTTCTCATCTTGATTATTGTAATAGTTTATATCCATGTATTTTAACAATATCTAATACGTTAATTGGCTCGACTATTAAATGCATGCATTTGATTTATCTATGATATTCTAATAGAAAATTATGACGAGTCCAGATGCTACCGTATTTCCCCGAAAATAAAGACAGGGCTTATCTAAAATTTACATTAGGGCTTATTTTCGGGGATGTTTATTTTGACATGCACCAAGAAATGACGTTACAGAGGAAAAATTAAGAGATTTCTAAATAAACAGAAATTACAAAAAACTATCTACGTTTACTTATCATTAACATGTTTTTTATTCGCAAACTCGTTGACAACAATTTATTCAAAAACAATCATATCATTATCCTCTGGAATGTCTTGTAGCGGTTAGTGGTTTTATATATACAGTAACTACATGTAAATTTCACAAACTTTTACAGATCTTCTTTTTATTATTATTAAAACAACAATCTTTCTTTATTCTTCAAGCCAACAGTACAAGAAACTTTTCTACATGTCTTTTTTACAACGCAAGACTCTCTCGTTTTCTATACAAAAAGAAAAAAAATGAATAAACGAACAAAAATATACAATTATGTCAAACGTGAAAATGTGGCGATCGCTACACATCTCCCCCCCCAAGTGGTATGGTTGCAATAAGGCAAATACCACTGAAAGAAGAAAAAAATAAAAATAAGCGATTGCAATAGAAAATACTACAAAATTCTACATGCACCGACAAAGGCAAAAAAAATCATACTATACAAGCAAACACGCAAAATACAACGCGTGATTAAAACGTCGAATCAAACAAGACATAGAAAAAAAATAAAAATAAAAACTAGTCCCGATAGCGTATAGGTTTTGTAATCAGTCTGCCTTTGCGAGAGTAAACGCGATTAGCGGGGAGTTCGTCTAGGTCTTCCGCAAAAATGTTATCAATCTCACTCGAAGATGTGGGCGAAAAAGATAGAGTCTCGGAAGTTTCCCCCTCGACAGAGGAGCCAGTGGGAGATATAGGCTCAACAAGGGCCGATTTTAAACGATCAATTGTTACGGTGTCAGTGTGACCGTCTTTTTCGATGACAAAATATTTATCGTGTCGTTCAAGTACAAAATAAGGTCCCGAATAAGGTCGTTGCAACGGAGATTTTACACTGTCAATGCGAACAAATGCTTGGGAAAACCGGAAAAGAAGTGGGTCGACATAAGTTTGTTGTTTTTTAGGATGACGTGGTACAGTATAACGTAATGAGCTCATGAAAGAACAAAGTGTTTTAGCATACTGTGAAGTTGGTTGGACTGTGTTTTCCTCAGACAACTCTACAGGGGTCGAATTTTCAAAATATTCCCCGGGGAGTCGTATATAAGTCCCTAAAGCCATTTCAACTGCAGCACACCCCATATCCTCTTTTATGGCCGATCGCAAGCCTAAGAGTACAAGACTCAAGTTTCGATACCAAAGATCGGGAGAAGATTGACATTTCAATGCAACTTTGAGACTGCGATTGAATCGCTCGTTTAATCCGTTTACAGCAGGATGGAAAGCTGTTGTGTGACATAATTTCGAACCCAAAAATTGGCACATTTCTGTCCAAAAGAGAGACGTGAATTGCGCCCCTCTATCTGTAGTGATTATTGTAGGAGATCCAAAACGGGCCACCCAATGTAAAAGAAAAGAATCTGCACAAGATTGCGCAGTGATATCCTTCATGGATATGGCCTCCGGCCAACGCGTAAATCTGTCTACAACTGTCAGTAAATATTTGTAATCAGAAGAATCGGGAAGAGGACCGACGATATCGACGTGTACATGTGAAAATCTGGCATCTGGGATTCGGAAATGCTGTAAGGGTGTAACTTGATGTCGGGTAATTTTCGTTTGTTGGCAAGAAATGCAGGTACGGCACTTTTCAGCAATATCTCGTCTCATATTCGGCCACACAAATCGCTCTCCGATGAGTTTTTGAGTAGCCTTAATGCCTGGGTGGGAAAGGTTGTGCATGCGCTCAAAAATTGTGGTTCGTAATGAATTTGGAATGATGGGGCGAAATTTTCCCGTACTAGTGTCTCCAAGTAACAAAAGGCCTGAATTAGGAATCGCACGTTCACATAGTTTTAATGAAGTCATCGATTGAGAGAGCTCGCGAATCGATGGATCGTCCCTCTGTGCTAAAACCAGCTCGGTATAATCTGTGAAAGAAGGCGAAAGAGCAGCAGTGATTTCAGGACCGCTCAAGCAATCGGCAACTACGTTGTTTTTTCCTTCAATATGTCTAACATCAGTTGTGACTTCTGAGATAAACGATAGGTGTCGAGCTTGCCTGTTACTTAAAGGAGTTTTCTTTCTAGATATAGCACCAACTAATGGTTTGTGGTCCGTGTAAAGTGTAAACGGACGTCCCTCTAAGAAATATGTGAAATGATGTACTGCCAAATAAGCTGCCAGCAATTCTTTATCAAAAGTACTATACCGTTTTTGGGCATCAGAAAAGGCGGCTGAAAAGTACTCCAATGGTCTGTGCGAACCACTACTGTCAATCTGACTGAGTACAGCACCACAGAATTTATCGCTTGCGTCTACAAACAATGCTGTCGGACTGTCGTGCTGAGGATAATTTAGTAGTGTTGCAACTGTTGCATTACTCAGAGCTACTTTTATGTCCTCAAACGCAGTCGATGCCTCCTCGTTCCAAGAAAGATTTACATTGCGACCGGCAGGAATCCCCTGGAGGAGGGAATTTAAAGGGGCCAAAATTTTTGCGCATTGAGGAATGAACTTTCTATAAAAATTGACCATGCCCAGAAATCGCCGTAAAGACTGGGCGTTCTGTGGGGTCGAAAAAGAATTTATGGCATCAACCTTACATGCAACAGGGGCGATACCTTTGTCCGAAACGATATGCCCTAAAAAGCGTAGCCGATTTTGGCCGAATAAGCACTTAGCTGCATTGATGATTAATCCGTTGCGTTGTAGACGCTCAAATACTTGGCGAAGATGAGCTCGGTGTTCTTCAATGGAGGACGAAAATATTAATATGTCATCTATATAGACAAATGACAAGTCTTGAAATAGAGAGTTCATAAAGCGTTGGAATGTTTGGCCAGCATTAGTTAGGTCCATAGACATCTTTAAAAATTCCCAATTTCCGGCCGGAGTGCAAATTGCGGTTTTGGCAATATGTTCTGGGTGAATATGAATTTGGTGATATAATTTAAACAAATCGATGCTGGAAAATATTGTGGAACCGCATATATATTTTTGGTAAAGTCATGAAGGAAAGGAATGGAATAAGAGTCCTTGACGGTTACTTGATTCAGATGCCGATAGTCTCCTACTACTCGCCAAGATCCGTTAGACTTTTTTACCATATGAACGGGAGATCCCCACGGGGAGGAACTGGGTCTAATTATCCCCAATTGCTCAAGCTGACTTAATTCCTTTCTTAAAACAGCAAGTTTTTCGGGAGAAAGACGGCGTGGCCGCTGTTTGATGGGTGGACCGGTTGTTTCAATGTAGTGAACGATATCATGTTTTGGAGGAAGCCTTAAGTTTGAAACAGAGAACACCTCGGGAAATTCAGCTTCCAGAAACTGATAATCTCCTAAGTTGTAAACCGGAGGTTCGACATAACACAAACTAGGCTTAAGTTCAGTATTAGATAAAAAAGAACAAGGATCACGACACTTTTGTGCATGAGGACCAAAACGTCGATGAAACCAACAGAATGATTTAATATTTTCAGATTGCGGTATGTGTTCGGGAAATATCAATCTTCCTCTTCTAGGATCAATCTTGATATCAAAGTGCGATAAAAAATCTATTCCAATGATGGGTTTTAACGTCTCAGCAATGCAAAATTCCCAATTTAAAGGCACCGGACCTCCCAGGTCAATAGTAATATTTTTGCAACCAAACGTAGGGACAGAGCTTCCATTAACAGCAGACAAATAATCCTGCGGATGATCTTGAGAATTAGGGTCCACAGGAATTACAGAACAAGAACTGCCCGTATTAATCAAAAACTTCAAATTAGTAATAGAACATTTTATGTACAATAGTTGCGACGTAAGAGTTGAGCACTCATTATTTCCTCCGGTAAAGTCGCCTTTCTTTACCGGAGCTATCAGTTTAAATGATTCTTTTGAGAATGAGACATTGCGTCATTTGCATGCCAAGAGCAAGGGGATATGCATTTATGAGCTCGATTGCCATAACGGTTGTGGTAAAAACATAATTTATTCTTAGAAATTGTTGATGTGGGTGCGGAACCTTTATTACGCTGGTCGTATGTAAACTTTTCAAGCTTTTGATTTAATTCGTCTACGGCGTCCGACGTTTTTCTCAACTGCTTATCAAAATACTCATTGACCTTATAATTCGGTTTATCATCTGTGGGAGAATTGGCGGGGCTTACAGATAAAATATCAGTGGCTTTTTGTGCTAGTAAATCAACGTCTATTTCGCCAGAAGCCGACAATAATTGACGAACCATTACGGGCATACCCTCAAAGAAAGCTTTTTTTATAAGCCTTTTGCAAGTAGGTTCATTGTGATCAAAACTTACCAAAGAACCCCGAAGCTTTGCTAAAAATTCAATTGGGGACATTTCACCTAATTGGATTTTATGTAGTTTGTCTAATTGAGCGTCTTCCGACAAGGTATACCGCGATATTAAAGCACGCTTCAAAATGTCGTAAGGATTAATAGATTGCGAACACTCTGTAATAACATCACTTAATGGCGCCAAATATTTAGGCGGTAAACGTTTAAGCACATGGTCGAACACTTCGTTTTGCTTACAAATACGCTGAGAAGTAAAAAAAACATCCACACATTTAAACCAAGCGATGGGTTGTTTTTCCCAAAACGCTGGTAGACTTAAAGACACATTTCTATTAAGTTGAGACAAGCTCTCTAATATAACTTGATAACTATCATTCATTGTGACGTCACTATGGTTGCTATTAGTTCGTTGAAAACAAGATGGCGGAACTGTACTAATGTTATGCAATTCTTCACTAGTTTCATTTTGATTATTAGAAAACCAAAAATATTTTGCGTATAAATAATAAAATACAAGAAATATAATTGCTATATGCATAAGTATTACATAAAATGATATTAAGCTGAGCATTATTACAACATACATAAGTCTTTTTCTTTTTTGGTAGATTGTTGAGGACTTGAGTTCTTCAAACTTTAAATTCTTGAAATCCAAGATCACGTCGGGGTCACCAATATGTAGCGATTAGTGGTTTTATATATACAGTAGCTACATGTAAATTTCACAAACTTTTACAGATCTTCTTTTTATTATTATTAAAACAACAATCTTTCTTTATTCTTCAAGCCAACAGTACAAGAAACTTTTCTACATGTCTTTTTTACAACGCAAGACTCTCTCGTTTTCTATACAAAAAGAAAAAAATGAATAAACGAACAAAAATATACAATTATGTCAAACGTGAAAATGTGGCGATCGCTACAGTCTTGCAAGTCATCGGGTTTCAAAATTCCGGCGGAGTTTTCGCTTGACTGAGATTAGGGAAGAATGTGATTGGCCGAGATTAGGGAAGTTTTGTCGTTGCCATTTTTTGTTAGTGTACTTCATTTTCAACTGATGCTTTTTCCGCTCCGAGACTTTAGGATCTTTAAAATTTCACGGTATAGAGTGGTCCACAAAAACATTGTTATTATTAAAATTATTTATTGAATTTGTTAATTGCGATTTCTATTTCGAAGTAAGACCAAAAGTGCTTCCCTGCTTAGACTCAAAAGCATCTCTATTTATTTAAAAAGAATGGGCCAAAAACGTCACTTCAATGCACGGCGCACACGCTCGATGCGACAAGCTGTTTCTCTTGACGATGAAAAAAATAAAAGATTTTTTTATTTTTATCTCTATATTTATCCTCCTGACTCGCAGGAAAGCGATGGAGGCGCTAATATATAGGGTAAGCAATTACCCCGACCTGCTTCCGGAGATGCCAAGATATTGCTGTCCGCTAATAATTTAGTAGAGATATGACTGAAATTTAGAACTGCTTGCCAAGACCACCAAGCAAGGGAAAGTGCCGTAAAGTGTCTTTCATGATATTGCATTACTGACGAGCTCTAATAAGAGCGAAACTCGAGTCTGTTGCTTCTCATTTTAAGCAGTTTGGTTTCTATTAAAGTGTCTTTCCCAAGAACACAACAGAATGGCGCAAGTGGGTTTTGAACCGAGACCATGTTGATCATCAGTCCGGTGCTTTGACCACTCGACCACGCTGTCGACTGCTGAAATGTGACTGCTTCGGTCGTGTTCTTCTATTAGGCTATAATTAGTCCTACAATGAAAGCATTGTTTGGTGTGTAAACATAATTTTTTGCGATAATGCATTAAATATAATTATGTTATGCTCAACTGGAAATTATCGAGCAGTAATAGGACACGGAAGATTACGCAACATTCTGAAGGCATCATTATACGGTACTTTAACCAGGTGGCAAATTGAGTGTAAAAAGAATGAAATAAAATGGAAAAAAACATTTTAATTTATTTGCAGAGCAATAAATTAGTCGCATTCGTCTATATACATCTTCATCATCATTGGATAACAAAGCATTAAATTTAATTCCTAAATACGGGCACTTTTTATTATTGGAAAAAGACACAATGTATCTGCTGCGAAAAAAATAGAAACTGAATCTTGAAACTGCGTTAGTTTGAAAAATCCACCGGCTGACTTTGCGAAATTAAAAATTATAGAATGTTTCTTAAACACAAGCTGAACACATATTAACAAGATTTTAGCAAACTATTTAAACTAAAGGCAAATGAGAACAGGCTATAGGGGAGACCGGGGCAAGTAGTAACATTCGGATTTGTAAAAATCTAACACAAATTAACAAAATTTTAAATAGGTCCAAATAGCAGTTATATTAAGACCAATCAGCAGAAAACAACCGTGTTTAGTTGCAATCACTAAAAGTAGGTTTATTGTAAAAACATACTTTTTGAGTAGGCAAAGTAAATTTTTTGAAATTTAATTTTTGTCTTCTGGAGAGATAGCTGGTGCGGTTTTGTTGAAATGTTTTATATCAGTCGAACCACAAAACAATAGGCTATTAAATGCCTAGCAAGATTTAACAATTAAAAATTAATTTTTTAAAATATTAACAAAAACTTGAATAGGTATGGGGAGGGTAAATTGTAACAAATGCTAATGGGGCAAATAGTAACACATATTTTTGTGCATAGGTTGCATACAATAAATTGGGATAAAATTTGTTAAACTCAAAATTTAAATTGGAATTTAATGAAAACAAATTTTAAATTGGGACAAAATGGGTTGCTTACATTGAAAGGAACTTTGTCAACAAATTTTGTAAATATGAGAAATTATAAAAAAAAGACCAACAGGAACACCAGCTCATCATTGCAAGACAAGTTAAGAGCTGCTGCAACAGGTGTTATTCTTGAAAAGAGATCAATAAGGGGAATAGAAAAACAATATGGTGTTTGCCATGTAAAACTCTACAGAGTTGTTAAAAAACTTAAAGGAGTCATTCCATGTATAATCAACCAATTTTTAAAAATTTTGTAACCACTCCTCTTGGATATTAATGGTTTCAATATATATTGTAGAGCTTGGAAAAACTTGAAGTTAAAAAAAAATTTTTTTAAATTATCTTAAGGCGTTTTCGAGTTATCACAATTTGAAGTTTTGGACACTTGATGGCGTTTGGGTAAGTGAGCACTGGTCACGCTCTATGATTTTCTTTAATAACTCGATTTCTGCTCATAGAAAAATGAAACAAATGTTGAATTTACCATTTTTGGGGTCAAGGAATTCGTTTAAGCTCATAAAAAGTCAATAAAATGTCTCCTTTATGGGATAAATAAACAATTTAACATAAAAATCAAGCTCAAAGTTTACGACCCAATAAAAAAAATAGCAATCGATTTCATGATATGGTTTTTGCTTTTTTGCGTAGTATAGTTCATATACTTTCATATATCCATAAATTGAAAACTTGTTTTTTGTGCTCTCAAAGTAAAGTTACTTTGAAAAATTGCTTGATTTTGATGATGTCAAATTAGATCAAACCGTATCATGAAAGAATTAAAGGGGCAATAGCCCTAAACTATCCTTATGAAGCTAATTAGAAAAAAGTTCACACTCAATTTGATTAATTTTTGTTTTATAATTTAAAAGATATTGAATTATTATAAAACTTTCCACTAATGTTGATGTCATACAAGTACCATAAGTAGTCAATAAAAAGTGTTAACCATGTGATATTTGAATTAACTTTTAGAAACAGTTGAAACTTGAGTGCATTTACCAGACATGACATTGTTGACAGAGCTGATTAGTACATTTTGCTATTGTTGCACTGTCAGCAACATGTTTGATCCCCAGCAGACAACCAAGGTCCAGTGAAAGTGTAATTTGTGTGGTATTTCAAAGATACAAAAAATTTAGAAATGATTGACCCTTTAAAAGGATATCATATAAAATAATGTAAATTTCAAGAAAAACAGACAACTGTGAAAGACCAGGAAAACCTATCCATCACTGCCAATGAACTAAAATTGCTGGAAGAAAGCTAATGACCAAGATTTGTTAATTAAAGAAATCAGAGTGAAAATGGCTAATGCAAGGTAATCTGGCCAAGCACTCATTCATAGCTAAATGCCAATCAAGGTAGTTAAACTCTCAAAAAAGTTCTTTAACAAGTCATTTCAGTGTGGTTTTCCTGGACTTTGCAGAGAACTACATTGTCACAATCCAAAACAAAGTGCAAAGTTATCACTGGAATCAGCAGCAATGCATTGTTCATCCAGCAGTGGCATACTACATGCAAGATAACAACTTCATGTAGAGGTCATTTTGCTTCATATCAGATGAACTAACACATGACACAGTTTTATGCTTGGGCTTTTGTGCAAACTGACTACACTATTTCTTAGCTTGTCTCAGAGTATTGGTAATTTTGAGTATTTCTTCGAAGGCTGAAGCTGAATCTGTGCTATTGCAAATGTGATTTTAACAATGAAGCATGGTGGTCATTTTTTTGCCACCAGCCATGGCGAATTCCCATGTGATGATCCTAGGGAAACTGTTAAACAGGCAAAAATAGCAAGCCTACAAAGACCCATGTCTGACCAGATTATGACTATTCAAGCACTTTTTGAGTATTGTTGTGAGAACATTAGTGGTATAAAGTTTGAGTTACTGCAATCAGATGATTTTCAAAAAGTACAACTTAAGATGGCTTCCAGATTTTTGTTGGGAAGTACAATACCTAGAACTTACTTTTTCCAGCACTTTAAATCCTCTACAATATCTTCAATTGGGTGCAAATGAACCAGCAAAGACAGCAACTTCATAGGCATTTATAGCTTTTCACACTACAGCATAGAAGATTTGCAAGTTGCTGGAAATAACTATATAGCTTGCAAGTATGATAAAAAGTAGGTGATAGGACTAATCCTAGAAGTTGACACTGTGCAGCTGGATGCCCAAGCCAGCATCCACCAGGTCCTGCTAATACATTTTTTTGGCCACTAAAAGATAACGTATGTTGGGCTCCATTCCAAAATATTTTTTGCAATATCACTACACCTATAACTGTTTCTAACAGTACAACTGTAAGATTTCAATACAATTTTGAATGTCTATGCTGATGAGTAATGACACTTGCATTGATAAATAATAACACTTAAGATTCTAAAACATTGCATTTTTTCCTTTGCAAAGCTGTAAAAACAAATAAATATAGATTGTATGATAACTGCTGCAGTCAGACTGCCATTACTAGTATTGGTTACTGAATCAAATCATTTACAGGTAGCTTTTTACCTGGTATTTAAAAATTGTACTGGTCATTATAAAATTAACATAATGATGTATGCTATTTAGTTTAAAAGCAGATTAACCGTTTATTCAACCCTGGCTTATTCTGCAACTCTCCTTTTCCAACCATTTATTCTGCTACTTATATTTATGTCAATTTAAGAAATTTATATGAATGCATACAATCTTATGGCATTTTGTCTTGCACAGTTGTCTGTTTTTCTTGAAATTTACATTATTTTATATGATATCCCTTTAAAAGGTCAATCATTTCTAAATTTTTGTATCTTTGAAATACCACACAAATTACACTTTACTGGACCTTGGTTGTCTGCTGGGGATCAAACATGTTGCTGACAGTGCAACAATAACAAAATGTACCAATCAGCTCTGTCAACAATGTCATGCCTGGTAAATGCACTCAAGTTTCAACTGTTTCTAAAAGTTAATTCAAATATCACAAGGCTAACACTTAACAGCTGGAGATCAAATATGTTGCTGACAGTGCAACAATAGCAAAATGTACCAATCAGCTCTGTCAACAATGTCATGTCTGGTAAATGCACTCAAGTTTCAACTGTTTCTAAAAGTTAATTCAAATATCACATGGTTAACACTTTTTATTGACTACTTATGGTACTTGTATGACATCAACATTAGTGGAAAGTTTTATAATAATTCAATATCTTTTAAATTATAAAACAAAAATTAATCAAATTGAGTGTGAACTTTTTTCTAATTAGCTTCATAAGGATAGTTTAGGGCTATTGCCCCTTTAATTCTTTCATGATACGGTTTGATCTAATTTGACATCATCAAAATCAAGCAATTTTTCAAAGTAACTTTACTTTGAGAGCACAAAAAACAAGTTTTCAATTTATGGATATATGAAAGTATATGAACTATACTACGCAAAAAAGCAAAAACCATATCATGAAATCGATTGCTATTTTTTTTATTGGGTCGTAAACTTTGAGCTTGATTTTTATGTTAAATTGTTTATTTATCCCATAAAGGAGACATTTTATTGACTTTTTATGAGCTTAAACGAATTCCTTGACCCCAAAAATGGTAAATTCAACATTTGTTTCATTTTTCTATGAGCAGAAATCGAGTTATTAAAGAAAATCATAGATCTAACAGGTTAGTATACCACTAGACCACAGAACCTGGACTACAGATGGACTCAAAGCAGCTATAAGTTATTCCCAGCTTTACTGAACAAGGAATACATAGAATCACATACCTGCATGGAAGACTACAGATCCCTGGTTCAATTTGCAGTGAGATAAGCATCACTGACGAGCTCTAATAAGAGCGAAACTCGAGTCTGGTGCTTCTCATTTTTAAGTTGGCTTGTTTAAAATATTTGTCTTTTTTTATTAACCAACATGTGCTTATATAAGGGGTATTTTAAATTCAAAATGAGGTAATTAATTACTTGGTTTTCTGTAGTCTTGGCTAATTAATCACTAATCTGGAAAAATGATAATCTGGTGCTGTCTTGGTCCCAAAGTTGCCAGATTAGTGATAGTCGACCTGTTGTTGCAACTTCTTTTTCTTTATTTTAAACAACTTATTATTTTAAACTTTTTTTCTTTCAATAACTTATTATTTGCTGTTGCAACTTTTCCCGACTGATGTTACAACTTACCCCAGTGATGGAGCATATTGTAACACTTAATTTAAATATTTAAATTGTAATTTTAACAACTAAGCTTTGAAAATTATTAATATTTTTTTTTTATTAGTTAACAAGTGATCTATATTTTTCATATTACGCAAGAATTTTGAAAAAAATAATAATTATGAGAGAAATATCAAAAAAAAGTGTTACTATATGCCCGGGTCTCCCCTATCATTAGCAAAAAAACATGATTAAAAATAATATTTGCAATGTAGAATCCAACACAAAGGCGGTTTAAATTTTCAAACAAACTATTCGTGTAAAGCAAAAAAAGATAAGAAACATGATAGAAAATACCACAAGAATTATATAAAACACCTTATTAACACATTTGGATCTTTTGTTTATCATAGCCTACCTAAAACGTACCAACAAATAATACAATATTATGATACATTAATTTTTTAAAAAGGAATACATTAAAAAATACGCTATATACAGGAATGTCATGTAATACGCAATTTGAAATTGTCCATTTAATAAGAAAAAAACTCATATCAGTATTATGACAACATTATAACCAAACTAGTCATCAGTAACAAACAAGGAGAATTTTTAAACTACATAAAATTTCAATATAATAATATAATTAGAAACACTTTTATTAATAACTAAAATAATGCCAAATTATAACTTAAAAGTCCTGGTGAAGGCTAACATAAGAATTTAAAAAATATGATAGATGAAATCGTTCAAAATAAAAGAAACTGAAAAATAAATTTCATTTTTAATATTATTCACTAAATATTGTCCAAAACTCAGTATTGATTGTTTAATAGCAAACATCCAATCAAAGTAAATGAAATTACTAAACATCTAAATATAGAATTGAATTGGTTTTAAAACATATTTTGGATATTTAGTATTTCTCGTAAACTAATGTTTTTTGTGGAGTCATGTTGAAGCTGCAGTCTTTTGTATAACAAAGGACAATCCATATTTTCACAACAAATATTGCTTGAAAATGCAATACCAGAACACATGGAACAAATCTAGAACAAAAATTCAATTTTTGAAAAAACTTTTGATTTCAACACTTGATCAATAAAACACAAAAAACTATTAAGCAATTAAAATAATCAAAACACACAAAACTATTAAAGAAAAACCAAAACTTTTTTAAAGATAGCATATTTTGTGAAATTATTTATACTCTTATTATTCAAATTGTATATTCTTTTTTCATTCAATATAAAATAACCCAAAACAAAATTGGTATCAATTAAGTTTCTAAAGAAAAACATAACTGGAAGTTGTTTATTTATTTATTTTTTATCAAAATTTATTGATATGTTATGCCCTAAATCTTACATTATTTTTTAAAAAATTATACAAGTTTTTTTTCCTTAAAAGTTATAACATTAACCTTCTTTTTCAAACAACTGAAAAATGTTCTTTTTCTAATAAAAAAATTTAAAGTTTATATGTAGTTGAAAAACATATAACTGCCCAAGAAAATAAATACCTGATTAGTTTGAAATAAAGAGCGATCAGCAAGACTCATTTTACAATTAAGTTTGACTGCACTCTGCATCTTTAATTGGCTGGTACTGATGCAATTGAAACATAAAATTTTATCATTTATCGCTTTGCAAGATATGCAATGTCTAGAACTAAAATATTGTGACAGAGTAACCTGTAAAATCAATTAATTAATTTTGTAGAAAAAATTATAAACACCAACATTTTAATGTACTAGGCAACCAATTTTCATGAAATGAAATGAAGTAATGAAAATACAATGAAACATATTAAAAATGATAAAGAAAGCAACAGAGATCACAACAACTTAATATTAATTCAAATTTGCAGCCATCATTATGTCTTACTGGAATAAGTCTCATTGGAGATGCAAAAAAGTTTTGAAGTTGTCATTGATAGTGCCATATAGAAATAGATAACACCTTTAGAATTTTAGTATTACAATTGTATTAGAAAGTTTGTCATTTCTATTATAAAGACAATTTTTTTTCTTTGTTTTATAGTTTTAACATTTGTAACTAGTGAAATGTTATCTTACATTTTTTATTAATCATGTACATTAGAAGAGTTCAGTTGTAAAATTGTTATAGTAAAAAAATTCTTTAAATATATTGTAGAAATTTTCAATTGGCAAAATACTTAAATAAAAAAAATAATTTCAAACTAAATTTTTTAATATTAGTCAGTATGTTTTGTAAATTGATGTGGCAAAAAAATCTACAAGTTATGCTGTTTTTTTAAAAAAACCCACTTTTATTTATTTGTTTTTAAAGCTTATAAATTTAAATTAGATTGAACTTTTGATTAACACAAACCAGCAATTGGTCCTTAATACTTATGTTTTTTTTAAATTAGGATGTTTTTATGCTGTTATCACTAATGAGATTTTTGAAGCATGTTTTATATTTAAGTTCTGGTAATATTTTGGTTTAATAACTTTTCTAGAAAAACCTTATTTTTTATAAGTTTTCATGTAGTATATGAGCCACTTCAAACTGTAAGGTCACTCAAGCTTTAAAAAAAGATGTAAAGACTCATCAAGCATATGACAATTTATCAAAATGATTTATATGTAAGATTTCTTATTAATAATTGCATAGTTTAAAATTAGTTTAATATGTACTTTTAAACATTTGTCAAAAGCTGTATCATCTAATAATTTGGCTTAAGCTCTCATTTGGAATTTAAAGTACTTTTCTGCCAAAGTTATTAAATTTGTTTGTTTGTTTTTGGTCATAGAATATGCTTGTTTGAGTTTGACAAGAAATGGAATACCATTTCAATGTGTGCCATGTAACTGAGGGCTCGAGTAATTGAACATTTGTAAAACATTTAATAAATTCTTCATTTTTTTATTTTTGTAATAAAATTTTTGCTGCAGAAACTTAAGATCAGCAATTTTCAGAAGATATAAATTTGATTTTTATATCTTCAATAGTTTTTGAAAAATAACTTATCATAAAGTGATATATTGAGATGAAACACCCTGTACTTTAATTAAAAACCTTTCACAAATTATTGAAATTTTTTTAGTTAAATTGGAAAAATTTTTTAATTCTTTTCAACAAGAAATCAACAATAAATGTTGGCAAATGCAGGACTCAAGGGGCAGCCCAAAGCTACACCATCTGTCTGTCTTTGTCAATATGTGCCAAAATTTATTAGAATTGGCCAATTTTCTAACTTTTTCTGCATTACCACTCATTTTTGAAAATATTTAACCCTAGGGATTCATGGACCATCCAAGGCAACCTCAGGGACCAGGAATCTACACACCTTTTTAGATAATCCTATGTGTTCCCAATATTGCAGTGTTAAAAAATTTAGTATTGAAGAGAACTTGCAATCTTGCAAAGAACTGAAAGGGCAATGTGTGAAGTGAAAATAATGGATAGGAAGAACACTGATGAACTAATGAACATGCTGGGATTGGATGAGACCATGAATAAGATGGCAAAAGTTAAGAGAGTGAGATTGTATTATCATGTTTTGAGAAGAAAAGATGATGATGTTTTATGGAAGGCATTGAAATTTAAATTGGATGTGCAGAACAAGAGAGAAAGACCATGGGTGACATGAAGAACACAAAGGGAAAAAGAAACTAGCAAAGTTGGTCTAAAATAAGATGCTTCCAACTGAATGAAATGGCAGAAGGAAGTGAAGAAGATGGCTATGAGATGTGTGGCCACCTCTGTCCATGAGAAACCAATACATCAAAAAAACTTAAGTATTTTTATTTATTTTCTTTAACAACTTAAATTGACAACTAAAACACTGCCAGACACATGAAGCAGTGTTGGAAAGGCAACAACTTTTTCAGCAAGACTAAAGCACACTTCTGCAGCTTTATGAGTAGATAAACATTGGCAAACAACCATTTTAAAGCTTAGTAAGTTGAGGATTACACTTTTTAATCAGTTTTAATACTCTCAGAAAAAATTATTAAATTTTTAGAACCATCATCATCCTTCTTTTTTTAAATAGCATGTATCTATTTTCATCACTGGCATCAATTCTGAAGCAATGAAAGTTAATTCCTGCAGTTTTGATCTCTTTGTAAGATGACTCATAAATAATGGTATTGATTTATAATTTGCTTGCAGTACAAATTTTTTGATGATTATATAACCACTCCCCATCAATTTCAGTTATTTAAAACACTTTTTGCATTTTTTAAAAATATTTTGTCTATTTTTTTTCAAAAAATTTGTATTTTTTATCAACTTATTTAGGCTATCTACAACTGTTTGTTGACTTAATTTGTATTCTGTTAATTCTATTTTCAGTATTCTGTTAATTTATCTTCTTCATACAAAATATGGTCTTACCCCCAAAACTTTGCTTATAAAAAGTTGCTTAGGTTTTTATTTATGCTGGCCATGTCTCTTAAATAACCTTAATTTTTTGCAAGTTTGCTTTCCATGTCATTTTAGTGCTTTTTACTGCCACACTGTCTTTATAAAAAACAAATTAATCATTAGTAACCAGACAGGCACCTAACTACTTTCACACTCTTAAAACTAAAACTATAAATTATACAGTTGAAATAAATAAAATAGCCAATAAAATCCTTACTGCTATTTAGTGATAAACATGCAACAAACTAGTCAATCAACTCAAATTCTTAACACTGAAAATCAGGATGCAGCCTCAAATTTTATAGCAATCCAATAATAAATAAAGCAGAACAGTTAAATAAAATTTTTAAACAAGTGGTATGTGGTACAAAATGTAAAAATATCCAGCAAAAAAATTATCTCAAAGTTTTTTGTTTGACACTCATCAAAAGATGTCGAAATGAAGGAAAAAAATTCAAAGAATTGTTTAATAAAGCTGAATGAAGATGATTGGTGTTTGAGAAAGTCATTCAAACGCATAATCAAGGTAAGATTTTTAAGTTGTAAACAAACTCTTTTTGGTGGTATAAATTTGGCTTGCAGGATTTGATATAAACAGCTTCTAAAGCAGATAAATGAAAAGACAAACAGCCAAATAAAAAGAATTAAGTAAATTTTTTATCACGGAAATTTTTGGTGCACATAAAGTTATCAAAAAGGTGTTGAACAATTTTTCCTGCAATCAAAAAGGACATGTTGCCTGCTTTACTTTTAAGCCTTTCTGAAACATCCAATCCTCTTTGTTCAGCTTTATTAGATAATCAATTGAGTTTTTTTCATTCATTCTGGCATTTATGTTCTGACAAGTGTTGGACAAAAAGCTTTGAGATAAGTTTTTTGCTGGCTTTTAAAACTTTTCTACTAAAGGCAGTATTTAAAATGTATAAAAATGCTACCATGCCCTTGGTCCCATTACCTGAATTAAAAAAAAGATGATTAAATAAAAAGTAGTTTTGGGTTAATAGGATGTTGCAATAATAAGCAAGCAAAAAAAATTTTTAAATTAACATAATTGCCAGCAAAAACATTAATTGGGCATGATTTTTATTAAAATGAAAAAAATCACACTTATCTTAATGATAGAGATAAAAAAGTTAATCCAATATCATTTTAGTCACCTAACTACATAACAAGCAAAATCAGCTGCTCTTAGGTTTATAAATACAGTGGTGCCTCAAGATATGAAATTAATTTGTTCAGGAGTGGTTTTCATATCATGATTTTTTCAAAAAACGAATGGCATTTTACATGTAAATCACCTAATTTGTTCCAAGCCTTACAAAAACACTGCATTAAATTTTATAAGGGTAAAACCAGAATGAAATAAGAGCAATTACATTTGAATCATACAATATACCTAATTGACATTTGAAAGTGAAGTGGTGGAAGAGGAGGAGGGAAAATGGAAGAAAACATAAAAAATGGCAGGAAAATTAACACTTAACTTCACAAATTAACCTTTAATTCATATCATGATTAAAATTCTGCTTATCATATTGCAGGTGAATTTTACCCAAGTGCCATTTAAAAAATTTTTTTGGACAACAAATAAAGAGAAATTGAATAATTTATTTTTACAATGCATTTTATAGCACGTAAGGTGATTAGCTAAAACAAAATAAAAAAAAAGATCCCTTGGCACAGAAAAGTGTAATAATTCAAATCTAAATTAATTGATCAGCCATTACCTAAAAGTGGTACTTAATAAAAAGACAAAAAACAACAAACCACTGTTACTAATTTTACTCATATTATTGCTCTGGTTTTTCTATGCAATCAATATATACATTTAATTTGTGTTAAAGGCAAAATGATTTTTCACAAGAGAAGCATAGCTCAAACAAGTATTTCTTGTTTGAGCATTCTTGGAAGATTAATGATTTCATATCTTCTCTTATCCATTTGGAAGCAATGTCATTAGCTTATTCTAGAGTGTATTTTTGCCTTTTACTTTTCAATTCCACTCTTAAATTATTTTTCTTGTTGTAGTTAGCATTCCATAAAAGGTGCAAAGAGGTTACCTTCTAGTTCTGCCACATGACATAACTGATGACATTTAATCAAATGCATCAACTCCTCCCTTAATAGAATTATAAAAATTTATGATTTCTGGCTTAGTCTCATTGAAATTCTTACCACTATGCATGGTTGACAAGACAAGAACATTTTTATTAGATTTTTGTTGATATGAAAGAAGAGTTAATTCACTAGAAAAACAAAATTTTACCTTTCCAATCCTGAATTTTTTTAGGCTTAGCATCTCAGGTGGAATTTCACCTTTGCTTTATCTTAGTGTGCCAACTAATGTTCTTTTATATGACTTTGAAGCAACTTTTTTGCAATGGGTATTGAGGAGAACCAATTGTCTATTGTTATGTTATGATTACTCCTGAATATTGGTGTAGTCAGATTTGTTGTGAAATATGCACACAAGGGTAGACCTTGTGTATTTGTAGATTTACCTAGGTAAGGCTCTGCATTGAAAATATATTTAAACTCATTATCCCATAGTATTTTCAGTCCATATCTAGCTGGTTTGTTTGGAATAAACATTTTGAAAGAAGAGCACCATCTAAAAGCTAATAATTGCTCATCTAAAGTGCAATTCTGTGAAGGGCAGGAATTATAACTGCAATTTAGGATGAACTTGTCCCAAATTTTTTTAATAGGAGCAAATGAATCTGCTTTTTTCCTTTCCATTCTTGTACTTTTTTCATCAAATCTCAGACAATTAAGGAAAAAGTTGAATCTGTCTCTGCTCATTACACATCTACAGTATACCACATATGTCCATTTTTAGTATCCAACATTTCAAGAGTGGTGAGATGATTATCTTTCAATGCAGCTGCTTTTACTAAAATTACTAATAAGGCCTTTATTTTATCAATGAATGTTTTTGATGGTATAAAATGTTCTTTCTTATACATAGGTGGTATGCTTTGATTCAATTTCACTATTTGTATTCTGAACTATAACATTCAGCATAATAGTGTCTGTAATAAACAGATTAAAACTTTCTTGAGCAGTTCCTACTTAAAATGTTAGATCACTTTTATAATTTATGATGTTTCTTGCTTGTGTTTTTCCTATAGCAGTATTTTCTGTTGTTTTCCATGTAAATTTGTTTCTACAATAAATTTCATCACTGTTAAATTTAAATATTTTTTCAGATCTATGATTTGGCATGGATTCTATTCTGGATTTCTTGTAACAGGATGCAAATTATAAACTTGATGATTATCTGAGTGAATTATAAACTTGATCATTATCTATGTAAATATGGTACATAATCTGAATCACCATAATAAATCTTCTCATCATCAATTTCTATGCTTGAATCATTGTTTAAATTATCACTAAAATCAGCATCTTCTTCTGATAAGGCTGGAATTTCATCAACCCTAAGTGGTATAGTTTTAGGCATTTTATATAATTTCTGAAAAAATAAGTAAACATTTACTCTTTTTAGCAAATAAAGAAATAAAATAAGTTGTAAATAAATGTGCATGTTATAAATAAAATAAGAGGGTATAAGCTACTCACAATAAAACTTAGACATTTCAACTTACAAGCAAAAATAAACAATAATTATAATAAAACCAATAAAATTTACCTAACAAACTGACATATTTTATATCATTTCATGGGTAAAAGCTACTCCAACAAAAATCACATGTATCGTAAGATGAGTAAAATTTACCCCCAAAAAATGAAGTATATCATGTTATGGGGAGATTTTACCCTCCAAAATTTAAATACTTAATTGTACAGACAAATGACATTTACCACCTATAACACTCCGAGTTCAACTGAGAATACCTGGAATCCGAGCTTTTTTGAATTATAGATGCCTGATGTATGATAATGTATAAAATTTTCAAAGGTAAATTTTGCCATGTATAAATTAAGAGTTAAAATTAATTTTTCTTTTTTCAGTTTCTAATTTTCATGCATTTCTTCTTCCCTTCTTTGTTTTTTTCGATCACTCTGACTTTCAACTTGGCTTACTAATGATTCTTTAAGAAGTAATAATTAATAGAATCTTGTTTCTGCCTACTTTTTAATATTTAATAATTTTTGATATTTTGTAGCAAGCAATTTTTTGTAATTTGAGATGAAAAAAAATCTTTGCATAAAAATTCGTAAAATGAGTTTTTTGTATACTGAACCTTTTGTATCTAGGGGACCACTGTACTAATTTTCATAAGTAGTTTTTAAATAAAGTATTAATTTGTGTTTATTGTTTTCTACATGCTAATACAAAAATTTCAATTTATTTTATTATCATTGACTACTTTTTATATAAAAATACTCATACTACTTATATTAGTGGATTAAGCATTTTTATTCTTAAAAATTTATTTATAACTTTTTTTTCTTTAAATGTTTGTCTTTGTGAATAATTATTTAAATGTTTGAATAAAATGAAGAATGCTAAAACCACTATAGTTGCTTTTTGCAATTGTTATCTGGTTGAAGAAAAAAACATCTTTGCCAAAGTTTTACACAGTTTAGTCTATGCTTTTTTAAATAATTTATTGCTGATTCCAAAAATTCTTTTTAACTTGTTATATATTAGTACTCCTTTTATCAGAAACATTAGTTCTAAAGAAATTATTCTTTGTTAAAAGTGTAAACACAATTAATTGTGTGGCAAAATTTTTTCTCATACTCTTTCTTACATTACACAGATTTGTTTTTAATGTATTTATTAAAAAACTATTTGCTTACTTGTTTTTCAGATTATTTGATTGAAAGAGAAAAATTAAACAAAAAAAAGAACAGAATGAAAATGACCACACTTGTTTTACAATATACTAGAAATATTTAAGTTTTACTTTTTTCTTTGCAAGTCCATGTGAAGCTACTTTGTCTATATTGTCAAAAACAGAAAGTTGACGAGGTAATTCTTTATACCAATTCTTAACTTCAATTCCTAACAATGAAAACATTCGATCAATTGCAGGAAGAATCAACTTGGTAACATAATAAACTCCATTTAACTTTAAACTAGAATCATTAAGAACATCTTTAGGACTTCGAATAAGCTGATAAAGTGGAGTTCCTGGTAAACCATAAATCACTACATATGGAACTCTTTCACCAATTCGTGGTTCAGCACGTTTATCAGCAGCCATTTTTTTCCTGAAACAATATTATAATAATATTTAGTAACAGTAAAAAGTTATATTTTTATAAAAATTAGATTTTGCATTTAACATATTTTAGCATTAAAAAATTTAGAGCAAATTGAAAAACAATATAGTTGCAACCAAGTAAAAACTTTCTCATTATCATCATCATCATTTTCAGGACAAACATTGAATTAATTTAGTGTATTTTCTTTTGCTTGCTTGTCCTTTTGAGATTGCAATGGCAGCAGCTCAAGTTGAGATCTCCAAGCATCCTGATCTCCTGCAACTAGCGGCAATTCTGCTGGTAGAATTCCAAGATGCAACCAGGAAAGTTCTTCATGCTGTTTGTTCAAGAGACATTTGTGTTGCATGACCATACCAGTGCAGTTGTGATTGTTCTATACAGAGTAGCAGCGATTTGATATTGAAAGCTTTTAACCTTTTCAAGTAGGGATAAACGTCTGACTTTTTGCAAGAAACCCATTTTGGCCGCCTGTACTTGGGATCTCACTCATTTAGTCATTACCCAACACTCATGACCATAGGTGAAGATAGGAACAAAAACTGATCTGAAAACAGAAAGCTTTGCTCTTGTATACAGCTCTAATTTTAATACAACCAATTGCCAAAGCTGCTGCATTACTGCACTTGCTTTTCCAATATGTGTGTCCAGTTAGTGTCCAGTCCTGTCTACCATCACTTGAGAATATGACTCTAAGATACTTAACATTTTCAGTGCAGAAGGTTAAGCAACTTGGTTCTTATTTATTATTTGCCGAGTTTAGTTAATTACTTTTTTAATGTAGGGAAATTCCCAAGGCTTGGGAGGTTAGTAACAGCAAACAGTGAACGAGATCTCATTCTTAGGGCTATAAATCTACCTCCTTCTGCACCAAAAGTGTTAAACTTCTCTGTCTGCTGGAGTGTTACTCCATTTGTTTGGAAAGGACACTGGACAAGGTGCCTTGACATGCATATAATCTCAGTTTTAGCTGTACTATTTTTCATCCCAGCATTTAAGCATGCATCAGGAAACCGATCAAGTTGAAGACCACTTTTGTTTAAGCTTAACAATGCAAAGTCATCTGCAAAACAGCAGATGCCAAACATTACACTCCCCAAATGTGATGCCACTACTGGAGAAACTGTCTCTGTCTATCTTGTCTATGTATATTATGAACAGGAGAGGAAAAACAACACAGCGATGTTGTAGTCCAACACTGACACTAAAAGATTTTGTTTTCATGCCATTGACACAAACACAGACTTCTGAGTGTTTGTACAACAATTTGATAGCAATTAGAAGTTGACCTCTCATTTCATACTCCAGCAGCAGCAAATTTTATATTTATTACTTAATTTGGTTCCTCTTTTTATGTGATAGAAAGACAGACAGACATTTTCAGTTTCTTGTATAATTGCATATGCACACCTTTCTGCATTTTCTTTTAGTTATTAACTGCTTTCTGCTTTGCAGCACCTTTTAGTTTTATTGCAAGCTATCACTGACTTGCAGCATTGCCAAATATTTTTGTTATGAGCTGCCACTAACAATGTCAATTGCAATTTCCACTAAAACAGAAAACTATCTTCTCAGACATTCTGCTGACAATTAAGTATTTTCTGCACATCATTTTGTTCCTGCAAGACAGTCTTCTACTAACAGTGTTTCACCAACAATAACTAAGTGTTAAAAATGGGTGAAAAACTATAAAATTATTGCATAAACCATGTCAATTCATTGAGCTAGGTAAGGTAGCAGCAATTGTATTTAAAAAACATATTTAAAATATCCAATGGTATTGATGAAACCATTAATTCTTTCAATTTTAATAGTATTTAAAAACACTGTTTTTTAGAATCCTTTAAGCAAACTCTTGTCAGAAGAAATTGTTGGCAATAAACAACTGCAAGAAAATGTGGTGTATATATGTAGAACATCAAAAGTAACAGCATTTCTAATTGGTTTAAGAAAGAGACAACATGATCGAAAGCATTCTCACTTGTGCTCCAAGCAAGAAATAGTCCATATACAAATTCTTTCTGGATAAAGAGAGGGTTCAAAAGATTCTATAAAGGTTACTTTTGATGTTTTCAAATCCAATATATAAATCACATTTTCTTGCACTTTCAATGCTCTCTTTCTCCAACCAATTAAAGATGGCCCTTGCAGTTTTTCATTGCCATTGATATCTTCTGACGAGAGTTGGCTGAAAGAATTCTAAAACAATCTTTTTAAAGACTACAAAAATTGAAATTTAATGATTCCATCAATACCATTGGTTATTTTAAAGTTCTGTACAACCAAGAATTTATTCAAACCATATTTAAGTACTTTAACCACTTTGAGATGGTATTTCTCTGTGATGGTAATTTTCCTGCAATTATTTCCAATGATTGGTATGGCTTATTTTAAAAAGTACAATAAAAAGCAAAACATTTCTATACAACAGCCTTATTTTTGGCAACTCACTGTGACATAGAGGTCATCAATCAGTAAAATGGCACTAATATATATATATGTTTCCTGTTGCCAAGTGGTTAATGAGCAATTTTTGAAACAAATTTTTAAGTAAAATATACAAAGTTTAATAAAATTAAACAAGAATGTTGTTCCAAATATTTTAATACAAATTTTCTAGAAAATTGCATATTGTGCCCTTTTAAGTAGCTCTTTGTCACTGAGGACTTGATTTCTTTTAAAGAGTAGAAATAAATTTATTGTATTTCAATTTTTAGCCTTGAAAAAACCTAAAAATTACACTGTGCTAGATGAAATAATTCTATTTGGCTAACATTTTGATGCCTGTCTTTTAGAGTGATTTATATATTCCATCCTGGATAATTTCACCAGGTAAAAGGATTGGAGCTAGGGTTACAGTTAGATTTAGTGTTAGCGTCATAGTTTTTGTTGATGAAAAGAAACTCAACAGTTTCCTATTAAACTTTGCAATGTATGTGACTGGGGTGGAATATACTTCGAACTGTTTTTTGGCACCGTTTTTTTTGTCAAAGAGGTTTTTAAGGTTTGGGTTATGGATCCAAAAAAGATAAGCACCAAAAAACCAGTGCAAAGAGCACCAGACTTATGTTAAACATAGTTAATGGCTGCCTAACTATGAATTGTGATCCAAATGTACAGTAGGTCATTAAAAATTGAAAAATGAATCATGTCAATACAATCCAAAACTGGGCTATAAAAATGTCAGAAATAATTAGCAGGGGTAACTAATTTAAATATATATGATGTATATAAAATGAATATATATGATATACGTATATAAAATGATTAGCAGGGTTATATATTAATGAAAACACTAAAACAGAATAAAAATTAAAAATTTAAATTCTACCACAGCCTGTTTCGTCAAAGATGACTCATTAGGTAGAATCTGTGAAGTAACAAAAAAATGTAAAATATAAAAAAAATATAAAAACCCAAACTACAGGGTGGGGCATAATATGGAAACAAATAAAAATGAATGTTACGATATAATAAAATTTATATTTTGCATGTTTACTTGGATGTATTATTTAAAAACATTAAAAGCAAAAAATACAATTTTATTCAAAATGGCCCCCATTGCATTTGATTACTGCCTCCAATCTCTTGCAAACTCCTTTTGATGCAGCACGTAGCTGTTCTTGTGGAATTTCATTCCATGCTCAATGTAGTGAGTGCTTTAAGTCATCAACAGTGTGATGAATTTTTTTACAGGTCTTGCTTTTGAGGATAGACCACACCGAAAAATTCATGGGATAAAGATCTGGGGAGTATGGAGGCCACATTTCTTTGGACCAAAAATTTGGAATATGGTCTCTACACCAATTTTGGGTGATGTTTGCAGTGTGTGATGTTGCGCCATCTTGTTGGAATGTTCACAAAGTGTCCTCGCCAAAGTGATCCTTAGCATATTCCAACATTGGTTTCAAAATGTTATCAACATAATGTTTTGCATTGATTTTTGTACCTTGATCAACAAAAGTTAGTGGGAACCTCCAGGATTTTGAAATGGTGGCCCAGAACGTTACAGAAACTGGCTTCATGGTGTGGTGGACAGTTTTTTGATCACAAGAAATGTCTTTGGTACTTCTTCCAATTATTCTGTCATTTCTTTGATTATGAGCCATTTCTACTGTGAAGATTTTCTCATTGGACCAAACAATTTCGCTGGCTGTACCAGATCTAAATTTCTTGAGCAAAATTTTGCTTTTCCCAAGCCTTTTTTGCTTCACCGCTGCAGATAAAGCTTGCCTCTTTTGAAGTGTGAAAGAGGACATTTTAAGGTCTTCATGGACAAGTCGTCTCATGGTTCTTGGACTCATTTCTGATGTTTTTGTTAGCCTTCTAATTGATCTTTTTGGATTTCTCCTAATTTTCTCTTGAATGTGTTTGATTATCGGTTTGGACCACTGGGAATGCGGTCTGCCACTTCTAGGGCATCAGAAAAATCACCCCTTTCATTAAACTGCTTTAGTGTTTTCCAGACAGTTGATCTCCCAATTGAAAGTGTCTTCACAATAGCGGAGTTAGACTTTCTGGCACGGTGTAATACAACTATAGCTGCTCTATTTTCTGTCATTTTTAAAATGGCTAAAAAATTTTCAAAAATTTTTTAAAATATGACAATAGAGTATCTTGTCAAATCTATAAACTATAAAATTTTGAAAAATAACAAGTATTCTGAAGAGAAAATTAATACTGAAAATTTGTTTCCATATTTATACCCCACCCTGTATTAACCAATTGTAAAATCTTTAACAACTGTTTAAACACAAATTTCTTGTAGCATCCTTTTTCTAAAATATGAGTTTTTATCTGAGGCATAACATTTATTTTAACTTTAAATTTTTGTTCATTTTATTTTTGTATAACATAACTAGTATTGCTTTTTTTTGATGTTGTGCCCCCTGATGAGCCACACAGGCAAAACAGTCTGTTGAGACTATTTTTATATACCAAATAAACAGAAGCTCTTTGGCTGGGAAGACAGTGATGCTGCTGTGCTATGCAAGGCTCATCATTTCATATGATTTGAGCTCTCTTGACATCACTGGGCTTTGACTCTACGGTGGCTTAAAAACCACAAGTAGAAGATTAGCCACAAGGTTCAAATTGGTGAGCCTTGTTCTTTCCCAGCATAACTTCACTGCACTGACAAAACCCGAAAGGTCGAAACATGTTGAAAAATCTATTCTTCTAAAGTGCTCGATAACAAAGTTAGAGCTTGAATTAAAATTTAACACTGGCGAAATCACGGAAATAAAAACAAAACTAAAACCCAACAGACTGTTTCACCCATAAAAGGGATCATCAGGGGTATCTTATTCAAATAGAATCTTATTATAGAATCTTATTCAGTATATACAGTATATATAAAAACATTGGTATTATTTGTTACTATAAAAAAATATTGTAAAAAAAAATTTTTTTTTGAAATTATGCCAAAATATGAAAATAAGAAGTGAGAAACAGGATATAAATTTTATTAATGCTAAATTGAATTTCATTTATGCCACATTGAATTTCACTCATGCCAAATTTAATTTCATTTTTGCTAAATTGAATTTTATTTTTGCAAATAGACTTGTAAATGGTATAAAAAAAAGTGTCAACTATTGAAAGCAATCTAAAATAAAAGAAAAAATACACTGTTTGATAATTTCTCACATCTGAAAAAGTGGGGAGTAGCTTGTGAAACATTAATCTTGAGTGCATTTCTTCCTTTCATTATTGATAAAAAAGAGCATGCTTATAATAAAAGTAACTTTTTTGCATAGCAATAACAAAGAGATACCTTGCAAGTACTAAAGTAGGAGCAAGTATGTTAGGTTTGTAATATCTTGCTCCTCTATATTCTTTTGCTATAATACAATCTTGAAATACTTTTTTGTTATTGTTCAATACTTCTTTACATTCTTGAAAAATGTATTCTTTCACCTAAAATATACCATTAAAAACTACTACTACAAAAAAAAAAATCATAATTAAAATTATCTTAAAATCATGGTTTTTAAATTTATGGTTAAAATAATAACAAAAACATCTTTAATTTAGATTTGTGTTGGCATGACAATTTGTATGAACAAAAATTGAAGGCAATGATAAACTGGAAGACTTTCAACTACTACCTTACCATGGTAGGAAAATTTTCATGTCTCAATGACCTGTAAAGTAATCTCTGGCCAATACAGCGATTGGCCAGAAATTTTATCTTTTCTATTAGGGATACCCATGCCAAAGAGGTTTGCAAATAGAGACCACACAAAATGTAATTTACAAGATGGCAACTTTGAGCCTAGGAAGACTGAGCTCAAAAGCTGTGGTAAGCAATCATGACATATTGAGCAAAACATTTTTTCATGCTGCCTCAAATGTTGAGCAGATTAAAAAGGTCTGCGTTTAGGGGACTTGGCAAAGATATCTGTTCAAAAAGCACTTTCGTAACTGAGTCAGCCTCATTGAGGTTAGAAAACTGGTGTTTGATTTTTAATTACTACAAATTGGCTTGTTTCTGCCTTCTGTCTGATATCTATTGAGTGGAGTCTTTGCTTTATCTGTTGAGAAAAGATTCATCTCTGGTTTCTGAGGAAAATCAATTTTTCAGTTTATTCACAAACTGGATGATCAAATTGCCTGGACCACAAACACACAAATGAGTTTGTAACATTTGTCTCATGCCTATCACAAAACATCAAACATCTATTTTATGTAATGACAAAACCCTGGATGCATGTAAAATGCTCTTAATACAACAACTCATGGTGTATAACAACAAATATAACAAAGGATAATAATAAGAAAAAAAAGAATGACAAGGACTAACACAAATAACAAAGGACTACAGCAACTCATGGTGCTTCAGACATAACAGCAATTCTAATCATAAAACTCCATCACTACAAAAACAAGCACAAAACCACCAAAGAACTTCTTCAAAGTCTTGCAACTCAATGCAAATCACATTTGCAAAAAAACAGATGAAATACAACAACTTATTGAAAATAATAAGCAGATGCCATAACAATACAAGAGACAGAACTCAAGCAATCTCACAAAACACTAAACATTTCTTACTTCACACCTACCACGACAGATTGCACTCACAAACAAGAAAGATATAAACATAGATATATTTAAAGCATATAAAAGTTTTCTGGACATTACAAAACAATTACAATTAAGTCACTATAAAAAAATCAATTAAGCATATGTTAAAACAATACAAAGCAAGCTATTTTATTAATTTTTATAGAAAAGTAAATAGTTTGGAGCTGATGCTGAGATTAATATATATATATATATATATATATATATATATATATATATATATATATACAGGGTGTGCACAGTATTTAGAATATGAAGTCAGACTTTCACAAAAAATAAATTTTCTCAAAAATGGGCAAACCAATTACAATGAAATTTTAACACATAATATACTGATGTATAAAATTGCAATTTGTTTAATAAAATCGCCTTTTGCATCAATCACAGCTTCAATGCAACCTTGGAACCTCGAACAGACACTCACGATTTGGGCTTTCTTCATGGCTTTGAATTCCTTCTTGATCTGTTTGATCAATTCGTCCTTCGTGTTGCATGGAATCTTGTTAGTGCATCTCTCAATCGCACCCCACACAAAAAATTCCATTGGATTTAGGTCCGGCAAGTTTAGAGGCCAAACATGAGGCTAGACAAAATCAACAAAGTTGTTGCTCAGCCAAAGTTGTGTTTTTCTTGATGTATGGCAGGGTGCTGAGTCCTGTTGCCACACATATGGCCTTCCATCAGTCACCTTACATATCCAGGGCAGTACGTGAATCTCTAAAACCTTCAGGTACTCCACTGTGTTGACCTTCAAGCCCTTCTGGAAGATGTATGGCGGCATGACGTGACCTTCAGACGAAACCACTCCAAACACCATTACAGTGGCTGGAAACTTGGTCTGCATGACTTTTTGAACATCCTCAGAGCACACAGCCAACCAACGGCACTGCTTGATCCTGACAAAAATTTTTCTAGTTAGAGAAGAACGAAATCATGTTGCGCTGCAGAGAATGTTTGAGTTTGTTGAGAAGTTTTTGACAGTGCTTCAATCGCTTCTCCTAGGCCTTGGCTGTCAGTAATTAGCCTTTTTTTCATTTTGTAGGACTTGTACCTCAAGTCTTCTGACACACATCTTCATATCAAGGCTTCAGACGTCCTCATGTCTTTGGCAATTGTGCGCATCGACTTGCCAGGATCTTTATCAATGGCATTTTTAACACGGTTAATGAATTTGGCAGTTCTGAGGCAGTCAAACCTTTTTTGGTGATCAGATCTTTTTGCCACAGCTTCATAATCACCTCCAGACTTTTCAAGTTGATTTCTGACTTTCCACACCCTTGTCGTTGTCAGATCAAAGAACTTTGCAATGGTAGCATTGTTGTGTCTGGCGCAAATGGCAAACAACACAGCTTTCCTTTTCCATTCCTGTGAAAAGGTGAATTTTTTTCTTGGCTCCACTTTTATGGACGATATACAGCACGGTGTAAACTGTTGAAGAAAATGAAATTTTTCACACGTGAATAACTTGCGCATTCACCACACACGTTTTCCTGTGAATTCTAATTACTGTACGCACCCTGTGTATAGAAATTTTTCAAAATTTTTGGTCGGTGTTCATCAGGAAAGTGCTCAATGACATTGAGTCAGAGTGATTAGATAATTAATTTACAGACCACAAAATTTTTTAATTTAACATTAATTTTATTTGCCCCAACAGACTGTTTTGCCTGCTGGGCTTGTCAGGGGGCGGTTAAAAATCTGAAAAACAAAATAAGTAAATAAAAATACAGTTTAAACAAAGTGCTTGAATGCTGCCAAAATAGCGTAAAACAACAAGAGAAAAACTATTGTTGTAATATTATTTGATAAATGAATTTTATTGCCAAAGAAAAAGTGTTTTTTACATAGCTTGCTCTATTGTTTGAAAATAATGGGTAAATATAAAAAGTTTGCATTAAAAATGTGTTAAAATTAGATTAAATAGTCTGCACATTGGAAATGCGATAAAAAGATGCTAAAGAAATGTGTTTAAAAATGACAATTGTTAGGGCACGAATTAAAGTTAAAACAGTAAATTTTTTTTATAGGGTATAATTTAAGAATATTTTTAGTTTGATAAGTATGTAGTGTAGAGATGGGTTGTTTTATTTGTTGATCAAGAAAGTGGATAAAGGTGTGATGTAAAAATAAGGTAAACCAAGTTTGTAAATACATTTATTAACCTCCAGTGTAATTAAAACTTTATAATTTAAATTTACTTTGATGTCGACATTTTGAGACCAACTTTGAGCATTTATTCAGTAATTTATTTGGGTCAGCCTGAAATATTTTAAATTTTTCTGATAAGCATAAGTTGCATGTTTTTGAACAGGATTGGTGTGGAGTTGCATGTTGTATGATTTTCCATTTTATTTCTGGTGATAGTCCTGATTGTTTTAATTCCCAAACGGCTTTGGATAGTTCAGTGGAGTTAATTTTTCTATTGTCTTTAAAGGATTGTTTATGGTTATTATATCAGAGTTTAAATGATGTTTCACAGCTGCCGTAATAAAATTTGTCAGTTTTACCAGTTTTTAGGGAGGCTTTAAAAACTATTGAGTTTCTGCAACATTTTCCGTTAAGTGGGCAGTTTTTATCTGATCACAGTTGCATTGTTTGGCATCTACTTTGTTGTCTGAGTTGTTTAGGCATGAAGTGTTTTGCTTATTTATCATAGATTTCACATTTGGCATGCAACTATAGCTCAATTTTATGTGGTTTTTGTTAAAAATTTTGTGGTATTTGTTGCTGGGTGGAAAGTATTTTTTGAGAAGGGTAAAAAATTTTTTGCCAATGTTAGTGGTAACTTCATCATTGAAAGGAGGATTGAACCAAATAATCTTTCTTGTTCTGTTTCTTGATTGGTTTTTGAGGTTGAGTTGAATTGATCTGTTTGTTTTGGTTCTTCTTTTACATAGGTTAATTTTTCTCTGTATCCACTTTTTTCAAGGGCTAGTTGATATTCCGGGATTGTTTTATTGAATTCTTGTAAGCTGTATAAATTTTTTGATAAGCGTGATGAGATAATTTTGGGTAATTGTTTTTTTATATTGGGAGGGTGATTCGATTTTGCATTGATATAAAGCGGTATGTCTCCGAGTTTGCAGTATAGCCAGTATTTACCTGTAATTAAATTTAGAGTGATATCTAAAAAATCAGTTTGTAAAAGGTTAGATTCTGTTGTTATCTTGAGGCCATTGTTTTGAAAAATTGTCGATATGTTTTTCTTGATTCTTTCAATGATTGGTCCTGATTTACTGTTTATTATTGCCAGGCCATCGTCTCTGTATAGTCCCAGGTGTTGATTTTTTATGGTTTTATTAAGTTTGTTTAATAGATATTATAGATATTGTCGAACTAGTTTCTATATTTCTGCCCCATGGCATGAGCCCATTGTTACGTCAAAAAGGTTGCTGTTTTCCTTTGTCCATGTACTTTGATTGCCAAATAGTATAGATTTTCAGCAGTGCATAATGAGGTTGATTGTGTCATCATCAATATTGATGTATTCTTTTGCAAAGTTAATGGATTTTTTCAGTAAATTTTCAGTTATGGACGGGTAAAATTCAATGATGTCAAATTTTCTAAATTTGCAGTTGTATTTGTTTGGTATCTTTTTGAACCAAGATATTACCTCAGATGTATTTCTCCATTAATGAAGGTTTGCTTTAGAGCGAATTACCTTATTTATTTTGTCTAAACATTTTTTACTGATCATTCCGATTTCCAATTTTGTGGGGTTGATAAGGCGGCATTTTGGGTTGTTAACAAAATTAGGTTTGTGGTCTTTGAGAGTGATGAATGCTTTTTGAGTTGGAAAACATTCAATGCGGTTGTCAAGTTTGAGTTTGCTGACTATTGCTTTAGCTTCTTTGTCAATTTTTTGCAACTGTTAAACTTTCTGTTTTTTTGGTAAGTTGCTGTAATGTTGTCCTGGAGTAGTTTTTTGTAGTTGTCGATTTCAATGCCATATATATGTATATATATATAGAGAAAGAGAGAGAGAGAGCAGTAGGGATGAAGTTTAAACTTGTTTCTTAATGTCATTTAAGCAATTATATGTCATAAATTTGCCACAAATCAATTTATTTGTTAAGGTCATTATAGCTGTTAAGAAAAAATAGAAAAAAACTAATCATCATCAGCAACATGGCTTTTCAATTAAGTTCTCTCCTTTTAAAAAAAACAGAAAATCAAAAAAAACACTACATGTGCATTATCACATAAAAATAGAATAATTTTACAATTTTTTTATGATGTAAAATCAACTTTTTTGTTATTAATGAATGGAGTGTAATTACTGTCTAAAGATTTCCAAACAGTCTTCTATTTGTCCTTCTTTGCTTCTATATACAGGGTGATTAATATTTAGCGTTACAACTTCAAATAACTGTATTTGGGAAATGATACATACAGTTGGAGTAACACAGGTGAAATATTGTTACAGAATGAATATAAATTTAGTACAAATAAAATTTATTCAATATGCTTTCCATTCAAATCAATTGCAAGCTGAAAACACCTTGAAAATGACCTGCAAGAATCATGAGTCATGCCTTGCCAGAGCCAGAATTCTCCTCTCCTGCCTTGAGGCAGGCATGCTTCCTAACCTTATTTTCAGCGACAAAAAGAAATTCAACATTCAGCACCATGTGAATCCCCAGAATAATCATGTTTGATAATGTGATGGAAAGGTAGGACCTCAAAAAGTCACTCAGCCCCAAGGGGGGCATCAGTGATGGTCTGGACAGCTGTTACCAAATCTGGAAAAAGTCCTTTGGTTTTTGTAGAGCAAGGCATCAAACTAAACCATGAAAATTACTGAAATAATATCCTTGTTGGTTCATTGTTGCCCTGGGCAAAATAAGACTTCAAAAAACATCCTTGGATGTTTCAACAAGATTTGGCACCATCACACAAAGCTAAAAAGATACAGGAGTGGCTATTAGCCAATGTTCCCAACTTCATTTCCAAAGAGGAATGGCTCCCTTCATCACCCAATTTGAATCCTCTCAATTTTGGTATCTGGGGGTACCTTGAGAGCAAGACATCATATAAGTTTGGAGATACTGAAGACAAAATTACGGAAGGAATGGTCAAAAATGCCCCAAGATGTGATTCGTGACTCTTGCAGGTTATTTTTGAGGCGTCTTCAGACTTTTGCAGGTCATTTTTGAGGTGTCTTCAGCTAGTAATTGATTTGAATGGGAAGCATATTGAATAAATTGTATTTGTACTGAATTTATATTCATTCTGTAACAATACGCTCGTATTCCACCAGTGTTACTCCAACTGTATGTATCATTTCCCAAATACAATTATTTGAAGTTGCAATGCTAAATATTGATCACCCTGTAAAATTCTTTAAAAAGTATTAATTTAGATGCTTTAACAAGGATTTATTAAAGTTAACTACATTCAGGTTTTTTTTTTAAATACAACTTATAAATGATAAAATGTTAGTTATTGGTTACTATTATTTACAAGTGGATTCTAAAAATTGCCTTTTTCCTTAATTACAGACAATATTAATACAAAAAAAATCTGCTAAAATTTATTGTTTGTATAACTTAAACTTGTAATTAGTGTTTTGAGATTTTTTTAGTTAATTAAGGTTAAATTGATTTTAGATTTTAATGAAGATTAAGTTATGTTATTAGGTAGATCAACAAGAAAGTGAGAAATGGCTCCAAACACACAAATTTTAGCATTAAAATATGCCATATACATCACACATATATCTGCTTTCTCTTCTAATCTGCTAAACAAAATTGTACTGAAAAGCCATCTACCTTCTATGAAATTGGTCAAAGCAATGAATAGAAATTCAGATTTTAGAAAAATAAATTCTTTGATATGGCATCAAAATGTAAAGTGGCATATCAAAAAAATTATTCTTCTGAAATGCCACGTATGCAATAACATAAATTGACTTGTGTTTGCCTAAATATGAAACAGCCTAAACTGAATTAGTTTGTTTGAGCATAAAATTAAAAATTGATTTTGCCTAAGTATACTTGTCTTGTTCTAAAAAGATACACTCATGCATCAAGTACATTTTAAGATAATTCATTAGAGGTTATTTAATTCTATGATATTTCTCAAAGTAATTGCAGTTCAATATATCAGACTTTCTTATTGTATGCATCACAATAATTATAACATTTCTAATTTTTCTACCAAGACAGTGCTTGTTTTCACAGCTGACACAAGATGCCTTCTTAGAATTAATTTTAAACAAATTTGGATTTTGGTAAAAAAAAAAAAATTTCACAAAGTAAACAACAAAATTTATAAAATGTGCCAATGTGTCCTAATATATGTTAATAAAGTAACTGTTTTCATGCAATGACATGTAAAAATAAGTTGGAAAAAGACCAATAATACTGTTAACCAAAATAATTTGATAAAAAAATATAAAATAATTTCATAAAATTAAAATATCTTTAAATTTTTTTTTATACTAAACTACACACCCTATACCAGGAATGTCCAACCTGCAGCCTACCTAAGGTGTTTATGCGACCCACTACTTACTCAAATTTTTTTAGTTATATTTTTATAACCGTATTGAATTCGATGTCACTGCTGTCATAGTAACATATAGGGAACACAAAATGAATATTTCAGTTGATTGCTGTGTTGAGTGATGTCCAATGAACTAATAATAAAAATTTTTGTGGGTAGAGTTCATCATAAAGACACCTGCCCTAAGCATCGTTTTTAGTATTCACATTCTTTTAAGATTAAATTAATATTGAATATGTTATTTCTAAACATTTTGTATAATATCAAGTGATAGCTGTCAGTGACTTATTGGCAGCAAAGATAGTTACTTTGAACCAATGCAGAGTGCTTGATTTGGAATACGATTACTATAATAGCAGCAATGCTGCTGGTGATAAAAAAAGAAATCATGCAGATTTATTTGGAGGGTGTAAAAAAGGATCAGATATTTTTAGAGATTCTAGGTTCAATCTAAGAATTCAACATATCCCTTTCAGAAATGAGTTCAAATATACTTTTGGATAGCTCTGTGAAGTAAAATTTACCTTCTTTTGAATAGCACTGTGAAGTTTAGAGAGGCAATTAACAATTTGGAGAAGTTTCTAGGTTGCATTTACCTTTTGGTGTCAATTAACATCATCATGCTTGAAAATTTTTTTCCTTTTTGAGGCATCTTGATGTCAATTGCCACTGAAATTACTGAAAGGGATATGGTTGGGGCAAGAGTGCACTGTTAGCCAAGGAAGGTGTCACTCTTAGTCAGTGAAGCTCAGCTGGATGGATGCTTGAAAGTATTGGTAGGCTGTCAATTGGAGTGGGATGTAGGCATCCATTGACAATGCACTAAGTGTTATACAGGACACGGGGTATAAAAACCAAGTGTTAGTGCTGCAACACCAGACTGGTGCACAGTACTCAGCTTTTAAGTAGTACAGAGATAGGGCAGCTTTGCACAGTCTTTTAGCAGCAGCACCTCATTCTGAGGCTGCAAGTTGCTTCAGCAGTGTGATGCGCTAATATAGTTTTTTGTTCAATGCCATGAGATGATGATGGAATGTGAGCGATCTGTCTACAAAATAAGTGGAGTTGAATAAAATGGTAAAAGTCTTATGCTGCTGTAAACATTTAGCTCACATTTGGCCTTTCATTATTTAAATAAAATGCTGCTGTCACTGTCTTAGCATGACTAATCCCTTAAAAGATGTTTCAGTTTCCAGAGAAATACAACAATGCTAGATTGTCTGCATAGGTAAACTTTCAGGAAATCATGGAGGGCAGATGTAGACATAAATATAAAGAGATTGAAAAGGAGAGGAGCCAGACTTTTGAGAAACGCTGTTTTTCAGATGATGAATCCTGCTTTGCTTGCTGCACCAGTAGTAAGAGTGAAACATTGTTTTTGACAAGCTCAATGATCATTCTTACCATGTGCTTATCTGGCAGAAGTTTCAAGTAGCTTGAATGTAAGGCCAAGATGCCTTAACCCTTTCGATCCGACTTTTGCACAATAAAGTTATTAATTTGGCTCTTATTTACTATTTGTCATCTTTAGTTAATTGTTTTTAATTTTAGGGAAATCCCCAAATGTTGTTGGGTTAGTAACGGTTAACGATATACGAGACCGCATTCTTGGACGTAAATCTACATCCTTTCAACTAAACCAACACTTAACAGGTTGATTAAAATTATGATTAATTATAATAGTTTTTTTTGCATGGGATTACTCTTGGGCTTCGAGAATCTTCAGAGTCTTGAATTATCCCATCCCAATGCATTTTCAATGGTAAAAATTTGATTTAGGTTTATAGCGCAAATTTTTGGGACACATATATCCCAACAGGATTGAAAGGGTTAAAGAGTCATATGCCACTGTCAGATTGATAAATCAAGAAAAAAAATCCTCAATTTTTTCTGTAATAAAATAACTTGATCCACAGTTGAGTTTTCACGTTGAAACTCAGCCTGCTCTCTAGGAAGCAATGGTTCAATGCAGGTGTAGATAAGCCTTTTGAGGATCTTGCAGGAGACACAGAGCAGAAAGATTGGTATAAATTCTTTGGGATCCCTATTGGCTTCAACAGCTTTGGGATTATGGCCAGAAACGCTCTTCTCCAGATCTTGGAAATTTGAATCAGTGCAAACAAAAAGAAAGAAACTCATGTAATCGTGACTTCAAAGCAGCCCCAGCATGGACATTTTTAACACTAGTTACATAATGATTTTAATAGTTTCACATTTCACAGAAATTCCTAATTATTTAATTAATTTTAAATTTATGATTTAATACTTGTCATTTGGTCAAAACATATAATACTAGAAAGTTTAAATTTTATAGACATTTAATTTTGCAGCCTGTTAAATGCAGTCAAATTTATAATTTAGCCTATTATGAAAAAAAGTTGGACATCCCTGCCCTACACCTATAGAAAATATACCCATCTGGATAAGCAAAATTATTTTTGTAAGATGTTTAATGATAAACTATGTAGTTTTTGCATGTAAAAGAGTTTATAAATACTGTTTGATGCACATTCAGTTTAAAAACACCTGAGCTAACCAAATCTAATTATTCTATTTGTTGATAAATCATTATAGAAGTATTTGTTAAAAAAAAAGTATTTAAAATTAAGATGTATTTTTAAACAGATTTATTCTTAAATACTCAAATATATATATATATATATATATATTTTTATACATTTTCTGGCAGTTACTATGAGCTTACAAATATTCTACTTACTTTGGACACATCATTACAGTTAAACAAAAGCTTAATAGAATTTTTCAAAATTTTTGAAACAGCTGGGCATCCATCTCTTCGAACAGTTTCAATCCCTTTGGCATCAAAACTTGGTTCTTTTTGATCTTCAGATTCATATGCATATCCAACATATCTTTTTTTTGTTTGAAGTATGCAAGGCTGATATATCTATTAATTAAAAAAAATTTTTTACAAGCTACTACAAAAATACCTAATTTATCCAGCTGTTTGAGAACCATGTACCCAAAGTCTAAATCAATCAATTATATTGTAAATTGTAACATTTAGTTCAAGAATGAAAAAGTAGGTTATACTTGTACTTTTTTTCCAAGTGTACATAAATATAGTTTGGTTTGTTTTAATGCAATTATTCAGTATTTAAAGACTAGTTAATTTTGCCTTAAATTAAAAAAAAAATTGAAAATCAACGAAGTATACAGGTAGTAGGTTTTATATCCCAGTAAATTAAAATATGGTTTTCAAAATATAAAAATGAACTTACTCATATTATGCAAATAACAAAAAACAGCAAGTACAGTAAACCTAGTTAAATTATTTCTGAACAGCCTATTGACAAATGATTTGTTTTATTGTTAAATCAAGTATTATCCTACAAGCACAAAGATTTTTATAAAATACTTAGGAAAAGTATTGGGTTGGGGAATAAATTGTTGCGGTTTTATATTTGTAAATAAATTTAATTAATCAAAGACATAGGAATTCACCAAGCTTAATCAAATCAAATATAAATACATTAAATCAAATATGCATTAAGTAATATTTATGTCAATTAGAAATATTGAATCTAAAAGAAACATTGAACAAAACAAATTTACAAACTGCAACAATTTATTTCCCAACCCAATAGTACACAGCTAGACAAACATTTTTATAAAAACTAACTTTTATAGAATAATAAAAATTGGTCTTTTGAGTTTCACATTAGAATGACTGCATATTAAAGTACTTTAAGCAGCAATTTGAACTTAATTGTCAAAAAAACATTAAAAAGTTACTTGGCATTAAATATCATTTGTTGTACTTCAGAATAACCCAATTACATTGTGATAGTATTTATTTAGGTAAAAAACCAAACAATTCAAATACAGGGTGATCAAAAAGTCCCTGTGTACCTGATTTTTAATAAATATAGGTTGTAAAAAATGTTACTAAATAGCGTTTTATTCCATATTAATCAAAAACCTTTATTCAATTACTTTTATTTCATTCAATATTAATCAAAAACTGCATATTGTAACAGATATATGTGTTACTTGGTGAACTTTACAGTAGATGCTGGAAATGACCACCACCCGCCTCAGTACATCTTGTGGCACATGTCATCATGTTTCTGAAGACGTCTTTTAAGATAGTGTCATCAACTTTTTGAATATAATCGGTGATGGTTTCTTTCAATTCATTTATTGTGTGGGGATTGCTGCAATAAATTTTGTTTTTCATAGCGCCCCATAAGTAAAAGTCTGGAGGCGTAAGATCAGGAGATCTTGGTGGCCAGAGATTTTGGAGATAATGCGGCTACCAAAAATTGTTTGTAAAAATGTCAGAGAAGCATTTGATGTGTGGGCAGTAGCCCCATCTTGCTGAAAGTAACCAATTCTTTTGTCAGTGTCAGAAAGTTTTGTTAAAAATGGTTTTAAAACATCATTAATGTAGCAATCACAATTTAGGTGCACAGGGACTTTTTGATCACCCTGTACATAGCCTTTTTATCAAAAACCACAAATTTTGTAGATTAATGAAGTTCTTGTTTGCAAAATGGTAATAGTAATAGTTTGTAATGATAATCTAATTTTTCAGTTACATCAATTAACATTACTCAAGTAGGCAGCACAGTCAAGTTGTTAAAGCACTGGGGTTGTGATCAACATGGTCTTGGTTCAAAACCTACTTGTGCCATTCTGTTATGTCCTTGGGAAAAACACTTTATGGCACTTTCCCCTGCTTGGTGGTCATGGCAAGCAGTTCTAAATTTCAGTCATATCTCTATTAAATTTCAAGCAGACAGCAATATCTTGGCATCACTGAAACAGGTTTTTGCTTACCCTAATGTATTAGAACCTCTGTTGCTTTTTTGTAAGTCAGAAGGATAAATATAGAGATGAAATACAAGAAACACAGTTTTGGACAATGTCTATAGTGTTTTTCCCCATACTAAGCCTTGGAAAATGTAGTTATTTGTTTGGGGGAGATGGACAGGAGCTAGATGGTCCACTAAATGGCCAGACACATTTCTGTCATCCAGGTGACCAGGGTCTTGTCAACATCTGAGAGAGCATGGAATCCATTTGGCTGGTGATAGATGGAACAAGATGTCATATTACATGCTCAGTGGTCTGCTCCTTTCACCACACTTATCAGCTGCCATAGAAGCCATATCCCATTTGTGTGTTCTTGAGTATAATAAACCAATGCTGGTTTGGAGGCAGCTAAGCTTGACCCATGCAGGTCTGGAAAAGTTAATTCTTGGTGCCATTGGGCCAACATCCCTAATAAAAAAATGGAGTATGGAGACGTTTTTTCACCACTTCATGCTGAATCTATGCTCTGCCTATTGTGCTACACTGGTGCCTGACTAGGCAGTGTTGTTTAGCAGTTCCAGTGCAGCAGGCACAAATGGCTGTTTTGATTCAAGTTGCCACAGTTGTCCACAATGTGAAGACAGAAGCCTTTCATATAAGAGATATTCTGCTCCTGAGCATGGTGAGCTAGAGATAGTACAGCTTTTTGACAGCAAAGCTTATTTGGTTGGATACCTGATAAGAAAAAAAGGATGTTTGTTACTCCGGAATGCAGGCATTTGGTCACTATGCACAAGGCATTCTTAATGGGCTTATCAATAAGGCAAGTATGGGTACTGCAACACCAAACAAGCACACAGTACTCAGCCACGGAATGGACCAAGGCAAAGGTGGCTGGGCAAAGTGTTGTAGCATCCACACACCAACTTAATCCAGATAATCACCTTAAATGCCTAATGCAAGATGGTAATTTCTTGTGCAGTGACTATAAATGTCTATGAAATGTGAGTGTCCTATCCAGCTTTATGCCAAGATAAGTGGATTCAGAACAAAATGGTAGGTCTATCCACTGACAAAGATGTTTAGCTCATATCATGTCTCCTTGTTGTAAAGATGAAAGACTGCTGACACAGTCTTTGTTGTACTGAGCATGAGCTTCTGTTTGTAAAGGTGGGAGAATAGGATTGCCTTGTCTTGAGTAAGAGTCCCCTCCAATGCCTGCCAATTTCTTGCATAGTGCAGGATGGCCAAATCACCAGCATAAGCAAATTTCCTGCTGACTGTCACTGGCAGGTCATATGATATTAAACAAGAGGAAAGCCAGGACTGATCCCTGTGGTCATTCTTAAGGCTTCACAACCTGCTTTGTTATTTTCTTAATGACGCTTTGTGCATTGTCACTGAATGTCTGCATCCCACTCCAACAGACAACCTGCCCATCCTTGCTGGTATCCAACCAGCAAGACTTTGTTGCCTGAAAGCCACTCTTCTCTTGGCCAACTACATCATTTTAGACCTTGAGTACCTCTTGCATGATCAACTGGTCAGGCCATTGGATGCACAGCAAGAGAGATTAAAATCCAGATGCCCATTTGTACCTGCTGCATGAAAACTATTTGGGAATGCTTCTAAACTAGATATCCATGTTGGTCAATGGACAGACTTGACATGGAACATAGAGTACTTAAATTGTCCATCTAAATTGAAATCTAAACATAAAACTTCATGATTTCATCCCAAGAGTTGGTTCTTGGCTTGCTTAAAACTCAACCATTTTCAAACTGACATTGGGCGTTTTTGGTCATTCATGCATAAATGGGGTCTTGCTCCCTCTTGTAATTGTGAGCATGGTGCACATAAACAAACTGCAGACCACATTATTTCTGCATGCCCTTCACACTGAGCACCAAAGGAGGTCATGTTCTGTCAATCCAATATGACAATACCAGATACTGGCTCAAGAACATTACTGCCATCAACTGATGAAACAGCAACAACAACTGGATGATCCCAAATGATAGCCTGCTTTGCTTTCCAGCACTGGTGGTGAGAGTAATACTTTGATTACAAACAAGTTCCATAATCAATGAGACCATGTGCTGTCTGGAAGAGTAATTTGCAGGTGGTGCTATACAGTATCATAGGCTCATAGGCTACTGTAAGATTGACAAACACAGCACCAGCCTTCATCCTCAATTTCTTGAGTTAGAAGAGTGACTTGATCTATGGTCAACCTTCTGCATTAAAAACCAGCTTGCTCTCTAGGTAGCAGTGGGTCTATAATTGGTTTAACATGGGATAAGTTTCTATGAGATCTTGAAGGGTATGCAAAGCAGAGATAGGTCTATAGCTCTTTGGGTGCCCTAATAGCTTATTTGGCTTTGGGATAGCAACCACTAATGCTCTTCTCCAAATTTTTAAAAGTTTGAGTTGGCACATGCAGGAAGACAGGAACTTGTCTAACCAGGACTTCAAAGCAGAGCTGGCATTAAGTATTAGCTCTGGGCATAGAGCATCAGGGCTTGGAGCTTTTCTATACTTTAACAGTTGCAGGGCATTGGCAAAATCTTTTGGAGAAAAATTTCCAGAGATACATTTGTTTGGCGGTGTTTGAATCCTTTACAGTTGGGCACATCTCTAATGATGAGTCTGGCTGATTCACGGTTTGTTATTTTGTATACTTCATTTTTAACCAACTGCAAGGTAATTGAGTAGGCAACAATGGGAAAGAGGCAGTGTGTGTAGGGATGTTAATTTCAGAATACTTGCATATTCTAGAATAATTTGAAGCTTTTTTCAAGATTCCAGCATCTTTCCAGAATATCAAATCCTATTTTAAAATTGATAAAATATACATTTGTTTAAATGAAAAATTATTGAAAACAATTGTATTGATACTCAATCTGTATTTTTTACACTTGTCCTAATTTGGTAGAAATTGCTACCATTATTTGTTTTTCCCTGTGGGAAAATGGCTATCATTCTTTACTAAGGTTGCTAATAACTAGACTTACTATACGTCCTGATTTTTAGGGCTTTGTCCTGCCCATTTTGGCAGAAATGCTGACAAAAGTTGAAGACAGACTCTAGGTGCAGACCCCCTTTTTCTTGTTTTTTTCCAAAATCACAAGTCTTCAGAGACAAAATCATGAAATCAGAGACAGATCCAAAGCAAAGACTTTTTTTAGAAAACATTTTTATTTTGGAACAAAATTAAAAAATTCAGACATTGATTTGAAGTAAAAATCTTTTTCTTTAAGAGAACACTGTTTTTTAGGTACAAATTTTTTCCCATCAATGAGCATCCTTGTTTATCCCTCCAAAAATATGGTAACCCTAAATAACTGTAATTATATTCAATCTTTATAAAGATCTTTTTGCCTATTTCTTCCTTAAGGTTTGGTGTGATCCTAGCCAGCATGCCAAATGTGATGCAGCACAAAGCAAACATTTCACTAGCACAAAGCAAACATTCCACTAGTATGATTGGGATCTGATTCCAAATTTGGATCCAATTTAAATTTGGTAACTGTTCAAAAGGATTTGTTATTCTGAACCAAACATCCCTATGTGTGTGTCTGGTTATTGCAGTCAAGTTGTTAATTATATTCCATGTCAACTGACTGGAAAGCACGAAGTTCATGTTATTAACAGCCTCAGACCAGTGATCTTTTTGTTTTTCATCAAAATAGAACAGCAAGGCAAAAGCAGCTTAACTAGTTGCTTTACACTGTGGAGCCAGCAAAAATACCTGGAAAAGGTGTTTGCACTCTGCATAACATGGTCTATAGTAATTTCTATGACTGCATGAAATTGACAATTTTACTGCCACAAAGATGGTATAATAAAAGTCCTGGTATGCCTCATCAAAAGAGCTAGAGTCAGGGGACTCATTTCAAGAGTCAAGAGACTCAACTCATTGTGACTCATATCATTATCCTCCATGTGTCAAGTCCCAGTAAGTGCCAATGACCAGGCAAGTAATAAAAAATTTGGGGTGCTGCCAGGATGGTAAAGGATAGACCCTCAGCTGCAGAAGTAAAAGAGACTCGATAAGTCAACAAATGCTAGATACACAGCTCTGAACATTACCACTGGCAGTACGAGATACAAACTCACAAAATTTATATAAATCAGTGTTTTTTTGATGGGAACCCATCTCAAGCTTTATGCTACTTTACTAAAACAATTGGACACAAACAATAGTATTTCCTATGCATAACCTTAATTGTAGCTAAATTATTTGATAAATTATTAGAATGATTCTGTTTGATTTTGGGTGATTACATAAATATTTAAAAAAATTGCTATGCATCCAGCATCTTATAATCAATCTTTTGGGAGTAGATTCCCAACCAATGTTTAACTAATTCTATAAACTCTTCTATCTGTAATTTTTATAAGTGGTGTAATTGGTACATTTGTCTTCAACTTTGTTGCTTTTTCTTTATAAATTGACATATGTGAAGTGAAATTGCTGAAAGAGAAAGTGTGTATTTGTGCTAGAGGTTACCACAATAGCAAACCTACCTAATAAACCATGGGACTAATTCCACTTAACTTCAAGGTAAGAGCTTACTTAATGGCTCCTCAACCAAGTTGTTCTGCAATAATGAATGTGTCTTGTAGTTGGCAATTGATTGGTTTGGAGTTGACTACCAAATGATGTTAATTTATGTAAAATCTTTATACTATGTTGACCTCAAACTGATTGTCAACTACAAAAAATATTTAATCATTTGTAACAACTTATCCAAAAAACTATCATATGAACACTATGAAGTCAAGGGTTTAACAGATAAATTTTCTACAATGGTAATCCTTAAATAAAAAATGCACCTTTTTTGAAGTCAATTCTTATGTAATTGATATGAGCCAGCACACTATAACACACAGAAAAAAGCAAAAAAAAAAGAAAACTGAATAAATATAGTAGTTACATTGTTAGTAAAAACAAATAAAAAATGACTCTGCAAAATATTGCTTATATATCATCTGTAAATAATAGAAGAAAGGAATAAACTCCAAATTGATTTATCCTCAACTTCAATCTTTTATAACAACTTGTTCAAAAAATTGTCACATAAACATAAAGCCAACTGCTCCAGCAATTCATTAGATAAGTTTGTTATAGGTCAGAGATTGGCAGCTCATACTACATTCTTATCTGATACTTTTTTGGTGTTGTGGTTAATTTCAAAAGGTTAAACTTAAAAATCTTTTGTTTAATGTATTCATACTGCAGAAGTTGATTCACATCAATTGGAAAATAGATGTAAATATAATGTAAAACTAAAATATTTACAAGTAGTAGCAATTCATTAAAACAGTGTTTCCCAACTTTTTTTCATCATGCCCCACCAAACCACTTATAAAATTTCGATGTCTCCCATGTGGTGATACATGACCATAATACCAAAAAATAAGTAAAAACTAAAAAAAGGGTCATCACTAAAACTGTCTCTGATTTGTTGTAATTTTGGGAGACTGAGGACTATGTTGGAGAAACCCTGAGAAAAGTTAACTAGCTCAGCACATCTACCAAATCAGTTTAATTGTGAACAAGTGCATTTTTATTTTGTACTTTCCCACCAAATTTGGTTTGCAATGTCTTAAATACCCATGCCTCATCAAAATTTTGCCAGGTTCAACCAGGGTAGAACACATTCGATGTTGAGAACCACTGGATTAAAACCTCAAAAAATGAGAAAATTTGAAAAGTTAAAAGCAAATTATAAGTCTAAATTTTACAAATGTAAAAAATTTTTTTTGCTATTTACCATATTAAAATTTTGCATTAGTATAGTTTTATAAAAAAATTGCACAATAGTTAACTACAAGCCTAAAATTAAAAAAGACAATTCATCATGCATATAGTTTTTGGTGATGACATGATCAATGATGCTGGTTGTTCCAATTGAAACATAGAATATAAATAGTTAGAAAAAAAGTTTATAATCATTAAAATTCATTGCTTTTTTATGTCATTGTAATAGCAATCAATTACAACTTATCCAACATATTGTTTTGATAAGTATGAAGAAACATTTTTTTACAGGTAATAATTATCTCAAGAGTAATGAATTAGTCTATTTCTCAAGTAATTCCTGAGCAGGAATGGTTAACCACTGACCCACAGGTCACAAAGTAACTCACTGCCCACATTTCAGTGACCCACATGGCTTTTTGATATTTGTATAAAAATAAATCAATATTCAGTTTTCACAACAAATTTTTAAAACATGCTAAACAAAACTTAGCAAAGCACTAAATTTGCAATAGGTTCATGTAACATATTTGACAATTTAGCACTAAATAGCAAAATCAAAAATATGCTAAAACTTTATTATGTAGTATTATGTTGTGATTTTTAGCAGTGTAAAATGTAAAAAAAAAGCTTAAAATTAGTGAAAAAGCATTGAACTAATGAAAAAATTGGCACTAGCTTTTCTCATATTATTTGTTTCAACATATTTGTGTGAAGCATTGTTTTCATACATTAACTTTATTAAATCAAGAACAAGGAATTGTGTTGGAGCAGATATGAGTACTGCATGTGTCAAGCTGAAAACAACAAAGTATAAACCTAGAATTACAGAAGTAGCAGAAAAGATGCAGCAACAAGTTTTTTATTAATGCTATGAGTAAAATTGTGATTCACTTTGTTTTTTTTGTTTTTTTAAGATATCAAAAATGACCTAGACATTTGAAAAGATTCACCATTCTGTTCTGACTAACAATTAAAATTACCTTTTCAAATTTTAATTTTATAGGTTGAGGATTGCACTTTGTCACAGTTTTTACAATTTCCTGGGCAATTTTAAAAGCTTGTTTCTTGCTTGTTCCTTTTTCCAAAGCAATAAACATACTATCTGTATCACCATAGACCACTTTACCACCCCATTTATCAATATTAGTATGAACCAAAGTGATTGCATGTTCCAAGGTCTCTCGAGCTTTGCTAACAATGCTATCAGCTACCTGAAAACAAAGTCAATTTTAAATATATGTAATGATTTTTTAAAAAATTTGAATAGATTAGATAAATGGACCATTCTTTGTCAAATCAACCAAGCTGTGTATGCACATCTCAGATCATGATGAAATTTTACTATTATGTTACAGAGAAAATTATTCTGGGGAAAACATTAAGTTTTCAAGTTTAGCTGATTTTGAAATTGCCACATGTGGATCAATCAACCATGAAAACTCATAAAAATATTAAACCATAAATTTGTATTGCATATAATTCAGCTAATGTAGAAGTTTTACCCCTTAATTTTGATAAGAAAAAATCCAAGATGTGTATTGAGAGTCTATTCTCAGAACTCTGGATCACACATAAATGGTTTTGCACATGTTTTTGTGAGATTACATTTTTAAAATTACACATACCCACTTTCACAACATAAATTTGAACAAAGCATCAAATTTTTTAAAGTAAAGTATCATAAAAAAGGTCTTGACCTGCTTTTGGCTCTTCTTGTTCTTTTGACTAAGCAATTTTCCTTCCTGTTCTGCAATATTTTTTAAATTAGGGGGAACAAGGGGCAGATAGTGCCTTTTAAAATTTATAAGACCTGTTAAATTTGTATATACAATTACATAATTTTGAGAAAAATTAAATTGAACAAAGTTTGTAAATTATCAATTTGATGAGAAGTCACTTTTTTTGAAGGGCTATACAGATGCTTCTCAACTTATGTTTTAGTTATGTTCCGAATGGCTGAATGTAATGTGAAAATGAACATAAGTTGTTACTGTACGTTCCAGTAATGTATGACCATTCATACTGTACTATACATTGTGTGTGTAACACACACATAGCAACATAATTTCAATTAAATGAGTTTTATTCAAATTCACTTACCTTTGGCAGTGGTGCTTGAAGTGAGATGGTGGAGAAGCAAGACACAGCCATATATAAAGGGATGTGCGCATTTGCTTGGGTATTGTGACATAACAGAGGGCTTTTCAGGAAGTTTAGCCAAGAAAAATTTACCATGTTTCATTTTAGTCATGTGACATGAGCCCAAATTGGGGTCACTCATCTTCAAAAAAGGGTAACACGCAGTGAACAGTGAAGAGCATGCTAAACTCAAAAATTCACTCACAATTTTTTTTTTTCACAAAAATTTTTTTACAGTCAGTTCAAACGTAAAATTAACACATAGGGTTTCTCTCCCTCAACTTTTGCGAGATTTTAAAGCATCAGGGTTGACAAGAAAAAGAATAAAAAAGAAAGCCAGTGTTCTCTTGACGCAGAGCAATATGGAGTCAAAGCTACTCTTTTCCTCTAACATACTAGGCAAATTGTCGAAAAGAATACTTTTTTTTGGACAAATCCGGATTTAACTTGCATACTTCAAATGACTATGGATATTCCCCTGTTGCTGAAAATGCAGTTTTATACCAGCCAGCTTCTGGGGGTAGAAATGTTTCTATGTGTTGTATTATATCTAATTCTGGGGTCGAACATTATAAGCTAATTGATGGAGGATACAATTGTGAAATTTTTATCTGAATGCAGCCAAAAAGGACTTTTTAATAATAATGTTGTGCTTGTTCTTGATAAGGATAGGTTTCATCATTGTGCAGAGATAAAAACGTTTTTGGAGTCCTTGGATGTTGAAATCATGTATTTGCCAACTTATTCACCGGACCTTAATCTTATAGAAAATATTTTTTCATGCATTAAACAAAGATTAGACTGTATAAGGCCAAGAGCAACTACAATAGCTCAACTAAAACAAAATGTGACAAAAGTTATGAAAAATTTGGGAAGCTTCACTGAATGTTACAGACACTTCTGGCAAAAAGTGAATGAAATAGTCAATAGAAGAAATTAAAACTACTTTATTAGAGAAAATTTACTATATTATTTTTTTTGCTTTTTATTTTTGAAATCTTGCTTTTTATTTTTGAAATCATGTTTTTTATTTCTGAAATCTTGTTTTTTATTTTTAAAATCTTGTTTTTATTTTTGATATTTTGCTTTTTGTTTATTGAAAAACCCTGTAAATTTTCCAGTTGCAACTATTTAGAAAAACAGCAAAATGAAGATTCCTTCTTCAAAGAAAATCAAGATGGCTTTGCAATGTTTGGTTGTAAATTTTCTCTTTCATTATTTGATCAAGTGTTATTTCAATTAACTGTCAGATCACTGTTTTGTTCAATATTTTACAGATTTTTTTATTAAGACATCAATAGAAAAATTTCAGTGAACTTCACCTGAATATAAAATATTAAGTTTGTAGTTGGTAAAATCTATGAGTAAAAAGAAGAAATACTTGTTTAACTTCAATCAAAAATTGCAAAAAAGTATATTAAAAAAAATTTTTTTGCTTAAACTTTACTTTAAAATTTTTTAAAAATATACCGTAAGGTTTTTTAAATTTTCCAAAAAAAAATTTTTACCTCTTGAACCCACTATTTTTTAATTTATTGCTTATTCATGATAAATGCTATTTATTCTTGAATTAACAAAAAAAAGAAAGAAATTTGTACCTATTTACTAATTATGAAGTCTAATATGTACATAAATCATTAGAGGGAAAACTTGTCTTATTTATTCAATAGTTTCAAGTTCTTTAGCAAATTAATGGACATAACTTGACCAATTTTTTGCTAGATACAAAAGCTGTAATTGGTTAGTTAGTTAATTTTAAAGTCAAAAAAAAACTTTTTTAAGTTAGCCTAGCAGGTCTAACTTGTTCTGACAATAACTGAAGATGTTATAAAATATGTATCTACCAATTTTTTTAATTCTACAATGTTTGGTTCAACAGCTATTACAAAAAAAGAAATTTTCAATGGTGCTCAATAAAAAATCACCCTTGAGTAGCCAATTTTTAAACTTTTAATAACTTAGAAACTACTTAAGATAGGGCACTGAAATTTTGCATACCTTATTTTTTCAACAGTGCTATGACAATTGATTAAAACAACACTTGATTGAAATGACATTTGATCGAAACAACATTTAATTGAAATGACAGTTGATAAAGAGCTACTTTTGTATGTTTCTGCAATTAAACAATCTCTAATGTTACTGTAAATTAGATTTATAAAAAGCAGAGGCCATCAGTAAGAATACAATTTGTTTTTATTTTTTATAATTTTTGTCAATGTTGAGGTCAGGTTTTTTAGCAAGGTCACAGGGAAAAGCATTTTTAGGGGGCAACAAGTAAATTTCTTGTCATGGTTATGTTTTGTTAGATTCCTATTGCTGACATTTTTTTCCATTCTTTTTACGTTGTAATCACTTATTTAAGGGAGGTGCATTAAGCCATGGCCCCACCATTGCAGAAATCAGACAGATTTAAAGAAAAAATCTATTTTTTTGGAGATTACTTTGTTTTTGGGAGAAAAAATTGACAAAACCAGGACAGATTCAAAGTGAAAACTTTTTTTTATAGATCACTATGTTTTTGAGACAAAAATTGATGGAATTGGGCCAGATTTAAAGTTGTAAAGTTTCTCTTTCATTATTTGACAAGTGTTGTTTCGATCAAGTGTCGTTTTAATCAAGTGTCATTTTACTCAAGTGTTGTTTTGATTAAATGTCGTTTCAATCAACTGTCATTTCAATCAAGTGTCACTTTGATTAAGTGTCATTTGATCAAGTGTCATTTGATCAACTGTCAGGTCACATTTTTCAATGCCAACAAATGATAAAAATTAAAAAATATTGGTTACCTATGATTACACCACTGCAAATTTATAAAAAAATTACACCGGAATCAACTAAAGAATTATAGTGCCAATCCAGAGTAATTTTAGATACAATAAACACCTATGTGGACCCAAAAGGTTTTGCATATAGATTTTTTCAAATCTGAGAAATGATATTTTTTGTGTATTTTGTTCTGTTGTTTTAGATATGTATAATTCAGAACAATTTTCTCCCCTAAAAAGATGTTGTAATATGATATCATAAATGCCAAGAAGGATATTAAAGCAATAGCGCCCTTTAACTTACAATTAAAGCTTGAAAGTCCTGATTTTACATTGTGCCAGAGCAGGCCACATAAAAGTACACGGCAAGCTGTACTTTGGCCTGTAGGTTGTATGTTGCACATCTCTTTTCTGATACAAAGACATGTCATGACAAAAATGTTAATTAATTACAACAGCAATAAACAATTAAACCATATACCTCAACACAGGGCATTCTTCCAGAAAAACTTGCTGCAGTATAACCATATGTGACATTAGCAATAAGCTTTAATCCAAGCTGTTGGTAATTTAGCTTTTGTTTTGCCTGTTCGTCAAAGCAATTTTTAATGGAATTTTTGATCATTATTCGTGTGCTTATAATTTTGTTAAGCATAATTGGAAGTACTCCTTGCTTAATATTTGAAGCAACATATGCAACACCATTTGGAGCAACATGAATCTTTCTCTTTCTCAATAATTTTTGAAGATGTTTTTGTGAAATTTTGAATGTAGAGCAACCAAATGGTGTAGAATCTGGACTGCAAAAAATAACTTATTTAAAACACTTTTATCCAATCATATTATAGTCAATTTAAATTGATTTCCAAACAAATTTTTTGATTTAAAAAAAAATTAACAGTTTAATGAAATAGCAGGCTTCTAGTCACTGTAAAATTATGAAACCTTTTGCACACTACTCAGTGCTTAAATAAAAATGTTACTTTACATAGAAAACATTTGACCAGAAAATTACTTAAGATGTAATGAATGTATGCTTGCATTGATTATTATTGTCAATTATTACACAGCATACAAGATTGTTGTTCATACAGTTTTTATCTGTTTTTTTTTCTGATTTTAAAGTTAGCTAAATGATTTACCAATCTCCTCAGAAACCTTTTCATACCCACCATTTTGCCTGTTTATTTTGCCATAATAACAACCAATTCTTTGGACATTCTCATTCGCCTGGGCTTTTTTATAGTTTCTTTGAGCACCCATGTTTTCTTCTGTCATCTAGCCTCTTTAAAATACATTAATACCAATCAATCACACTCTATTATCTCTTGCCAAACCAACTATAAATTCTTCAAAACCTACCAAACATGCCCAATTACCTAAAAAAATTTTCTTTTCAACAATAAAACACAACATATTAATAGTTTCCATCCTAGCTCACTCAGCTTTTCTCAAATTATCTCATTTTCTTTTAAACATAAATCTCACTTTCATACAATATTTCAGTTTATACACGACTTTTGTATATAATCTTTCATTTTGAGTAAAACTTTGCTTGAAACAATTTTCTACATTTTCTGAATCTAATACAACCAACTTTTACTCTTGCTGCAAAAACTTTAGCATTCTACCAAAATTTCCTTTTCAACTGTTAAGCCCCTAAGATTGTATACTTCCAGTTCTTACTCTAGCTCAGCAATTCCCAAAGTTTTTCTACTTGCATACCATTTTGAGGTTTCATTTAGCATTTGCATACCATCTTGGCCTATATCAAAAAAATTTCATATACACGAAGTATACATATAAAGGAAAGAAAGTATAACACAATCTCTTAAAACACGCATTAGATAAGGGTTAAAAAAAAAGTTAAAAAAATAAAAGCAGTTTTAATGATAGGCTATGTAGGTAAATGTTTTTTTCTGCATAAATTGATCAATGCAAAGAACGACTTTACTAACAGTGCTTCATGCCCATACCCATGCCCAGCAAATCATGCTCAGGCACAACAAACCTGTTGTGATGGTTTTCAATTTGATTTTTAATTTCTTTGTTAGAAAGAGTGTTTATCTTTGTTGGCAATCAAATTAAAAACCATCAAAACAGGTTTGTTGCACCTGGGCATGATTTGTTGGTCCCTGCTCATATTCCCAAGTACATGAAAAAATCAATAACTGAAAAATACCATAGGCAAGTTATAAACGCGTAAAGTATTTATGATAGAATAAGGCATTTTTGCATAACTTGGATGTTCTTTCAGGTTCTATTATTTTTTGCACTTTTATCAATTTAAGTTGCTTGCATACCACTGGTGGTATGAGTACAACAGTTTGGGAACCACTGCTCTAGCTGTTACTGCTTTGTTATTCTCAGTGTCAGAACCAAGTATATCACCCCCTAGCAAAAACTTTTTGCTTTCAAACTTCCACATAAATTTCAATCAATGATCTCTCCCTTACCCTTAATCACATTTTAAGATTCTTACAATTTTATCTTTGCACAACTTTTACATAACCCAGTTTTTTAATGATCTCTTCCTTTTCTCCAATAAATTTTGAATGTTTATGATTTTATCTTTGTACAACTTTTGCATATCCAGTTTCCACATTTTTTTTTACTTAATACCAAATTCATCATTACTCTTTTTCCACACAATCTACATAAATCAGTGATTATCTACCTTTTCATTTCACTGTCTATTTTTACATAAGATTAAGTTTTCATGCACTGAAGTAATATGAATAAAACAGGGTTGTTATTTGTTGACACATGCATGCACACTCTAAATACTTGTTTCACAAATTTGTCAGAATCAGAAATGGTTGCCATTGCATATCTGATATTGTCTTCTGGTTTGAGTTTGTTATAGTATTTGTTTTTTACCAAAACCAATGTTGAAAAGCTAGCTTTGCAAAATTATGGAGGTTCAGTTCCATTAACTGAGCATTTGCATATAATTGTGTCAGAGAAATACTTCTACACTTGTCACTCCATATCTGTCAACTTTGCAGTTTAAACTGTTCAGCAATGTAATTTATTTTTACTTGAACCTTTAGCACTGACACCGCAAAAGGACCTTGCAACCAGTTAAATATTTTTCTACAATTGCGAAAAAACATACCAATCCAACTTAGCAACAAATATATAGTAAGGTACTGAAGAAAGATAGCACAAATGCCTTTAAAATCAATGCAATTCTTTTCCACAAATAGTTCAATGGTGAAAAAATAGCCTTTAAATTTTTTTTCAATTCATTTGCAATTTTATTTTGGTTTTGAATATATCAATATTTTTAATAAACCAAAGTCAATTTTATTTTTTTAAATGATTGAAAAAATTAGCAAAAAAAAGCAATTTGGGAATTTATAAGTTGTCACCACTACATTCCTCAACAAATTCATGTTTTTGTTCTTTTAAAAAAAAGCTGATTTTCAGGAAAAGGAAAAAAGTTACAAAATTAATGAAGAAATTATAAACTAAATCCAAATAAATCATAAAAAATTTATTGCAACCTACTAAGATCATCATCAGTTTCTGTAAAAAATCAAACATTAAAATTTAAACAATACAGTCCTGTAAAGACACAAAGTGAAGCCTCATTGAAGGCTACAAGGCAAACAACATAACAGCTTACATTGTGATCATTAATAATGTAATGATGATGTAAATGGACAAACCACAAATGGAAAACGAAGTATTGTGAAAATGCTTCCAGGCTCCGTGCTTTTGTGCCTGGGACTGGTGCCAGGCCTGTTGGGATGGGCTTACCTCGAGCAGCTTGGGTTAAGCTCAACTGCCTGCGGACTGGCATTGGGCAATTCCATTTGTCCATGCACAAATGGGGTCTCGCTCCTTCACCAAATTGCAAGTGTGGCGCCTCTGAACAAACTGCAGACCATGTACTAACAGCATGCCCTATACATTGGGCACCACATGGAGCACGAGGTCTGACGATTTTGGATGACAAAACTCGATGCTGACTTAATAACACCACTGCCAGCATCTAATTCAGGCAGTGCAGCAGTCTGGGGTAGTAAAAGGATAAACCCTCGGCCCCAGTCCTGTTTGTGTCTGACCTGGAGTGGATACCCATCAAACAACAATGATGATGTAAAAATGCACACTGTAAAAAATCTTTAGCTGAACATCAAAAGCACCAGCTGAAAAGATTAAAAAAAGTAAAAAAATTATCATAGTTTCTGCACAATGTTTTCAGTTTCATAAAAAGTGAACAAAATGGTTTAAAACTTAATCACAGTTATAAGATAGAAAAATTTTATTAATATTAATTTCAGCATCAAAATGGTTAATTCATTTATTTTCACACCAATCTAATAAAGTTTAATCCAACTATTCTTCAAATACAACAATGAAGCACTTTGTAATGTCAGGTTTAGCATTAAGAATGATCATGTCAGATTTATGAAAATTTTTAAGGAGTCATGGTCATCATGATGTTAAATATGTTCCAGAATGAGCAGTGTTTATTCCATTGAATAGAAAATTTATTTTTGGTTTGTCTTAAGTATTGCATTTCATAAAATTTACATTCTGCCACATAGATACCATAATTTTTGCAAGAAAGGTGCTGTTTTAAATTAAACTTTCTGTTATTTAAATGCAAAATAATAAAATTGTTTGAATTTTATTTTTATGGTTTTTACAGTACCACATAATTTTTCCAAGGCCTAATTGACCTGCAGGTAACTTCTAGATTTAAGTGGTGTTATCTTTGTGTGTAAATAGTGTCACCTCATTAAAAAACCTCTTGTAAAGTGTCTTTCCTAAGGGCACAGCAAAACTCATTTGAGCAGATTGATTATGAAACTTGGTGCATCTGCTTGCAAGTTGGAGTGCTATCACACTGAGACATCCCTGCTGTCACTTTTACTTTTGATAATTAGTGGTGCAACTAGAAAAAAACAAAGGGGCTGGGCAACTATTTTATCAATAACTTAAGTTTTTTTCTTCTATGCATAGGCTTTGTACAATTGGTGTGATGTCATAATCATTGCATTTCACATAAAAAGACCAGAAAAACCAGCTTGTTTTCAGTTGGAGATGTGCTTAACTCTTATTTTGAATTAATTGCTGTAGATGCTTGCTAATGCAATATAACTCTTAAAAACAACAGTTAAGTAACTTGTTAATGCAATCTACTCTAATAAGGTCTTTTTAACAGTCATAGTTAAGAAGTAGCTGTTGAAAAGGATACTACAAAATATTTTTTAAAGGAAAAATTAGTTGCTAAAAACTAGAAAAAGATTAAACATATTGGTACTGCATTCCTTAATTAAGATAAACAAGTGTAAAAAGTGTAAGCATAAAAATAGCTTTAGTAAGAAAATTAGGACCTAATACAGCTTAATTGAAATTTTAGAGCTCATTACTAAAAATATTTACATGTTTTATTTTTATGTTAGTTTTTCTTAGTTAAATTCATTTATGGACACAAGTTTTATTTTTAGTCATGATTAGACATACTATATTTTCAAAGAGGTTAACTGGGACAATTGTTAACGGAAAAAAAATTGTCCCTAAAAAGTAGTGTTCTCTAAAAAAAAGTCTTCACTTTGAATTATTTTTGAATAACATCATTTTCATCCATAAAAAGCAATGTTATCTAAAAAAAAGTCTTTACTTTGAATTAGTCTCAGATTTTATCATTTTTGTCCCTAAAAAACAGTGTTATCTAAAAAAATTCTTCACTTTGAATTAGTTTCAGATTTCATTGTTTTCATCCCCAAAAAGCAATGTGCTCAAAAAAAAAAAAAAAAAACCAAAAAGATCTTCACTTCAAATCATTCTTGGATTTTATCTCTTTTGTCTGTAAAAAGTAATGTTCTTTAAAAAAAAGGAGGTCTTTGCTTAAAATCGGTCATGGATTTTCGGAAAACCAACTGGAATAAAGCCCTAAAAATTGGGACGTATGATAAGCCCTAGTCATGATGTCCCCTCCAGAAAAAATATGAAAAAGTATCTTATTTTCCAAAATCAAACTCGACCAGGTTTTCAAACAAAGCAAGCTTTTGTAATACTGATCTTACAGAACATCTTCCAAGTGCATCTCAATAATTACCATTGAACAGTTCTAGTGCTTTTCATTTGCAAATCTCAGATATTTTGTTTGCTACAGCAAGCAGAAGTACTACAGGTTTGCAAGAAAATCAGCTTGGGTGGGAATTTAGCAGACTTGATATTGGTAATTATATTGAAACTAGACTTAATACATCAAATAGTTTAAAATCAGAACTGCTCCAAAAAACACAGATACCCCCAATGAAAATAAGAGTTTCCTAAAAACTTGAGAAAAGTAAAAAAAAAATTGATGTTCATCTTTTCAATCACATTGTCTAAGCAAATTTAAGTGGTTAGTATACAGCACAGTGAAGAATGGACAGCAAGAATAGTGCCAATGAACAACTTTTCAAGTCAAAAAGAAAATATTTAGAAGAATTTGCCATGGTCATGCACTTGTTAGGAAAGCAAACTGTTGCTTTTCCTGAACATCATGATGGTGATTCCATGTCAAAATAAAATAAAAGCAATTTCAAAGCCATTCTTAATCTGCTGAAAGCATGAGGAGATTTCAAGATTGCCACATATGTTTACCAGGCCCCCAAAAATGCTACTTATCTTAGGTGGAAAACACAAAACCAATTTATTGATATAATTTCTAACCATATTTAAGTACCTGCACCATAAATGTTTTCTTAGTACTTGCAAATGAAACAAGTGACATTGCAAATGTTGAAAAGTTGTTCTTTGTGATGTGTTATGTCCACAATCTTGCAGATGACACCTCAGGGTTGAAAGAAAGTTTTTTGGGATTATGTTATGGTGAAAATTTAACAAGGCAAGACTTCAGTGAGCATATAATTCAGTAGCTTACTCAATGGGATTGGAATTGGAAAATCTTAGAGAACAAAATTATGATGGCATGGCATCCATGGCTGGCAAAATGAATAGTTGTCTCAAACTTCACTCAGGAATTGAAAAGGACCAATTGAACTAGGTAACCCAAATACCTTTGCTGAAGTAAAGCTGTGCCTACTTTTTATTTATTCCAGCTCAAGAAATATTTTGCTGTGAGACTGAAGTTTTTTAATACAGTTAGTTCTGGTCTTCTGAAATCACCCAAAACACAACAGAATTTAGATTTTAATCAATTAAAAAGCATAGTTACCTAAACAGAAATGTATGTTAATAGAAAAACAAGTAACACAGCTCAAAGAACAACACACTTAAACAACTGCACGTCACATTGACATCACATCAGTATTCTGTGGTAACCACAAGAGAAAGAATGCACAGAATAAAAACTTAAAGCAAGAACATGCTTGAGGCTTGATTGCACACAGTGCTTAATTACACAACATCTGGATAAGTTCGAATTGATTCATTAAACACTTCTCTCTGCAGACAGACAGAAGCCACTGTTTCTAACTATAAAAAATATATAGGGTGATCCAAAAGTAGGTGGACATTAAATGATCACACTAATTTTGAAATATATATATATAGGGTAATTGCGATCTCTTTGCAAATTTTTAACAATACACACTTTAGTAAGTAAAACACAAATACAATACAATGAAATATATATTTAACAAATATATACATAATACAACAACTGTCAGAGAGTCAAAAACAATATTTACAAAACATAATTGTTAATGGCTAAAAATAATTTTTCAGCAAACAAGATATCTCATTCAAGATTAACCACAATATTATTACAAAATTGAAGACTTTTAGGATAATCATTAGGGAGCAATTCTTGGACTTGTGTGAATTTACATGGTTTTATTTTTTCTTTATTAAGTACCTTATTGACAGTAGATTGCGCTACTCCAACAGCAAGATTAACTTTCCTTTAAGAGGTTGTTGGAGCATCTTCAAAGGCAACAAAAATTTTTTTTCTCTTTTGATAAATAGCATGCACTATGATCACCAATTGGTAGTCAGAGTAGAATTGAAAGTGTCTGATTAAGTCTATTCTTCCAATGGAATATTGTTCAAACTGGTGGTCATAGTTCCCTCTAAGCTGTGCAGCTCAATCAGAGGCAAGCTCCACACAGTGCTGAATATTCAAATTAAGGGGCCCTAGGCAAGGATTTTCAAAAATTGTCCTCTAAAAAAGAAAAAGAGCTTTCATCTTTAAAAAAAGGTCTTCACTTCGGTTTCATCTCTGATTTTCCTATTTTGCTTCCAAAAATAAGGTGTTCTCTAAAAAAAAAAAAAGGTCTTCACCTAGAATCAATCTCTGATTTCCATATTTTGCTCCCAAAATCAAGGTGTTCTCTAAAAAAAAAAAGTGGGAAATGTAGAGATTGATTCTAGGTGAAGACCTTTTTTTTATTTAGAGAATGCCTTGTTTTTGGGAGCAAAATAGGAAAATCAGAGATTGATTCTAGGTGAAAACCTTTTTTTTAAAGAGCACCATGATTTTTGGAGAAAAAAGTGCAAGATGAGATCAAAACTCTTTTTCTTTTTTACTGAAAATCAATTTTTAAAAATCCTTACCTTGGGCCCCTAAATTTGAATATCCACCACTGCTCACACAGCCTTTCATTCTGTGCACACTAAGCAAGCTTTTAGAGGAAACAATTGCTGGTGGTGCTTCTCAGTTGAATTTGTTAAAAAACATTCTTCTGGCTTTTTCACAGCTATGTACAGCTGCACTGGAAATGCAATAAACAATATCTATGTTAGAATAATTTCAATAATTTAATAAATTTATTTTCACAAGCTCTGTGGTTTAATAATGCTATTACCTAAATTGTTCTGAAAACTCATTTCTTCTTAAGGGCACAACACAAACCACAAACTTATATCCTTCTGCAAGTCAATGTGACAGCACACTGAACTATCCTGTCAACAACACAAAAAACAATGCAAAGGCATTGTTCCATTATTACTTTTTCAAAATATATCTAAAATAATTGTCACCAAATTTTCATAAAAAAATAAATAAAAAACAGTTAAAAATTACCTGCTTAAATATTTTATGTGACCAAGACATGTGGAAAAACAATAATTGTATGCAATCATGATTGAAGGATAAAGACTTTGAAAATCAACAACGATAACAGGTTCACTGTAAAATTTTGCTTCAGGTTCCATAACAAGAGGAAAAAATTCAGGAGCTTTTTGTCCTGCTCTTTGTAAAGCACTTGGTGAGATAGCAATATGATTAATAAAATGAGTATAGCGCAGCATCATACTTTCAACCTAAAATATTGTTTAAAAAGTCAAACAACAATACACCAATAGAATAAATTTAAATAAGTAATGTATTGCTATGAAAGAAAATTAATTGTTTGAATAAGAATGAAAACAAGTACTTGCGCTTTTTAGCTAAAAGTATTTAATTGGTCACATCATCATCATCATCAATCAAATTTTAAACCAGTTTTAAATATCTCCAGTGAAAGGAGGTAGCTGGATGCATTTCACTACTTCCGCAATTCTTTTTACACCTTTTCTCCACCTACATCAATCTGCTGCATCTTTTTTCCTCAAATCAATTCCTTCTCATGTTGCCTTCAACTTGTTTCCTCCATTTCATTCTTGGTTGGCCCTGTTTACATTTTCCATCTATTTCATTTACCATTTCCTTCATCAAAATTTTAATAAAAACTTTGATAAAGGCAATGGTACATGAAATGATAAACAGTTCTGACAAAAATGACCAAACAGTGTGTTCATAGTGGTTAGTTTACTGGATGCAGTATCTAGTTTTACATGCAGAATGCATTTTTCACATCAAGCTTAGTAAAAATTTTAGCATTACATAACTTAGATAAAATATCACTTGAAACAGGCAGTCTAAAAGGTTCTCTCTTCAATGCCGAATTAAGAGGTTGGGGGTCTACGCAAGTTCTTAGGAAACTTTTTCTTTTTCACTATGGCCAATCAGTAGGTTCATTTATAGGTGATATTCCTTTGGCCGTGAGTTCATTTAATTTGTTTTTGACTTGATAATGCCAAAGATATTGGTATTTTATGACATGGCAAAATACTTGGTGTAACAGTAGGATCAATAGTTATAAAGCATAACCTAGATCAACATGAAACAAATCACATTTAACAACATTAGCAATAAATGACTCAGGATTAACAGCAATTAAATCCATTACTTTTACTGTTTGTAAGCCTAGCAAACAATTAAGATTATTATTTACAACAAAAAATCACATTTGTGTAATAATGTTTGTTTTAGAATTTTTAGTATTTAAAACAGTTTCATCAGCTGGTATAATTGTGGTTTTGTTCCATATAGTTAGTTTACACAAACATGGTTTTACTTGTTTTCTTTTGATGTATCATTTACAAATAGTATTTATATCAGCTCCAGTGTCCAACTGAAATCTGAAATTGCAGTCATTGACTTGCAGTAAGGCAGTTAATCATTTTTTTCTCCCTTCAATGGCATGTAGGTGATCTTAAGAGGAAAAATCTTTTCTAAACTTTTTTTTACATATTGTTTTCTTCTTGCACTAGATGGATCTTATAGAGGTCTGAGAAATAGATGGACACTCCGAACAACTCCCAAGTGTGTCTAGGAAAAATTTTCTTGGTAAAGAGATAGAGAAGCCAGAACAGCTTTAATGACTTGAGAAGAGTTAGCATATTGAAGTAACCTGTTACCCAAAGCAACTTGATAGGTTTAATGGGGCAAGGTTGAGTTGTATGTTGCTGCTCACAAATTAAAATGATTAAAAGCAACAAGATACATTTAGAAAAGTGGGGTGGTTTGTATAGAAGGGGGATAAGTAGGAGGCATTCAGTTAGAGTAGAGACTGCTGTCCACCTATGATGGGGCAGTGGATAGATGTCCATGAAAAATACTGCAAGGATAAAACTCTTGACAATAGACAAGTCATTTAAAAAAACACAGAGCAGAAAAGAAGATTGCACTACTACAATGAAGTGGCTTGTGATTGATGCATGTGTATACTGTAGAAGGCATGGTTAGTATTATAGAGAAGGACAACAACAAGGTGTAAAAATAAAACAATGAAGTTTTATTCTAAGTACCATTATAGTTAACTCCAATAATTAAATTTTTTCTAATGTTGGCACTTGAAGACATACTTTGATTGTTTAGTTGATAATGCTTTGGGTTCAACCTGGAATATTTGTAATTTTCTGATAGATATAACTTGTATGTTTTAGGGTTGCATTGATATAATTCTGCATTGTGTAAAATGCTTCATTTTAATTGTAATGATTACCAGCAGGACAATCACCACAAATAAACAATTTTACTGATGTCACCACTTTACAAACCTCAATTACCTATCTTTACACCTCACCATTGTCTTTTTTTCCTGGCCATACAATAACAACACCTATATCTTCTACATCAGGGGTGGACAACTTGTCTGCTGGTTCAACTTTAATTTTTTAAAGAAACTTGCAATCAACCACTATAGAAATGCAATCCTAAAAAATCTTCATTTTGAATCTTTTTCGAATTTCTTAATTTTCATCCCAAAAAAAGTTTTCACTTTAAATCTGTCTCAGATTTTACTTTAAGAAAAGTAAAACAATGTAAGTTAACTGAAAATCAAAAGCGATCCACCAGCTAGGACCCTGTGATTGATATGTTGGCCATCCCTGTTCTACACTACTGGTATATATTTATTAATTATCATTAACCTTAAATTATGCCTAGCAAATACATTTATCTACATTTCTATTTTACAAATTTCTCCTTTTATCATTCTTAAAATTCTTATTTAACCCATATTTTAAATGCAGTTTGTTCAATCATATAATTTAGAGATTATTTACAAAAAATAACATATTAAGCAGTAAAATTCATTATCCAATCTAATATATTTTATCACAGCTGTATGTATTTTTTTGTTGTTTTACGATTTTTCATCAACTTCTAACTGCCTTGTTTAAACTGTGCTTTTTGTATAATTGCTTTTTAGATTTGCAATCATTTTTTGACAAACCTAAAGAGGCAAAACTGACTGTTGGGTTTAATAAATTAATTAAAACTGCACTGACTTAATTGTCATCAAGCACTTTTCTCATAAGCATTTACTATAAATTGGAAACTTATTTAAATGTCATAATCAAACTAACAGTATTGAAATTTTGTTTTCATGCTGCATAGCCCATATACATGTAGATGCTCAAACTGGAATATTTTATTACTAAAGTATACTCTGGAGTAATTATTTTAAATTAGACATAGCAAATCCTATTCCATAACCAAAAAACAGACACAGAATTTTTATACTTAAAAAAAAAAAATTAATATTGAAAGAAACAAAAATGTTCAAATATAGAACTATATGAAGTGGTTGTTGCAATAAAGGGCATTTAGTTCTCTAACATAGTTTTGGTTAATTTGGTGGATTGTATGAAAATCTATGCCTTTGCAAAACTGATGTTGCTAGCAATGCCAAGTATTTCTATGCAAGGATGCAAAAGACAACATCTTTTTCTCCACCTTATGTACAAGTTTATAACATTAAAAAAGTTCACATTGCCTTATTTTTATCATTCAATTACAGAAAAATTTTATCACAAGTGTAGTACATTTCATTACGTAATGCAAATGAGATTTAAAATATGGCACAAAATTTAATATAAAAGAGCAAAAAAAGTTAGGCTGCTTTCAAAAAAATTTCTTAATTTAGAGGATAGAAGTTTTTTGTTTCAAATTAAAATATGTGATAAAATCCTTGCTTTTAAATGAAAATCTAGTTTGGTTAAAATTTAAAGTATTTGATATTCCAGTATGAGCATCTTAAGAAACAAATTAAATTTTACTGTTCTAATTCTAGTAGCAAATACTTTTCTTACCCGATATTGTGAACCACGAGTGAGAACTTCATAAAATAGAATTCCAAACAATCTGGCTAATTCAGATGTTCTATCCAAAAGGTTGTAATGAAAAAAAAGCTCAAGATTCCCATTAGCTCTGGTGATAAAGTATTCAATAACACGATTTTTATTAAAAGTGAAATATTGATTGCTAGTGTTCTTATGGTTAAACCACCGTGTAAGGGTTTGATTAGAATAGTAAGGATACCTTTTATGTAAAGCATGGAAACTGACAGTTTCAAAATTGTAATTACGTAAATTTTCTTCTGCTCGCATCAAACGCCAAACATTTAGTACTATTCGACCAACTATGTGAATTTCTGATCCATTATCAGCTCCAAATAGATCTTTTTCAGAACTGCACCAACTATTCTGCTTGTCACAAGGAATTCTAGACAAATAATGGCATAAGTCATATCCTAAAACTGCAGCTCTGGATAGAAAATAACCCCAAGATGATAATTGAACTTCATAACCAATTAAGAAATCAGGGTCCAAATTAGATACTAAAGTTACAACATTATTAAACAATTCTTGTTCAGATGCTACTGACAAAATTTCAACCTTTTTATTATTGAAATATTTTGAACTTGAAAATTTAGTGATATCGGAAGATGTTTCAACAATAAAGCATCCACTATGAACAGACATCAATTCATCAAAATATATTGCATAAAAAAATGCCTGAATCTCATCAATTTTTGGATCTGGAAGTAAATTACATCTAGATTTTGCAAAAAGTTCCATGCTCATAATTCTCATATTCTGTTTATCTTGAAGTATTTTAGAAATATTTTGATTTTCAAAGGAAATTAAACCATAGGATGTTCTATCAATTGTTTTAAAAAGCTTTTTGTCTTTTGTTTTTAAATCACTTTTTTGGGGGTGTATGCTTTCAATAGAATGAGTGCTCTCTTTTTGTAACATTGTTGTATAGTTTTGAGAAGTACAGACATGACTATCAGGTTTACAAATTTGACTATTGAAACAATATTTCCAATTATTGGGAGGCTTCTGTAATGGTTTGATAATGATTACATCAAATATTTGATTCTTTTTTTCTGAAATATTTGTTAAATTACAAACATCTTTTATGTAAATAGTTCTATCAAGAGTATCAAAATCAAATTTTGAAAATGAAATCTTAGAAGCCAAATATTTCCAATGGTAAATACCAGAATTCATTAAAATCAACTCTGCATTTTTAACAATTTTTTCATCATGCTTGATAGGGCTTGAAAGTAATATATGCAATCTGCAAAATAAAATTTGTTATTAAATATCATTCTATTAAAAAAAAAACAGTATAATAATTTTTAGTAAAAAATTTCACACAGATAAAAACCACAGCAGTGCATATCCGTTTTGTGCTGAGATAAGAAATACAAATCATCAACTTGCAAACCACAAAGTGAGCCATAGCTAGCAATTTAGTGACCCACTTTGTCATTAAATCATTTATTATATTTTATTAAATATCATATTTTTTATTTAAACACCACTTTTTTTTTTATCTTTGATAGGCTTCAATGAGGCAGATGAAGTCAAGATTATTTTTGTTCTCAACCTTGAAAAGCCATTGATTTCCTTAAATTTATCTTTAAAACTGAACTAATTTATCTTTATCTTTAAAAAGAAAATGCATTTTAAGATTTTTAGTTTTTATGCCACATAAAAAATATATGTACAAAGTTTTTTGTATTATCACTTTTGTCATATTTATAAAACTATAAATGTTACTTTCAACAGGATGTGACAATTTACATACTTTGAAATATATAGAATACATACACTAAAAGACTTGAAAATTTATTATTCAGTATTTGCAACATAGGTAATATTGAGACAAATGTTCTGTAATTAGAACTTGAGACTTTGACTTTACCACCAATTCAGTGGGTACAAAGGGAAGAAATACAACAAATTAAGCTTGGGAAAAATAAAAATTTACTATTAAAGATCTGAGAAACCAAGCTTTGTAATAGCTTGCATGCTAAGCACAAAATACATAATGCCACAAGCAAATACAACTTTGTAAAAATTTTGCATAAAAAAACATGATTGTTACACTTCCCTGGCTTGTCCAGCTATGTTTATACTCAATGGATTGTTTGAATAAATTTATGTAAATTGTGTTAGGCTTACTTGTTGTGTACTTATGTTCATAAAATCATACTTTTGTATAAAAATATACTTTTTACAGATTGTCCTGATTTTCATCATTGCAAATTTGCAGCTAGTAGGCCTCAAGAACAAATTTGTCCTCTTAACCTTTTGGGGGATATAAGCTTTTCATTGTAAAATAGAATAACAATAGTTCAATAATGGTGTCACAAATATCTAAAAATTAGAATTATAATACCTTCACAAAGGTCATTTTGTTACATTGCAATCATGATCATGGTACACATATGTACCACTGTCCTTTAAAGGGTTAAAAAACTTTTTTTTGAAATATTTTTATTTTAAAGTTTTTGTTTTGGGTTCTTTGTCATAGTTTGATAGCATTTAGTTGAAAAGTAGTCAAAAAATTTTTAACTTTTTAAAATTACTCATAATTCAGAGCTTAAAGGATGCACATTCAGATACACCCAGAAAAATAAAAGCCATCATCTTTCATAACAATAATCACATCAATATCACCATTGCAGATTGAAGAATGTAAAAAAATCTCACTCTACTATCACCTCAAAATACCTTACTTCAAGAAAAAAATAACAAAGTTACAAAAATTACATCATATGACATCCATTGTATAAAAAAAGGATTACCACATCACATGCTTATAAAAATGGCACAGCTCAGAGCTTACAAATCATCACCATTGCAAAGTTACCTACACACACTAAACCCTAACAATTACATGACAAAATGCTTGACAAACACATAACATTATTCACTTCTTTAACTGTAGCAACCAACACAATACTACACGTCTGTGGAAAAAGTCTTTGGAAGCAGCATAAATCATCCTGAAATGGCAGTCTATATTGTTTTTTAAAAGGTTACATGATGGCTCTTATCAAATATTCTCAGAAGAGGAGTGACAACAACCTTTACAAATAAATATTAAACCAGGTCTCATGAAAAAATTTTGGATATTCTAAAAAGTGAAAAAATTATTTTTCAAAAACTTCTTAAATTCAAAAATTTTTATTTCTGATATTTGAACAAGCATCAGGTGAATAGAGATTATTTGGAACAACTGCACTTGCAAAATGTTGTTTCTAATTTATCATTATTAAAAAAAGAAATTGAATCTAAGACAAAGAAAATAATGATAACAGTTAGAGCTGAAAATAGGAATGACAAACAAAGTTCGTTTTCCAAAAGAAAATTTTCTTTAGGTAGTCCAGGGATACCTAAACTACCAGGATGTGAAACTCTGCTTTTTTTTATGTGACTTGGTGCATACTGTAGGGCTAGTGCAAATTGCATGCATTTACTGCTTTACATTAATTACAGTTATAACAGTATATATTTAAATTTATATTTTAGTTTTTATTCAATTTATGTTAAATTAATTTTTTAATTTTTTTAATTTATCATGGTTTTTGATATAAATAATTTTTATTTTGTAATTTATTATATGATACATATTATAGATTTTCACCAATTTTTATAACAATTAATATACCAAATAAAATTAACATAATATTAAGATTTTTTAATTTAGATATTTTTTAAAAAGTTGTTTAACATTATTTTAAATATTTGAATTTTTATTCAAAATAAGTATGAATTGTTTTTAACTTATTGACCCTCTTTTTTAATTCATATGTGTAATATATTAAGTGGTACTTAAAATAATTTTGCAGCTTTTTTTTGGCCCATTATAATTTTTTAATAAATTTTTTTGAGCATCAATAAAATATTTTTTTATAATTTTTTTTGATTTTTAGGTTGTTGCTTGGATGTTCATGTCTTAAAAATGTTTAAAAATGAAAAAAAAATTATTAGTACATTTACAATGTAAAAAAATTATAATTTGTAAAAGCCTATTATAATTTGTAAAATACAAACGTATAGCCTTATGTTTAATGATCAAAATTGTTTTTTTGTAAATTCTAAAACCCAAAAGCTTACTTGTTGCTTTATGCAATAAAATTATTGTGATATACATAATCTATTGATTGTTCAGTCACAGGCCATTTCCAGACAAAGTACTTCACTACAATCAGTAAAAAAATTTTGGTTTTATTTTATACATATGTTGAATCTTTGTTACCTTGATATAAATTTTCCTTTACTTTCTATGTACAGGGTGTAAACGCCAAGTGTAGACTCAATTAAAACCCTACATCTTGTGAATTATAGAAGCAATCGTTTAAAGTAAGGGCTTAAAATAAAGGTGCACAAATACACTTTCAGATTTATCAACATTTATTTAAAATAACCCCCTTTTGCACGAATCATACATCAAAATATGTCAATAACCTGAGAACATCTTGCATGCACAGTTTATGGAGATATTTTATTCCAGCTTTTCTCCAATAAATGCTTCAGAGCATCAATATTCTTATGAGAAGTTGCACAGGATTTGTGCTCCAACATAGACCAGACTCCAAAATCCATCAGGTTTAAATCTGGTAAGGAAGGGGGCCAAAACTCCTTTGACCAAAAAACAGTAGATTTTCTTTACACCAGCTCTGAACCGTTTTGGCAGTATGGGATGTTGCCTCATCTTGCTGCAATGTCACACCACTATTTCCTATAATTTTTTTTAACCCATGGAAGCACTTCATCTTTCAACATGGCCAGATAAATGTGCTGATTAATTTTTACACTCTCTTAAATAAAGATAAGAAGTGCTTTTTGGCACATGATGTCGCACCAACCTACACCATAATTGAAGCAAGTTTTTGACCTCTGAGTGATATTCGTTGTTCTACAGAAATGTTTTCAACTTTTTGGCCCAAATCTGGTCATTCTGTGTATTATGGACTGCTTCAACTGTGAACAACTTTACATCAAAACAGAGGGCTGCATGCAGTCTTTCAAACACTTGAGAAGGATTTTTCCTTTGGCAAATATTTTTGCTTGTGTAGAGCCTGACAAAAGTTGTTGCTTCACTTTTTTGTAAGGACAAAGCTTGAGATCATTCCTTAACCATTCTGGATGTGTAAAAATTAATCAGCATATTTATCTGGCCATGTTAAAAGATGAAGTGCTTCCATGGGTTAAAAAAAACTAAATAGTGGTGTGACATTGCAGCAAAATGAGGCAACATCCCATACTGCCAAAATGGTTAAGAGCTAGTGTAAAGAAAATCTACTGTTTTTTGGTCAAAGGAGTTTTGGCCCCCTTCCTTACCAGATTTAAACCTGATGGATTTTGGAGTCTGGTCTATGTTGAAGCACAAATCCTGTGCAACTTCTCATAAGAATATTGATGCTCTGAAGCATTCATTGGAGAAAAGCTGGAATAAAATATCTCCAGAAACTCTGCGTGCAACTTGTTCTCAGGTTATTGACATACTTTGATGTATAATTTGTGCAAAAGGGGGTTATAAGGGGGTTATTTTAAATAAACGTTGATAAATCTGAAAGTGTATTTGTGCACCTTTATTTTAAGTCCTTACTTTAAACGATTGCTTCTATAATTCACAAGATGTAGGGTTTTAAATGAGTCTACACTTGGAGTTTATACTCTATAGTTACCTAATACTTTTTTTTTATTTTAATGATAAATTTACATCTCAAATAAATTACTCAGATATAATTATTGTTTAATATTAGTAAATTTTTTTAATCATTATTTGAATAGCTTTTAATATGGGATATACTTGCTGTGTTCCCAAATGCAAAACTGGTTATTGTACCAACAAAAAAAAGAAGAATCTAAATTATCAATCCCCTTGTTTAGATTGTCTTCAGAGCAAGTTCCATGTCAAAAATAGATTAAAGCTATTCCACAAAAAAAACTTAAAAATTAGTGCTTCATGCAGAATTTGTGCCAAATATTTTATTGTCATATATTCAAACTATCCTTACCAATCCTCTAAAAATAAGAAAAAGTGGAAATGAACTTGTTGAGTTAAAAATAGTTCAATTAAAGTTATCTGCAACTCTTTTAGTTTTTTCCAATTTTATTAAATATTTGTCAAATAAACCATTGCTCAAGTGTTTTGATCCAAACACTGCTTTACACCGATGCAAAAAAAAACTTTTTGCTGCAGGAACAAAAGACAGTGTATTGAACAAGATTCATTTCAAGACCTATAATTTTTAAAAATTAAAATTGATAATGCAGTACTCCCTTCTAATTATTTTAAATTGTTCAAAGATGATGCTGTGAATTTTATTGCTTTTCAAAAAATTGTACTGATATCAACTCTGCTGCAAAATTTATTGCATCAATTATTATCACTGAAAATTTGATACCAAATGCTTTTGTAGATTCTGTGCATCTTCCAAAGAAAATGTATAAGCATTTAATAAGTTCTTCTTCAGTGAATAGTCAAACAGAAGTTTGCAACATTCTTGCTTTTTGCAATACTTGGATGCTCGGAAGATTGTATCAACAAAACTATACTAGTAGAAATTGCTGTTAATGTTCTTGAAAAATACTTTATTTCTGGTATTGAGTTGAAGATGAGAGTAATTTTTTTGGTTTAGTTCAGTTTTTTGTGGAACAGCCAATAGTAATACATATTAATAAAGGTGCTTATAGGTGTTCATCTGACTTTTGAGTGCTGACTGTTGCATTTTTGTGGAAATTAATCAGTACATCTTTGGATAAAAAACTTAGCAATTTTTTTGTGCTTTCCCAATTAAAAGATTGCAACTACTTTTGTGTGCTGACAATATTGAAAGTTGCTCCATACAAATGCAATATCTCAAACAAAGAACACTTAACTTTTATGAAGTAAAAAAGCTGTAATTTTACTAATAGATTAAGTGTATACAGCTAATCTTATAGAATACCAAAATGGAACTTGACAGAAAATGGTGCATGTGCATGAACAGTTTTGACCTTTATAGTGCAGTCAATTTTCAGAAATCACAAGTAGGTTGTCAGTAGAAAAACTAGATACTAGCTTGTTACATTATTGGTTTGATAAAATTTTTAACAATACCTCAATGAAATTTTTCTTGTAGCTGTTTCTGTGGATAACTACATTTGCAACAGGTGAAAAATGTTTTTGTTAATTGTATGCTTCTTAATTTTTTTGGTGACAATGAAAAAAGCTTAAATTAATTTAATATACATATTTGGCGACCTGAATTTTAAAGTACTTTTACTAAAAGTGTTTTATTTTTTTAATAAAAACCCAAGTCAATGCAAATTGTATTTTTGCTTGTATTAGGTGGCTCTACACCAGTGGTTCCCAAAGTGGGCGCTACTGCCCCCCAAGGGGCATTGGCGAGGTTTAGGGGGGTGGTAAGAAGAAAGGAGGCAATTGGGGGGCGGTAAGAGAAGAAGGGGGCAATAGGAAACAATGAGAAGAAATATACATGAAGGACGATTAAAGACCTTTTATAGGTGATCTTGCAGCAGTGTTTCCCAAAGTATTCAATACAAGATCGATTCAGGGTAAAGACCTTTATTTTTTTTAGAGATCACAATGAATTTGTGAGAAAAATAGCAAAATTACAGTTAAAATCAAAGTGAAGACCTTTTTTTTTTTTTTAGAGATCACCAAAAATTTGGGAGAAAAATAGCAAAATTACAGATAAATATTCTTTGTCCAACATTCTTTTCACTTAAAAAAGAAGCGAGAGCGTGCTGGGAATCAAGCTGAAAATCAAGGGGGCGCTGGGAATTTATCTGGAAGCCAAGGGGGCGCCAGGCTGAAAAAGTTTGGGAAACACTGCTCTACACTATACTTTTGTTTTGCTTTGGTGTAAGTCAAAACAAAAATAGTGAAACTGTTGTAGTGTAGTTACCACATGGATGCTGATGAATTGTTTAATATGCTGTTTGGTTATATGCTAATCACACATTTACAATGATTACAATACGATTATAGTTTACTGTCAAATGTTATAGCAAAAGCTAAACTGCTTACTTGTTCAAATTAGCGCTATTCATTTTTGTCTGCTGTGGAAACTGTAGTGAAGGACTCACCCAACCTTAAGTGTGCTGTCAACCAACTTTGCTTGGAAGAGCATTCCAATTTTTCACTTATCATTTAGTCTGCATGTAATTGTTTTGCTAAAAACAAACTTAAATGCTTAAATGCTCCTAAACTTGAAAACCTTGGACCAATGGTTTGAAAAATTCAAAAACTTACAGAAAATATGTGCAAATCTAAAAGCCATTACAAATTTTATTGTTTTATGTATTTCAACATTCACAAAAAAATATGTATTTTTTGTGATTGTTGTCAATTATTTCATAGTTGGTCTTTTTTTGCTAATGTTTATATTGTTGTACAGTATAAATGCTAAACTTGTAGTTTATTTAACTTTTTTATTTTCATGCAGTGTAAATTTGCAGTTAATTTGCTTTTAATATGGTTTGTATTGTTGCTTTTCAAAAAACCACCAAGAATAAACTATAAAGTATGCTCTAGATGTGATATCACAAGTTACAATATGATTAATCCATATACTTAGTTGAAAAATATTGTTTAAGTTGTAGAATTTGAAATTGCTGCTTTAAAAGCAAAAAATCAAATAACCCTAGTGTGTGTACGCATTTTTTAAGTTCACATCCCGATTGTTTAGGTATCCCTGAGGTAGTCATTGCTTTTGAGGTAGTTTTTTTATTAATTGATGGTGTTCCATGTTGAAAAATTGAACATTAGCAGAAAGCAAAAAATCATCATCAATTTTTTTAATCAACTCTTGATGAGTAGATATCAATAAGGAATAGGAGTATATGAGTGTAAATTTGAATAAGTTACTTTTTTGAAAATAAAACAAATTAATGGTTCCATATGTCTTGCACATGATGGTGGTTAATATCTTGAACAAGAATTTTTGTGATATTCAAAAAGAAAGCTAGTGAAAAACTAGATAATGGCATTACTCAAAAAATTAATGAATGACAATAAAATCATGACCTTACGCTAAATAGAAAGTTTGAGTACAATTTATAGAAACCCAGTAAAAAATGCTGTGTTACAGAAGAAAAGTCAATAAAAATTTTAAAAGTGAATCCAAAATCATCACAGTCGTTGATAATGTTTATCATTGAAAATGCACTCCCAATATCTTTAAAAAATATACAGCTGTTTAAGAAAAAAACTTTTAAAGGGACTTGGACCATAGCTAAAAATTCTTCAAATTTGGTGTTACCATACCCATGACTCCTTAGCCCTAAGCAAAATTTAAAAGATAGCTTCTGGTTGCCAAACTTGATGTACTGTATATCTTGGAGTTTTTTAGTTAGCCTTACTGTTTTAAATTTTAAGGTTTTGCTATCTCTATCTCTATATTTATCTTCTTGATTCACAGGAAAGCAATGAAGGTGCTAATACAAAGAAATTACCCCATTCTGCAGATGCAAAAATATTGCTGTCCACTTAAAATTTTTATTTTGGTTTTATAGAGATATGATTGAAGTTTAAAATTTCTTGCCAAGACCAACAAGCAGGGGAAAGTGCCATAAAGTGTCTTTCCCATGGACACAACAGAATAGAGCAAATAGGTTTTGAACCAAGCCCATGTCGATTATAACCATGATGCTCTAACCACTCGGCTGACAATATTTACATCAAGCTAACCTTAAGATTAATTATGTCAAGTTAACTTTCACCTACATGCCAGGTCTGAGGCCACAAGATATGTTTAAAAGAAAGTTGTACTATAGAACAATCAATTCTGCTACAAACAGATTAATGGGACAAAGTTTCCTGGTTTTAATTTTTACAATCACACACTTCTGCACTAAAGAAATCTAAATTCCAATCACATGAGGATCACCAGGACCAAGACCACAAGGACCAAGAAATTCCAATCACATCTGCACCAAATTCCAATCACATGAGGATCTTATATACAGCTGCTGCAAAATGACTTGAGACCTGGATCCTTTTTGCACGTTCTCATTGCCATGGAGTATTAAAGCCATTCTTTAGAGCACAAAAATCTTTTTTCACTTACAGTAGTTCAATTATGATTTTTAATGAAAATAAAACTGCTTCAGGGTTTTTATGTGAAATAGTAGTGATGAGAATGCATAGTAAGGCAAGCAAAAATCATAGCAGATTTGAAGTCAAAAGAATCAAAAGTAAAAGTTTGTGGAGGGGGATTTGATTATTTGTACTTTACTCAATATGCCTGGAAAGTACATTAGTGAAGAAGAAAAAGCTTGTATTCTTGCATGAAGGCAGGAAAAGATGTCAATAAAAGTCATATGTGAGTGGAGTGGAAGAGAGAAAGCAACCATTATGAGGTTCTCAGCAGCAGCCAAAGAGCTTTCAAATAACACTGTTCCCAAGCATAAGTTTGGTGAAAGAAGGAGAAAAAAGACATCTTGACTGACTGACACCATCATTACACGAGAACTCCAAAAGAAATCTTGTTTGACAAACTTGGTTTTGGTTTTAATAAAAGCAAGAATACAAACAAACTTTGCATTTTTCTCAAAAAACTAGGCAGGTCTCAAGTCATTTTGCAGCAACTGTATTTTAACTTTTTCTACATTTCATGAAAAGGGCAATTGAAAATCATGACCCTACATTTTATTAAACAAAAGTTATCAAAACTCCAAAATGACAACATATACTACCTACAATGTCTGGTAAATTTTATAATAGGATTATAATTAGGGTAAAAATTAGCTATTAATAAGATAAATTTTACCATAAAGTTAGGATTAGGATTAAATGGTAAAATGTTAGAGTTAGGATTGGAGTTAAGTTTGTTGATCACTGTTAATTCTTACTAGAAATTTTATTTAAAGTAACTTAAATTTTACCAAAGTAGATTTTACCAAAAGAGCTGTGAGAAGCAACCAACGCAACTTACAACTTAAAAAAAAAAGAAATTACAGAAAAAACAGATTATATTGTATTTCTTTAATTAAAATGTGCCCTTGTTTAGAATTCACAGAATTTAACATAAAAAAAATAGAATGCATCCTTGAATATAATGTGCATAAACAAAGTCACCTAGTTGTTTTTTGTGGATAATGTGAAATTAGTGCTGCTTGCCTGCTACAAGAGCACTTTTACAACTTGTTTTATATAAAAAAACAATCATTGCTTTGCATTTAAGGTATATAAAAATAATTTATGACATCCTTTGTGTTGTCTTTTGCAGATCAGTAACAATTGGTTAAGTACATTTAATCAATAGAAACAGCTGGACCTTGCATGATAAAAAAGCAAGTGTTTTATAGTCAAGACAAACAGTGCTTTCAAGTCTGCTGCACTTTTAAAAAAATGTAATTCTTACCATAATTTGTTGCTGAAACTACTTTTGAATAACATAGGATTAAAGTTGGCTAAGATATAATATTAAAAAATAAAATATGCCTTTGCTGAAAATGCATATAAATTTGTGATAAAATAGAATGTGTGCATTTTATTTGAAGAAATATGGTAACAAAAAAAAGATCAGTTTCAGCAAAGAGGTTGTTTTTTTCAACCAGACAACAATTGAAAATAGCAGCCATAATGGATTCAGCATTTATTAAACAAACATTAAAAAATTATTATTTAAAAACAAACATTTCGGCTTACTTCAGCCCTCATCAGGTTTCCACAATTTTAGTAATATTAATTAACTTTAAATTTACACACACAAATAAAAAAATTAACAACAGCAAAAAACAATGTATATTTTTAAAAAGGCTGTACTTTTGACTAACAGGCTAAATTTTAAATCAAAACAAGATTTGTATCAATTTAGTTTCTCGTTTTGATTTAAAATTTAGCCTATTAGTCAAAAGTACAGCCTTTTTAAAAAATATACATTGTTTTTTGCTGTTGTTAATTTTTTTTATGTGTGTGTGTAAATTTAAAGTTAATTAATATTACTAAAATTGTAGAAACCTGATGAGGGCTGAAGTAAGCCAAAAACATTTGTCTTTAAATAATAATTTTTTAATGTTTGTTTAATAAATGCTGAATCCATTATGGCTGCTATTTTCAATTGTTGTCTGGTTGAAAAAAAGATCAATTGACTAATATACTTTTCAATTAAGTGAATTAAATTAAACTTTTATTCAGATGAAAATTAGTTTGATAATGACATTTTTTACATTTTATAAAATAATAGTAATCCAACTACTAATCTAAATTTCATGTTATTAAAGTTGGTTTTGACAACATACTTTTAAAACCAAAAGTTTAAGATCAACATCATTTTCAATTTTATATTACAAAATTTAAAATAAAGTTATTTCAGTAAACAAATCATAGGAAGTAAAAAAGCAAAAAATGTTAAAAATGTTTCCAATTTAAAATTAGATTTACTTCTTCAATATATGAACAAAATTTTTTTAACTAGCTATTTCAAAATTTAAAAAATTTTTAAAACAAATTATCTTTTAAAAACTTATTAACTGTGGAATTTAACAATATTGAATAAAAATATATGAATTATAAATAACAAATTTTATAAAAAAAATGTATTAAAAACATTCAACATATTTTTAATTACAAAAAATTCTCTTTATGAACCAATTATTAAAAAATAATAAAATTTAAATAAAAACATTTAAAAAAAAATCAAACCTAGCAAATAAACAAATACTTTGAAATTGATAAAGAGTGTGTTCCATCAAAATGATTTAAATGTATATCAGGATTTTTAACATTTGTTTTTTTTGCAAAGTAATCAGCTTTTTTCCATGTAGGGCATTTTGATGCCGTAGTTATAACACAATATGAACTTTTATAAAAAAAGCAGTGATCTTTATTAAAATTATTACAATTTTCAACTTCCAAGCTTTGATCCTGAAAAATAATATAGAAGTAACTGAAACAAAAGTTCAGAGGATTATTAAGATAAACTTAAGATAAAAAAGAACTGCAAATAATATTTTTGATTTATAGCGTAGTAAACATAGTAAAAACAGCTGCAATGAATGAAAAATATCTTAACTAGACAATTTTTAAACTAAACCATGTTTTATCACACTTGCATCATATTTTTTCTTATTGAATAGCTTGAACAAAACTTCAATAGTACTAAATTTGTATAATTTTTTATTTGAAATTAAATACACAAGATGCCCATAAATTATTTTTACAATTTTCAAAGTTTGTCCAAACTTTATTTTTTGAGATATTTTTATTTGATTTGTTTTAGAGTGAAGGAAAATGCTTCAAATTTTTTTCTTTCTTAACAGGTGCTTGTGGAAATAATTAGGTTAAAATTACAACTTATTTAGTGATTAAGCAGAATATGTTTGAATTTAGTAGCAAAAGTAGAGTTCATGAAAATGGGCACTTTACAGGAAAAAGCCCAGTGTGTTTCCTAGCTTATAGAGACAAAGTCAGACATCAGACTAAAGTTTTGCTGTGCTTGGATGTCTGACTTTGTCTTTATAAACCAGGAAACAAACTAGGCTTTTTTCTGCAGAGTGCTCATACTCATAAACTCTACTTTCACTACTAAATTAAAAATATTCTGTTTAATCACTAAATAAATTGTAATCTTAAACCTAATTATTTCCACAAGTACCTGTCAAGAAAGAAAAAAACTTGAAGCATTTTTCTTCACTCTAAAACAAATCAAATGAAAATATCTTAAAAAATAAAATTTGGACAAACTTTGAAAGTTGTAACAATAATTTATGGACACCCTGTATAACTATTAGTTTTTATAATGATTTACTGTTTAACATTATATACCATTTTTCTTATTATAGTAATAATGATTTCTTTTAAAATGTATGCAATTAAACTACAAAACAATAATGAAGGTGCTAAAAAACTAGAGACAAAAAATTTTTAGAAAAAATTATATTTATAAGTTTTGCGTAAAAACTAAAGAAATTCACTGTAAAACATTGTTTATTAAAGAATGTTTTGGAATTTTAACTTACTGCATCATCAACTAAATAAAATTAGTTAGTTAGTCATAAATTTAAATATACAAATTTGGAATAATCCATATAAAATAATGTGACAACAAATTCAAAATAAAAAGAAATGATTTTAATCATACAATGTACAATTGTTAAATTCTGGACAGATTTCAACATCACAACATATTTTTTTATATCTGGCAACTGCTATCACTAATGCATAAATTTGTGGACTTTTGTTAATGAAGCTAGCTACGTATATGCACATTTTTTTGCAATAAAATACTGCTCAAAAACATTCAGGTAGAATAGAGAAGTAGGGATCTCCAGGACATACCTCCTCTGGCTTCTACATACGGGTGAGCAGGGTTGCCAGAAGGAATTTTTAAAGAGTAACAAATAATATGGCCAAAAAGTAACAAATAAGTTGAAAAAGTAACAATTTTTTAAAAATAAAGTCAACATGGGAATACACATAACTAATGAGCAGTGGTGGATATTCCAATTTAGGGGCCTGAGGCAAGAATTTTCAAAACTTGATGTTGTCTGAGAAAAAAAGAGGTCTGATCTTGGCTTGCATATTTTTCTCCAAAACTTGTGGTGTCCCCCCCCCAAAAAAAAAGGTCTTTACTTCGATTTCATCTCTAATTTTCCTATTTTTCTCCCAAAACCAAGGTGTTCTCTAAAAAAAAAAAAGAAAGAAAAAAGGTCTTCACATCCATTTGCTCTCAGTATTTCCTATTTTCATCCCAAAATCAGGGTGTTCTCTAAAAAAGACTTTACTCAGAATCGTATCTCATCATATCAAATATCTATATATAATTGTTGCTCTGTATACTTTAATATGTTTCATTTAACTCATCCATTAAAACAAATATATTTTCCAATTGAAGTGAAATAGTAACAACTTTTGGTAGCGTAGTAACAAACATAATAAATTTCAGACTTGCAGCCGAAAAGTAACAATTTGTTACCAAAAGTAACAATTCTGGCAACCCTGCAGGTGAGGGATTAAGACTTTGTTGGAAGAACATATGTAAAGTTGAAAGGCTTGCAGATTTACAGAGTAAAATCAACAAAGAATACATTCCAATGAACATATCAAACAACAGTTCCATAAGAAACTTAAATAAACTTCCTAATCCTGCCTCTGTTTGCAAAAGGTTTGATGTGTCAAATTATGCTGGCATTGCCATAATCGCAACCATATCATGGTTGACTACACTATTATAACCAAATTTGATAAAAGTCATGTTATTGCACTAGAGAAATAAAGAGGAAACAATATGAAGAGGAGGGGAAAAGCAGAGTTTGAAAGTTTAAGGAACTCAAATCTATATATTTTGACAAAAAGCAATGTACAGCCAAAATTCTTGTGAAAAACAATAAAATAGGAAGATGAAATCCAATGATGAAAGTAGATTATCAATATATCATGTTTATTAAACCTGGAAACGACTTATATAACCCCCAAAATTGGGCATAGCAAGCTGGTAAGCAGAGTTATTTATTAGTCTTTGGCTATGCACAAGTTCAAAAATCTAACTAGATGTTATGGGTTGTAACAGTTGCTGCATTAATACAGAAACAAATAGAGGAGTTATCCATCACCTGGAACTGCTGCTTGCCTGCCCTTTTCATTACAGCACCAGTCATCTGCATGGCAATGAGCTTTCATTCCACAGCAATATTTTACAATTATAATGGCAAGCCCAGTGGTCCAGAGAACCGATGTAGAATGATTGGTCAGCAGATAAAAGAGCCAAAATCAGCAGATAAACAGTTATTGACTTCCAGCCAGATCACATTTATCTAGTTGGTCATGCCAGCAGTGTGGTTGAGTGGTTAAAGCACCAGACTGATGATCAACATGGTCTCGGTTCAAAACCCACTTGTGCCATTCTGTTGTGTCCTTGGGAAAGACACTTTACGACACCTTCCCCTGCTTGGTGGTCTTGGCAAGCAGTTCTAAATTACAGTAATATCTCTACTAAATTACTAGCAGACAGCAATATCTTGGAATCTCCGAAAGCAGGTTGGGGTAATTGCTTATCCTATGTATAGCGCCTCTGTTGCTTTCCTGCGAGTCAGGAGGATAAATATTGAGATAAAAAAAAGTTCTGTCAGAGGAAAAAACAAATTATTATTGTTTAATTTACAAGTTTTTGTGTTGATTTTGCTGAGTTTTAGCATAGCTTACTTAACCAAATTGTTTATCAGTTCTGTTTGTTCTTTTGCAAATAACAGACTTACCTTGGGATCAAAAATACCTGTACAGAATGTGGATTGAAACTGGTCCCCCTTTGTATCTAGGTAGAACACTCTCTGGGCAGAGTATTGAGGGTATAAATTGTTACTGCTCAACCAAATAACTAACTTCAAAGGATTGCTAACATGGTGGTGAAGTTCTCTGTGCCAATATGGTTTCAGATCAAGGGACATTTGTACTGAAGTGATGGTCTGCACAACACTTTTATATGCTTGCAGTTGGTGAAACACTGACGTGGCTGTATACAATTTTGGAGACAGACAACAAATTATAAAGAACATTATGCTGCTGTTCTGGGACAGAGATATGTTTTGTAATTAATTAAATAAATTCTGTTTAAATAAGTTGCTTGTAATATTGTGTTAGGGTTAGTTTTTAAAACCAAAACTCTTAATCCTAACATTTTGGTGACCCCAATGTGATGATTATGTTTTTAATGTTTTAGTTTTTGAATTACTTTACTGGTTTCAAAATGTAATTTGATTTTTCCGACAAATAATTTTTCAATTTTTTTAATAATTTTTAATTATTTTGTATTTCTGTATTTTTATTTTCAAATTTGCATCCACAAATTTTTTTTGCAACTAGGGGTAGAATGTCATGATTTGTATATGCTTAATGTGTGTTTACAGTGTGCTTGCCTTATGTTCAAACCTATGCTTTTATTTTATCAATCATGCTCCACTTCCCATAATGCTTATTGTGTGAAATTTTGCAACAGTGTTTTTGTGTCCCACACTCGATAATTAGGATATTTGGTGATGCCTGGTATATGTACTGACATGGTTGTACGTGATTTTGGAGACAGACAACAAATTATAAAGAACGTTACACTGCTGTTCTGGGACAGAGATCTGTTTTGTAATTAATTAAATAAATTCTGTTTACATAAGTTGCTTGTAATATTGTGTTAGGGTTAGTTTTTAAAATCAAAATTCCTAATCCTAACATCTTAATGCACATTCAGATTTATCCCAAAATATGAAAGCCACAACATTTTATAACAATGAGCACACTAACATCATCATATCAGAACCAGATGTAACACCCAAGAAATGTACAAATACTAAGCACATTCACACTACCATTACCTCACAATATCTCAGTTCCAGAAAAAACAACGAAGTTACTGACATCGCACCCTTTGACATTTATTCATCAGAACAAACATTATCATGACATATGTGTACAAAACTGGCACAGCTCAGGGTCAACAAATCAGCACTTTTGCAAAGTTACTTACAGTAAACCCTGGTACTTACAAGCCATAATGCCTACTATGCTTAACATATACAAATGAGACTAATCATTTTTTCAACTGAAGCCAACTACCAACACAACACCACTAGTCTATAGACCCTAGGTTCTTACACTGAGGAGTGTAAAAGGTTCATAAGGGGGTGTGAACAAATGGCTACAAACTAAACCATAGCTGAACCTGACAGCCAAGTTTGCAAAATTTGTGCAAAACCAGAATTTTTCAGGCAGTGATATTAAAAATTTGAAAAAAATAAGGAATTTTTGGCAGCGACAATGACCAATTGCAAAAAGTAATTACCAAATTATAGGTAAAGACTTTTTTTACATAACACTATGGATTTGAGATGAAAATTGAGGAATTTGAGACTGATTCCACGTGAAGACTTTTTTTTAAAAGAATGCTATAATTTAGGGTAAAAAATTGATAAAACTGAGAATGATTCAAACTGAGGACTTTTTACTTTGGTCTTTATCCTAAAATTCTCTGTTACAACATCACGAATTAAATTTTTGACTTTAAAGAAACAGTTGCAGCCTTCTTATTTACAAAATGTAGTTATTGTTGTTGTGTTCAATGCTGTTGGATTTTTTAATATGAAGAGTTTTGTTGATATCATAAAGGGGAGGTACAAGTTTTGTTTACATGATAAGAGGGCATGTCTCAAAAAATTTAAGATAAAAAGAGGGCATGTCTCAAAAAATTTAAGAATCCCTGCTGTAGACAAAGCCTTTAAAAGCAGCTGATATTATCCAGGAGTGAAAATCTCTTTGAGGGGTTAAGGGATGCCTCCTCCAAGATATCCTATGAGGGGAACAACAACATTCCATAATTACTTCAAAGCACATATTCAACATGGGCATGAGCAGGCTTATATTTAAAAAAACTAATTTGAGATATTGATATGCAATTAGTTATTTTAATAGCTACTAATGGTGGGTTTTTACACACAATTGTTGCTTCCATTTTAAACTTTTTTTCTTGGATAGAAAGTTAAATTAAATTGGTTAAGAAATTATCTCAACAATTCTGTTTTTCTTATAATGCTGAAATTTTGGCCTAACCCATTAATACCTACAGTACTCTAATAAGGTGCAGCTGAAAATTAAATTAGTTTAAATTGAAAAAAAGTATAAATTTTTTTCTTTTAAAGCAATGCTCTAGTAAACCAATAACTGTACTGTGGAATTTGATTTGAAAAAAAAAACATTTAGTAACAAATTGTGCAAATTAAACGCTGCAAAAAATAATACAATTAACTTCTGTATGTCTGAGATTGTTGGGTCAGTAATATTTCGGATGTCAGCAGCATGCTCAAGTGGTTAAAGCAGTGAGATTGTGATCAACATGATCTTGGTTAAAAACCTACTTGTGCCATTCTGTTGTGTCTTTGGAAAAGACAGCTTGCAGCACTTTCCCTTGTTTGGTGGTCTTGGCAAGCAGTTCTAAATTAAAATCATATCTCTATTAAACTTCCAGTAGACAGCAATACCTTGGCATCTCTGAAAGCAAGTCATGATAATTGCTTACCCTATGTATTAGTGCCTCCATCATTTTCCTGCACATCAGGAGGATAAATATAGAGACAAAATAAATAAAAATAAATATTTAACATTTTTCTAAAATTTATTAAATTTTACTAGTAAGTAAACTATTGCTTGTACAGCAAGTTAAATTGTAAAATAAGTAACTTGTAAAGTAAATTTTAGTAAATTAACTTTCCAGTAAGTTACAGTTATGACTTTTGTTCTGCACCTATCAGGGTACAAAAGGTATAATGTGTATATCTACTACAAAACACTAAACTCTAGTTTATTTGTTTCTAGTGCAAAAAATGCTAATGTTAGCAATGTTATTCAAATTCAATATTTATGCAAGTTGATATATTTTTATATCCCTCCCACAACAGATAGTCATCTGAATAAAATTTCTAATGCATTTTGTTTAATCCTATAAATTTATGCATTTTATTTTATCTTACTTTTCATCAAAACTTTTTTTTTTGTCTTACATTTTTTGGTGATTTTTATTTAACCTTTATATAAACTACGAGGGCTGTTTGAAAAGTAACGGGACTGTGTAAATAATTATTTTATTTGAAATGCCACGTAAAAATTACAACTTGTCCCCTTTAAAGTAATCTCCTTGAGCTCGAATGCACTTTTCTAATCTCTGTTGCCATGCTTCTATGCACTTCTGGAAAGATTCCATTGGGATCGCTCGTAGTTCCTTTGTTATGGCTGTTGTTATGGCTTTTGAGTCTTGAAAACGGGTTCCTTTAATGACTCCCTTGAGCTTAGGAAACAAGAAAAAATCACAGGGAGCCAGATCTGGCGAGTAGGGTGGTTGCTCCAGCACGGCAATGTTATTTTCTGCAAGAAATTGTCGTATGCTTAAGGCATTGTGAGCAGGAGCATTGTCATGATGAAGCAGCCATGACTTTGTCTCCCACAATTCTCTTCTTTTCTCCCTTACCGAACGCATCAAACGTTGCAAGGTGTCTTTGTAAACATTCTGGTTAATGGTTTGGCCCTGTGGCAAGAATTCTAGATGAACAATTCCATGAACATCAAAGAAAACAATCAGCATCACCTTAATTTTGGACTTGAACAGCCTTGCTTTCTTGGGTCTTGGTGAGGATGCACTCTTCCATTCAAGGCTCTGCCGTTTGGTGAGTGGATCGTACTTGAAGATCCACGACTCATCACCGGTAACAACTCTACTCAGCAGATCTGGTGTAATTTCAAGTTGTTTCAGGATGTCTTGACACACTTGCACATGATTTTCCTTTTGCCCATCATTCAGCAACCTTGGTACCATTTTCGCACAAACCTTCCTCATCCCCAGATCTTCTGTAATGATCCTACACACCCTCTCACTATTCATGCTCAACTCATCTGCTATCATTCTAACAGTAAGGCGGCGGTCACTGCGCACTTTTTCTCTCACATGCTCAACATTTTCGTTTGTTCTGCTTGTTGTTAGCCTTCCACTCTTAGGATCATCTTCCACATCCTCTCTTCCCTCTCTGAACCTCTTGTGCCACTCAAAAATCCGAGTTTTTGACATCGTAGCATCTCCGTAAACTTCTTGGAGCAAATTGAATGTTTCAGTTGGAGTTTTTCCAAGTCAAACGAGAAACTTCAAGTTGATTCTTTGTTCAATGCTCATTTTTGTTAACAAAGAAAAAAAAAAGAAAAAAATATTTACTAAATAAATTATCCCAAAACGAACTACAGTAAAGCACCTTTCAAGAAAAGCCTGTAAAAAAGCATATGGTTGTCACAGAATGCTGAAACTACATTTTTACAACCACAAGACATTGCGCCATCTTAAAAAACAAAGCTTTTATCACTGTTGCAAGTGTTGTTTGTGCAAAGCATACAGTCCCGATACTTTTCAAACACACCTCGTATGTTTTTTGTTTCGTTTCTTGGATTTTTAATTGCCTCTAAGGAACATAACAAGCAACACAAATTGTTGGAACTGATACATTAATCTTTAAAAAAATTTGTGATGTGATTCATATACTCTTTACTAATTTGGTTACCCTGTACAAAAAAAATATACTTTATGTGGAGGATTCTATAAAAAAACAACTTTTGCTATATCATTTTGGCACTATTATAAGTATTTTAGGCTCTTTTGTTTCTATAACAATTAAAATTGTTGCTTTTACATATGATAAAAAAAAAGTTTAACAATTACACAATGCAAATATCTCTTTTTACTAGTTTAGACACTAACATTTTGTACAATACAAGACTTCTTCCTAGTTTGCTTTATAAGAACCAGATTGGAAACTTAAAAGTTTTTTTTCTGCTATGCATCTTCAGATATGGCAACTGTTTCCAGATGTTTGATGTTTCAATTGTTTGTATTGTACTTTGATATTATACTGCAACCAAATTAAGTAAGAAACTAAGCCATTAAAAATGAGAAGCACCAGACTAAGTTTTGCTCTTGTTAGAGTTTATCTTCTGGTTTTAGGCGGCTTAGTTTCTTACTGATTATCTAAATCTTCATTTTAACAACTATGCAACCATATTGTTTTACAGCTACATGCCAGATTCAATTCCAAACCCAGCTGTTTTCACCAAAAACTGCTCAACTTGTGCTAGTTTTTGACAAAATTTTTTAGTTTTAAATACATGCAAATCAGTTTAAAGTTTATAATAACAAAATTCAACTTTGCGTTTCGATACTGAGAGCATACAAATTATTATGATAAACCATTTTTCTGCTGTTTCACTTAATTCAAAATGTTTGCTAACCAAAGTAGATATTTCTATTTTGAATATTCAAATAGTAAAAATAGAAATTGAATATCCCACTGGTTAAAAACATTCCAAAGAAATTTTATTTGAAACATTCACAAAGTCATTCAATCGAAACAACTTATAACATTGTATTATTATTGTTGCTGCTTTACTGTTTTGCTCACAAATAAAATAAATCACTTTCTAAAATACATTTTATTTCCAATAAAAAGCTATTCTTGATCAACAATGAGTACAAATAACTTTTTGAACTTACCTGCAAAAAAACAGGCTTAAAAGTAGTTAGCTGACTGTCTGCTTTTAAAAGCTGTGAAGATTGACAAATGGAAGAATGTTGAGGAGTAGTAAAACAATCTAAAAAAACAAACTTTACAAACACTGAAAATTAAAGCTATTTTAACTCTTACACATCAATTGGATCAGAATAGAGCTACAATGATTGACATCAATTGGGTCAAAATTGATCTGTGCATTAACTCATAGTATCCATCTCTAATTTAATATTGATGATGAATGAGTTCAGACTCCTATGTCTGTTTGCTAAAAAAGTTGTCAAAGATCAAATTATGGTATTGTTGTTTGCATAACACATATCTACTGGTAATTGCATTAATTTTTTTAATAAGCATATTTAATTTGAATAGATTATCATCTGTTACTTTGCTGAAAGACTCTACCTGGCTCTTATTCAAAAAAAAAAAAGAAAAAAAGGAAACAATAATGTAATTAGACACTGCTATGTTTGCTTGCATTTAAGTTGGTAGCCAAAAATTGAAAAAAAAACAAGCAATTGGTGTGCTGAATGCAAAGTGTACCTTTATGCTTAGATAATTGCTTTTGAGACTGCCATACATTGAAAGAGTTTTAGAATGTAAATAAGTATATAGAAAGAGTAGGAAGCAAAAACAATTTGTAATTAAAATGTGTTATCAAATTATTCAATTGGATCAGAGTACATAAGTGCACCATACTCGATATGTCACATACTTGCACATGCCCATTAAAGGCTGTCAATGATTTTTTTTGTTTATTTTTTCTGGTAGTATTTTAAATATTAAAAGTTTATTTTGCTCATTTTGTATGCACATGATGCATCTCCTATACCTCCAAGCAGTTGTAATGTTAAAGGACATCAGTATCTAACAAATTTTTTCAAACTTTTGTTAGCTTTATCACTCTAGTTCTTATAACTTTCAAGGTTTTTTCAAATTTCATTACAATGATGATCAATGAGTCACAAAGATTGATGGCATCACAATAATGTTACAATAATATCTTGTAGCATTGTGCAAAAACCTATCTTGATGCATCATACTGCTAAAACAACTTACAGGCTCAAAATGGGGTGTTGGTGTCAAAACACTGTGTACAGCTGCAATATCTTCGCTCATCCAACAAGCTAAATAGTGCATGTTAGTCTGGTGTTACAGTGCATACCCTTCCTTTATGGACCTGGCTTAAATGACATCTTATGCATTGTCACCTATGTCCCACTCCAACAAACCATATGCCTGTACTTTAAGGCACCTACCCAGCTGAACTTTGCAAATTAAGAGTGATACTCTCCTTGGCAAACTGTGGCACTCTGGACCCTGAACAAATACTGCATGATCTATTAACTGGATCTTTAGATGCTTGTCATGAGAGACTAAGATCCACAAGCCTGTTTGTGCCAGCTGTACAAAACCTAATTAACAATCTTGCCAAACTATACATATTTACACTACCCAGTGGATAAATCATAGATTGAAGACAAATTACTGTAAGAGTACAACCATGCTCCATACTTTCATTCCTACAACCAGTATCAGGCCAGCAAAATGGGTTTGTCCCAAACAACTGTGTTAAGTTTAATTGCCTGCAAATTGGTGTTGAGCAGCTCTGTTTTTCTAGGCATTAATGGGGTTTTAATTTTTTTTTGCAGACAGACACAACAGGGGTAAGGATCTACTTCAGGCTGCTGTCTTCCTGAATCAGATGCTAGCAGCAATGTTGTTAAGCTAACATTGGGTTTGAAATTGTGCAAGTGTGATGCCATTAAGCATAACCTAAAACATGCCCAATACATCAAACACCACACAGAACATAAGGTTTGATGATTCTAGAAAATAAAACAGAATGTTGGCATCTGATTCAGGTAAAACAGCAGCCTGTAGTAAATCCTTTCCCCTGGATTTGGATCTGACCTGAAGTGAATGTCTTTCCAAACAATACTGATAAAGAAATCAAAAAAGATCACAATCAAATTTTTAAAAAATTTGAACAATAACCTTATTCTATAAATTGTTTAATTAAAATTATTTCATTAGAAACTTAGCCACCTAAAACAAGAAGCACCTCACCCAAGTTTTGCTCTTATTAGAACTCATCAGTGATGCATATCTCATTGAGATTCAAACCAACTAGATGTAGTCCTACATGCAGAAAACAAAAACTCTACCATAAAAGTATTTCCATAAATTTTGTTCAAAAGAGCAATCAAGTTAACAAAATGATTATGCTATTTTTCTTGCTACCAGGTGTATTATTCATAAATGATTAAAATGAATACTTAAATTGATACTAAAATTTGTTAAGAAAATGGATAAAGCAAACAGAATCCAAATACAAAAAGTAATAATAATAAAATATATTTAAACATGATCTGTTTGCAAGTAAATGCCAATTAAGTTCAGAGCTACATTTTTTAATTAATAGACTTTCTTGAATTTTTGCTTGACAATTGGAATTACATTTTTTTAACTTTTAGAAAACTTAGATTATGTTTGGTATTGGCACAAATGTCACAAATCATAATATGTTCTTTTATAGAATTTCAATTCGCAAGAAAAAACCCAAGTGTTTACCCACCCTACTGCTCAAATGACAAGTTGACATATGAATATATGCACTTAACTACTAACAATAGTAGACTACAATAAAAGAAACATGTTAACCTTTATTTGACAAATGTCTGCTATCAAACAATTAATCTTATAATGACAAATTACCATTTCCCAATAAATTTATTGCATACTGCAAGTAAGCTTTTAGTGTTTTAGATTTTCACTAAAAATAATTTTGACCTCTAAAGACAAGGCTACACAAACACAAATTATACTGTCACCACAATGTAGGATTAATGTATATTACAAATTTTTTTCATCTTTTTTAAATCAAAAGATTTATTCCAAAACCTAGAAAATCAAAAATAACAAACATACTTTTATTATTGATAGGCAAAAAATTTATAAAATAAAATTGGCTGAAATTGTGAGATTGTTAAAAGCAAATATTTTTGCCAAAATCCAGAAAAAAATTGCATCTTACAGTTTTTGTGATCCAAGCATTTGCATTTTTTTCTTCAAAAATGACATAAAGACTAAAGAAATCTTCATCCAGTTTAGTAGGAAAAAAACAGTTCAGCTATCAATTAAAAATGAATTTATTTTTTATAAAAAAAAATTGCACAACTTTTCCATCTTTTCGAGACACAATATGTTGATTTCATAGCATAACTTTGGGTCATGACCCAAATATTTGCAGATCCTGGTTTTAACTACAACTCAGATACATTACATACATTAAAAAAACATGCCAAGAACACTTTTTAAGTTAATTTTCGTTATATTTTAATTTTTTTATTGTGACTAATGATACTGACAGAACCATTTACTCTTTCAATTTATGCTAATCTTAAAAAAGACTGTTTTCTTTAGAATTATTTCAGCCAACTCTCATCAGAAATCATTGGTAATGACAAACTGCAAGGAAAAAGTGGTTTATATAAGGTTTGAAAACATTAAAAGTGACTGTGTCTCTAATTGGTTGCATGCTCGCTTGTACCATAAGCAAGAAAGCTTTCAGTTCATAAACGAATTCTTTCTGGCAACAAAGTGAAGACTCAACTGATTTTATAAAGGTGGCTTTAAACATTGCCAAATGAAAAGATTATTTCCCTAGAGCAAAAATCAAGAACCAATTAATATTGAATTTTTTTCATGCAAATCTTGTCATCTTACAAATGTTGGCCGATAACCAAATTTAAATAGATGCATTTTGAGTGGATTTGCATTGAAGTCTAGACAGATCTTTTTTGAAGTTTAACTTGATTTCTAATTGATTTTGGAACATGTGGAATTTGTTCTTCCAGTTGCTGGGATGTTCCACCTACATACACACTATTGTAGTGGAAAAATATCCTTTTGAAAAGAAGACAACATCTTTTTAAATGAGAAAATTAATGAACAATAGTGCCAATAAAATTTTTTTTTTTTTCTTTACCTAACTCTTGTAATAGTCTCTCTTTAAAAGCTTTCAAGTGAAGTCAGCAAAATCAAAAATGTCTTGGCACAAAATGAATACCCAGAAAAAGTCATCATTCGAAGACTCTGCTTAAACCAGGGATGGGCAAACTTTTCAACTTGAGGGTCAGATTCAAAAGTGGATTTTGATCATGGCCTGCACTAGTACTTACAATGTAAATTCATGCTGCAAAGTTACTTGAAAGACAAAAAAGTTTTTACTTTGATTTGTTAAACCCTTCTTGAAAGTGAGTGTAAAAAAAAGGAGGGAGAGTTTTTAATTTGATTTTTTACACCATTCACATTGAATGCTTGGCAGGCCAGATGAAAAGGCTTAAGGGGCCACATTTGGCCTGTGGACTGCAGTTTGCCTACCACTGGCTTAAAGCATAAGTTACATGTATGTCTGTCCCAAACTTGAGAACAATACTTCAGTTTGGACTCCATATCTTGAAAATGAGACCATGTCTATAGAAAAAAATTCAAAACAATTTTACAAAAAAGCATTGTTTGTTTTTATTTTTACTTGTCAGGTAATGATTATTTGCTCAAACTTAACCTAAAATCTTTGATATATTGCAGATTAGTATTTGGTATATTATTTGGTATATTTGGTATATCAATCTTGATGATTTTTGTATGTAAAATTCAAATTACAATCTATGTCATCACAGCTTAATACTCAGACACAAAAATAGTGTCAAACCTCAGTATTCAAATGTCTTGGTTCTCAAACAAATTGATTTTTGAACAAAAAATTTGAGATGGAAATGACTCTTTTTCCAACTAAATTTTAGTTTTTGAACAACAATTGTACAAGGCTGTTGAAACCAAACAAAAAACATTTTTAAAAACAAAAAGAATAGCAAGAATTAAACAAGTTTAAGAACAGACTTTCAGAACAAATTGTGTTCAAGAATTGTGGTTTGCTGTATAACAAAACATGATCCCTTTAAATATCTTTTTACTATTTATATCATTTTAGTTTGAAACTTAATGCCAAAGTCAATCATTGTTTATTTTATCTTTTTTCAAGAAGCATTTGAATAATTGTTACCTTCATACTACTTACTTTTTGACAGTTTAATATTTGCATGTTATAAGGCAAAGTGGGGCGAGTTGTCACATGGGGCGTGTTGTCACAGCAAGTTTTTTCCTACTTTAACTAACTGTTTGGAGACTATTTTTGTTGTAGTAACATCTTTTCCCACCATCTTCATTTTAGGTTTCTGTTTGAAAAAAAATCACGCAGCTTCAGTGCTAAACTGAAAAATCATCATAAAATTTGCACGTGATGTATATTTTGCTAACGTTTGAAAATTGAGTTTTGTCTAGATAAAAGCAGCGTGGACAGAAGTATAATGTCAGTTTTATAGCTTAGTATATTAAGAGTTTAGCTGAAAGTCTAGGCACTAATAGCCTGCTTCTACCAGTTGCCATTTGCAATTTTATCAAAATGGATGGGTTGGGGAGAGTTGTCACAGTTGTCAGTGCCGAGCAATCTGACAACTCCGAGATGTCTTCATTTTCCGAACAATTGCAAATAAGTGATGTAAAGGTAGATGATTATATCCTGGTCTGATTTACTACCAAATCGACAGAAAAATTTTATATTGGCCAAATGATGGAGATGGATAAAAAAAAGAAAAAGAAATTTATACATTTGTCTTCAACATTATAACGTTGAATAAAGATTAACATTTTTGCAAAAATGATTGTTATACACATAATTTGTTTTACAGCGAGAATATTTAATTTATGGCTTGTTTTTGATTGGTTCATTTAATGTTTTCAATAATATTTCGTTTAAAGCATTGCAGTTTTCCTTCATTAAGTCTCTTAAAAAGCAGAAAATATTATGTGACAACACGGCCCTTCCTCTGTGACAACTCGCCCCAGCATGGGGTGAGTTGTCACAAAAAAAATATTTTTTTTAACTTTGTTTTTGTCAAAAGGTGTTTGGAATTGAGAAATTATTTTGCTGCCGTTACAAAGGGTACATAGGCAAGAATAAAACACCGTGGCAAAATCATTGCTATATCAACCAGTAAAAGCACAATGTTAAAAATCCTAAAACTGTGACAACACGCCCCACTTCGCCTTAATGTTTGTTGAAGTTAATTTTTATTTTTGTTTCTCTTGTGTTTTTTTTTTTTGTTCACTTGTGTGTTAGAGTTAGGAATTTTAGATATTGGGATGCATAACTCCTGTTTGGATCTGGTTTATGATTTACATAAGAAAGTTTTCAAGTTTTTCATCAAAACTGTACAAAAATGTTCTTTTAGTAATTAAGCAAATTAATAAAAAATTTCTACTAGCCATGAAATGATGTATTACTGTAAATAAAAAGCTTTAAAAAGCAAAAGATTTTTTGTAATTTACAGTTATTGTTAATTTTGTTCAAAAAATTACTGAAAAAAAAGTATTCAAGGTAGTTACCAAAATAATAAAAAATTGAGCATATAAATTTTAAACATTTTGATTAAAACAAAAAGTGTAGTAATGAAAATTTTATCAAGCTTTGAAAAGTAGTGAGTTTAAATGTAACTTGGTTTCCCTATTATAATATCTTTTTCAAAAATTCATTTATTTTTGGAATTAAATTATAATAGCCAGCAATTGATTTTTTGAAATATTGTGTGTTTGATTAATAATTTTCATGGCAGTTAGCAAAATAATCATAAATTGAGCAATTTTGTAGATCTAATGTGAAAAAGTTCTTTATTGTAAAAAATTAGTGAGAAAAGTTTTAGTTAAAAAGTTAAAATTAGCAAAAAACCCACCAATTAATGACAAGAATTCAGGAACATATTACACAAAAATTAAAACCAGTTATAAAACATATTGAAAATTGTAATAGCTGTAATATTAACAAATACATCAGTAGAAATTTTGAAATAATTAAGAAATGTAAAAAAGATTACGATAACAAAATTCATGATGCACTCTCAAATAAAAAACTGAATCCCAGCTTAAATAAACAATTGTATGAAAATGGTTCTTCATTTCTTCTAAATGTTTACTAATTGATTGCTGTGCCACCAATCTTTAATTTACTTAACTAACTCATTGCTGTGGGACATAACATTTGTTTTTATTTGCTTTTTTTCTTCAAAATAACTTATTTAATTTTACAAAATGTACCTGAAAAATTGTTGTTTATGATGAAAGACATATGAAGGTCCAATAATGTTCAAATTATGCTTTTATTTGATACTTATTGCTTATTGTAAATATAGCAATATATATTTTGCAAAAAAGATTTCAATTTTTAAACACTTGAACATTGTAAAATTTTCTTTTGAATTCTTGGACAAATTGTAATTTATTTTTAACATAGTTTCAAACAGCAAAATATTATTTTTGTTAAAAGCAATTATTTAATACTGGTAACTTTATAAAAACATTACTTTTCAAAGAATTACAATAATACAGTTCTTATAACACCAGTGCCAGGGTTAAGCCAATTGGGCACTTGTCAATAACCTATCTCGAGTACCAGAAAGACAAAGTATTTTACTACCATTATTAATACCAAAACTAACTCATATTAGGCAACCTGTCGACAAGTACTGCAAATTGTATTATTCTAAAAAAAGTGTATACTAATAAACTTCCCCACATACTTGAACATAGGTTTATTGTTCATTTTATTAAGTCAGTATGTAAATAAAACAAAAGTTTAAAAGTCAACCAGCATGTTTAAAAATTAAATTTAGCTTTTAATTTAAACTATTGATTTTTAAATGCTTTTATAATTCAGAGTGTAATTTCACAGAACATTCAAACTGCATAATATGAAACAAAACAGTTTTTAATTTTTAGAATACCATATACAACAAATCTATATCTTAAAAGAAGAATTAAAAATAAATTAACTTTTTATTTTTTATCAATTTTAAATAAAACTGTTGATTATGGAATGGTCAATTCATGCTGTGTGCCAGGTTGTAGAACCAGTTACAAATCAAACAAAAGTTTTAAAAAAGTAGCTTTATTTAAATTTCCAACTGATATTGAACTTTGCAATAAATGGGTAAAAGCTATTCCAAGAAAGAATTGGAAATTGTGCAACTCTCACAGAGTTTGTGCTAAGAACTTTTGCAAAGAAGATCATAAATTCAACTGACACTTGTGTAACCAGAAGAAACTCCAGACCTATTACTACTTTACAGCAGTTTCGATTATTGCCAAATTCAGTTCTTAAAATATTTCACTCATTGCCAAAATATCTGTCTACTCCTCAATCTTCAGTTCATACTACTTCACATAGTACATTTGCAAGACTAGAAAAACAAAATTTTGAAATTTACACAATGCTGAACTTCTAACCCAAGATTCATTTAGCAATTTTAAAACGTTTGATGAAAAACTTAAAGAGGCAGTTTTTCCTTCTGGTTATGTAGTTGTTAATGCACCCTAAATATCCAGTTTTATTTTATCACTTCTGCAAATGAAGATTTGGCACCCAAACTTAATTCATCAGTAATAGTTAATAGCCACTTACAAATTAAAGTTTTTATCTTAGGCGATAAAATAAGCAATAAACAATATACGCATCTGCTAACCTCAAAGTCATTGCAAACAGTAACTCAGTTGGCCAATATTCTTGCTTGGTGTAAAGCTGCTTTAAATACATCTGCTTTTGCAGCTGAAAACTGTAATCAAGCATTGCATTTAGCATCATCTATACTACAAAGCTATGTTGCAAATACTATTAAAACAATATCATTAGCTGTATCTGAGATTAACTTGCTTCGGTTTATTCTGGAAGAGCTAAATTTGCTTCAAACTGCCAAGCATGGTAGGTGATATTCCACTCAGACCACTGTTTTAGCATTCATTTGGTGAATGACAAGTAATGCTCTGTATAGAAGATCGAGGAAAGTTTTAATTTTCTCATCAACCAGGTTGTGTCAACTATCTTTAGCCATTTCAATAGAACATGGAAACATTCATTTTGATTATTTGGATCAAAGAACTTTAGAGTTGTCGTCTCATAAAAAAATTGTCACTCTTTTAATTGATGAAGTATATACAGCACAGAGGGTGAAATATAGCAATGGTTCTTTTGTTGGCCTCACAGATGATGGTTTACCTGCAAAACTGTCCTCACTTTTATAGAGCAATCTGTGTGTGGTAGTTACAAAGATGTTGTATGTGTGGTGCCTATCAACAAACTTGACACAAGTATTTTGACCTCATGGTTTCAAAAAGTCATGCTTGCATTGGACATAGTTTTTTTAGTGATTGCTGTGTTGGTGGACAACCATATCTGCAACAAGTATTTATTTTCTTTATGAGTTAGCTTAAAAGCTAAATTAGGCCTTCTGTTAATACAGGGTATCTCAAAAAAATGTACTCACTCTTAGAATGACCAGAAAACCTTTATTTATGAACATAGAGCGAAATAAAATAGCTTCAAATACATAAGACAAATGTTCAAATTGATGACTATTATAAATGTGCTCACTCTTTTTTTGTGTTGCAGATATCCTGAATTTTTTAGCAAAATATCTTGAATTACTGAAGCCATGGCAGGAAATCAACTTAGGGGCCCCACTGAATACCCTTCGCGTTCCCCAGACCTAACACCCATGGACTTTTTTTTGTGGGGATACTTAAAAGACAAGGTTTATTGCAATAAACCAAGGACAATTGATGCACTGAAATTGGAAATTGAAAGACAATGTCGTGATATTCCTAATGACATGTTTTGTGACGTTTGCAAATCCCTAGGTGCGCGTTATCAGCGTTGTCTGGACAATAATGGTCATCAATTTGAACATTTGCGAACATGATTCTTAAATTACATTTGTCTCATGTATTTGAATCTATTTCTTTTCACTCTATGTTCATAAATAAAGGTTTTCTGGTCATTCTAAGAGTGAGTACATTTTTTTGAGACACCCTGTATATCATTGTTGTATTTTTTAAAATTATGCATTAATTAGTCTAATTGTTTTTAAAGGAACTTGTACACTCAACTTTGTAATGGTCATCTGAGATCTAGTATTGTTTATCTGACAAAACCAGATGAGAAACTTTTTTTTGCTTTTTGATTCCACTCACAATTTTAAAAACATATTCAATAATTTTAATGACAAAGGACAATTTAATATCCCCACAACTGGTCATGAAGATGTTTTGGGAAAAAGTTGCCTCCTTGCTTTTCTCATATTAGGCATTTGTATGCTCTCGAGGAGCATAAAACTTTAAAAGTGGCTTATGTGTTGAAAAAACACTTCTTAAATCCAAGTATTTTATCACAAACCTCACCACAACATGCTATTGGTAAGTAAGCTGTTCTGACTTTCAGTTGCTATTGTTGTGACATTTAGTAGTCTTTAAAAAACCTCTTTTCAGTAATTTCAAGAAAAAGTATTTTTAAATACTACAAAAGTAATAGCAAAAGTTTACATGTTGTATCACTTTTTTTTGCCATTTTCAAGTTTCAAACAACAAAGAGTTTTATTGAAGTTATTGTTAAAGTTAAAAATAAATACTTTTCCATCACAAGAAATATGCTTTTATTTTGGCATTAGTATAACATAATTCAATGTTGTTTTTGAATTTTGCAAAGCATATTGCATCTTGTTGAAAATGGTGAATCATTGCCAGTGCATCTTATTAAAATTAGTAATTTGTGCAGGAATTTTCCATCAATCAACTATACTTGCTTTGGAGATGCATTCAGATGAGAATCCAGCATTTTTAGAAACTTCATGTTTTTTTTAATTTATTGGCAATATTTGGAAAATATTATCTGTTAAGTCAAAATTTAAAGTTAATGTGGTATTTACTAGCATTGCAATAAGCAAAGCAAGCAATAAGCATTCCTTGTGTGAATAGTTACTCAGTGCTGTAGCTTGATTCCAGTTGTGCCCCCTCATGATACGAAAATAATTGCTTATTATTTTTTGCACTTAAATTTTTAAAAATAACTTCTTGCACTTAATTCATCAGTTTTGTGATTAAGTTCCTTGGTAGTCTCAACTCTCCAATAAAAGGTTGGGGGAGCTGCAATAGCTTTTTGTGTCATCTTTATTGATCGTAATGCTGCTAAAAAAAAATACTGTTTTATTTCCAAAAAAAGACACAGTCATACCAAACCTATTCTACTCGCAAATTGTTTTTATGTAGAACATTGAAGAAGAAATGAGATGTATGCACCTATGGGGTCAGATCAAGCAGGAGCAGCAAACTTGAAGTATCTCCTAAATGCCACTGAAATATTTCAAAAGTGGAGAATTTCAAGAAATAATGGCCTTACCAGTCAAACCTTCATTGTATGGATTTAAATAGTGAGTGCTTTTCCTGAAGTTTTTAAATATTTGCAGAGTAGACACAGATTTCGGTACATTCTTCCAGGAAAATTTATCTCTGATTCAATTGAAGGTCGATTCGGTTGGTACTAGCAGCTGAATAGCGGCAACTATTTTATGTCCCTTAAATAACTTTAAAAGCTGAAAAGAAAATTCATATTCTTTTTTTGTTGCAACAACAAGCTTTATTGTGTGGTTCAAACCTAATGAATCTTGATACACTTTCTTTAAAGCACGTTGAGATGTGCAACGTAGCCAGTGAAAACTTGCTCTGGCTTGTCAAATTTTTCAGTAATGCACCTGCCAATGAACTGTCTAGTACCAATGCAAACAGGACATATTTTGTGAGTGGCTACATTGAAGAAGTGTATCTTTCCACCGAAAATGTCCTTCCTGCAAGTCATTGCTTATTTCAGGACATAATCCTCCGTCATTGCATGAATGCAAAGCAAAAGATTGTTTGTTTGAAAATTTTTAATTGAAAATGCTAATTCTGGTGGCTTTTCAAAGCCTTTAGAATTATGCTTTGTAACAACAGTGCAATGCTATACAGCACTTATCTGTGATGAAGCTAGAAAAACCAATTTTTTTTCATTACAAAATCAATGATCTATTTTTATTTTTGCACTTGTAAAATGCACCAAGTCTTCTTCATTTTTTCTATTTTGCTGAAACAAATATGTTTTGCCAGCCATTCTAAGTTTCATTCAATTATTGAAACAACTTTTAATTGCTTTGCAAATAATGAATTTAAACACATCAATGATAGAAAAGAACTGTTGGAAAGTTTCTCTAAAAAAAATTTGAAAGCTTGCTTTAACAACATAAAACTTGTGCTTATTCAATTGTTTTTAATTTTATAATGTCTTATTGTTGCTAATTTTCCTTCATTACATTAGTTATATACATTTGAAATTTTGTTTATTTTTGATATCAGGTATTATTGTACAAACATGGCACTTGTAAATCCAAAAACAAAACAAAAAAAAAACCTTTTGTTAGACTCACATATACACCGAGGTGTGCTATGAGTTTTTGCAGGGCTCATCTCTGCAACATTGTACCTGGGCAACACAGCCACTTACATGAAAATGTTGCCACAGTGGCAAACTGTTGGCAACAACTGTGAGATTTAACTGGCCCAGGAATCAAACCCAGACCTCTCATGCCAAAGGCCAATGCGTTCATTGTAAAACTAATATGAACAGAACTATGATTTGAGTTGTAAGAAAACCTTAAGAATATTTTTATTCATTCTCTAATTAGTGATTGCTTTTTTACCACGGTATCCCTTCTAATGTAAGCCTTCAAAATGAGTTGTACATCCCGACTCTCTAAAATCCCTGGTTAGAGTGTTGGTCCAAAACCTTTGTGTTGTAAAAAATTAAATGTATAGATAGAAAGTTTAATCTGGTTAATTACACAATTAATTTTCCAAAAACTTTTTGATATAACACAAATTGAGTTTTTCCTACAAACTAGCAAAAGCACAGAAAAATATAATGCTTTTTTTTAAAAACTGTTAAGCAAAATAGTTTGAACTGTTTTGTTTTGTTTTTCAGTTTTTTTAACTGCTTCTGTGTTTATTATTCTAAATGAAAGAGTGTTCATAATCACCCTAACAAACTGTTGTTAATATCAAATCATGTCATCTATATTACTTAGATATGTTATGGAAAAAATATAAATGTTGTGCAATAGAGTTAGCTATCTGCTTATCTTGAAGTGGATACTACTATAAAAAGTTTTTAAAAAACAACTGAAAAATTTACAGTAAATACTATATAATAAAAAAAAATCTTAAAAATTGCAGCAGGTTAGACATGAAGAAAGAAAAAGACACAGTGTACAGATAGTTTTAAAAACAAAATTGATGAAAACCAGACAAATACAAAAAGCTAATCAAGCAGATAATAGGTGGTACAACATCATCGAAATACAACTATGTAATAAAATTGTAGAAATAGCAGAAAAATTAAAAAGCTTAACCAAGAAAAAATTTTGCAATCTAATTTAAAAAATAAATTTGTAAAGTTTAATCTATAGTATAAAAAAAAAAAAAAATCAAAACTACTTTTACATACCTCTATTTTTATCAGTTAAGGAAACAGTGTCTTGAATGGGTACTTCATCATCTTCATATGACAAAATCATATCATCATCAATTTTCAAAGGTTGAAGCTCATCAAAGAATTTCAACTTGTCATATTCAATGTTTCTTTCCAAAAGACTAAACAAAGCATTAAAACATTAAAAAGTAGATTTAATTAAACTAAAGCCAGCAATAAAAGTATTGTTTTAACCATAATACAAGGTGTTTATAAAGTCTGGATACAATTTCAAAATTTTTTTATGAAGTCAATTCTTAAAATATCTTAACCAGGTTTGTTTTATTTTAATCAGTGTTGCTTAAAGTTTTTATTTAAAAGAAAATTTTGTGTTTCAGATATAATTTTTATGTGTTTTATGAATGTGTTAAATAAACCCTTATTAAATGGTTACTCCTCAAGAGAAGGCACAATGTGTATCCTGGTTTATTGAAACAAAATTGGACATTCAGACTCAGCAAAGATACAGGACTAAGAATGGAAAAGATCCACCATAACGTTCTTCAATTTTGTGCCATGAAGAAGAAATTTATGGAGACAGGGTCAGTGTTGGATGCATGGAAACATTTGAACATGTCTGAACATGAAAACATTTTTATACTGATGGATTGGAAGAGATGGACCAATTTCATGCCCACCTCGTTCACCAGACATCATTCCCCTGGACTTCTTTCTATGGGGTTATGTAAAGGATATTGTGTATTGAACAAAAATGCAGGACATAACTGACTAGAAGCAAAAAATATCTAATGCTATGGCCACCATTGACGAGGCTATGCTTCAATGAACATGGCAGGAAAATGAGTACCATCTTGATGTGCTTCGCGTAACTAAAGGTGCCCATATAGAAATGTATTAAATGAAGTAAAGAAACTTTAAGCAGCACTGATTAAAATAAAACTAACCTGGTTAAAATATTTTAAGAATTGACTTCATAAAAAAATTTTGAAATTGTATCAAGACTTTATGAACACCCTGTACTGCAATACTTTTTTACGAAAAAAATTATTAATCAATGTTATGGCCTTCTTAAGCCCTTTTTTCCAAAAAACATAAATCCAAAATGAGTTAAAGCAACAATGCATGAAAAAACATTAATTATTCAAAAGCAAATAATTTTTATATAGTGACAATGAACTTAAAGAAAATAAAGGTTGTAAAACCAAACTTTAAATTTTCTTTAACTTAACAACATAAACAATTTTAAATAAATAAATTAAAATTTAAAAAGTATAGAAGTTAGAATTAAAAAATACTTAGCAAAAAAGAGATATTGTCCAATAGTCTAAAAAAGAATCATGGGAAAAACTTAGACAAATGTTGGATACAAAATACAGATATATTTTGGCTGACCATAGGTCATTTGTGTTGCAAACAAAACCAGTTTCCAACTTCATAAAAGATGCTAATAGTGTGCTTCTGAAGTATCAGAAGGGGCATCTTAAATCCTTGAAGAAAACCCTTTTGCAAGCTCTTAAATGCAGTAACAGTCCAACATTTGAAAACATCCAGAGAACAAATTGGTGAAGATTTTTATCTAATGAAAACAATGCTGAGCACAGCAATAAAATTTTTTAAAGTTGGTAAAGCTGCTGATGAAGATGATATTTAATCTAAAATGTTAGAAGTCATGAACAATTTTGGTATTCATTGGCTGACTTGTGTGTGTCAAGTAGCTTGGAAAACTGGTGAGATATCAAAGCAATGGCAGACCAAGTGTTAATACCTATTCACAAAAAAAAAGACAAAAAAAGTGCACTAAGTACAAGGATATTTATTTGTTAAGTCTTCCTGGAAAGGTTTATGCAAAATCCCTCAAAAAGAGATGCCGTGAAATAGTCAAACCTCAACTTCAGAATGCACAATGTGAATTTCGTCCTGGCAGCTCCATCATGGACCAGATCTTTGCCCTTCAGCAAGTTTTTGAGAAATCATGGGAATAAGAGGTTTATACATGTTTTCTAAAACTTGAAAAATCATATGATCATGTTTCAAGAGACAAGCTGTGGGCAGTACTGCTGGACGATGACATGAAAAGTTAGCTTTTAGCTGCAAACAAATTGTGGTAAAAACAGTCAAGAGTCTGTGTTTGGGTTAATGGCATGAAACCAAAATCTTTAAGTGTCAGTGTTGGATTATGCCAGGGCTGTGTTCTCTCTTTCCTGTTCATTATGTACATACTAGATAGACAGAGACAGTTCTTCAAGTTGTGAAATTACACTTGGAGAGTGTAATGTTTGGCACCTGCTGTTTGCAGATGACCTTGCATTGTTATGTTCAAATGAAAATGATCTCCAATATGCACTTGCTCAGGTTTCTAACACATGATTGGATTCTGTGGTGAAAATTACTTCACATAGAAAGATTGCAACTGTGCTACTATGGTCATGTGACACAAATGTCTCACAAACAAACAGCAAAGCAGTTAATGGATGCTCTTCAAAGTAGCAAAAGGGTGATCCATAAATCACTGACAGAGTGATATTAAAGAACTGGCCAGATCTTGTCTGAGAATTCCATTAGAAGAATTGCTGCTAGTTGCAAAAGATTGGGATGCTTAAAGATTCCAACTGGAGTTGCTGCTCTGCAATTCCAAAAGGACAATCAGACAAAAGAAAGTACATTGAACTAATTTAGTGTTTTGCATAAAAACGATGCTGATGATGATGATGAAAAAAATATTTTCAAAAAGTTAATGCTTTAAACCAAAATTAAACTTTTTAATTGCAATACATAAATTAAATAATAAAATCAGCTAAAGTATAATGGGCCAAATAATTAATATAGGAATTAAAAACTAAAACTAACTAACTCATAATAAAAAATCACTTTTGACTTATAAAGGTCATTATTAGTTTGTGTGAAAAATCAAAATTTTAAAAATTAAAAATAACCATTATTTATTCTAATTAAGTTCTGACTTTAATAATAATCTGCCATGAATTTTAGTTTGAAAGTTAAACTTATGCTTTAATATTATTTTAACTGTAAATTATATTAATTATAAGATATGGCATGACTTTTTACTTCACTTGGCATCTTAATATTCAAACTTTTATATATTTATATATCATACTTAATTTATAGTTTAAAGAAACTTCAGACTACAACATAAAACCTGTTTTTAGATAAATAATAATAATGTAAAATAACTACCATGCTAGTGGTACAAATGAAGTTATCACCACTTTGCAGTTAAGTACTCACAACAGCAAACTTTTTTTCAAAAAAAATTTAAAAGGTGAACTTTTGATGCAATGTAATAAAGTACTACAGTCAACTACATATATATGGGATGTGGATATAAGGTATTTTTGCTTACAAGGGACTATTTCAAATGGTCCCAATGATTTTTAATGTAAAATAATACTAAAATGTTTGCTTATAAGGGATCCGGATATAAGGGATTTTCACTTATAACTCGTACATTTCATCATAATTTTTTGGTAATTTAAGTCGGTTATAAGGAATTGATTTTTTGTTCTGATGATGTGTCAAAATAACCCAAGTGTGCATTCCAATTTTAATTTTGTGGGCATTTCTGAGGGTGCACTTTTTTCATGAGCTTTTTTGAGGGGGAAATGTGTGAAAAGCTTCAAAAAGGGTGTTTTAAACTTTTAAAACTTGTGTTCTTAGGGTATCAGATTGAACTTTGCATCAGTCGGTTATAAGGGATATTCAGATAAAAAGGATTAATTGAGCTGGTCCTGGCAGATATTTTATATCCAAAGTTTACTGTACATTATATTTCACAGAATTGGTTGTTTTGTGTTTTTTTAGTATGTTCTTTATTGGTTAAGCTGCTGATAAGTGTTGCCAATGTGCTATGAAACTGGTTGGGTTTTCGAATTGTTTTAATTGCTTTAATGATAACTATTTGTATTTAATTTTAAATAACAACAATTACTCTGTTCAACAAAAAATACCTTTTTATTTTAAACAAAAACAAGAGCACTTTTTTTTGGGTTACAGCAAGGTGCTGATTTTAAATCTGGCATTTTTTTCTAGTACATCAGCTCTTAGAGATATGAGGGGATGCAAACATTTTACACCCTATAAATGGCAATATCTCTGCCACTATCACGACAGTTGTTTAGGTTTTGACATTTTAAACAGATTAGCACACTGCTATGGTTAATAAAAGATTAAACAAGCAAGTTTAATGTACCAGTGTGGCTGTTTACCAATAGACTAAAAATTGGACAATGGGCCAACTTTTTTTTGTCTATTGTAGTCTTGAAAAAGATTGTTTATTGAAAGCCTTGAAATACCCTGTTCTTGGGTAATCTTGAAAAGACTGCTAGTCCTACATGAGTAGCCTTAATAAAGGCTGCTTATGAATAGCTTTAAAAAAGGTTGTTTTGGGTAGCTTTAAAGAAGGTTGTTTTGGGTAGTTTTAAAGAAGGTTGTTTAAGAATAGCATGGCAAAATAATTGCTTTTAACCTGGGAACCACTTAGTACTGCAATCAATACCAGTTCTAAGATGAACATTTAAAAATGTTTGGCATATGATTTTCATTTGTATGCATAGATTGGATCATCACAGTACAATAACTAGCAAAAATAAACCATCATACTTTCATTACAAACTCCCTGATATCTTTCTTCTATTGCTTTGCTCAAATATCCTGTTGCACTCTTTCACCCTGCTCATCACTAACTGCTGCAAGATTTTCAGGAAAAAAACCAAAGGTGTAAATGAAGAAATGCATTTTTTAAAACATGTGACACTCCATCTCTTTGTATGCTACAAGCAACTCTGTAACACCTTCTTGACATGAAGCTAACTTGAAATTTCCCAAAAAGTTTGAACAAATCAATTTAAATGCATGCCAAACTTGTAGTTCACACATATTTAAAGCTTTTTCAAAATCTGGGTCGTCAAAAACTTCCTGAATTTGTGGACTAACAAAGATTCCTTCTTTTGACTTGGCTTGGCTTAGTTTGGGAAACTTTTGGCAGAGAAATTCAAAGTCATTCAAACAGTGTTTAGCTGTAGCTTTCATAAAGCTCTTCATTAATCCTAGCTTAATATGCAACAGTGGCATTCAAACTTTATCGAGATTTACTAAAGGAACATGTTGAATATTTTTCATTCCAGGTACATATGAAGTCCTTATTGGCCATTCCTTTGTTTCATAGTACTATGAAGTGGTATGACTGTCCCACAAACGTAAAAAAATGACAGTATTTATTTAACCACTTTGCAATCTCATTAACATTTTAATGATCTTAGGTCCCCACATAAACTCCACTGATAGTCAGAATAGTAGATTGCATTTAACAAGATTTCAATATTGTGAGATTCTTTTAACTGGGCAGAGTGTGCAATAGGGATAGAGGGTCTTTTATTTCAAACATGTAAAAGAATAGCTTTCAAGTTTCTCTTTGAGGAATCAATAAAAAGCCTCCATTTATCCACAATGTGAACTATACTCAGAGTTTGAAATAGCTTTGTAATATCATTTAAATTTATAATCAGTTACATCTTCTAGATATCATAAGTGACATTCTTTTGTTGTTCTTTGTTTATAAACTTTCCACAAACAAGGCAAAACTGATCTGGATGGCTTAAGCACTTTCTAGGCATTACGAATATATTTGGAAATTTTAGGCCTGCCTATTTTACATCTGTAGAAATAAATAAATATAACACACTGCCATGCATTGTTAATATTATTATCTTTTTTGCACCAGCCTATGCTCAAACATTTTTCGTATTCTCTACTTAAATAATAACTTGCAAACCTATCTACTTCCTTCCTTTCAATGTCACTCAGTGCTTTCATTTACGTTGTTTTACTACTTAAGATAATTCTATAATGTCATAATGCAATGTTTTATTGTAACTGCACTGTAAAATAGTAAGTAATAAAAATTAATTTAAAATTATAAAAACAAAAATATCTCAAAAACGTGATGTGCTAAAAAAAAAATAAAAACATTTTATTTTTTAAACAAGCTGCATAAAGATGAGAAACACCAGACTCGAGTTTCGCTCTCATTAGAGCTCATCAGTGATGCTTATCTCACTGCGAATCGAACCTGGGACCTGTAGTCTTCCACGCAGGTTACTATACCACTAGACTACAGATCCCGGATGACAGATGGACTCAAAGCAGCTCTTATAAGTTAGTTATTCCCAGATTTACTGAACAAGGAATACATAGAATCCACTATGTTGTAATTCCAAGGCCGTACCTCATGACCCGGACTTACCTAAGCATCACTGATGAGCTCTAATGAGAGCGAAACTCGGGTCTGGTGTTTCTCATCTTTATGCAGCTTGTTTAAAAAATTAATTCCAAATCCTCTTAATTCTTCAAATATAAAAACATTTTACTAAACCAAATGTATATTTTTATAAACCTAGGATGTTCATTAATTTTATTGAGCTTCTATTTTTTCAAACACTCTACAATACACATAACTATTCTGGCTCAGATGACTGTTGCTTTCTCAGAGCCTGGGCCATGAGTAAGTCTGTTCTTGTTGCCATGACAAACTGATACAACAAAATCACCACAACAAAAGGGTAACTACCCATCTAGATGTTTAGACATACCTATTGTACAGTTTGAGACACATCTCGTATTGGGCTTTTAATATGATTAGGTGGATCAAGCTGGGGTGCAGATGCTACAATACTCTGCACAGTCACCCTTGCCTTGGTCCATTCCATGGCTGAGTACTGTGCATCTGTTTGGTGTCAGAGTGCCCATACTCACCTTATCAACAAGCCCATTAATAATGCTTTGCACATAGTGACTGGATGCCAGTGTCCCACACCAATGGACAATTTTATATTTTAGCAGGCATCCAACCAAATGAGTTTTGTCACCAAAAAACTGTATTGTCTGGAACTCATCTCTCATTGCATGAAACATGACACCAAAACTGTGCATGCTTTCAGTTGTGAAGTAGAAAGCTACATTTAGGAAAACTTACATGCTATTACCAAATTTTTGTATTTTAGTGATGGGAAAGGCAGTATAACAATTTCAGAAAATTTTTTGAACTTGTGCTATCATGAAATTCTGCAGGATTCAAGTTCAATGATATTTCTTTGCAACAAGCCATGAAAAGTCACCTTGTGATGGAATAGGATGAACTGCAAAGCAGCTTGTTGTAAGAGCAAGCCTTCAAGCTATTGAAAACTATCAAACTTTAACTCCTTATTGCATGTTTCAATGGCGAATTAAAATATTGCTGGGGTAATTTTTTTTATGTGGCTGATTAATAAGTTTCAAATAATGAAACAATTATCAACTGAAACCAAAATATTCAAGCAGTACAACAATTTCTGGCACAAGAACTCATGAGTGCTTCATATACTATCTAAATCCAGATTGCTAACGAAAAGGCTAAGATCAGATGAGGAAGAAGCTTAATGGAGCTCATGATGATACCATCAAATCAGTTTTACCACACTTGAAACTCATTGAAAATGATTTACATCCCAAAAAATATGTTGCATGCATCAATGACCAAAATTGGTACATTGGTGCAATAACTGAATACTTCGATGTAAACAAAGATGTCTATATCAAATTTATGAAACAAAATTATTTGTTTTTAACATGGCTAAATAATGAGTGTTGGATCTCAATAAATGATCTCATATTCATAATTAATATACCTCAACAGCCAGTACAGAGTGGATGACAATACAAATTAGCAATCACAGACTAAGATGAAATCCAAGCAGTGCTTGCTGCCAGATAGAAATCTTTAATCTTCAGTTTAAGCAAATGTTGAAGGTTTAACACATTTTATAAAAAATTTTTAACTGAATTTTTCCCAGTTTGCAAAATATTTTTGTTATGTTGTAAAGTCCAAACTTATTCCTATGTTTTCACCCATCTGGACACACTTTTTTGAATGTGACAAGTTTCTTAAACTGTTCACTTCAAAGTATGCAAAGCATTGTCAGCTGCATGATTGACAGTAAAAAGTGCCATTTCTGTGGTGACCTTGGATGATTGTCTTGGTTCAACTTCTGCCCCTATCATGTCGTTGTGTCCTTGAATAAAGCATTTTGCAAAATATTATATCTCTGCTTGGTGAAATCTAACTAGCAGCAAGTTAACCAGGAAAAACAGCTGAAGCCATCAAAACCATCAAAAATTAGCAACTCATAAACAAGTCAATAATCAGGCCTTGTCCTACATCTAAGTGCCACTGCCATTTTTTTGTGATGTAAGGATAAAGATGGAACAAACAGCAACAACAACACAATGCCAATTTGTACATTGAAAATGCTTAATTTGAGTTTTTTTTTTTATGTTGAAACAGAGCTGTTTAGATAGAAAAAATGGATTCAGATCATATAACCCCAGATACAAAATTATTCCATCTCAATGTGGCTAAAAAATGGTTTTGCAAGCAAAAAATATATATACTATATGAATAGAAAAATATGTCATTTAGTGGCACTTTAGCAAAAAAATTTTTAATGCCAAATGATAGCTGGTAAAGAACTGAAATTTTTTTTATTAGTTTGTTTAACTTTCTGATCAAGTCACATATTTTCTTTTTGCACTTATTTGGATTTGGTATGAATTAAATTTCTCACATACAAGAGGATTATATCTCACCCTTTAACAGTTGTGAAAGAAAGTTGAAATTTGGTGTGTGCATTTCTCAAGAAAAGTTCTTTCACATTTTAAAAATTTGTTTCTAAAAACAGTGTTTTATGTGGCTAGTTTTTACCACATAATGGAAAATTTTTTAGCAATTTTACAGCTGGCCTATACTTTGAAGTGGTATGATACACCATTAAGACAGTTAAGCACTCAGGTAGTGTAATGGTTTGGGGTAAATTTAGTGGTACCCAAAGTAGAAGAGGGTTATATTTTCTTTCCAGAAATGTTACAATAAAGAGATCCAACTATCTTGAAGTGTTGAACAATCACTTGCTGTCTTTTTGGGGCATTCACCAGCCCACTCATTTTATGCAAGATGGTGCCCCAACACACAGAATCAAACTCATAACTAAGTGGTTAAAAGAAAGAGATATACCTGTTTTAGAGTGGCAGGAAAATTCTTCAAACCTTAACCCCTTTGAAATGTATGGAATGTGATAAAAAAATAAGGTCCAAAAAGCTCAACCATCAAATATCAGTAAACTTAAAGATATACTGAAACACTTGTAGATTACCAAGGACATCGAATATTTTAAAAAGTTGGCTGATTCAATGCCTCAGAGATTGAAAAAATGTCATTCAAACCAAAGTCTGTATGACCAAAAAAAGAGATATTAAAACTTACATTGCTGTAAATATGTGTTTTTCCAAGTAAAACACAATTTTTGTTGAAATTTCATTGTGTAAACATTTCATTTGCTGCCACTGTAGAATAATTTTTATTCATTCTAAGGTGTAACAATCGCTATTGATTTTAAAAATTGAGTGATAAAATACTGCTTATTTATAATCTAATTTATAAACAATTTTTTGCAACCCATTCATACAGCCTTGGTGATCCACATTTGGGTTGCACCTCTTGGTTTGAGAAACACTGATTTAGTGGGTAAAACCAAATAATAAAACAATAAAATTTTTGTTAAATGGCTGGTTATTGCATTATGCTTTGTTGAATCTTTTCACATTTAGTTTGTATATGGCAGTGGTCTCCCCAAAGTCCAGCTTCAAAGTTTTTCAATCCAATGTGCAAGCTTTCCTGGAAATAATTAGTATCTTAACAATATTGTGCAGATGACTAAATTAAAGATGTAATTACACAAAAATTATTTACTTAAGTTAGAATTCTATTCTTATAGGCATTAGAAACAAAAAACAAACCAAGCTTTCCACATTGATAAAAAGCTCAATGCAAAGTTTTGAGTTTACTTGCAATCTGTGAAATATAAATGATTTATAGTAGTTAACATGAGAAATTTAGATAATAAGTACGAAATTAAGCCACTAGAAATGAGAAGCATCAGACTTGAGCTTCCTTCTTGTTAAAGTTCATCAGCAATGCATATCTCACTGAGATTAAAATCAACTAGATGTAGTCCTACATGCAGAAGACAACACCATTAGACCACACAATCCAGACGAAGACTATGCAGCTCTATGCAGCTCAAAAGTTATTTACAGCTAAACACTTGTCAGGTAAGTACCAGTCATGAGGTGCAGCCTTGGCTGACACAAAGTGGATTCTATGGATTCCTTACACAGTAAAGCTGGGAATAACTTCTAAGCTGTTTAGAGTCACATTGTTGTCTGGCTTGTGTGTTCTAGTGGTGTTGTCTCCTGCTTGTAAGACTACATCTAGTTGGTTCAAATCTCAGTGAGATATGCATCACTGATGAGCTCTAGCAAGAGCAAAACTTGAGTCTGGTGTTTTCGTTTTAGGTGGCTTAATTTTTTACTTACGAGTCATTTACTTTAGATTTAAGCTATTTATTTCTAATTGTATACTTGCAAACAACAAAGACAATTGTTACATGATAGAATTTTTTTCTTGCACAGGCAATGACATTTTTATTGAATGTAATTCTTTTCTTACAGAAGCTAACAAGTCAAAAATTAGTATGGTTGCAACTGATGAAGGCAAGCTGTATATAAAAATTAGGAAGAGTTTCAAGACAACTTTTAAACATGTTAGTAACCACAATTTTTTAAAAAAGTATTTGGTGTCATTGTATAAATCATCAAAAATTTTTGTGCACTATAAAACTCTTAATTTCAGCATGTTATGTATGCCTTCATTTGTGAAGTAACTTTTATTTGTGCTCAGGTGTTCAATCACAGACATTTAACCAGCTTATAAAGATCGACGTCAATCACAAAAATGTCAAGTGCTCTTAAAAATTAACAAGCTTAACAGTAAAAACAGTAAAGAATGTGGGATTTATGCAAAAAATTTGCCTAATGTAAAATTTTCTACTTTGTGAACAAAATTTTGCCTAATATCTGCCTGCAGACCTCTCTGGAATGGCTATTTCTAATAAGAGAGACAAAATCTCCAGCCAGAATAGTTTTATAAGTCATTAAGACACACAAACTTTTTCACCACACAGTAAGGTAGTAATTTATGTAAAAGAACATTAATTATTTAGCAAGATAATTGTGCTGTTTCTTACTTTCTGGATCAATATTTCAATTTATTTATCAGCTGAGCATTGCTTTGCTTGTATCAATTTTTATTTCTATTTTCTTTTTTTGCTCAGTTGATTAAATTAAACTAATTTTACTGCCTGAGTACGATTTGACACATAAAATGAAAACTTTCTTAAGTATCACTAGTAATAAAATTATTGTTTCACCTAGTTCACATAGAGTACCACAAAAAGTAATAGTAAGATCATATTTTTATCATCATTTTAACAAAACTTTATGGTTTAAATTAGATGCAAACTACCATTGATCACAACTTCCATTATCTTGAAATGGATTGTTCAAAACTTCATCTTCTTCATTTAAACCATTGCTTTGTTGTGATAATTCAGAAAATGAATTGTACAATCTAAAAAGTTAAATTTATAAAATAAATATTTTATTCTCATCATATATATAAATATGGCAACAAAAAGTAATTTATAAATGTTACAAGCTCGAAGATGTGATGCACACACACATATCAAAAAATTTACATTAACCAAATTATTGCAGATATATTAAAATACTCTTCAAGCTAGCACATACTTATTATAGTTTCCATTTATTTATCTTTTTAATTTACAATTAAACCTAGTTAATTGCATTCTAAAAATCACATGATCTATTTTATGAATAAGCAGTGTGAATTTGAATCCTTAGCATGCTCAATTTATTAATTTTAGATAAATGTACAGAGTGTTCATAAATTATCATTACAATTACAAAAATTCACCATAGTTTTATTTTTTAAGATATTTTCAATTGGTCTGTTTTACAGTAAAGGGAAATGCTTCAAGTTTATGTTAGATGCTTTAGTACACCTCTATGTGTGCACCATCAGTCGCATGTACAATATACAACTGATATTCAATTTCTTGCCATGTTCTTGCTAACATATCTACAGTAACTGTACCAATTGCTTCAATTATTCGATGTTGCAAATCATTAATGCCTCTGTGGTGGCTTTCTTCCATACTTGCGTCTAAATTTTTGTTCTGCTTGGATGTCTGACTTTGTCTCTATAAACCAGGAAAAAAAACTTCTTTTTCCTGCAAAGTGCTCATTTTCACAAACTCTATTTTTGCTACTATATTCAAAAATATTCTGCTTAATCATCAAATAAATTGTAATTTTAAACCTAATTATTTCCACCAGTTTAAACCTAATTATTTTATTTTCCTTCACTATAAAACAAATCAAAAGAACATATCTTAAAAAATAAAATTTTTAGAAACTTTAAAAATTATAACGATAATTTATGGACACCCTGTATATCCATATATATTTTTGTCACAAGTTTAGTAATGTGGGAAGGAAAATTTTGGCCATACTAAAATGTACAGGATGCAGAAAAAGTTCCCAATCAAATTTTCAAAATTAAATTCAAGATATTATTTTTTAGCTAAATTTATCCATTTTTGGCTTATTTTGTTTGTAGATTTTTTTTTATATATTTCAGATTCAAATTTTTTAAAATTTAATTTGCATTTGTTTAAAATGAGTCAACATGAGGCCATTATCCAACTTTTTTGTGTGGAAAAGATGAACCCAAAGATTGTTAAGAACTTAAAAGCTCCAAAATCAACACTTTGGGATGCAGTAAACTGATACAAAGAACTTGGAACATCAGGTGATTGTCCCAGAAACCCCAAACTGCTCACATCCCAACCAAAATTAAGGCCATGGGAGTGGATAAGGAGGAACTCCAAACGAAGAATGAGGAAAATGGCTAAGGACTTGAAAATTGATGAAAAAATTATCAGAACAATTGTCAAAGATGATCTCAAGTTGTCCCCTTTGAAGATGACCAAAAGACACCAACTGATGGCATTGCAAAAGTAAAAGAGAATGGAAAGATCCAAGATTTTCCTGAACTGAATGAAGGATGGCATGGATACTGGGAAAATTATCTTTTCTGATGAAAAAATCTTCACTATTGAGGCCCAGTTCAACTCGCAGAATGACAGAATTTTGGCTAAGAGTGCTGATAGCACTCCCAGTTCTATAAATTCTGTTTACTGCCACCAAGAACCTGCCTGAGTAATGGTATAGGCTGCCATCTCTGAAAATTGGAGATCTCCTGTCATTTTTGTTAAAGAAGGTGCCGAACTGAATGCAAACTCATACATTCAGAATATTTTGACTCCAGCCCATATTGAAATGAAGAAACATTTTAAAGATGACTCTTTCACATTCCAACAGGACAGTGCACCCTCTCAGATTGCAAACAAAACCCAGGACTGGTGTGAGAGTCCTTTCCGACTTTCTGAAGGAAAGAATTATGGCTCCTTCATCACTTGACTTGAACCCTCTGGACTTTTGTGTCTGGTCCATTTTGGAGAAAGAGGCCTGCACATCAGCCCATGATAATACTAAAGCTTCAAAGAAGTCTCTTAAGTGAGAATGAGCCAAAATTCCCCAAGAAACCTTTTGTGCCACAGTGAAGAGTTCAGGGGGAGGCTTGAGCACATAATTAAAGCCAAAGGTGGCCATATTGAAAAATAGATAGTAGAAATGTAAAATGGGTCTCTAACAAATTGTTTGTTAATTTTTGTAATTTCAACCTTTATTAGTTGTTAAATTTAACTTTTTATAAGATCAGGGATTTTTTCTGCACCCTGTATGTAAATGCAGACAAAAATGAAAGTGAAAAGAGAAAACTTTGGTGTGAATTTTGATATGATGATGTACAAAAAAATTTGGTTTTAAGTGCTTTTCTGTTTGAAACAGTATTAGACAAGATAAAGAAAATTGCTAAAAACTTTTAGAAGTTTTTTGTGTGAATAACTGAGTGCTTTTTGGATACAATTAGAAGGTAAAGGAAAATTTAAGATGGAAGAAATCTATAAAAGAAAAAGGATTAATAGTCAGTGTAAGGAAAACAAAGACTTAAAGTATTGGTGAAAAAATAATACTACAGAGTGAGAAAAAAGTTTCCAGAATATATAAAATGGTATTATTGCAAAACTAAATCAGAAAAAAAAGTTGAATGGTTTTTGTAATACAGGGTGATTCACCGAAGTGTTGACAAATTAAAACTGAATTATCCAACTTACTATAAGGGCAAAAGAAACAAGTTTTTAATAGATAGAATGGAAATTTAATGGGCTTTCACATAAAATTCAAATTATTCAATGTAGCCCCCTTTGTTTTTCACAAGGCGCCTAAGACGTGGAAGTACTTGGGCGCACGTGGCACGCACCACTTCTGGGTCAATTTCTTCCCATGACGCCTTCAGTTTTTGTTTAAGGGTTTCGATATTTGGATGGGATGTTGAGCAGGCTTTTTGCTCCAGAATGGACCAAATCCCAAAGTCCATTGGGTTCAAATCGGGTGAAGAAGGGGGCCTTACTTCCTTCTCCCAAAACCCTTTAAAATTGGTCTTGCACCAATGCTGGACTGCTTTGGCTGTGTGGGAGGTTGCCCCATCTTGTTGAAGCGTAATTCCTTTCTCTCCCACTGTTTCTTGAACCCAGGAAATGACTTTTTCTTCCAACATCTGACGATAGATAGTTTGGTTAATTTTCACGCCTTCGTCGATAAAGATTAGAGGTGTTTTCAGGCCTGTTGAAGTGACTCCTGCCCAAACCATCACGGAAGAAGATTTCTGCCTCCTAAATGAACTGCAACGTTCAACTGGCACCATGTCCTTGTTTGGAATCCAAATCCTGTCATTTTGGTGGTTGTGGATAGCTTGGACAGTGAAAAGCTTCTCATCTGTCCAAAGCACTTGAGGCCGCATGCCAACAACAAGTCTCTTGATCAAAACCTTAGCTCTATCAAGCCTTTTCTTCTTAGTGGCGTTTGACAGGAGCTGCCTCTTGGTAAATTTGTACGGGTAGACGTGGAGATCATCCTTGAGAAGCCTTTGCATGGTGCTCACGCTTACAGAGGTGTCCTTAGCCAGTTTTCTTGTGCTCCTTGAAGGGTTCCGCCTCAACCTCTCCCTGACCTTCTTAATCAGTTCCTTTGTCCTGATGGGTTTTTCAGGAGTACTTCTGATTCTTGGAGCACAACTTCCAGTCTCCCTGAACCTCTTCACAGTCTTGTAAACACCTCCACGACTCACAAATCGCTTCATCAACCAGAAAATTTTCGCAGGTGGAAGTCCTTTCTTGCAATACCCTTCAACGATGTCATTTACTGTCTTTGCCATCTTACTTTTCTAGATTAAATATTCTTATTGATATTGAAAACTTACTCTAGAATATATAATAACAATCTGAAGAGGTAATGCGAAGTTAATAATGGAATAAAGTATTTGTCAACACTTCGGTGAATCACCCTGTATATTGTAACATAACATAACATAATGTCACTTTAATTTTCAATATGACCCCTTTGAACTTCAATTACCCTTTCAATTCATGCCTTTTTTTTGTGGTATTTTGGCCCACACTTTTACCAAAGACAACTTCATAGCATCAACAGTATCATGAGGTGAGGAACAGGCCTCAGTCTCCAACATGAACCACACACTAAAGTCAATTGGGTTGAGATCAAGTGATGATGATGGCAACAATTTCTTGCTCCAAAACTTGGTAAAACTGGCTTGACATCATTCTTGAGTCTTTTTGGATGTGTGAGAAGGGGTACCATTCTGTTAAAAGGTGAATTCCTTATTTGAAATACTTTTTATCTCACAAAGAGCAGGATTCAAAATGTCATTTGTATGCAATTTTACTCATTTTAGCACCCAGTTTTACTTAAATTAGAGGTGACTTCCATGTTTTTGACACTACTGCCTAAATCACGACAGATGCTGGCTTCTGGTAATGATAAACTGTAAACATGCATTCAGGAATGTCATTCAAGTGTCTTGCTAGAACTCTGTTAGTATGGTGATTAAATTGTGCCTGCAAAATGAACAGTTTCTCATGTGAAAACACAATTTCCCATTCCCACATGCCAGTTTTAATCAAATTCAGAAGTTGAGCTCTGTTCTTCCATATTCATCTTTGAGCCATTTTGGGTTGTTGACCATTTGGGACTGCTTCGGATTTTTTCTGATCCTCTCATACATGGCTTTAATGTTGTTTTGTGTGTGAGCTGAGTGGGGGTGCCCACATCTTTGGTATTGCAAAGTTTCTTATACCTAGCTCTTGCATCTTAAATTGTTGATTTTGGCACTCTAAGCGGCTTTATTATCTTCTTAATAGACATTCCCACACAGTAGAACTCAATTATAGATTCACGTTTACTTATATTGCAAGCTAATTTTAATGAATAAACAGATTGCAACTAATCTGAATAAGAAAAAATTATATAGCTAATAAATTATAATAATTTTTTAGATAATAGCAATTAAATATTAGGTTGTACCATAATTAATGTCCTTTTTTTAAAATAAATATATTACAAATTTAAAAATTGAAAAAAAATTTTTTTTTAAATATTATTCTCAATGAGGAATAGTGCTCAAAAATCGTTTTTAAAAATTTTTTATTTAAAAATTTGTGCAATATATTTATGATTCAAAAAAACGTAAAAATACTCAAACAACATTTAATCTTGTGTCTTTTGAGTAAAGTATTGCAAATTTGCACTCTCTTTTCTTTTTGTGCAGAATTGAGGCTATGAGGAATCCATTGGCTTAACTTTTTTTTCATTCCAAGTTTTTCCAGACCTCTAGACACTGTCATTGGTGAGCATTCGAGAGAAGAAGCCAACTCTCTGGTGTTGGTTTTTGGATTCTTTGAGATTCTTGAATCAAGATCTTGAAGACTGAGTCTTCTCTTCCTTCCAGTGCGTTGTTGATTTTCAAGATCAAAATTTCCTTCCTTAAATCTTTTAAGCCATCTTTGGCACGTTTTTTCTGTAATGGTGTTGTTTCTACAAACATCACAGATTTTTTTTGTGACTGCGAACGTGGAAATTTTTCCTTTAGACTGGTGGAAGAAGTAGCAGGTGTCGGCAATGAATTTTGGGGAGATTTTTCATTATCATAAATTGTTTAAATTTGCGGAAAAAAATATTTATGATTTATTTACACATTCTCACACAAAATTTTAGTAATAAATGTCTAGAAAATTTTAAAAAATTTTGTAAATTTTTAAATTTGCAATATAATTAGTTTTAAAAAAAGGACACTAATTATGGTACAACCTAATAAAACACAAAAATATTATTCATTAAAAAGCCTGTATATTAGCTGTTAAGTATTTTTAAGCAATATGCACAAAAATTGTCAAGAGTAAGTTTTATACTATCAAGAAAATGCAAGAGGTGGGTGGGTGCAAAGAATTGCTCATGAATTAGAAGGACTTTAAAAAAGATAAAAACTTTTAAGTGCAATACATCCTCATCAAATCAAGTTGCTGTAAATCTAATTAAAAAAGAAAACATCACCAAGAATCTAATTGAAAAAGTAGAAACACTTTGCCATTATGAGGATGTTTTGTGCACAGAAGGTAAAGTTCAAAAAGCATTAACAGAAAAAATAAAAAGGATGAAAAAGAACAAAGGGTGCTACAGTTGTCTTACGCAAGAAGGGTTTGTTGGTCAAGTTCAAGAGCTGTATACAACAGTAATATAAAAAAATCAAAAACATACGGAAAAGAAAGCTGGGGCAGTAAAAATATGCAATATTAAACAAATGAAATGCATTCAAATGAGTTAATTAATCACTCAAATGAATTTAAATAAATGTATGTGAAAATCTTTACTGCTACAGCATATTTTCATTAAAAGAGCTGGTGTTGCGCAATTCCATTCATCCATGCACAAATGGATGCTTGCTCCTTCACTGAATTGCAAGTGCACTGCCACTGAAAAAACTGCAGACCACATTCTAATAGTGTGCCTCATACATCAGACACCACATGGAGGACAAGGTCTGACAGTTTGGGATAACAAAACTCAATGCTGGCTTAACAACATCAATGCCAGCATTTGATCCAGGCAGTACCACAGCCTGGGGTAGTAAAAGGATAAACCCTCAGCCCCAGTCCGGTTTGTGTCTGACCTGGAGCAGATGCCCTTCCAAACAACAATGACGATTAAAAAAGCTGGAAACCAGATAAAAGTCAAAGTAACCTATTTGTCTAAACTTTAAGGTATCTTTCCTTTAAAAAAGCTGAGCACTGGATTCAAAGTTATTTGTTGATAAGGATGGGCATTTTAGAATTTCAAATCTTTCAATCTGAATCCAGAAAGATTCAAATCCAACAAGTTGATTTATTTCAAATAGTTGGAACTGAAATGATAATCTTAATTAAATAGCGAGTAAAAAAAAAAAAATACCAACGCCTCACACAATTCAAAATTTAGATGTGCTTGCTCTTTTAACTAGCAATTTTGCAAACAATACCACTTATTCTCTTCTTTCTAGTTTTTTTTTGTTTCTTTATTTAGCTGCACAAGTTGATTATCCAAGATATTGTAGTTTTGTCATAGCTTAATTTCATTACTTGATAAAATAGGAAAACGCTTACACAAGTAGAATTTTACAATCTCAAATTATTAATTGTGATGTAACAGTTTACCTTACAACCTTAAAGGCTTGTTTTCACTACAAACATGGAATGGATTGTTATTTGTTTGTTTTATTGATTTCTTTTTGCACTAAAAATCTAAGCAAAGCAAAAAATATCAATAGAACAACAAAGAATGGTCCAATCCACACTTGTAATGGAAATGAGGCCTTAAACCTTGAACATCAAAAAAAGCAACAACGCAAAGCATAGCTTGCAGGGCTTACTAAACAAGACAGTTGTTAAGAAAAAAGTCAAGGGGGGTGCAGGGGGCTATGCCTCCTGCACTTGAAAGATGTTCAAATTGTGTTATCCTCTTTTTTGAGGCTGGTTGCACCCCTGCATGCAGCCAGGAAGAAGCATCAGCTTTAAGATTTTATTTGACTAGAAAAAATTTGAAAAAGCTAAACATTTTGCATTCCAACAAGAACAAGTTGTAAATTTAAAATATTGCATATGTGTTATTGTTAGTTTTGTTGAATAAAAGATAAAATGTATAGCTTCATGTTTCCAAAGTTTTGAAAAATTATGCTCGAATAAGATTCGAAATTCTAGATTTAATTTAATCATTCTAGAGTAATCTAGAATATCAAATTATTTTGGAATGCCCATCCCTATTCGTTGACTTATTCTCTTTTCTGCAGAGTTAAAATGATTTAACATCACACTTTGTTGTTTTAACAAGGCAACTTTGGCAAAGTCAGGTGATATGCAAAGACAAACCAAAATATAAGATTTGTGGTTCCTACCAAGTGCAAGATTGCACTGGTAGGAACGGCAACAGCATTGCCGTTCCTACCAGTGCAGTCTTGCACTTGGTAGGAACCACAAATCTTATATTTACCTTTTCTTATATGACCAGCTCTGCAACTAAACCTGAGTAAGCAGACTGTCCCTGATGAGAGTTTGAAACTCGAAACCATGGTTGGGCAGTGAGCTCGGGTTCGGCGTGCATGATGCACAATGCCACAGGTGGTACTCTCTAGTGCCATCTGTCCTTAACTCGATACAAACCAAAATGATAATTCAAATTTTTCTTTGATTGTAAGCATCTTTTTCTTGGTTTTGCTGGTAAATAAACACTAGAGATAGATAAGTGTTGCAGGGACTAGTGTAGGAAATTTTTTTATGACTGCACATCCTGTAAAATTAATCAGGGTAGGCAGCTTTTTTTATGGTTATACATCTTGTGAAGTTATCTCATGAGAACAGGTTTGAAAAAACTGGACTTTAACTTATCCAGTTCATAGCAACTTTTACTAGTGGACAGGCACATCTGACCAGAGTGTCACACTTCATTCTTTAATTTTAACTTCATAAACCAACAGGTAATTTTCAAGCCTTTTGCAGTAATTTAAGCTTTTGATTACGATATATTCTTTTTTAATTGTTACATAGTGATTGCATAATTGGTATGCCAGCCCCTAGCTTAATTTATTTTGTTTGCAAAATGTTCTTAAAAGTAATTATAGATAGAGTTGTTTTACTGTGTTAATCAAAACACATTGATTGACTGAAGTTAAGCATTGTGATGTTTGCAGCATTATTACATAGTTTTCTGGTGTGTTTAAGGGAAGATTGGTAAATTCAATCAATGTTAAGCTAGTTCTATTTTATAGTTACATAACTTGTTTTTGTACTTGATCATATGACAGTGTGTGTGATTTCATAGACCACTTTGTGTGATTTCTAAAATTAGCATAATAATTAATCTAAGAACTCTTGTTTGTTCAGGTATAATCAATTTTTATTAAGAATTTTGGTTGATTTATATATATATTAATAAAAGCACTAAAATAGATTAAAAATTAACAATTAAAATCCACGACAGCCTGTTTCTTAGGATGAAACAGGCTGTCGTGGATTTTAATTGTTAATTTTTAATCTATTTTAGTGCTTTTATTAATAAATACTGCTCTAACTATTTGGTTATTGAGCTCTGTACCAGCGAAGTAAAGCAAAATGATATATATATATATATATATATTAGCTCCCAGTTTTTATTCATTTATTCTAGCTACTTTAGTTCAAGTTAAGTGTAGAGATTGCTTTGTGTTAATGTTGCCAGCAGGATATTGCTTAAACATTTAGCTGTTTAGAGTCAAGTGTTGATGCCTTGTAAGCTAATTCTATAGTGAGATAGATTTGTTTGGCCAAACTATTAAGTTAAACGTTAGCCATTGGATGCTATTTATACTTAAAGTTAGTCAGTATGAAGTTGGTGAGTAATTATTTGCATTTGTGAATTACTTTAAGCTTTGTGAAGAGTCAAGTTTTGCAGGAGTTAATAGAGTTTGTTGATTTTGTGAATAATATATTTTTTTATAGTTAGAACTGTGATTTCTTGCTATCTGATGAGTGAAGTTTTCAAGAGAATTCATTTGTGCTTAGCCAGAACTAACTGTATCAAGAACTTCAGTCTTGCAGCAAACTATTTTTTAAGTTGATACAAAAAATAAAAATAAAAACAGTTTTGCTTCAATACTGGTATTTGGGTTATCAAGTTCAACTAGTCTTTCAGATTCCCAAGTAAAGTTGTGACATCTGGGGGTTTGTTGGGGAATAAGAGATTACATTTGTTTACGAGTATTGAAGGAAAATTTAGTTTTAAATGGTGATTATTTGATTGAAAAAAAGTTTAAACAATTGAGAGTCCACATAGAAAGTTTAAATATGTTGAAAGAACAAAAAACATAATTTTTTCACAGTGAGTGAAATCGACTATGTGATAGAGAGAAAAAAATTAAAATTAGAACTTCAATAGAAAGAGAAAGATTGGCAAGCCATGCTACAAGCTGAGAAGAAGAAATTGAAGCACGAATTAGAACTTGAAAAATAAAAATTAGATTAAAAATTAAAACAAAAAAAAAGGAATTTGAGGAAAGAAAAATGCAGCAAGGCTTGAATGGGGAGCTTTGAAAAAAGTTTTTGGAGGAGCAAGATCCACTGACTTGCCCCATTTTATTGATGGAAAAGATGATTTAGATAGTTATCTGCTATGATTTGAGAGATAAGCTACAGTTGCAAACTGGCCTGGAACTTATTGGGCAAGCCAGTTGAGTGCACTAAAGCATTAGATTGTATTCCAGGCTCTTGTGAGAGGACAATTTAGACTACAGATGTCTGAAGGCAGCATTGCTCCAGCGATACAATTACACACCAACAATTTAGAGAGGCTAAGCCAGAGGACTCAGAAAACCCTTACCAGTTTATTGTGAGTCTCAAAAATTATTTTACATAATGGTTGAAGTTATCTTAAGTGGAAAGCAGTTTTGAAAGTGTGGTTGCTTTGATGATAAAAGAGCAGTTCATTAATTCTTGCTTTAAGGAGCTGTCAGTTCATTTGATAGAGAGGAAACCTCAGAGTCTCAGGGAGTTGACAGCAATTGCAGAACAGTAATTGGCTGCCCACAACAAGAAGCTCTCCTATTGTGATTTTTCTTTGAGTTAAAAGCACAATAATCAATCACTTGTGCTCCAATTGCTTATGCATTAAGCAATTGCTTGTGCTCCAAGACTTGAAGTGAAGAATACAGATGCTTCTGCGACATGAGATATAAGGTATTACAGCTGTGGAAAGTTATAACACAGCACCAAATGATTATTTTTTGCATGTGCAAGGGTAGAAGAAAGTATTGCTACCATTGCAGAGGAATTGATTGTATTTTTATGCAGTGCAAGGAAAGAAATCAATCATCACATTGTGGGCCTGGTTCACAAAAAAAGGCTTTAAAAGTTGTTGTGCAATTATTGTCAAAAGGTTGGATGTGGTGAAAGCTGATAAACTGAAAGATGAAAAATGTGAAGACATAAACAAGAACAAGAAAAACACTGGTCTAAACCCAAAAGAATAATCAGAATTAAAAAAATCAAAGAAAATTCAAGTCTTGATTGGTGCATGTCTAGAAGACAGTTTAGTACTATTTTAAATGAATTAGTTGAAAATGAGCCAGTTGTAGTTTTAAGAGACACAGATTGTTCAGGAGTAATAGTGAAAAGGGATTTGGTAAAGGAGGAGCAGTTGACAGCCCAGATTGGTTATGTGATGTTGATAACATGCACCTTATTAAAAACACCTTTTGCAAATGTTAAAGTGAGCATGCCTTATTTCAGCAGAATTGTAAAAGCTTTGTGTTTAAAAGATCTGCTGATGAGCTAATCATTAAAAATATTTCTGGAGTGAGAGCACCAGACAATCCTGATGAGGCTTGGTGCATGAAGGCAGCAGCAGTTACCAGAGCACAGGCTAGGTTGAGTATTGAAACTAAACCTTCAAAAGTTGCAGAGGTTGTGGATCAGTTTTCTATGGTAAGCAAGAAACTAAGGCTTCAGAAAGAAGTTTTATTCCATGTAAGTACATAAGAATAATAGCAGTGAAAAAAGTGAAAAAAACCAGCCAAGTGAAATGGAAAAATCAATATGTCAACATTCAGCAGCAGTTTGAAGCTTTGAAGGTCTGTAACAAGTTTCTGGTTGCCAAGATCAAGTCCCTTAACAAGCAAGTCATGGTGTTGTCTGAAAATGAATCACATGACAATAAGTTAGTAAAGACTCGTATAAAGCAGCAGAAAAATCTGCAGAAACTTCTAGAATGTAACTCAACAATAAAAAAAAATGTCAAATGAGAATATGTTGTTGATAAAAATTTGAGCTATGTCATCCAATGGAGTAAAATAAAGCAATTAAAGGAAGATGAATCAGAAAGAGAAAGTGAAAAAAGTTTTAAAAGAGCCAGTGCAAAAGTTGTATTATAAGAAGAAACACCAAGGATAGGCGATAAATCCTTATTGAAATTGGGCACATACAGGCAAAAAGAAAGTGTAAGTGATGCCAAGTTGAAAACTAAGGTGAGTGACAGTAAGGCAGACAGATGCAAGAATATACAGTAGCTGACTATGGTTTTTTGGCAGCAAAGCTCAGTTGATTAGATGCCTACTAATATAAAAAGGTTGTCTGTTGGTGTGGGATGCAGGCATCCAGTAATTATGTACAAAGCATCATTAATGGGCTTGTTGTTAAGATGAGTATGGTCAATGTGACACAGCATACAGTACTCAGCCATGGAATGGCCTGAGACAAGGTTGGCTGTACAAAGTACTGTGGCATCTGCACCCCAGCTTGATCCAGTTAATTGCTTTAAAAGCCAAATGTGAAATGTTAACATCTTTTGCAGTGACTCTTAAGTGTTGGCAAATAAAAGTGCCTTATCCAGCTTTATGTCAAGATAAGAAAATTTAGCCCAAAACATCATTGACAAAAATGTTAAGCTCATGTCATGCCTCCTTGTTGTAAAGATTGAAAGATGTTGACACATTCTTTGTTGTACTGAGCTTGAGCTTCCATTTGTAAAAGTAAGAGGATAGAATTGCCATGTCCTGAGTAAGAGTCCCTTCTAGCACCTGGCAGTTGCATGCATATTGCAAGATGGCCGATTATCACCATAAATAAATTTTCTTGTGACTCTTATTGGCGGGTCATATATGTAGACATTCAACAAGAAGAGAACCAGGACTGATTCTTGTGGGATGCCATGCTTAAAGTGTTATAACCTGCTAAATCATGACAAAATTTATCCCAACATAATTAATTGGCTAAACAAAATACTACTGTATTCACAACTTTATCTATAAAATCTTCATTAGGCTATTTGAATTTTATCCCAATGTCTAGTTTGTTCTTGTTAGCAGTAGGCTGAAAAAAGTTTTTAGTGTTATAAGGAAACAAACTTGGTATATCAACTGGGGTTTATGCTTTGTTAAAAATTTCCAGCTGTATTTACATGCTAATAATGGCATGCATTATCACATATAAATATATATATATATATATTTAATTGAGCAATGTTTTTTATAAGTTGATAAAACTCAAGATAGTCTCTAGCATAGTTTATTTGTACTAAAAAAGTTATGTCTAAAAAAACTTTTTTGACACTTCAAGAGGCCATGACTATATTAGTCAAAAAGGATTACTGTGTAGACATTGTTATTACTCCACCAGATCCAACTGCTGTGAGTGATAAAAAAAACTATTGAAAAGAAGTTTAATGAGTGCAAACAAGTGTATCCAAATGCTCCAGGCAAAAATAAGCTCTTGCATTCTCAAAATCTTTTAAAAATATAAAATATCCAAATAATTATATGAATTATTTGTAGGATAAAAAATATAACAACTTAACAAAACACTCCTAAGTTTTTTGAAAAAAGGTGTGCAAAAATTCATTTATATTCAAATTCATTTTTAATTTAAGCCTAAAAAATAATTCATCCATATGAAATAAATAAGATTTTGTTTTTAGTTTTAGCCTAAAAAATACTTCATCCATATACAAGGTAAAACAAATGGGATCTGTAAAACAATGTTTTCTAGCTTCTTTAATTCTATGACACATTTTTTTTAATATAAAAGTTTCAAAAAACATGACTTACATTTATGTGAACTTGACACTACAACTTTTCATCTTGTCTAAGTAACAATATATTTAATACCAAGTATGTTGTTTGTTAAAGTATGTTACCAAGCATGTTCTTGTTTGTTGAAGTATTTAAATTGAAAAAATTTTTCCACATAAAATAAAATGTATTTCATAGCAAGTACCTTGCCAAACTGAATGAATTGGCATAGTTTATTTGCTGACTTTTCAAACACAAAAAATTATGACTAGATTAAATAGAATTGGATTCATATGTAGGTTTTTTATGCTCTCATGACATATTCATGTTAGTAACACACAATTAACAACTTTATACAATGGTTAGAAACTCTGGGGTAAAACAAAATTTATTTTACACTTATTACATTTTGGCATAGTTTTTATTGAAACAATAAAGAAATATTTTATCATAAAAATTAATTTTAAACTTACTTTTTGCAAGTATTACAGATTTGATAATCAAATGGCCGTGGTTCACCTGATGATTTAATCTCAGATATCACTACATCATCTACAACTGGATCCAAATTTCTTAAAAAACATATTTAACAATAAGTATTACAAAAAGCTTTCAACTTAAATAAATTAATTTTACTTTGATAATGTATCCATTTCTAATAAATCCAGCAAAAATAAATCAAAATTATTATCCAAAATATTGCATGAAGAATTTTCTTTACATGAAGTAGGAAGAGATAATTCATCAAGCTTTACCATTGAAATAGTATCAAATGTTTGATCCTCTTTCAATTGGTCGGAAAGATTTTTTTGGTTTACAGATGACTCAAGCATCTGTAAATACAACTCTGTTAAATCTTTTCAATTTGACAAAATTTTTTTAATATAATAGTTATAATAGGTTTTCGTTGCTTTTGTTTGAACCATAAGGATGCAACCAGTCATGTGCCAGCCAAATGCAGCCCTCAAACCTTTTATAAACATTACCACCCATGCCACACTTACTTTTTTATTTTGCGAAAATGTTATTTAAACTAACTAATCCAAGTTAGTAAAGAAAATTGTTTTTTTGACTTTCAAAAAACAACAAAGGCCAGAGATGTTTAAACAAAAAAATTATATAACTACAACCAATTCTAAATATTGAAAATAGCAGCCATAATGGATTCAGCATTTATGGACTATAATGGATTCAGAATTTTCAGCATTTATTAAATAAACATTAAAAATTATTATTTAAAAAAAAAAACGAACGTTTTCGGCTTACTTCAGCCCTCATCAGGTTTCTACAATTAGTAATATTAATTAACTTTAAATTTACACACACACATAAAAAAATTAAAAATTAACAACAGCAAAAAACAATGTATATTTTTTAAAAAAGGTTGTACTTTTGACTAACAGGCTAAATTTTAAATCAAAACGAGAGAGAAACTAAATTGATACAAATTACAGTAAATTTCAGATTATGATGTCATTGAAGGAAAAAAGAAAAAATATTATAATCAAAATATATTCAATAAATATGAAGCTCTGTTTGCGAACATTTGTCTATTTAATTTTGGACTTAACTTTTTTATGAGTAGAGCTTCATGAATCTTAGAACAAAATTCTGATTTGCATTTACGTATCATTACAAAATTGTTTTCATCAGACCGATTATTAGAACACTTTTCACACGACAAAATATGATCTTTAACTGCACTATCCTGTAGACTTTTGAAATTCAGATGCTCCCGAACTCTAGTGATCAAATGTCTGGACAACATACCGATGTATGTCTTGTTCGTATCGCACGAACACGAGAATTTATAGACAACATTTGAACAAAGAGCCACAGGAGTTTTGGATTTTAACTGAAAATAATTGACCACTTTAAAAGTTTTATAGATAGGAGATATTTTTAAGTTGTACTTGTTTTTTATTAATGCAGAAAGACGATTTGCAAAGTGATGTGATTTCTTACCCAAATACGGAATACAAAAACTATTTTCAAAGCTAATGTTTTGAGAAAATTTGTTAGAAGATTGAAAGCTCGCAAGAATTTTATCAAAAAACGATGAAGGATAACCATTATTCAAAAACATCTTTTTTAACATACTAACTTCTTTATCAAACTTTGTCACTCAGCATGAAACTAGGCCACTCTCAGATACATCATTTTCTCTGAACTCCTCTTCTTCTGTGCTTTCCACTTTGCACAGTAGCTTGCAGTCTATCTTAAGCAATGCTTTTTTTATTATGATCAAGGGTTTTTTCCATGGTCTGATAACAGTTCTACTTAAAACTATTATTTTTTTATTAGAATTACAGGGTGTCAAGTTTTACTTAAAATCATTATCTCTTCATTAGAATTACAGGGTTGTCTATAAAATTTTAGTCTATAAAGTGTCTCTAAAGTACTATTACAAATATTTATCATTTCAAAACCATATAACATAAAGTATTGTGGTTATTTGTTGAATTTTTAATACAGGGTGTCCATAAAGTCCTGCACACATTTAAAATTTTAATATTTCAAAAATCGCATCAGGTAAAAACTTTAAATTTTCGACAGTGAATTATACCACCATAAAGTTTTTTTGTTATTTTTTACAAGTTATTTTATTGTTAAAATAAGCAAGAATAAGTCATTTTTAATAAAGGCATAAGTTTGCAACAAAGTATGAAACATGTTGACCATTCAACAAAAAGCACAATGTGTTCTTTGGTACCATAAATTGAAATCACCAACTGCAGTACAACATAAATTTAGAAATGAGTTTGGATAAGACCCTCCTCACACTAACACCATTAAGACATGGTTTAAAAACTTGGCACAAAATTGAGTATCACCTTAACATATTGAGAGCAACAAATGGAGCACATGTTGAAGTCTATAAATGGCATAAAAGATTTAATTCTTGAAATATGGCTATTACTTAAACTGCTAGAAATTTTTAAATATAAAACTTTAATAAACAAACTTTACTTTGCAAAAACTGTATGATTTTATCTACTTCAGTTATTTAGCAATAAAATTTTGAAAATTGTTCAAGACTTTATGGAAACCCTGTATATCTTTTCAGTTTTTTACAGAATTAAACTTATGCATGCTTGAATTAATATTAATTCTAATTTAACATTATTCCACATTTGCATTATATATTAATTTGAAAGACTATGACAACACCAGAAGAGAAGAATAAATGTGTGTAGTGGGATTATACCACTAAAGAGCTAGTCACAAAAAAGCTAAGTACAAAATAACTATCCACAAAAGAGCTAGTTCAAAAGGACTAGTTTAACAAAAGAGCTAGCCATAGCAGAACTAAACACACCTAGCTGTAACTCTATTCTAACCCCTAATCCTAAACCTGAGCCTTTTTTAGTAATAGCTCTTTGTGGTCTAGCTCTTTTGTGACTAGTTTTTTTTTATGACTAGCTCTTATAAAGGGACACTATGTGGTGGTATGCTGAAACTAAATCACCAATTACCATTCAGTAACAATTCTATCAAAAATTCTAAAGAGGTCCTTTTAAATCCTTTAAAATGAATTGGGTCAAAAACTTTCAGGAAAGTGGGATGGCTAAGAATTTGCTTTGAAGTGAACAACCAACTAAAGGTGCACATGTTCAATGTATTGGGTTGAGGAACATGTTCATAGCGTTTTTATATTTTCTTTTATTTTACAATGATTTTTTACTACTTGGCAAAATGTACGAGTATGTATTCGTTCAATAGAGCTCTTTCTACTGTAAAAAACTGTGCTGATTGTCTTTTTTAGTATTTTGAGATTTTATTATTTGTGAGGCTTACATATGAAATATCCAGGGGATAAAAAGCAACATTTTCAACACCTGCTATTCTTTGCTTTTTATCAAGGCCAAAGAGCTGCTGAAGCAGCCTGGGACATTTGCATGGTATATGGGGAAGGTGTCATAGGCAAATCTATGGCAAGAAAATGGTTTGCAAAGTTCAAAAATGGCAATTTTGACATTGACAACACACCCCACAGTGGAAGACCTTCTGAATTTGATAAAGAGCATCTCAAAGCACTTTTGAAGGAGGAAAGTCATCAAACAAGTCATGAATTGGCCAAAAAAATAAACTGCAATCAAAAAACGATTCTCAATCATCTTCATTCAATGGGATTTGCTGAAAAATTGGGAGTCTGGGTGCCTCATGAGCTTAGCGAAAACAACAAAGAAAGTCGCCTTCAAATTGCTTCTCAACATCTCGCCTGCCATCGAGCAACACATGGTCACAAATAGCGCTTTTTGTACCGAATTGTCACGGGAGTTGAGAAATGGTGCCTATATATAAATATAAAGCAAAGAAACGAATGGGTGGCTCCTGGAGATATGCCAAAGCCGAGAGTTAAGCCTGACCTCCATCCAAGGAAGACCATGATCTGCGTTTGGTGGGACTTGGAGGGCATGGTGCACTGGGAAATGCTTGAAAGGAATGCCATGGTCAACAAGGAGCTCTACATAGCCCAGCTACATCATGTGAATAAGGCTATTCAACTGAAAAGACCCCATCAACAAGGTCAAACCATACTTCTTCATGACAATGCCAGGCCTCATGTTGCACAAGTCATCAAAGCTGCACTCCAAGAGCTCGAATGGGAGGTCCTTCAGCATCTGCAGTATTCTCTGGACCTTGCACCCATGGATTACTATCTTTTCTGCTCTTTGTCTCTTTGTCGAACCATATGAGGGGTGTTACCTTCAACAATGAAGAGGACCCTAAAAAAACTAGCTCAACAAATTCTTCAATACCAAACTAGGGGGTTTTTGGCAGAAAGGCATAGACAAATTGGTCGAAAGGTGGGAGGAGGTTGTAAACAGCAATGGAGAATACATAATTTATTAATTTATAGCCATAACTTTTCATTTTTGTTTAAATAAAAATCTTTTGATAAAAACGCTATGAACATATTCCTCAACCTAATAGTCATCCATAACATGCTATGAATCTGAACTTAAAGTGTACTTTAAGATGTGTTTTGAAGGTAAACTAGAAGCTATATGAAATATTGTACAAAAAATTGCAGTACTCTACATTACAGTAAGTGTCTTTTAAGCAATAAATATTTGCAACAGTACTGGGACATTATGGACACCCTGTATGATCTTTATGTAATATGCCTAGAATTTTAAAAAAAAAAAGGACTTCCTTTTCAGCATCTGTATTTATGTTTTAAAAAAGTTATTCACTCCAACAGTTTTTTTTAGTCTATTAGGCTATTTAGAGGGTATAAAAATCTGTAACAAATAAGCACAATCATGTTGTTTAAACTGCAGTTTTTACCAAAGCAATCAAAAGTCACCAAAAGTTTTTTGGGTGCTTGTGCTACTGTTTCAAAATAATACATAAATTTATTGGATTAAAAACACATGGTAAAATCTTTTGTGCAACAGTGGTATGGTCAATTCCAATTTCTCATTGTGCAATATCATTTGATACCAGTTTCTTTTTAACTATTCATTATCTTATGCACTAATAAATTTGATATCTTTTCAGAAGCATTTTTAACCTTTATTTAATCCAATAAATTTATCCTTTTTTTTGAAAAAGTGCAAAGTGAGAGAAAAAACTTAACTTTCAACAAAGAAATTTAAACAAAGCTTTCTATCCAGTTTCTGTATTTTTCTTTTTGTTTTACATTTTTTTGCTGACTTTTGATCAATTTGTTTGAACTGAGCTTTTTTATTTGTTTTTCAGATTTTTAATGGCCCCTGACAAGCCTAATATGCAAAACAAATTCTTAGAGCTAATAAATTTTTGTTAAAATAATAAAATTGCTATGAACAAGACTGCAATTGAGCACTTTTTTGATATGTGCAAAACAGAAAAAATTGTAAAAAAACTTATATTTATACATACTCGTACATACTTATCAAAATACAAATGTTTTTTTAAAAAACATTTTCTTAAAATTGTCACAACAGAATGTTTTATCTGTGAGACTCACACAATAAGTTATTCAAATAAAATTATCTTATTTAATTCTATTTGAATATTATCTGTTGGAACAATTTTAATAAAATGTTTTATTTTTAATTTGTGTTCTGATAAATATGAGTAACTGCTTTCACTAATGAACTCATTGAGCAATCTTTTGAAGAGCAACAACAATTTGCAGTCATTTTTATATTTAATATATATGAGGGGCATTCAAAAAATATGCGGAATTTTATAATTTTTTATAATTTATTAATACAATCAATCTACTTTTCAACGTAGTCTCCATCAAAGTTGATGCACTTCTCCAGGCAATGCTTCCATCCTTTTATCCCATTTTTGAAGTAATCTGCTGACCATTTTGTTAGCCATGTTTTTGCTGCTTGCTTTGCCTCATTAATGTCATCAAAATAAATGCCTTTCAAGTGTTCTTTGAGTTTTGGGAATAAAAAAAATCAGATGGGGCAAGGTCTGAGCTATAAGGTGGATGTGGCAACAATTCCCACCGAAATTCTCTCAAAACATCTCTTACAATCCGAGAAGAATGTGCTGGGGCATTGTTGTGATGGAAAAGAATTCCACGATGGAGTTTTCCTGGACACTTTTAGCTAATTTTGCTCTCAATTTCCTTAAAACTTCTACATAACAGACGCCTGTAACAGTTTTTTTACCTTCTAAAAAATCTACTAGCACAATTCCTTCAGAGTCCCAGAAAACAGTTGCCAATACCTTCTTGACAGACCTCTCAGACTTGAATTTAATTGGGCCAGATGATCCATGTGGGAGCCACTGTTTAGATTGCTGTTTTGTTTCAGGATCATACTGGTAGACCAACGTTTCATCTCCTGTGATAATTCTATCAAAAAAGCGGTCTTTATCTGCTTCAATTTTGAGCAAAATCGTCGTTGACAATTCACTTCTGAGATTGAGTTGATTTGGGCACAACGCTTTTGACACCCATCGCACTGTAAGCTTGTTGAGGCATAAATTGTCATACAAAATCAAATGAGTTGAACCAATTGATATGCCCACAGTCTCAGCTATCTGATAAACCATCAATTGTCTATCTTCTTTAACTAGGTTCCTAACAAAATCAATTTTTTTATTGTTTTTTGAGGTTGTTGGTCTTCCACGACCCTCATCATCTTCAACAGCTTCTCTACCATCTCGAAATCTTTCAATCCACTTGTAAACATGAGTTTTCTTCAGAGCATCATCTTTATAAACGGTCTGCAGAGCTTGAATGATCTCCATTCCTTTCCAACTAAGCTTTACCAAAAATTTGATGTTGGTTCTTACCTTGAAATCCTTATGCTCCATGGGTTAAAAAACTACCTTAAATAAACTAGCTATTGACAACTTCGTTTACAAGCACAAAATGAGTGATAGCAATTATTCAATCACAAAGGACATGCTTTTTATGGCTACCATGCTAAAATACATTTTTTCTTGCTGGCACTCTTGTCACAGGAGAATTCCACATATTTTTTTAATGCCCTTCGTATATATCTGTTTGTCTTACTTTGCTGGCACAGAGTTTAATAATTACAAAGCTAGAGCAGTATGTATTGATAAAAACACTAAAACAGAATTAAAAATTTAAAATCTATGACAGCCTGTCAAAAACATTTCATCAGGTGGAATCTCATTCGAATATATATATAAATAATTGAAACATATTATGAAAATTATGAAAATTCAGACTAAAAAAGGCATCCTGAAAAAACTTCAAAATTGATAGAATTCATAATTTCAAAATTCATTCAACATACACCATAAGAAGAAAAAGAAAATCCATGGTGGTGTATGAATTTTAAAGTTCTTTAAATTTACCTTTTTTGGTCCAAATTTTATTTTTTATTAGCTCTTCTCTGATTGGTTCTTTTTTAATATGCTTTTTGATGTTGCCTACATCAGCTTTTTTTAATGTAATTTATTCCATCTAATTTGACAAAGTCCAAAATTCAAATTTCATTAAACCTTTTCAATGTAATTTATTCCAAATGGTTCAAAGAAGTTCAAAATTCAATTTTTTAACTCTTTTTCTGATGGATGCTTTTTCGATGTTCTCTGTTTCTATTTAAGCTTGCAATTGTAGATTCTTAATTAAAATTTCTATTTCCAAAAGAGTTACTTCACAGAATTCTTATCTTAACTTTTTGTGCTATCATTTGCCTTGGAGGCTATAATAACTTATGCCTGATGAGGTCCATAAAAGCCAAAACAGGCCTATAAAATAATAATCGTCCTCTTTGTTATTTTGTTTTACTTATTGTATCAGTTACATTGCAATCTCTTTTAAGAATACTTTGTGCTTGTAGAGTTATTCACTTTAAACTTTGCAACTTGCAAAAAAATTTTTTTTATTTTCATTATTGTCACTTGCAATCATTTAATTCAATTTTTTGTAAATACTCATCACTAAAAAACCTTTTTTAAATATTAGATTATTGAAGTGTACATTTACATGTTATGCATTTATTAGACAATATTGAACTGTATTGTATGGCACCATGGCCTCATCTGCAAGCTACTTTATCTTCTTCCAGACAGGCACATGGTCTCATTGATTATAAAACTTGTTCATCATAAAAGTTTTACCCTCACCACCAGTGCCAAAAACAAAGCAGGTTATGCTGCCTTAAGAATGGTGTCCAACAAAAATCAGTCTTGGCTCCCCTCTTGTTTAATATCAATACATATGACCTGCCAGTGACAGTCAGCAGAAAATTTACTTATGCCAATAACCTGGCCATTTTGCACTATGCAAGCAACTGGCAGGCACCAGAAAGAACTTACTCAGGACATGGAACCCTATCCTTCTACCTTTACAAATGGAAACTCAAGCTTAGCACAACAAAGAATGTGTCAACAACCTTCCATTTTTACAAGAAAGCACAACATAAACTTAATACCTTTGTCAACAAACAGGCCCTACCAATTTGTGCTGAACCCACTTTTTTTGGCATAAAGCTGGATAAGGCACTTACATTTCACTGATACTTATAGTCACTGTACAAGATGTTAACATCTCACATTTGGCTATTAAACTGATTAGTTGGATCAAGCTGGGGTGCGAATGCCACAATATTTTGCGCAGCCACCCTTGCCTCAGTCCATTTCATGGTTGAGAACTGTGCACAGTGTCACAATGCCCATACTTGTCTTATCGACAAGCCCATTAATGATGCCTTGCACGTAGTGACTGGATGCCTGCATCCCACACTAACGGACAAACTTTTTTTCTTAGCAGGCATTTAACCAACTGAGTTTAGTGGTCTGTTGGAGTGGGATGCAGTTATCCAGTGGTTATGTGCAAGATTTCATTTAAGAAACTGTCTATGAGACGAGTGTGAGCACTGTAATACCAGACTGGTGTGCAGTACTCAGCTGTTGGGTAGACCAAAGATAAGCCAGCTGTGTGCAGTGCTTTAGCACCAGCACCCCACCCTGAGCCTACAAGTCACCCCAGGAGTTTGGTGTATGAAGATAGTTTTTTGAGCAAAGACACTAAATAGTGACAGAATGTGAACAATCTTTCCAGTTTTACCCCAAGATAATTAGGGGTCAAACAATAAGTCTATTGTTGTTGCAGACTTTTAGCTCACATTTAGCCTCTTGGATATTTAAGTAAAAGGCTACAGTAGTCTATTGTTGTTGCAAACTTTCAGTTGACGTTTATCCTCTCAACTATTTAAGTAAAAGGCTACAATCACTGTCTCAATATGTCAACCTGATGAGTTTCAACCTGCAAGTCTGAAGATATGCTGAAACTGTAGTCATGCCTTGGCTTAAAGTCCCCTCCAAGTCCTTCCAGTTTCCAGAAGAGTGCAGCAATGCTAGATGATCTGCATAAGCAAACTTTCTAAAAATTGCAGAGAGCAGGTTGTACATATACTCGTAGATGTTGAAAAGGAGGGGAGCCAAGACCGATCCTTGATAAACACTGTTTTTCTGATGGCATAGCCTACTTTGCTTGTTGTCACCAGTAGTAAAGGTGAAACTTCAGTTTCAGACAAGCACCATGATCATTCTGAATCTGATGATGTACTTATCTGGCAGAAGTTTCAGCAGCTTATAGATAAGGCCATAATGCCAGACAGTGTCATATGTCACTGTTAAATCAACAAATATAATACCAGCCTTCTTCTTAGCCTCAAAAAAATCCTACATGTTCTGGGTCAGCAGAACAACTTGATCCATGGTTGACTATCTGCATCAAAACCTAGCCTGCTCTTTGAGAGCAGGGATCAATAATTCAACACAGGCATAGATAAGCCTATTGAGGATGTTGTAGGAGACACAGAGCAGAGATATCATCAGTCAATCACTCTTTGGGTCCCTCAGGGGTTTATCAGCTTTAGCTCACAACTATAAGCCTCTTTTCCAGATCTTGGGAACTTTGAGTCAGCGCAATCAGGAAGAAAGGAAGTCATGTAATCATGATTTCAAGATAGCTTCAGTATGGATTATAGGCTCTGGGCAGATAGAATCAGGGCCTGAAGCTTTACTGAAGCAGTTAATTTATAATACAACTGACAATTCTAAAAAAAGCTAAAAGCAAAGATAAACAAACTTTTTAATTTCATAACAATGTTTCATAAAAATTTAATTAATGACTTGAATAACAATAGACCTTAAATTATATGATCAACTGCTAAGTGATTTAAAGCATTTCTTGCAAGACACAGCATGCACATATTTCTCATACTGTGATATATTTTTTTGTTCATAACTTTACTGCTAATTGCAAGAAAAGACAAACATTTTGTCATTTTAACTGGTATTACAATCTATAGTTTAAAAAATCATTCAACAAACTTTTTTTGTATAATAATTTGTGAACCAACCTGTAAAAAACTTTTTTCTTTTACTGTCAATTTCTTCTTTTGTATATCAATAGAGTTTGAAGATTCAGGACTCATTTCAAAACTTTTATTATTGTCTGATAAAAAACCACCATATCTAGCAGAAATTGTTTTATTCAATTCATGTCTAAACCAAAAATTCAGCTTTTATTAATTTATTTAACTTTTGAATCCAATAACGCACTTGCTCAAAATTAAATTAAATGTATTAGTACATTAAAAATACAAGAAATCGGTTTATAACAGAATATCATGATAATTCTTTATAAACAATTAAAAAACAATTACTGTAAATAAGCCTATATATGTGCCAAAAATAAATAAACAAAACAACAATTTAATCCAAATATAAGGAGTAAGATATCAGTAAAAAAAAAAGCTCTTAAAAGATTTTCCTATAACACTACATGATCACCAGTTCTTGTAAAAAAAATTTTTTAATCAATGAATCCAGTTTCCATCATCAAAATACTTGTAAATGTGAAACTGTGCTTACTGTATAAAGACGTGTGAATCAATGAAAGATGTTTCAGAAGCTTGCAGAAAAGGCCACAATGCCAGACTGTGTCTAAGGCAGCTGTCAAATTGACAGATACAGCACCATCCCTCTTCTTGGTCTTAAAAAAACCTAGATCTCCTGCATTAAATAATAGGACACATTGGTCCATGCTTTATTGCCTGTGTCAAAACCCAGCTTGCTCTTTAGTAAACAATGAATCTAAAAATGGCTTAGCCTAATGCTGGCCTAGATAAATCTCTTGAAGTTTGTTTAGTGGTCAGAGGGTAAAGATATTGGGTAATAGTTATTTTAATCCTTTAAAAGCTTTTGGAATCTTTCGATTTTGGAATCGCAACTACAAGCACTCTTTCACAAATTTTGAAAATTTTGAGTCTGCGCAAGCAAAAAGAGAGGAAGGCTAACCAACAGTTAAAAGTAACTCCTCATTGATTATAGTGGATAGAATCAGGACTCAGAGCTTTGCCTGGTTTTAAGTATTGCAGGGCAGCAGAAAATTCTCTTTGTAAAAAATTAGTTCTTTCTAATTACTGAGTCTGGTGTTGTAGCCCTCCAAAGATCAGACACTTTTTGGGAAACAAGTCAAATTGACTTGCAATCAGGAGCTTTGAAATTGCTATTTCTGACCAGCTAAGATACTAAAGCAGGGGTGGAAAAACTTTTTCAATTGACTGGGTCGTTTTTGATATCTTAAGAAAAAAATAATAAAAAACAAAGTAAGTTACAATTTTACTTACAGCATTAATTAGAAACTTGTTGCTGCATCTTCTCTGCTAGTTCTGTAGTTTTAGGTGTATAATTTGTAGTTTTCAGCTTGACACATGCAGCATTCATATCTGCTCCAAGGCAATTCCTTGTTCTTGATTTAATAAAGTTTGTGTGCGGAAACAATCTTTTACACAAATAAGTTGAGCCAAACAATGTGAGAAGATCTAGTGCCAATTTATTCATTGATTCAAAAGCTAAAGCAGCCAGGATAACAGTTCAATTCAGAATGTCAAGAAAAAAACTTATTTTATTGTTAACTTTTTACTTAGCACATTTTTCATTTGAATAAAGCTGCATTGTGATATAGCATGCTCAGAACTACACACTGATACAAGAATAAAATAAGACTATGTCACGGCAGTATGAGTAAAAAAAAAGATTGCTAAACTTTTTTTCTTGCAGTTTGTCATTTCCAACAATTTCTTCTGATGAAAGTTGGTCAAAAGATCAATAAAAAAAACAGTCTTTTTAAAGATTACCATAAATTGAAAGAGTTAATGGTTCCATCAATCTCATTGATTATTTTAATCAGTTTTTAAATTTTGCACTTTTTTTAGATCTTTTGAGAATTTGGGTCAATAGCTTTTTAATTTTGTCTAGATGCTATTACACCTGATGACTAATAAACTAACTTAATCCTGAGTCACAACAACATCATTTACCATGTTATTTCTTCAACTACTAAATCTTTAAAGTTTCTTTAAAAAAACTTTGAAGTTGTTTCATAGTAAGATTAATACAAAAAATGTATTGTAATAAAACATCTAAGTTTCAAAGTAATAGATTTGCTTCCAATTTTTTAACTTAATCATTCTCTATTCTGCATCTGACTTTCTAAATGGCATGCTTTCAAATGATTTCTCAATCACTCTCACCTTTCCACATTTACAATTGTTTTTACCAACTGCCAATTCCATTGAAAAGCAACAAAATTGTTCAAGAAAATTTTTTACATAAATTTTCTTGAACATCAAATCCTTTTCTATGTTTCTATCTAAAAAATTTTGCAAAATAAAATATATGAAAAAGTAACACAACAGTTTTTTCAAAATAACTTTTTTCCTAATGAAAAAACACATATTCAATCTCTTGAGAAGGTATCTATAGAAAATTGACTCTTCTGATACTTTTTTACACTACTTTCAGCTTTCTACTTTGTATTATTTTCAAAATACACCAATTGTGCAAAATAATCAGCCAGCAAAATTTCAAATACCCACCACAACTTTAAAATGACTTAATAATGGGAAAAATTTTATGCATATTATAAGGGGCCAAAACTCTTATCAGCCAGTACTCTAAATCTAATAAAATGCAAAAATGATAAAAAAAAAAAATGAAAAAGTCTGAGAGACATGTCTCTATCAACCCCCATTACGCTGGTAATGAGATGAAATGGCTTGTCAATTTCCCAAGGGTTTCATCTATAGTCTATCCCCTATGAACATCTGATCTCATTTTTTTGTACCAGCTGTCCGCTGCATAGTCATAAACAAACAATATTCTTAATTAAGTGCTCCTCACCTTTCTCTATTAGCCCACAATTTTTAATAATCCCCCTTCTATCAAAAAACTCCTCGTTTTCTCTCAGTTTAATACCCCTGTCCTCAAATTACCTCATGCTTCTATTATGTACTTTAATTCTCATGAGCAGCAACACAAATACCAAACCTTGCCTAATTAACCACTGCTCTATCTGCTACTAACCAGTCAATTGGGAAAACAGATCTGACTTATGTATGTTCACTCTAGGTACACCACACTTTCTTTATGCTCTTATAGAAAAATTTTGCTTGGACACATTTGGCTTCTACAAAGTGTTTATTTCTTATTCAGATCCTTCCTTGATTCAATTCCTCTTCTTCCCAATCCAAATCTAACCTTCATATTAAAAAGTTTAAATCCAAAAAAACTGCAATAACCCTTTTTAATTTAAAAATATTTAGCGTTTCTGAAATTTTCTGACTCAATACCACTAATCCAATCTTATCAGTAACACATGTGATAGGCAATATGTGGAAAGAGCTTCTCAACAATTTAAAGACAGAATCAAACAGCATATCCCTAAATTCATCCACACCCAGACCAAACTTCAAAAAATTATTTCTGGCTGACCATCTAAGTCAACTCAAAACATCAGAATCAAATTCAGCAAGTGACTTGCATCTCCAACAAAACAAAAAATGACTAAAAATTATAATACCAACATGTTCTCTATTTTAGCAACTAGAAAATCTTCATCAATTTGGCAACTTTAGAAGCTATTTTCATTAAAAATCTAAAACTGTTAGTTGTTAAAAGGAGTTTCTTTATGCAATAAAACTTGCCCATTTGAGATGCACATAGTCATGCATTTGATCAACCAATTAAACATGTCTCCCCCTGTCCAATCAAACTAGTTGGCTAAATTCAATGTTTATGTTGTATAAATAGACTATTGAGCTTGCTATTTGATTAGTATCAACAATTTTTTTGATAAGTGTTGACCAAAAAATACTGTTAAGGCTAGTCTTTTTTAAAACTACTGTACTTGTATAGCCAAAACTCTCCATAATTTTTTCCTCTTGCATGAAAATATAACTTACAAATATTTTTTGCAGCATGTAGAAAAAAATAATTTAAGTTATCAGCATGCCTGATGTTGTGATCATGAATAAAAGTTACATAAATAAATTGATTAATAAATAGGACAGAAAGGTTGCTATGATATATATTATGTGTGAATTTAATCAATTCTAACTTAGAGACTTCTTTGAGTTTTAAAAGTTTAATTGTTTGAAGAATTTGATGAATAATATTCAGATGATCAAGTAATAATCTGAATAATATAACTTAGTCTTACTTTGAGTTCTTTTAGATAAGTGTTTGCTATAGCCCCCCAAGAACTGAGACCATATTGGATGTGACTGTAAATAGGACTGTAATAAATCATTATTAAAGATTCCCTTGTAATGTAATTGAATATACAGGTTGAAGAGTTGATTGGTACAAAATTTAAGATAGCTTTAAAAAATGTGAATTTTCTTGAAGACTTTTCATCTGACACTCAATGGGAGAAATCGTCAGAATGAACTGAGAGCAATCTGATCGTGCTTATATAGGAAATGAGAAGGGGTCTAATTGGTTAAAAAAGGAATAGAGAAGAAAATAAAATGAGAGAAAATGAGAAGAAAAGAAAATGAAAAAGAAAGATAAAAAAATGGATTGGTCAAAAAAGACAACCAATCAGAAAGCAAAGAAAAAGAGTGTTAATAAATGAGTTTTAGACTGTAAAAAAATTCCTTGTGTGGACACATATTATGTTGGAAAGATTTCATAGAAGTAGCTTCATAAGCAGAAAGGTAGAAAGAAGTACATTCTTGGCCAAGGATACAGACCTTGGTATCACTATATTGGCTGGTTTCCTAAAAATATGGTGTCCAATAGCAGAGTTATGGATAATAATTTGAGAGGTGCTGTTTTTGTCTTGCAGGCACAAAAAAGATTAGAGTAGTATTGGGATGAATGATGGTCTCTGATAATCTGATACTGTGAAGAAGGTGTATAGTTTTCAATATAAAAACTAAAAAAAATAATCAAACCTGTTTTGTATATCAACTGCAAGAATATCAACTTCAAGTTCACATGATGCTGTTTTTGGAGCAATTTGAGATGAAATGTAGGCATTTTCAGGAATAGACACAACATGCCATTTTTCACATGATGAACAGGGCACAAACAATTCAGGATTGTTAGATGGTGATAACTTTTCATCAAGAGATTTCTTTATTTTAGTTATTAATGAGAGACAATCATGAACATATTGCTTAGAATACAATCTACTTGATTGATTCAATTCCTTTATATTAAAACTTGAAACAGGATCACTGTTTAAAGTAGATAGATTTTCTTGAAATTTTTTCCATTCAAAATTCTTCAGTAACTCTAAAAAAAATTTTAATTGAACAGATTAACCTAATGTCTCATTGAAACCATTAACTAAAGCAGTGTTCTCCAAATTGGGGTCACAACCAATGTTCCCACTAATTTTTTTGCAGATTGGGTGTGCAGACATTTCGGTAGATACAAACTTTTTTACAAATGACTAATATTTGTGCAACAACTAAAGAAAAAATGTCAGCTTTCTAACTTTCTGAGTAGGCCTAAAAAGAAAATTTGGTTATTCAATAAGTAATGTTTTATGGTGTGAATTATAAATGCAGTAGGGTAGACTATAGATGTTATCAGTAGATAACAATAAATAGAGGGTGTTTCATAATTAAGGCAACAGTTTTTTTTTAATATAATGGGAATTTGAAAAGTGCAAAATCAATTTTGAATGTAGTAATACAAAGGTAAATAACATACAAATCAAACATTATCCCATTTATTCGATGTAACCACCCTTGTTACGAACTACAGCCTTAAGTCTACCCACAAATGCATCACAGGCGGCACGGATCTGCTCTTGAGGGATTGCGTCCCATTCCTTCTTCAGTTTTGCCTTCAGAACATCAAGAGAAGAGTGAGGACAAGCTGAAACCTTTGCCTCCAAAATGGACCAAATAGAGAAGTCCAAAGGATTAAGGTCTGGGCTCCTAGCAGGCCACAATTCTTTGCTAATGAAGGATGGAATTTTCCTTTGAATCCATGTCTGTGTCATTTTGGAGCCATGTGATGGTGCTGAATCTTGTTGGAGACTCCATGGCAAACCTTGGAAGTGTTTATCAGCCCAGGGTAGCAAGTGGGATTCCAAAATGTCGGAAACGTATCGTTCCGAGTTCAATTTCACCCCCGAAGGCACAAAAACCAGCGGAGATCTTCCAGACGGAGTTACCGCTGCCCAAATCATTACCGATTGCGGATTCTGACGTCTTGTTACAATCCTACCTTCAACTGAAGTAGAAGAACCCCAAACCCGGTCGTTCTGCTGGTTAACAACCTGCTGTATGTCAAATTTTTTCTCATCCGTGAACACCAAGTTGGGGAGCGTGCCTTGATCGATCTCATCCAGAATTTGACAACTTCTTTCCATTCTCATCCTCTTATGGTGTTCTGTAAGTTCATGACGATGAAGCATTTTGTAGGGTTTCTTACCAAGATCATCTTTCATCACTCAATACATCGTCGAATTGCTCACATTTGCTTCAGCAGCCAGTTTTCGATGAGATCGATGCGGATTACGACGTAGCTTCTCTCGCGTGTTTTTAACCAGTTTCGGGGTACGAACAGTTCGTTTACGACCACGTCCTGGTTTATCCAATGTTGTCCCAGTCTCATTAAATTTTTTAACGATTTTCCAAACAGTTGTTCGGTTCATTTTTAACCTTTTTGCGATCGATGAATTACTTTCGCCTTGCTTGTGGAACTTGATAACAATGTTTCTATCTACTGTCATTATCTAAATTCTAATGTTTAGCTTTTAAGACCTGAATTGCAAAGACAAGGTTATAAGCTTCAAAATTATATCAAATTTGATGGCTATACATGTTTTTACAGGGTTTTAAATAATGGTCAAAATACCGTTGCCTTAATTATGAAACACCCTGTATGCATGAGAAACAAAAAATGAGATAGGTTTGTCTCTGTGTGCAGTAAAATAATCAATGTGCACATGCACAATTTAGAGCAGGATTTCTCAGCTCGGAGGTTGCAACAATGCTTTTCAATCTGCAGCAAACAGAGTGGAAGGGTTCAGACTATATAAAAATCGTAAAAAGGCTTACTAACTGCAAAAAGCAACAAAAGCTTGAGAAATAGTTGTTGTTCAAAACCTACTCTTGTCATTCTGTTATGTCCTTGGGAAAGACACCTTGGGAAAAACACTTGCAACTTTGCAGCTCTTTCTTCTGCTCAATGGTCTTTAACAAGCACTTTTAAATTTCAGTCATATCATTTTATAAAACTATAAAACCAAAATTAGATTTCAAGAAAGAATACAAATCAGGGTATCAATTCCATATCAAAATAAAATTCTAAAATACAGAAAAGCAGCTTGGTATCTTCACAAGCAGGTCAGGGTAAATGCTGGACAGTTGCCTTCTGTGCAGCATCTCCAATGCTTTTCTTTTAAGTTAGGAAGATAAATATAGCAATGAAAATGAAATGAAAAAGAAACACTGGTTTAGAGGGTACATTGGTCATGACCCCAAATGGAGTTGCTAAAAACTTTAGAGTTGCCATATGCCAAGTTCTTTGTGTTACCTTTAATTGTCATTCTATCATAATTGTAGGCCCCATTTAATTCATAGAACAAAATAGGTAAAGCCTTATCAAGCATTTTTTTATTATATAAAGCTCTTTATGTAAACCTGTCACAAATAATGCATCTTTACTAATTTCATTAAAGATTTCTGTTAATTATTGTTTTTAACCATAAACAAAAGTCAGCAGCATGGTCAAGTAGTGAAGTGCCAAGCTTGTGACCAACATGTTCTCAGTTCAAAACCCACTCGAGCCATTCAATTGTGTCCTTTGGAAAGACATTTTATGGCACTTTCCCCCACTTGGTGGTCTTGGCAAGCAGTTCTAAATTACAGTCATATCTCCATTAAATTACAAGCAGACAGCAATATCTTGACACTTCCAGAAGCAGGTCAGGGTAATTGCTTACCCTATGTATAGCATCTCCATTGCTTTCCTGTGAGTCAGGAGGATAAATATAGAGATAAAAAAAAAATTAATCAAATTTTTAATGGATAATTTTTAAAAATTAGATGTCTAATTTCTACTTAATGAATTTTTGTAATTCTATACAATACAATATCCAAAATAAAACACTCTTGAAATTATTTGATGGCATAACAGCCAAAGCTAAAACTTTCTACCTGTAACACATACATAAATACTGTGCAAGAAATTTTAATTCCTTCAGTATTTGATTCAAGTTGATTCAGCTCTAATGCAACTTTGGTTAGCAATAATTGACATGAATTCATAAAATTGTTGAAGTGTGTGTAGGCTTAATTGATTTCTGCAGAGTTAGTGATTTGATACAGCTATTTGAAAGCATTTAAAGAGAAATAGTTATTTGAGAACAGAGTTTGGTAATAATTATCCTAGGTGGAATTAAATATATTTGTTGTTAATCATAGTTCACATATTGTGACTCAACAGTTGATTGAAACAAAACTTGATAAAAATGACACTTTATCAAAATGGCAATTGATTAAATAATGAAAGAGAAAATTTACAACTTTAAATCTGTCCCATTTTTGTCAATTTTTCATTCCAAAAACAAAGTGATCTCTAAAAAAAAGTTTTCACTTTGAATCTGTCCTGGTTTTGTTGATTTTTGGTCCCAAAAACATAGTAATCTCAAAAAAAGTCTTTCTTTTGAATCTGTTTCTGATTTATCCAAGGGGTCTCCAAGGGTGGGGCAATGGCACAACACCCCCCCCTAAATATGCTATTGACTACAATGGTAGCAATAGGCATCTAACCAAACATAACCATGACAAGATCTACTTGTTGCCCCCTAAAAATGCTTTACCCAGGGACCTTGTTTAGAAACCCTGACCCTGACCTTGGCAAAATATAATAAAAAATAAAAATAAACTGTCTTTTTACTGATTGCCTCTGGTTTTTATGAATCTAATTTACAGTGACAAAGAGATTGTTTAATTGCAGAAACATGCAAAAGTAAATCTTTTTTTTTTTTTTTTTTTATCAACTGTCATTTTGATCAACTGTTGTTTCAATCAAATGTTTTTTTTAATCAACTGTCATTTTGATCAAATGTCATTTCAATCAAGTGTTGTTTCAATCAAGTGTCATAGTACCAAAATATATAAAAATAATTTTAAACACAACTGCAAATTGCTGGTGCTCTGATTTACCATCACGAGAAATCTATAATCACAAGAAATGATTGTTGAAAATGATTTGATAATCACAAGAAAAAGATTATGTGATGAACATTTTTTTAAAACTTGGTTTTATTGAATGGGAAGTCAAAATGTGTCATTTGTTTAAGAATTCTTTCAGAAGAATTGATGAAGGAAAATAAACTAAACAAAATTTAATTAGAAATCATCCATACACTGCAATAAACCAGTTGAGTTTTTTGAAATTAGAGTCAAATGCATGACAAAAAAGTGTTTTGACTGGATTTACATCTATCTATTCTTTGTTATGTTGCATCCTACTAAATTTAATTGCAAAAGAAAAGAAACTTTATAAAATTAAGGAAAAGTTACTAATTCCAGAAACAACATCTGTGCTGAAGCTCTTTAGAATAATGAATTAACTTTGCCCAGCTTATCCAAGAATATGCTCCATCAGCTTATGTACAATGCTGCCAAATCTGTGGAATTCAGCTTTGATAACATCATGCACCAGCAGATTGAATGTGTCACCATGAACAGTCCCCTTGGCCTTGCTCTTGCCAATATTTTTATGGGATTATATATACATCTATTGTTTAAAAACATTTTTAACCCTCTTCTTTATTTTAGTTACGTTGATGACACTTTTGCCATTTTCAGTAATGAAACAGAATGCAACAAGTTTCTTTAAAAACTAATTCTCCACACTCATCTTTCGTTTTTACTCATGAAAAAGAAATTAACAATTTACTGCTGTTTCTTGGTGTGTTGATTAAAAAATCTAACAAAAAGTTTCTTTAAATCTAAAAAATAACAAAAAGTTTTAGTTTATAGAAAACCCACATTCACAGGACAGTATACATGCTGAAATTTATTTGGAGCAAAAAAGAGAAAAACCAATTTTATTGGCATTCTTGTTCACAGAGCTCTTGAAATTAGCTCTCCTGAGAAGCTCTCAAGCGAAGTCAGCAAAATTAAAATTATCTTGTAACAGAATGGATATCCAAAAAAAATCATTACAGTCTGCAACAAAAGTTTAGGGACACTTCCCAAAAAATGCAACATGCAGCTTTAAATGCTTCTACCTTGATGAGTAATCAGTATAATTGGGTCATAATGTATAGTTATTGTTTTAATATATAATCTCGGTATGACACTGTTTTTATATTTTCTGCTCAATAAATAGTTTGCAAGATTGCGTTTTGGTCAAAATCAGTTAAATTTATTGGTTAAAAAAAGGGAAAAAAGCAGTTTGAATAAATTCTTGGTTACATAAACTTTAAAATAACCAATGGAATGAATGAAACCACAATTCTTTCAATTTTTCAATCACCTTTAAAAAGACTGTTTTCTTGAGAATTATTTCAGCCAACTCTCATCAAAAGAAATCGTTGGCAAATAACAACATGCAAGAAAACTGTGGTTTATAATAATATTGAAAGACATCAAAGGCAACAGCACCTCTGATCAGTTGAAGAAACCAAGTATATGATTGGTTGCATTGCAAGCTAGATAGCTTCAACTTACAATAACTCTCTCTGGTGACAAAGAGAGGGTTCAAGAGACTTTATGATGGTGGCTTTGAGCATTGCCAGATGAAAAGATGATCATCCTGTAGCTAAAATAGAGAACCAGTTAATATCAAATTTTTCCATGCAAATTTTGCTGTCTAACTAATGTTGAACAATAGCCGAACCAGAAATAGGTGCATTTAAGTGGATTTACATTGATGTCTTGGGAGATCTGTTTGAGGCTTAGTTTTATTTCTTATAAATTTTGGAACATGTTGTTAAATTTGTTCTTTCAATTTGTGATAGTGATTTACTGTGATAGTGTGTACAAGATAAAAGGTGTGAGCAGAATTGCTGTCAAAAAAATTCAATGTTTAAAAAAAAATAGTCATTATCAATGTCAAATCATAAAGTATCAAGACAGTGAGGCATCTTCATCTCAAAGTAACGACAGTTCCAGTGTAGCAGTACAAAAGTTTATTTTACCAAAGTTGAATGTGAAGGACAAAACATATTACCAACTGGTCAATCTGGATAGCATAAATTTTAAACAGCCTCCAGCAATTAGACATTTAGATGATGCTACGATTGAACAATGCAGACACCAGCCATTAATTTCAAAGCATCCCTGCTACACCCTAAGGGTATAGCCATCATGTTAAATTGGTAATCGAAGCCATAGCATCTGTTGCAGGACATAATAACACAGATAGTATGATTCATCAAAAAATTAGACCAAAAAAACTAATAAAAAGATTTGAAATAAAAATGCAATTTAATGTGTAGCCTACTAATTTCATGTTTTTTAAGTGGATGCTGTGAGATAATGCAATCATGTCTTTACTGTGTTTGCAATAAAAGCCTATCAAAATTACGTTGCAAAGTGATTTTCAATTCATATCTTTTTAACTGCTTATTTTAAACTGTTTATACTGCTGAAATTCAGTATTATATACTTTACAGGGTCCGCTATATTTATTGCAACGCACATTTTATAGAGATTCTCAAGAAAAACAAACAAAATTGAACATTTATTGCATTGAATTATAGCACATACCTAAAGACCTAAAAACCTATTCTTAAAAAATGCAAAAGAGGCATGAACTTCCAAATACTCATGAATGTATGCGACTCAAGAGATCTCAACACATTCTTGATCTCATGAATGAGGGCATGCTGCCCAATTTGGTGTTTAGCAATGAGAAGAAATTTGACGTTTAGCAATGCTTAAATCATTAAAATGATAGAGTTTGGAGTAAAGATGGGTCAGAGGAAGCCAAGAAAGTTAGCCGACACCAAAATCCAATTTCGTTGATGGTGTGGGCGGCAGTCACAGCTACTAGGAGATTCCCCCTGTTTTTTCTCCTCTCAGGAGCAAAACTGAATAACCGTCGCTTTGTTTGCATTTGCAACATTTTGGAAGCTGAACTGCTTCCCTGGGCATGCCAGCACTTTGATGGAGCGTCGTGGACTTGCCAACAAGATTTCGCATTGTCACATGGCTCAAAAATGAATTAAAGTTGGATCAGGGCTCACATTTCAGCTTTCATTAGTAAAGATGAATGGCTCTCAAGGAGTCCCAATTTGAACCCTCTCAACTTTTCTCTGTTGGCCATCTTAGAGAGCAGAGTCTACAGAACACCCTCTGATTTGGTGAACCAGTTGAAGTCGAAATTGTGATGAGAATGGGACTTAATTCCCCAAGATTTGGTGCATGACTCCTGTGAAGCTTTCTAGAGCAGATTGGAGTCTGCCATTAAAAATAATGGGGGCCATATCAAATAAATGTTAATACTTATTGTTAAGCATAGATATATGCTATAATTCAATGCAATAAATGTTCAATTTCGTTAGTTTTTCTTGAAAATCTTGATAAAATGTGTGTTGCCATAAATATGGTGGATCCTGTATATCTTGGGGTAAGAAACAAGACAATCAAAGTATACAATTTCACCACAACAATCATTGTATTTATATACTTTAAAGAGTATATAGGCTATAATACAGACTATGTTAAAAGTAAAAAAACAGCACCATTGTTTATGAACATACATATATACATGTATATATAATAATAAAAGTGGCAAGACTGTCAGTAAAGAGCTCAATGAAAACTCAGACCAAAAAAATAAAATTACAAAAGCCACAAAAGACATTTTATTAAAACCTCAACAGTCTGTTTTGCCTTTTCGGCTCATCAGGAGGTGATTCTAAACGCAGACGAAAAGTTAAGAAAAAATGCACGAAAAAGCTAATTATTATAGTTAAGAACCAAAAGTAATAATATTACAGATAAAGTAAATATAAGTTAATTAAAATAAAATAAAATAAAATTGAAAATTTAAAGTTTAAAAATTGAAAAATATTTGAGTAAGCAAGCTAGTTGTAAGGCTCAAAATTTAGAATTTAGAATTTTGTAATCAAACTAAACATTTACATATCTGACGCTGAAAAAACCTGACTGGCGATCAAATTACAAATGCATGGTAGATAGTGGGAGAGAAAGAACATTGTAAAGGAAGGAAGTAGCAAGGCATGAACAGACAGCAAGGAAATGGCTATAGAGGAGATCAGGGGGTGCAGGAATAGATATAGTGGGAACATGACAACAATGAGTGGGAACACGACAACAATGAGTAAACACGGTGTAAACGAGGGGGGGTAAAGAATTGCAAAATTAAAAGTTTAAACATCGGAAAATCGAATTAAAATTAAAATTAAATAAAATTTGAAAAAATTTGAAAAATATTAAATCAGGCTAGGCTTTCTTTAATTTGAATTTGTTTCGGTGTTGGCATTTGGAGACAAACTTGGATCGCTTGTTCAAGAGCGTGTGCTGGTCGGCTTGCAAGATGGCGAGTTTTTCTGCTAAGCAGAGATTGCAGCGTTTGGCCCCGCTGGTGTATGCAAATGATTTGCAGACAATTGACCAAGTTATTTGTGGTTTGATTCCTTTATCTTTATATTTCCATATTGTTTGGGAGAGTTCTGTGGCGTTTGCTTTGTCTCGGTGATTGAAGGATTGTCGGTGATTATAAAAACAGGTCTTGAATTCAGTTTCGCAGCAGCCAAAATAGTGTTGGGTCAGTGAGTTGGGAGCACTGATGGAGCTTTGTAAATGATAAATTTTGTTTGGCATTTTCCATTCAGTGGGCAGTCGGGAAGGTTTTTGCAGTAGCATGGTAAATCTTTGTTGTTGGTGTGGGGGTGAAGAAGTTTCTTATTATGATTGTTAATGATGCTCATCATGTTTGGCATACAACTGTAGTTTAATTTCACATTAAATTTGTTACATACTTTGTGGAGTTTGTGGTGTGTGGAGAAATGTTTGTTTATGAGGTAGAAAAATGCTTTTCCTATGTTGGTCGGTACTTCTTTGTTGTAGGGAGGGTTGAACCAAATAACGTTTCTTTTTCTTTTATTTTTGTATGTGCATTTTTTTTTTTTTTTCTATTCACTATTTGACGTCACTATGGGATCCTTCAATGGTGCCAAAATATGCAAACTAGTTGGGACTATTTATCTTAAACAAACTATCAAATATCATCTCCACAAAGGACCTTGGTTTATACCGCGACGATGGACTCACCGTTTTTAGAAATAAATCCGGACCTGAAATGAAACAAACCAGGAAAAATATAATCAAAGCCTTCAAAAAAATCGAACTAAACATCATGGCCTAAACCAACCTATTTCAAACAGACTTCCTAGATGTAACCTTCAACCTCAAATCAAACAAATTCTTCCCTTATCGTAAGCCCAACGACCACCCTTTATACATCAACAGCCAATCCAACCATCCACCATCAATCAGAAAACAACTACCAGACATGATCAACAACAGGATCTCAAAATTGTCACACAACCAAGACCCATTCAACCAAGCATCCCCTTTATACATCGAAGCTCTAAAGAACAGTGATTACAAAACTAACATGACATACAACAAAGCAGTTTCAGCAGAATCAAAAAATGACAAACAGAAAAAAAATGCACATACAAAAATAAAAGAAAAAACGTTATTTAGTTCAACCCTCCCTACAACGAAAAAGTACCGACCAACATAGGAAAAGCATTTTTCTACCTCATAAACAAACATTTCTCCACACACCACAAACTCCACAAAGTATGTAACAAATTTAATGTGAAATTAAGCTACAGTTGTATGCCAAACATGATGAGCATCATCAACAATCACAATAAGAAACTTCTGCACCCCCACACCAACAACAAAGATTTACCATGCTACTGCAAAAACCTTCCCGACTTCCCACTGAATGGAAAATGCCAAACAAAATCTATCATTTACAAAGCTCCATCAGTGCTCCCAACTCACTGACCCAACACTATTTTGGCTGCTGCAAAACTGAATTCAAGACCCGTTTTTATAATCACCACCAATCCTTCAATCACCGAGACAAAGCAAACGCCACTGAACTCTCCCAAACAATATGGAAATATAAAGATAAAGGAATCAAACCACAAATAACTTGGTCAATTGTTTGCAAATCATTTGCATACACCAGTGGGGCCAAACGCTGCAATCTCTGGTTAGCAGAAAAACTCACCATCTTGCAAGTCGACCAGCACACGCTCTTGAACAAGCGATCCGAGTTTGTCTCCAAATGCCGACACCGAAACAAATTCAAATTAAAGAAAGCCTAGCCTGATTTAATATTTTTCAAATTTTTTCAAATTTTATTTAATTTTAATTCGATTTTCCGATGTTTAAACTTTTAATTTTGCAATTCTTTACCCCCCCTCGTTTACACCGTGTTTACTCATTGTTGTCGTGTTCCCACTCATTGTTGTCATGTTCCCACTATATCTATTCCTGCACCCCCTGATCTCCTCTATAGCCATTTCCTTGCTGTCTGTTCATGCCTTGCTACTTCCTTCCTTTACAATGTTCTTTCTCTCCCACTATCTACCGCGCATTTGTAATTTGATCGCCAGTCAGTTTTTTTCAGCATCAGATATGTAAATGTTTAGTTTGATTACAAAATTCTAAATTCTAAATTTTGAGCCTTACAACTAGCTTGCTTACTCAAATATTTTTCAATTTTTAAACTTTAAATTTTCAATTTTATTTTATTTTATTTTAATTAACTTATATTTACTTTATCTGTAATATTATTACTTTTGGTTCTTAACTATAATAATTAGCTTTTTCGTGCATTTTTTCTTAACTTTTCGTCTGCGTTTAGAATCACCTCCTGATGAGCCGAAAAGGCAAAACAGACTGTTGAGGTTTTAATAAAATGTCTTTTGTGGCTTTTGTAATTTAATTTAATACATGTATATATATACATATTTCATATGAGATTCTGTTACTTTGTAAAATAAATGGAATAACAGTTTTAAGGCCTGTAGTAGAGCTAAATAGCAGCCAAATTGGGTGAAAAATCAGTTTTTTGCCAATAACTGAAATTCCTTTGGTTATATGTAAAAATTTTCTAAAAAAGCAAAGATAAACTTGAGGCTTCTGATTATTTTAAGACTAGTTTGGGCTTTCTAGCATCTCCATAACAAAAATTATGATATATATTCGAATGCTATAACAAAAATTCAACCTTTTCATGACTTTTTTTACCCTGTTGCACAACCAATAGTGGGAGAAACCAATCAAAATTGCATTAAAACATGATTTTAGGTGTTTTTGCAAGATTTCAGAATTACTGCTTTTTTAAAAAAATTTTTTGGCCCACCCTATTGCACATAGTTACAGCAACAGTCAGGTAGATGGCCATGAAATTACAATGCATCATAAATACTTTCAAGCATTAATTGGTTTAAGGAAAAATGATCATATCCTGATTACCAAACCAGACAAAGGTTCGGTGTTGTTATCTTAAATAAGTTTGACTACATGGATAAAGTGAATCAAATTCTCAATGATAAATTTAAATTTCCTTGTCTGGGTCCTACAGAACTTAATGCCAACACAGTTAAAATTGAAGCAAAACTCCAGAAACGTTCACTTGAGCTAGTCAAATCTCATTAATTGCCTAAGGCTGTTTATGAAGTAATATGCCCCACTGCTTTGCAAAGACCACAAATGCATGGCTTGCTGAAAACCCATAAAATTGGTGTATCATTATGAACAAGTTTATCTATGGTAGGTTCAGCACATCATGAACTAGTAAAGTGGCTGACCAGTTTGTTGCAACCAGTGTTAGAACAATTTTCAGTGCATTGCATTAAGGATTCTTTCATGCTTTTGGAAATGATCCAACAACTAAAGTTGTGCAGTGATAACGTCCTCTGCTCTTAACATTACCAACTTGTTTACAAACATAACATTGACTGATACCATAAAAATCTGCCCAAGTACGCTCTATGAACTCAAATAGCTAAACCTCAGGTCTATTTCAGATATCTTGACAATACTTTTGTCATTTTCCATCATGAAGCTGAAGTGGGAGAATTCTTAATTAGACTAAACAATTTTCATCCTTCATTCAAATTCACCTTTAAAAAAGAAATGGACAAACAGCTTCCTTTTCTCAACATTGGTGTTCATTCATTCATTCATTGATTTTTATTGTTAAAAATTCATTCATTCATCTTTAGTGTTGAGAAGCATAATCATTTATTTGAAACAAAAGTCTACAGGAAACCCAATTTTACAGGACAATACATTTAATGGGAGTCTTTTTGTTCAATCACCTGAAAATTAAGTTTAATATCTACATTGGTCCATAGAGCACTTAAGATATGCACCAAAAATTGTTTAAAACAAGAAATGAAAAACATCCAAAAAATTTTGCTTGACAACAACCACCCCAAAGATGTAATCAAACAGCAAATTTCACAAACAACTGCAAGGTTATCCACACCTAAACTGTTTGGACCAAACAAATGTCTTGTTTATTTAAAAGTTTTGTGGATGGGTGAACCCTCTACCAAGCTTATTAGTGAAATAAAAACTGCTGTTAATACCTGCCACAAAGAAAAATAATGTCATTTATGAATTTTAGTGCCACAGTGACAGTCAGTAAGTGGGTTGCACATTGCAAAGACTCAAAGACTGAATCAGACAGCATGTTCCAAAATGGATTTGATCTAGAATCAATGCTACAAGAACATAACCCTCAAAATCAAATAAAAATGCAACTGCACAGCCAGACTGGGATTCTGCTATTGAACAGCATCTGTTGAAAAATAGAGAATGTGCCAAGAACTATGAGAACACCAAGTTCTCAATTCTAACAATTGCACATTCACAGTTTCAATTATGAATTTTGGAGGCAACATATACAAAGATCAGACAGCCTTCTCCATGCAAGCAAAGAGAGTTCATATTCTCTCTCAGATTTAAATAATTGCAGAATGCAAACTTGCATAATGCTGCAGAGCATGCAAGATTTTGCAATTGCTCACATGACACAATAAAAATAACACAAGTTGTTTTGCAAGTAACTGTGCAATGCTTATTCTGCCTATAAATATGTATAGCTCTTTACTTCAATCATTGTCATGACTGCCATTGAAAAGTGTGACACAAAAAGCTTCTGGCATGGCTTTACAAAAAGCCATTTTAAAATTCTGTACCACCAACAAATTGTTTATTGATAAAATATACCAATGTACGTCTACATTATATTGCTAAAATACTATATCAGCAAATAAAAACATTATGTATTGATGCTTTACAGCCAAGTTGACAATTATCTTTTTCTTTAATACTTTGAAATAATTGGCCTCTTATTGCTTTAAAACAATTGCATATTCTCTGCACTGGGATTTACTTTTTGAGTTATTTTTTCTAATTTGATGTGACATATGTTGTATAGTATAAAACAACAACAAGAGAAACTCTGGTTGTAATATTAATTGATGAATAAATTTTATTGCCAAAAACAAAGTTTTTTACAAGCTTGCTCTATAGTTTGAAAATAATGGACAAATTAAAAACGTTTGCTTTAAAAAAATGTGTTAAAATTTTGATTAAAGAGATTGCACTGAAAAATATTGTAAAAAATGCTTAAAAAATGCATTTAAAAATAACAATTATCAGTGTAAAAATTAAAATTAAACCAATAAAACTTTTTACAGGGTATAATTTAATATTATTGTTAGTTCAATAAGTATGTAGTGTAGAGATAAGTTGTTTTATTTGTTAATCAAGAAAGTTGGCAAAGGCAAGATGTAAAAATAAGGTAAACTGAGTGTGTAAATTATTAACTGCCAGCATGGTTAAAACTTCATAATTTAAATCTATTTATTTTTTGGAATCAGCCAGAAATATGAGCAATTTTTTCAATAAGCATAAGTTGCATAGTTTTGAACCACACTGATATGGAGTTGCATGGTGTTCAATGTTCCATCTTATTTGTGGCAATTGCCATAATTGTATTAATTTTCAAACAGCTTTTAATAATTCAGTGAATTAATTTTTTTACTGCCCTTAAAAGATTGGTTATGACTATTATATTGAAGTTTAAACATTCAAACATTTAAAATTTAAAACATTTAAAACAAAAAAAACTATTGTCATAGATAACAAAAACATTACAGTCATTTCTCATCAATATGGATTCAAGCATAAACAATCAACATACACTGCTTTACAAAACATCTGCAACCAAATCACAAGACACAAACTCACACTAACAAACATTCAAAACATCATCATTATCATCATCATCATCATGTTGATAGCAAACTACATACATGCACTCAATACAACTGTATACTCAAAACTTAAAAAATCAACACTAAAATACCACAAATTGGGATTCTATCTCTAACCTTATTCAAAGTTTGCACCTCCAGCAATAAAAGACATGCAAACCACAACATCCTTCAATGACATAATAATCATAGCATTTAAACACTGTAAGACCACTCAATTAATCATATCTTCACAAAATTCATAAATGGGTTTTACCTTTATATAAACAAAGACAAAATTTTAACTACAAGCTAACACCAGATTCAGCTGAATGTGGCACAACTCAATTACTTAAATTGCAAAATCAAACTTACTCACACATAAATACCCAAAATTCTTGGAGCTCTTCACCAAAACTAACATTTTTGCAACACATAAATGTTAGTATTAGGGTTTATGCCCCAGGATCTCAGGTGATTTTTAAGTTTTAAATTTTTGAAATCACAGAAATCCTGGTTTATTGCATTTGATTTGAAAGTAATGATTTAAAGCATATGTGCTCAATACATCAGTCAATCACAACTGATGTATTGAGCAAATGCTTGGGATTGCAGGTGAAAACCTTTTTGGGAAATGAAAATGAAGATATTAGATACTAATTGTAAATGAAGACTTTTTTTAGTAATCACTTGTCATTTGGTACAAAAATGGAGAAACTATAAACTAATTTTAAGTGAAGACCTTTTTTTTTAGTCTTCAGAAAAGTTTTCAGACAAAATTGTGTGACATTTGGCCATTTTTATGGTACAGTTTACAATTACAGGATAACAAAAACTCTGAAAAATTATAAACCCTAGTCACTATCACTAAAGTAAAGACAAATATTTAACATTCAGAAAACACTTACTTACACCCAATGAGATAAGCAAAATAAACTATTTATTTCTACATTTAAACCTATCACTTACACCATTTTGAAATAAGTAAACATTATATGGAGTCCTATCATATCAAACATTAAAATCAACAAACTGCAAATGATGTACAGCACAGCCCTGTACATTGCCACTGGCTGCACACAAGACTCAACACCTGCATGATGAAACAGCATCTTTTTAATGGGCACCAATTTCAACCTTGAAGCTAGTCAACCTAAATAACTGACCCAAACACAAACACATTGTACAATCATTAAGACACAAACCAGCTTTATGCAAAACCTTTAATTAATAACGCCTCCAGGGCTCACTGATTATTTGTGATTTCATTACTGCTTGCCCTTTTGGCACAGTTCAGGGTAAAATTTTCAGAACAGTCTTCAATTGACAAACAACCAATATTGAGCCTTTTGGTCCAAATACTGAATTTTTAGTTTCTGCTGATAGTTAATATACTGCCTTTGCAGAGGTATATTTGGCAAACCTAATCAATTGACTAATTGATATATTTGATCTAATTGTCTAAGCCAACCAATCAACTAATTGACAATTTTGAACTATCTGAACAAACATGAGCTGCTGTGAGCTAAATGTAAAATAGCTGCATAGTAATAATAAGTTAATTGAATTCTTCTAGTTTTATCATTGAACTTGCATTGTTCTGATTTAATATAATTTTCTTGGATTTCAGTTTTATTATGGCAATCACTGGAACATCACACTAACATCATCATCTCAGATCCAGACATAACACTTGAGAAAACCCCAAGTACATCACACTATCATCAATTCACAGTACCTCAGTTGCAAAAAAAATAACAAAGTTAGTAATATTATATCCCATGGTATTCATTTATCAGAACAAACATTCCACACCACATGCATACAAACCTGGTACAGCTCAAGAGCCAACAAATCACCACTCTTGCAAAGTTACCACAACAAACTTAACCTTAATACTTACATGCCACAATACCCATTATGCTTGACATACAAATGTGACACTAATCACTTCTTCAACTGTAGCAGAGTACCAACAAAAAAAACCACATTACTAGTCTATAGAAAAAACTTTTTGAAAATAGCATAAGTGATCCAAAACAGGTTTCTTTAACTAGGGAAAAACAGGCTTCTTTAACTAGGTTCTTAAAAAGGTTAAGGAATGGAGAAAATAAATTGCTTTTTTCAAATATCAAGTGCAAAATATTGATAATTTATGTGCCCATAATAACGTGCAGCAAGTGTACTACAGCTTTTTGTAACAAAGTTTCTATAGCGTTTTTGCCCAATATTCATAAAATGCAAAGCATGAAGCAAAGAAAGTGAATAGCAATTTTAAAGTTTCCTCACTTGAAACTCAACAAAATGTACTGTTCCAGTTTTGTTTTTTTTAAACATATTTTTTTTAAACACACAAACCTAAATATGTTAATACTTTGAAACCAAGAAAACTTAAACAAGCAATAAAAGAATAATCTATCATACCACTAGTGCTATTGTTTAAGCTTTCACTTGTTTGATCATCTTCTCCTTGACTTGATTTTGAAACAAAAACATATGTACAGTCTTGACCTAAAAATATTCTTGTTGTTTACAAAAAATATTATACAAAGGACAGTACTGCTGGAGCATGATGTAAGAAGTCAGTTATTAGCTGCTATCAAATCATTGTACAAATAGTTAGAAGTCTGTGTTCATGTTAATGACATGAAAACAAAGCCTTATAGTGTCAATCTTGAAATGACAGAGCTGTGTTCTTTTTCAAACAAAGGGAATAACACTCCAGCAGACGGAGAAATATCTTGGAGTCACACTTTTGAGTGATGGCAGACAGGGCAACAAATTGGACACCTGTATTGGAAAAGCAAGTGTAGTAATGCACCAGCTTTACCAATCAATTGTACTGAAACAAGAGTAGCTTACAAAAAAAAGCTTTCTGTTTTCAAATCAATTTTTGTTCCTATCCTCACTTATGGTTATGAATGGTAGGTAATGACCAAAAGAGTAAGATATTGAGTACATCCAGCCCAAATTGGTATCTTGCAAAAAGACACTGACAATCATCAACCTTTCAACATCAAACAACTGTTACTCCACATAGACAGATCACAACTGTGCTGGTATGGCCATGTAACATGAATCTTCCACAAACATACAGGAAAGCAGCTAATGTATGCTCTTTCAAGTGACAAAAGGCCTAGAGGACAACCCAAAACTATACAACTATTTTATAAATTAGTTATATAATTGACCTTGCATCAAATAATTTGATATTCATATCATTTTTGCTTTATTTAAACACATATAATTAGCTTATAGTGTAATATATATTTTTGAGTTAATTTTTAGCTATAGTCAGTTTACTGAAAAATTATTGTTAATTTGTTGACAAGAGCTTAGTGTGATAACACTCTGACATGCAAGCAGGAGAATGCAAGTTCAATGTTCAGTCTATCTGAGTGATTTTTTAGGAAAGCTACTTGATGACAATTTCTTGATGGGGTCATGCTGTTTACCTACAATTGGAACTCTATTAAAACAGAAACGACTTACTAGGCCAGTACAGCCATACAAAGATGAAGATTAATTTTTGTACATTTGGAGGTTGTCAATGTTACAATAATGCATTGACAAATAACAAGTACTGTACAAATGTTAATATCATAAAACAATAAGATTTTTAATTTTAGAATATTTGTACTATATGTATGAACACTTATACAGTTTAGTTTTGAATGCAATGTTCTAACATTGACAATCTCAAACTGAAATCATAAAACTAAAAAACCAAATAAAAAATTTCAATTGAACACCTGCTATCTTGGTATCTTAGAAAACATGTCAATGTAATTGCTAACAGTTGCCCTAAATATAACACAAAAGTGCGCAAACTGCAGGCTGCAACAAATTTCTGTGCAGCTTGTGAAATTTTCAAGCATATAATTTTTAAGATTATTTAGAATTTTTTTGTCTCCAAGCAAATTCCAGGTAACTATTTTAAGATTTAGGATGAAGATCTTTCTTTAGAGATAACTACATTTTAGGATTGAATGACATTTCATTAAAATTTATCAATATCAGTTTATGTGCAGCTCATGAATCATTTCAAGACCCCCAATGTGGCCTGAGGTTAAAAATTATTCTTCACCCATGATAACACCTTCGATATTTTTCTGTGGGTCAGGAGAATAAATAGATATGATAATAATAAAAATTGAAATAAAAACCAGTAAGTGTGATAAATAAATGCTCTTTAAATATTTAAACTTTTTTTAAAATCAGAAGATAAAATTGGTGGTTTAAAAATGGCTAAAATACAATTGCTTTTGATGCAAGTTTCAGGTATAAAGCATAATGTTTACTAGTTGTTAAGCTAAATTTTCATCTTTAAAATAAAAGTTGTTTTTATCTAAAACTACAGTAAGTTGTCATATTTTTTTTTTTATATGCTTTTAATTTCCTTGTTTTGTTTTAGCATTAATCAGTTTTTTTTTTGAGAGAAGAAGGCAACATCAATTCACTGAATGATTTTGCTGGTCAACTAAAAAAATGTACTGGTAATTGCTTTTATAAAAAAAAGGAATATTACTGAAATAAAATTTTAATTAAAACATAGGAACCAAGAAAAAAAGCAATAAACAATTACTCCATTTCAACTTTCGTATAATTTCGTGCTATTTTGATGTTGTTATCATTTGAAAAACTGAAAATTGTTTTATTTTTTTAGTGAAAATGTTTATTAACAACATTTAAAACCAGGTAAAGCTCCAGGTCCTGATTCCATCTGCTCAGAGCTTATACTCCATGCTGGAGCTGCTTTGAAGTCCTGGTTATGTGACTTCCTTTCTTCCTGTTTGCATGGACTCAAAATTCCCAAGATCTGGAGAAGAGCGCTTGTGGTCACGATCCCAAAACCAACAAAGCCCGTGTGGGAGCCAAAGAGTTATCGACCGATATCTCTGCTCTGTGTCCCCTACAAGATCCTCCAGAGGCTTATCTACACCTGCGTTGAGCCATTAATTGATCCACTGCTCCCTAAAGAGCAGGCTGGGTTCCGACACGGGAAGTCAACCATAGATCAAGTTGTTCTGCTAACCCAGAACATCGAGGATTCTTTCGAGGCTAGAAAGAAGGCCGGTTCCATATTTGTCAATCTGACAGCTGCTTATGACACTGTCTGGCACTGTGGCCTTACCTGCAAGCTGCTAAGACTACTTCCAGATAAGCACATGGTCAGAATGATTTTGGAGCTTGTCCAAAATCGAAGTTTCACCCTTACCACCAGCAACAGCAAGCAAAGCAGGCTATGCCGTCTTAAAAACAGCATTCCTCAGGGATCGGTCTTGGCTTCCCTCCTATTTAACATCTATACGTACAATCTTCCTTTCATGATTTCCAGAAAGTTGCTTATGCTGATGATTTAGCATTGTTGCACTCTTCTGGAAACTGGAAGGACTTGGAAGGAACTTTAAGCCAAGACATGTCCACACTTTCAGCATATCTCCAGACTTGGAAATTGAAGCTCAGTCACACTAAGACGGTGATGGCAGTCTTTCACTTAAATAACCGAGAGGCCAAACGTGAGTTAAAGGTCTACAACAACGGTAGACTTTTACCATTCTGTCCAACCGCTACTTATCTTGGAGTAAAACTGGACAGATCGCTCACGTTTCGTCACCATTTAGTGGCATTGCACAAAAACTATCCTCGTGCGTTACACTGCTGAGGCAACTCGTGGGCTCAGGATGGGGTGCTGGTGCTAAAACACTATGCATAGCCACCTTATCTCTAGTCTACTCAACAGCTGAGTACTGTGTGCTAGTTTAGTGTTGCAGTGCTCACACTCGCCTCATTGACAGTGTCTTGAATGACGCCTTACACATAGTTACTGGATGCCTGCGTCCCACTCCAATGGACCACCTACCTGTACTCTCAGGCATCCAGCCAGCTGAGCTTTGCCGACTGGGAGCAACACTCTTCTTGGCTTACTGCAGATCTCTGGACCCCAATCATATCTTGTATGGTCTTTTAAGTGGGTCCTCAGATACTCGCCAAGTGAGACTAAGATCTAGACACCCGTTTGTACCAGCTGCACAGAATCTTTTGGACAACCTTGCCAGACTTAGCATCCGCGCTTCTGAATGGACAAATCACAAATGGAACACAGATTATTGTGAAAATGCTTCCAGGCTCCTGGGCTTACCCCAAGCACCTTGGGTTAAGCTCAACCGCCTGCAGACTGGTGTTGAGCAATTCCATTCGTCCATGCACAAATGGGGTCTTGCTCCTTCACCAAATTGTGGGTGTGGCACCTCTGAGCAAACCGCAGACCATTTACTAACAGTATGCCCTATACATCGGGCACCACATGGAGCACAAGATCTGACAGTTTTCGATGACAAAACTCAATGCTGGCTTAATAACACCACTGCCAGCATCTGATTCAGGCAGTGCAGCAGTGTGGGGTGGTAAAAGGATAAACCCTCGGCCCCAGTCCTGTTTGTATCTGACCTGGAGTGGATGCCCTTCAAACGACAATGACAACTACAAGTGAAAATGTGTCAAAAAATGAGAATTTGTAAAAGACAAGTATAAAATATTGAAAGCCACTTTTCCCAAAATAGTTTGAGCAGAGGCACCTTTATTAGGTAACATAATCCTAGGTACTATTTTAGACATGTAGATAAAAGTTGAGTAAATATTGGCATGCAGAGAAAAGTTGAGAGATTAGATCAGTGATAGCCTACAACTAAGTTATTAATCTTTTTAAGCTGCATATAATTACTATGCACAGCACCAGCAAGGAAAAAGTTATTTTTTATCTCTTGATGTAATTGAAGTAAGATTTTACTACATTTGACAGCAACAGCCTTTTATTACTTTTTTAGTAGCCTTAATTTTTCAAGTTTCAATTAAATTTTTTGGACTCATTTTTATTTCAGACAAAACTCCACTTCTAAAACTTATAAAACCACAATTGTTTGTAACCAAATAAAAATTTGTTTATATATAGACCAATCTACAACCAAGCCGACTTCATCATTGCATACAGTTAATTTCATTATGCTTGCAAAAATTTGTACTGCAAACAGCTCTTTGCATAACTTAACTAAATTAAACTATGTTCAAGCACAAAAGTACTGTCAACGCATCTTAAGTTTCACAGCCATCACTGACGGTTTTTCTTTGCTAATCCTTTCAGCAAGCCCAAACCACCTCAATTTTCGACTTCTCAAAAATTTCTTCATTGGTTTAATACTAGTCATCTTGATTATTACTTACTTTTTACTGTATCCTTTATTGTCTGGCCATTAATCATTTAAAGCATTCTCATTTGGGTAGACTTTATTTTCCTTCTGTCATTTGCCTTTAATGGCCAGCACTTTGCTCCATAACTGATTGCACTTTTAACATATATTTTATAAACAAGTTTCCTCAACTTTACCAATAAAACTTTTTTAACATAACTTGTAACTTGTTTTCATCCAGCTCTTATTCTTGCAGTCACTGTTTTTTCAAATTTTTTTCTATCACATCTCTGGTTATGTTTACACTTTTTACGGAATCTGCAGCACCCTGGTCTGGTTTAACTTGCACATATTGCAAACAACCATAGCCAAGCCTCAAAGTTGTTAACATGAGGTATTTAGAAAATAAGTAAGAAACTAAGCCTCCTAAAACCTAGTTGGTTCTAATATGCATCACTGACAAGCTCTAACAAGAGCAAAACTTGAGTTTGGGGCTTCTCATTTTAGATAGCTCAGTTTCTTACTTAGCCAAACTCCCTATAACTCCTAAGCAATTCTTATGAACCTACTTTATGCATCTTATGTACCTACTTTATGCACATAAATTGACTCCAACACCTTTTCCATAGATTGCACATGGATATTTGATGACTATACCCTTTTAAATTCAAAATGAGACTAAGTAAAATCAAAATTAGATTAAGTAAATTGAAAATGAGACTAAGCAAATTTAAGACAAAGCTATAAATACAAATCATAAATAAAACTAAATTTATTAAAAAAATACAATAAAAATATTTATTAAAATTTTATTGGTATCTGTTGAATTGCATTTGTATAATGCTTTGGACAATTGTTTATATATACCATATATACTGGCTAATAAGCCGATTTTCTGGACCTAATTTTTTAACCTAATTTCTGGAATCAGCTTAACCTAATTTCTGGAATCAGCTTATTGGGCGAATATAGTTTTGGACCAAAAATACCAGAGGTCAAAATTGGTCACAAAATGACACCTTCAATCTCACAATAGCACGATCTCACCGTGCATCAATTCACAGCTAGAGTTAAATAAAGACAGTAAAAAGGAAAAGTGCGCGAATAGAATTGGTGCGTAAAACGGAAAAAAGCGCGAATAGAATATTAGTTTAAAAGAACATGCATTTATGCGTAATGAATGTAATGCATAACTGAAAAAAAGTGCTGGAAAAAGAAAAAAAGGTACGATAGTTAATGAAATTTTTCCGCTTTGGCTTATTGGGTGGTAATATGTACAAACCCTCATTTTCTGAGCTAAAAATTGACCTCGGCTTATTCACCAAGTTGGCTTATTAGCTGGTATATACGGTATATATAATAATAATAATAATAATAATAATAATAATAAAAGTGCCAAGACTGTCAGTAAAGAGCTCAATGAAAATAATTTAATTTAATATTTATATTTAACATATATATATAATTTAATATATACGACTGCCCACTCAATGAAAAATGTCAAACAAAATCTATCATTTACAAAGCATCCATCAGTGCTCCCAACTCACTGACCCAACACTATTTTGGCTGCTGCAAAACTGAATTCAAGACCCGTTTTTATAATCACCGACAATCACCGAGACAAAGCAAACGCCACAGAACTCTCCCAAACATTATGGAAATATAAAGATAAAGGAATCAAACCATGAATAACTTGGTCAATTGTTTGCAAATCATTTGCATACACCAGCGGGGCCAAATGCTGCAATCTCTGCTTAGCAGAAAAACTCACCAACTTGCAAGCCAACCAGCACACGCTCTTGAACAAGCGATCCAAGTTTGTCTCCAAATGCCGACACCGAAACAAATTTAAATTAAAGAAAGCCTAGCCTGATTTAATATTTTTCAAATTTTATTTAATTTTAATTTTAATTTGATTTTCCGATGTTTAAACTTTTAATTTTGCAATCCTTTACCCCCCCCCCCCGTTTACACCGTGTTTACTCATTGTTGTCGTGTTCCCACTCATTGTTGTCATGTTCCCACTATATTTATTCCTGCACCCCCTGATCTCCTCTATAGCCATTTCCTCGCTGTCCGTTCATGCCTCGCTACTTCCTTCTTTTACAATGTTCTTTCTCTCCCACTATCTACTGCGCATTTGTAATTTGATTGCCAGTCAGGTTTTTGCAGCGTCAGATACGTAAATGTTTAGTTTGATTACAAAATTCTAAATTTTGAGCCTTACAACTAGCTTGCTTACTCAAATATTTTTAAATTTTTAAACTTTAAATTTTCAATTTTATTTTATTTTAATTAACTTATATTTACTTTATCCGTAATATTACTGCTTTTGGTTCTTAACTATAATAACTAGCTTTTCCATGCATTTTTTCTTAACTTTTCGTCTGCGTTTAGAATCACCTCCTAATGAGCCGAAAAGGCGAAACAGACTGTTGAGGTTTTAATAAAATCTGTTTTGTGGCTTTTGTAATTTAATATATATATATATTGCAGGAGTGAATCGATCTTCCCCACAGAGTGCTCAATGAAAAAAATCAGAGCAATTTAATACAATTATTGTATTATATACAGTGGTGGCCAAAAGTTTAGCAACACTTGAAAATTTATTAGAAAAAAGCAAAAAACTAATTAAATTTGGCCTAATGGAATACAATTGATTGTTTAAAATATTCAAATATGCATTATTTTATTTGTTTGAAATGATAAAATCATTTACTTGATTAATTATTTATAATTATTAATTTTTTAATTATATGACCAAAATGACACCTGGACAAAAGTATAGCAACATGTTAATTTTTTTTTATTTTTCAAATTTTCATCAACATTACTAATATTTTGTGCTATAACCAAAATTGTCTATCACAACCCGACATCTCTTTGGCATAGAATCAATGAGTTTTTGACAAAAACTGAGATCAATGTAGCACTCAATCAAATTTTTTTGAGATCATTCTTGTTTTTCGAATTTTTTGAGCTCAGCTCGAATTTAATTCTGCGCCAGATGTTCTTGATCGAGTTTAGATCTGGGCTTTGGGCCGGCCAATCCAGAACTTTCATTTTGAGATTCTTGAAAATCTTTGAAATCGATTTGGCAGTATGGATGGGAGCATTATCCTGTTGAAAAATGCTCTTTCTGCCCATGGTCTTTTTCATGAATGGACTGACAGTATTTTTGACGAGCTGTCCATATCTGGAAGCATTCATCCTGCCCTCCAATTTGACCATGGACCCCATCCTGTGCCAAGAGAAACAACCTCAAATCATGACAGAGTTGCTGCCCATTTGCACCGTGGGCCTGGTGCACTTGATGGAGTGTGTCTCCCCCACCATGCGCCGCACACAGACTCTGCCGCTGCTGTGGACTCTGACAAACTTGCTCTCATCGGAAAACAACACATTTTTCCAATCCTCAACCAAAAAATGTGCATGTTGTCTGGCCATGTGTTTGGTCTGGCACGTTCTCTGGTCATCAAGTGAACCAGGCCCACAGTGCAAATGGGCAGCAACTCTGTCATGATTTGAGGTTGTTTCTCTTGGCACAGGATGGGGTCCATGGTCAAATTGGAGGGCAGGATGAATGCTTCCAGATATGGACAGCTCGTCAAAAATACTGTCAGTCCATTCATGAAAAAGACCATGGGCAGAAAGAGCATTTTTCAACAGGATAATGCCCCCATCCATACTGCCAAATCGATTTCAAAGATTTTCAAGAATCTCAAAATGAAAGTTCTGCATTAGCCGGCCCAAAGCCCAGATCTAAACCCGATCGAGAACATCTGGCGCAGAATTAAAATCGAGCTGAGCTCAAAAAATTCGAAAAACAAGAATGATCTCAAAAAAATTTGATTGAGTGCTACAATTCCATTGATCTCAGTTTTTGTCAAAAACTCATTGATTCTATGCCAAAGAGATGTCGGGTTGTGATAGACAATTTTGGTTATAGCACAAAATATTAGTAATGTTGATGAAAATTTGAAAAATAAAAAAAAATTAACATGTTGCTATACTTTTGTCCAGGTGTCATTTTGGTCATATAATTAAAAAATTAATAATTATACAGGGTGATTCAGCGAAGTGTGCACAAATACTTTTCTTAGTTTTATGTACATGTATTTCGTCCATTATTAACTTTCAATTATTAACATTTCAGTTTCTTATTATTTAAGAGTTAAAATTTAAAATCTGGTATTGAAGTTCACCAAAAGACATCTTTTGTCGGAGGCCACTAAGAAGAAAAGGCTCGATAGAGCAAAGGTTTTGGTCAAGAAACTTGTCGATGGCACGCAGCCTCAAGTTTTATGGACAGACGAAAAACTTTTCACTGTTCAAGCTGTCCATAACCATCAAAATGACAGGATTTGGCTTCCAGACATAAACATGGTCCCAGTTGAGCGTCGCAGCTCTTTCAGAAGACAAAAACCCGCCTCCGTAATGGTATGGGCAGGCGCAACATCAAAAGGGCTGAAAACTCCTCTCATATTCATTGAAGAAGGGGTCAAGATAAACCAGACCGTCTATAGGCGAATGCTGGAGGAGAAAGTCCTTCCCTGGGTCCAAGAAGTAGTCGGAGAACAAGGAGTTACTCTTCAACAGGACGGTGCAACCTCCCACACGGCCAACTCAGTTCAAGCTTGGACCCAGGGAAGGACTTTCTCCTCCAGCATTCGCCTATAGACGTTCGATGCAATTTCAAAGGTTTTTGGGAGAAAGAGCTTTGGCCGCCGTCTTCACCAGACTTGAACCCTATGGATTTTGGGTTATGGTCTATTTTAGAGACAAAAGCCTGCCGTACTTCTCATCCAAATCTGGACTCTCTAAAGCGAAAATTGACATCGGCATAGGACGAAATTGACCCAGAAGTGGTGCGTGCCACATGTGCCCAGGTTCTGCCACGACTTCGGAAAGTAATCAAAAACAAAGGGGGTTATATTGAATAACTTGTATATTTTCTGAAAGCTTATTAAATTTACTATCTTCACAGCATATAACTTGTTTCATTTGACCTAATTATAAGTCCGAAAGATGAGTTTTTATTTGTGCACACTTCGCTGAATCACCCTGTAAATAATTAATCAAGTAAATGATTTTATCATTTCAAACAAATAAAATAATGCATATTTGAATATTTTAAACAATCAATTGTATTCCATTAGGCCAAATTTAATTAGTTTTTTGCTTTTTTCTAATAAATTTTCAAGTGTTGCTAAACTTTTGGCCACCACTGTATATATACAGTATATCCAATGTACATTGAAGAAGTAACTATATATATATATAATCCAGTAATGTTTCACCTTGCTGGTACAGTGCTCAATAACACATGGTTAGAGCAAGTATATCATATTTATTAAACACTACACTTTATTAGTTAAAACCACAACAGTCTGTTTCATCCTATTGAATCGTCAGGTGGTCACTTATTCAAATAGAATTTGTATAAATGGTTTGAATAAGTGATTACCTGATGATTCAATAGGATGAAACAGGCTGTTGTGTTTTAACTAATAAAGTGTAGTGTTTAATAAATATAATATATATATATATATATATATATATATATATTGCAGGAGTAAATCGATCTTCCTCACAGAGTGCTCAATGAAAAAATCAGAGCAATTCAATACAAAATTTATTCAATCACTGTTTAAAAACCACAAGTCTGTTTCATCCTAAAAATCGTCAAGTAATTACTTATTCAATTTTCATTGCTCTCGTATTTCATTGCTCTTGTACAACTGCAAGGAATTCACCAGAGCTATCCCAGAGTATGAAGAAGCTATGCAAGGAAGTGGACATTCCTGTGACTTGCAGTACATCAGCCTCGATTCCCATAAAAGGAAATCCAGAAAGCAAAACATAGTGTGGTTTAACCCACCCTTCAGCAAGCATGTAAAGTCTAACATCAGCAAGGTCTTCATTCCTTACTCGAGAAGCACTTCCCTCCCCATCACCACATGCACAAGATATGCAATAAAAATAATGTCAAAGTGAGCTATAGTTGCATGCCCAACATGGCAGCTATAATATCCAGGCACAACAAAGCACTCCTTGCCCTAAGAACCAAGCCTGCTAACACTGTGCCACCTTGTAACTGCAGGACTAAAACCAGCTGCCCAATGAAGGGACTATGCCGTGAAAGCTCCATTATTTACAAAGCCACCCTAACATCAGATGGCATTGCCAAGAATTATTATGGTTGTAGTGAAACCAAATTAAAAACTCGCTTCTACAATCATAATCAGAGCTTTAACTGTCAGCAAAAGTGTAATGCCATTGAGCTGTCATAAAGCCTTTTGGCAAGCAAAAGATGCAGGAAAGAATCCCGCCATTGAATGGAGCATTGCAGCCCACACCACACCATACTATCTGGGAGCTAGATGGTGCAACCTCTGCTTAGCAGAAAAACTCTTCATCCTCCAAGCAGATCCTACAACCATGCTGAATAACAGATCAAAACTAAATGGAAAATGCTGTCATAAAAACAAATTTAAATTAAAAAATCTTTTGTAATTATTTGCAGCTTCACCTATTTCAATATTAAAATTATTTTGAGTTTGAATTAAATCACTATTATCAAACCAACAACACTCTACAAATGACCAAAGCTTACCGGAAATCTTCACCACAAAAACAAAAACAAATTCAAATTAATTAAATTACCTTTCTTGTTCGTTATTTTAATCTGCTCACTATCATTTGCACCATCCCTCACTTACTTAACTTTTTGCCTCATATGATCTCTTCCGTAACCTTTTCATTGCTTTGTACATTTTTCCTTCCTCCTTTTAAATTTTTACAATACGCCTAACTTGCCTTCCCTCACCTTGAAGTGGATGCAAGCCTCTATACCTGCATTTTACATTTTTTGAGTTATTTTTCCTGTATGACATCACAGGAGCTGTATTATTTGCATAATTAAGTAAGTGTTATTTGTTTCAAATGTATTATTTTTTCCAAAAATAACTATATAATTTTGTTTTCTAGTAACCACCTGATGATTCAGTAAGATGAAACAGATTGTTGTGGTTTCAATACAATATACTTGCTTTAACGTGTGTTATTGAGCACTGTACCGGCAAAGTAAAACATTACTGGATTATATTATATATATATATATATATATATATATATCTGTTTGCTTTACTTTGCCGGTACAGAGCTCAATAACCAAATAGTTAGAGCAGTATTTATTAATGAAAGCACTAAAATAGAAAAACATAATCAAAGCCTTCCAAGAAATTGAACTAAACATCGTGGCCAAAACCAACCTATTCCAAACAGACTTCCTAGATGTAACCTTCAACCTCAAATCAAACAAATTCTTCCCTTATTGTAAACCCAACGACCATCCTTTATACATCAACAGCCAATCCAACCATCCACCATCAATCAGAAAACAACTACCAGACATGATCAACGACAGGATCTCAAAATTGTCACACAACCAAGATTCATTCAACCAAGCATCCCCTTGGTTACAAAGCTAGCATGACATACAATAAAGCAATTTCAGTAGAATCAAAAAACGACAAACAGAGAAAAAAATGCACATATAAAAATAAAAATAACGTTATCTGGTTCAACCCTCCCTACAACGAAGAAGTACAGACCAACATAGGAAAAGCATTTTTCTACCTCATAAACAAACATTTCCCTGCACACCACAAACTCCACAAATATGTAACAAATTTAACGTAAAATTAAGCTACAGTTGTATGCCAAACATGATGAGCATCATCAACAATCACAATAAAAAACTCCTGGACCCCCACACCAATGACAAAGATTTACCATGCAACTGCAGAAACCTTCCCGACTTCCCACTCAATGGAAAGTGCCAAACAAAATCTATCATTTACAAAGCATCCATCAGTGCTCCCAACTCACTGACCCAACACTATTTTGGCTGCTGCGAAACTGAATTCAAGACCCGTTTTTATAATCACCAACAATCACCAAGACAAAGCAAACGCCACAGAACTCTCCCAAACAATATGGAAATATAAAGATAAAGGAATCAAACTGCGAATAACTTGGTCAATTGTCTGCAAATCATTTGCATACACCAGCAGGGCCAAACGCTGCAACCTTTGCTTAACAGAGAAACTTGCCCTCTTGCAAACTGACCAGCGCATGCTCTTGAACAAGCAATCCAAGTTTGTCTCCAAATGCTGGCACCGGAACAAATTTAAACTAAAGAAAGCTTAGCCTGATTTAATATTTCTTTTAAAAATTTTTTTCCCAAATTTTATTTAATTTTAATTCGATTTTCCAATCTTTAAAATTTTTTAATTTTAAATTTGCAATCCTTTACCCCCTACCCACCCTCATTTACGCCATGTTTATTCACTGTTGTCATGTTCCCACTATATCTATTCCTGCACCCCCTGATCTCCTCTATAGCCATTTCCTCTTCACACCTTGCTACTTCCTTCCTTTACAATGTTCTCCCACTATCTACTGAGCATCTGTAATTTGATCGCCAGTCAGTTTTTGCAGCATCAGATACATAGATGAAAATGTTTAGTTTGCTTACAAAATTCTGAATTTTGAGTCTTACAACTTTAAATTTCCTAGCTTGCTTACTCGAAAATATTTTTAAACTTTTAAAATTTAAAAATTAAAAATTTTATTTTATTCGTTAATTTATATTTACTTTATCCGTAATATTATTACTTTTGGCTCTTAACTATAATAATTGACTTTTTTGTGTGTTTTTTCTTAACTATATACTTTTTTACAAACATATAATAAGAATGGTCAAGTCAATCAACAAGCAAGTGTTGACAGACCTGTTTCATCCTTATTAGGACTCGTCAGGACACTACAGCTTGTTGTTGACCCCAGCTGAAAAAGTCGAAAACTTAAATAGCTGGCACAACTTTCTGTTTGTGGTTTTTAAACCTCAAACATCCAGTTGTGGACCTGAATGCTGGGTAGGTAGTACAAAAGAAAACAATGTTCCACCAGCGCAACTGCAAAAGACACCGCTAAGCTGCAAGGGCATACTGGCAGCGGTTCTGATATGCTAACCATCTTTTTTATATACTTTTTGTCTGCATTTAGAATCACCTCCTGATGAGCCGAAAAGGCGAAACAGACTGTTGAGGTTTTAATAAAAATCTCTTTTGTGGCTTCTGTAATTTAATTTAATGCTTTGAGTTTTCATTGAGCTCCTTACTGACAGTCTTGCCACTTTTATTATTACATATATATATATATATACAGCCTGAAGACATTGTTTAACATTTTATTAATTTTTATTGATAAATTCTGTTTTATATTATATAGACTTTATAATGAACCATATGTTTTCAATGGGATTAAGCATTGGACTATATGGAGAAAGTCTTAAAAGTTTACATGTAAATAGATGTATATATACATTGTATTACATGTAATGAGAAGGACATGTAATGAGGAGAGACCAGGAATATGTAGGAAGAAGGGTGATAGAAATGGTGTTACCAAGAAAGAGGAAAAGAGGGAGGTCAAAGAGAAGATTTCTGGATATAATGAAGGAGGATATGGGGAAGTTGGTGCAAGGGAGAAAGACATTGAAAACAGGATGCTGTGGAGGAACATCATTTGCAGTGGCAACCCCTGATTAAAGGGAAAGGCCAAAAGAAGAAAAAATTAAATAAATTAAAACAAAAAATTAATTTATTAATTTTAAAATCAAAAACAAAAAATATTTAAGTAACTTTAAAATACCTATTTTATATAAGAATTTACGTATGATTATCAACATAATGTTTTAATTATATTTTTATAATTAAGTTTTATATTAGTGTTTTTTAGTCTTATTTTGAATTTACTTAGTCTCGTTTTGAATTTACTTAGTCTCATTTTGAATTTACTTAGTCTCATTTTGAATGTAAAGTGGCATAATTTTTGCATTACTCTCTTATCAGTAAAAAAAGCTTTTGCTTTTCCAACAATGACTTTTAACCCTTTTTCTTCAATAGCTTTCTTCTGTTTTGAATACCTTTTCTCCACCTCTCAGCTGTCTCCAAGAAGCACCAAGTCATCTGCACAGAGAATTTCTTTCAGAAGTCCACCTCTTACATCTTTGCTTACATATCATTAAATATAACCGCAAACGGAAAGGAACTTAATATCAATCCCAGATGTACATTAACATTTAAACCAAACTATTCTGATCTGTCTCCTTCCATTCTTCTTCTGTAGCCAATTATTCAATTACATTCAATTACACCTTTTTTGTCAAAGTTTGCACCAGATCATTTCTCTAGGGACCTATCAGATGCCTTTTTGAAATCTACAAATACCATAAATGTCGGCAGCATGGTTGAGTGGTTAAAGCACCGGGATTGTGATCAACATGGTCACAGTTAAAATCCCACTTGTGCCATTCTGTAGTGTTTTTGGGAAAGATACTTTACAGCACTTTCCCCTGCTTTGGTGGTCTTGGCAAGCAGTTCTAAATTGCAGTCATATCTCTATTAAATTACAAAGCAGACAGCAATATCTTGGCATCTCCAGAAGTAGGTCGGGGTAATTGCCTACCCTATGTATTGCAACTCCATCGCTTTCCTGCAAGTCAGGAAAATAAATATAGAGATAAAATAAAAAAAATTAAAAAAAAGAGTTGCTAAAAAAAAAACATAATGCATACCACTTTTTCAATTATTCAAAAATAAAAGCATGATATAAATTTGATTATAAAGATTTTTATTTACAAACAAACCAACTGTTAAAAATTGTCTAGGCCTGCTATGCATTACATTACAATCAGATGCTAAACTCAGATGATCTTTTACATCACACAAATAAATATCAAAATGAAATAAAATTAATCTAAAAATTTTTATTCTGAAATTGAAAATATGTAAAAATTAATATTAGCAATTTTTCAAAATAGTTACCAACAAGTTTACGAAACCAACAAGATTTAGAATGTAAAAAATTCATTCCATAAAGATTATAATCCATAAACATTTGCAGAACAAAAGGAACATGAGCTTCATGAGGTTGAAACGAAGTTTTCATAATAGCACCAGCAAGTAACATATCAGCAGCTCTAAAATTGAAAAGATAGTTATATTTTAAAAAATATTTATTAAATTGCATTTTAGATTAAAAAACAACTTTTTGCAATAAAAGCAAAATCTATAATTCTACTTAAACAAAAAAATTCTTAACAATTTTAATGCAGGAAAAACCATATTTAATTAAAAAAAAATTACAAACATGCTTTGCTTTATAATGGAAATGTATAAATCACAATGTAGCCTGTTGAGCTCTTTCTATGATTAATGTTGTAATCAACATGATATAAATATTTATGATGTTCAAAAAGTATAAAACACACTCTGCAATGCCATCTAAAAAAAAGAAAACAAAAACTATCTAAAAAACAAAAAAGACTGCTTGTTTGCATATTCTCAAGAAAAACACTAAAAAAAGCCTAAAATTTTGCTTAGGTAGGGTGGGGCAAGGTGCCCACTCTAAGCACTATTGAATCTCTCTCTCTCTCTCAAAAAACAAAGCTTTTGAACCACAATTTTTGACCTGACTAATCATAAGTCTCAGGGGACTATACAGTTTTACTTTTAATTTTGTAAGTTTTTGGTTATGTTACTAAATATACAAGTTTGAAAAAAATTATCAAAATAAGCATTTTAAGCCATAAGACAAGGTAAAGCACCTACCCCTATGGTCCAAATGCCTGTGGTAGATGTTTTATATCCAACAACCTAAAAATCCATAAGTGAATTTTTTCTAGTTTGAACACAACTTAAACTTGAATTAGGTCATTTTTTTGAAAAAGCAAAAAAACAACAAATATTTAACCACTTTAACCTTAAAACCTGCAAAACAGGTCAGCAAAACATTTAAAGATTTACAATTGGGCATTGAATTAAACATCAAAAATCTTTTGAAAGGAAGTACATAAATTGCAGGGTTCTTTGAATGCATCCAAAAAGACCTCATAACTGACTGGTAGTGAATTGCAATGTTTTCGAAGACTAATTAGCACTTGTGGCATGCATAACAATGCACCAAAACTATCCTAGTTTTTATTTGGCATAAGACTCACCATAAACCAGGCAAGGCCACCCTAGCTCATTGAACAGAAGATTTAATTTGTATGCTCTTGAGATCTAAGCCTGCTGGTTCTCTTGTTGTTTGCTCTTTTTCTGTTCTTTTCAAATGGTAGTTGTTTTCAAAGGATTATTTGCATTTGTTGGCTTTTTTTTGTCACTTTGGTTCAAAAAAGTTTGTTTTTATAGGGTGTCAATGTTAAATGTACAGAACTTTGAACTTTTGACATGTATTTTAAACATACTTAAAACTGAGATCATTGGTTTTGGTAAAACAAAAATAAATTACATAATCCACATGGGTGTCTGTTTTGGGAGTAAATTTTGTTTTAGATTCAGACTAGAAAAACTCAACCTTGGTGGATGCAGACTCAGTTTGAAATCAAACTGGCTCCAGTTTTTAAATGTTGAACTTGTAACACCTCTTTTAAGCCCTAAAGTAATTTAAAAAATACAGGGTGTTAAAAAGTAATCGCACAGTTGGAACTGCTTTAGAATAGGAAAAACTAATATAATTTTGTTTGTATCAAACCTAACTTTATTAATAACATCCATTAAGTATGTTAAGTAAATTGTTTTCAATTTTAAAGTATACTTTAGAAGCTGACCCATTTCATAGCTCACATCAACTGCTGGAAATGTCCACCATGCAATTCAAGACAAAGTTAAACTTGCCACTGCACATTAGTAAACACTCACTCTAACTCCTCATGCTGCATGCTCTGAATTGCTGCTCTGCTCATACAACATCAATCAATCTCATTGCCTTTCAATTGTTCAATAGTTGGGAATTGTTACCATACACAGTGGATTGTGTCCTTGATGAAGATTGGACCAATAATCTGGTTCATTGACACAGCACAGCACACTCTTGTCCAAAGTTTTCAGAAAAAAAATCTTGAAACTTCTTGAGAATATTTTCCTCCTTTATTTAACAAACTTTGCAGCAAAAAAATTCTCTCTCATAATGTAAGGACCATTTTTAGGCACTGTGGAATGACTGGTAAATTGTAAATTTTGGCAAATCAAAAAGCATTTTTAAAACCCATATATTCATGACATGATTGATACTCTATTACTATATCATTAATTATAATATATATTAATTATAATATAATATATTAATTATAATAATATAATATAATAACATTAGATATACCAAATATTATTCCTAAGCTTGTCAATAAACTTACCAATATACCATGTAACATTTAACCTGCTTGTAAACTAACATGCAATTGAAATCATTATGAAAAATTTGTGTCAATTCTATAGTACTATTATTTTTCAAGCACCCTTTACTATTGCTATTGTGTAGCCTATAACTTTGACCACATAGTTTCACCATTTGTGGTTTCAACAGTTGCTTGCATAATAATAGCAGTTGCTGCAAAATGTTTTAAAATGCTCAAAAAGTAAAACAGCATCACATATAGGGATGAGCAATTCAGAATAATATACTATTGTAGAATATTCTAGAATAGTTAAATCGAATCCAGAATACTGAATCCTTTTTTCTGCAGTTAGCACAATCAATATGAAAGCATTTATTTACTACAAGTTTACAACAACAAAACACAATCGGAGCACAAGTTTATTGCAGTGCAATATATTTAAGTTTTCTATGTGTTTGCCTGTCAAATGTGATCACAATTTAGTGGCAGTTAAACCTGCACTAGAAAAAGATCTTTTGGAGAATGCAGATGTAGCAAGTATACAGTGATATTTTAAAGCTATTTGTTTTAGTGTAGGTAGCTGTTCAGCATTCTTATGTCACTAGTTCAATATATCAGTATTTTTTGGCTTAATTTTTAATTTGAGATAGTTTGCAATTTCAGTTGATACATTAGCAATTGCATCATCATTATCTTCTCCAGCATCAATAAATTCAACGCCGCAACCTAGCAGGTCATCCAAAGAGCTGGCATCAAATTGTCTAAGTTGATGATGCTGAGCTTGTACTGTGTTGTTACCACCACATTCATTGTGAGTTTCTATTTGTTGTTGCTTGAGAATAAGCATTTCTGATTCAACAGCTCCTTTAACCTAGAAAAAAAAGCGTTGTCAATTATACAGAAATGAATAATGGAAAAGTTTAATTAAAACTTGCTTGAATTCCCTCTACTTTTTTGAAGTAACTCATCTTGTACTTTGGGTCAAGCCAAGTTGCAATGCTCATGTGCCATGTAGATGGTGAAGTTGAATTCTAAAAGATGAATTGAAATCTGTGTTGCAATTGGCTCAAGATTTTCTTTTTGAAAAGTGCCATGGTGCATGAATCTTCTTCACATGGTGCACATGGTGCACGCTGCGCAATGCACATGGATTCAACCATACTTTTCATTTAGTTTTTCACAAGCATTTATGATGTTGGCACCATTATCAGTAACAATAGCCACAATCTGATGCAGAGACATCTCATAATCATCAATAACTGCTTCCAACAATGCAGCAATGTGCATTCCAGAATGTATCTCATTTACTTCTTTGGTGGCCAAAACAAGATTTACAAGTTTAAAATCTTCATTGATGTAATAGATGGTTACACCAAGAAATGATTGCATTTTTACACTGCACCATAAGTCTGTGATTATTGCAACATATTTAGCGCAAGTTAACAATTTTCACATCTCTACTTTGACATCAAAAACTTTTCATCTATCATTCTTGTGAATGTGCAATGACTGAAAAATCATAGCCTGGTGCTAATTCATTTATCAACTTTTTGAAGTTTTTTCCTTCAACTAAGCTGATTGGTCTCAAATCACTGACTATAGTATTTAAAATCAGTTCAGTGATCTTTTTTGAGTGTGCAGGATTTACTGGAGTCCTTACAAATGACGTTAGTTTTTGCTGTTTCTGTGGTGGTACAGATGGATAACTGTTACTCAAACTTGACTGAGTGATATCAACAAAAATTTGTTTTGTCTTGATATGTTTCAAAAGACTTCCTGTGCTATTACAGTAACTCATTTCTAATTTACAGTGATTGCACACTGCAAGTTTATCTGATTTTAAAGTACAATGTTTCCAAACATTTAAAGTTTTCCACTTTCCTGGCATTGCTTCTTTTGCAGTTAACCAAATTCTTACTTAATATGTAAATGTAATGAATCATTGAACAGGATTTTCAGAATGAATGCAGCTAAAGAAAAGCACATGGTCAACCAAGAAAAAAGACTTGTTTGCATGTGCATCACGAGAAAACACCTGCATTTGACCAATAAGTATGATTGTGTGTGTGAGTTAATTTTCCAATTATTTCTTGCAATTGGTCTGTTTACAAAAAAAAATATGTGACCAAGCAATGTGATACAGCATTCCAGTCCAATTCAAAGAAAGACAGATTGGAGTGAAAATAAAAAACAAAACTAGTTTCTCTAAGAGATAAAAAGAGAAAAAATGCTGTGCAAATTGCTTTCATGGGCCCAAAGCTTGCCAAAAATTTTTCTAATTTTTTAAAATTTGTTTAGATGCTCAAGAACAACTTAGTTTTTTTTTAACCAACTACTTTCTCTCTAAAACTAACTCTGTTTCTCCCTAAAATTAACTCTCCCTTCAATCAGTTTTTTTCAAATTGGACTCAACCTGAAAAAGCTTGTAAGCACAATATAAACCAAATCCTATTATGTAGTTTGAAGTGGCATTTTGCATTTGGATAGTTTAGGATTCAAATCCTTCAGATTCAGTATTCTGAATTGCCCATCCCTAATTACATTATTTATAAAAACAAATATTCATTTTGTAACAGAATCTGTAACTTCGTAAATACATGGAATAACAGTTTTAAGGCTTGTAATAGAGTAATAGCAGCCAAATTGGGTGAAAAATCATTTTTTTGTCAATAACTAAAATTCCTTTGGTTATACATAAAATTTTTCTTAACACTTTGTACCGACTAATTTTTAAAACCACTAGCTTGCAGTGTAAACTTTTTTATTTTTTGCTCATTTTGTCCGTAAGCATAAACCATTAAGCATGCATAGTATGCAAATGCATTTCTACATAATCTTTATTCAGTGCTTGAAAAGAGCAGTAAAGATTGTGAAATTATTTGTCTGAGTGGTATTCTCCAAAGCAAAGACATTAATTTTTGTGGTGCTTAATGACTAGAAAGTCCTTAACCCTTTCGCCTTATAAAATAAAAATTTTTGTTTCCCTTTGGCTTCTTAAATCGACTATAGTCAATATTAACATTTTTCCCTTTTAGCTCTTAAGTCGACTCTAGTCCAGTTGATTACAAAAACATTTCCTTTTGCCTCCTAAGTCAACCATAGTCATTCAGCAAATTTTCGAATTTACAGTGATATTTGGCAACCCCTCTGCTGGGTTATAGTGACGAGCAAGGGAGGTGGTATTGCCTCCTGGGGGATTTTGGAATACCACATGTGCCATGTGCTGTGTGCCAATTACACCAACTATTCCTTGAAAAATAGTGCATTTTAATGTCATTCTGACCATTATTTGAAAGTAAGTATTAGGTTCATTGTATTAAAAGCATATTTAGAAATGAACAGCTAAGGATATGTGCATTTTAGAGGTGGGATGGGATGTTCACATTCATAAATTTTTCAAATATTTTTTATTTTGCCAGTTGACAATGATTCATGGTGAAAGTTTTTTTTCAAATTTATAAATAAAAATGCTTACCAAAAAAAACACTATTTTCTTTTATTGCAATTGTTACAAAATAGGTATAACTTGCTTATTTTATTTAAGGATGCTAATAGTAACTGTGGTAATAAATTAGGATTTAACAAAAAGTTTATTTTTAATCTATAATTATTTTTTTGGAAATTCAATTAAATATTCTATTATTATCCTTATTTAGATTTTAAAATATCATATTAAAACTTTATTATAATGACTTTTGTTTTTCTGCGATTAGACAAGAAAGTAAAAATTTTAACTCTGCAAGGTGAAAGGGAAAAATGTTATAATCGACTATAGTCCATTTAAGAAGTCAAAGCATTAAAAAATCACAAAATGATGTAGTTGTTGGTTGTCTATTGGTGGCTTGCCACAAATAGTTTCTTCTTATTGCTCTCAACTGTGAAGGACCAGGTTGTGTTATTGGTGTTGCCACCACCTGCACTGCACCAGGATTACTATCACTATTAGAATCTGATACATTCATATTATAACCACTCTCTGCATTATTGGCAACTGTATTCTCTTCTTTATCATCACTTCCATTTACGTCAATAAGATCTGAATCATCTTCCATTATGATATATTAATGCCAATTTTTAAACTTGAACTACAGAAAAATATAATGCAAATTACAACAAACATCAGAATAATAATTCACATTTGTCAGTATAACTAATTTATGCAAAATTTATAGGACAAAGCAACTTCATAAAGTTGTAATCTTGACCAATAAAAATTGCAGAAAATTTGGTAACCATGATTTGAACCAAAGTAACCTTGCAGTGAACGTTTGCTGAAACACATTTATCATGCAGAATTTGACTAAAACGTAGATCTATGTGTCGGTAGTTTCATAACAATAAAAGTTTGCACCCAAACAATAAGCTTTTCCAAAGCACATAAATCTACATGATTTTGAACTCTGCGCATCAATGCGTTAAAACATAAATCTATGTGGTGTCATGTACAAAGTGTAAGAAGCAAATATAAACTTAATGCTTCTGATTATTTTAAAACTAGGTTGAGCTTTCTAGCATTTCCATATCAAAAGTTAAAACAATAAATGGAAAATTTTGACCTTTCTGTGACCTTTTTAACCTCAATGCATAACCAATAGTGAGGGCATCAAATCAATCAAAACTGCATAAACATAGTTTTAGGTGTTTTTGCAAGATTTTAGAACTACCACTTATTGATTTCAAAAAAAAATTTTTTTGACCAACCCTAATGAATATATGTAATGATTTTCAAGTTGAAAATACCTTTTGACATCAGCAGGATAGTAGAAGTATATTTTGATATATACAGCATCTTCAGTATGATATCCATATAATGGTCTAAAAATTTTTGTAGTTACTTGTGATAAAATAATTTAGTAGAGTAAGTTTATTTAATTACATCTATTTCTAGTAAGTTTATTACTTTTACTCAAAATCCTAGTTATTGTATTCTGTATAAAAATCAACTTTACACAAATTTTTTTGATTAGATATTGATTAAAAATGTCATCATATTTTGCAATATTAGTTAGTCATAAAGAATCTTAAAAAGTCATGCTAATACACTCAAAATTCTTGGTCAAGATAGAAGAAACCTGAATTTTTATCAAATATAACAAGCATTCTGTGTTGCTTACAAATGAATTTTAGATAGCATTCTGAATATAATCATTTGCAATGTAATAAGCATTTGTGAATATAAATTTCAGATTCCTCTCCTCTTTTATGACCAGCTCTGCAAACACTTTTAATTAATCAATTAAACAAATCATTGTTTTACTAATGGTAAGAAAACAAAATATTTAGCAAAAAGACCAAAAAACTTTAGACAATTACAAAATAATCATTTTTTTATGATGTAAAGTATGGTTTGTTAAAAATAGGTTAACTAATTTAAGTGTGAATTTTAACAGTTAAAAAGATACTGGGTACAAAACTCCTAATTGGGTATACACAAATTCACTTTTTTAAGTTTGCTACTGAAAAAAATCTCTAATTTTTTAATAAAATACGATAATATACACAAAAAATTGCCAAATAAAAAAAAAATTATTATGAACTGGTATATTAACATTTTCTTTTTAATCCAACCTTCCAAAATCAATTATTTTTATAAACATGTCTAATACCTTTATCAAAAATAAAAAACGTAAAATTTTACAACCAGCAAACTTTTTTTAATGCCCACATAATTTTGTAAAAAAATCGTATAAAATCACATATTTTATAATGCTGCTATTCTATTTATCAATGACAATTAACATTGAAAAATTTATATGTTTAATAAATTTCCAGTGAGCCCATGAGTTCTATCAAGTAAAGTGGGTCAGTCATAATTAAATTAACAAGGTCAATTAAATTACATCTCACATTTCCATTGTTTGGAACAAATAATCCTATTGCTGTTAATATAGTGTTGTCCTGAAATTGTAAATGATGCATTATATCTAAAAACTAATCTCTTCGCATGCTATTTGAAAAAAGCTCGGGAACATGATCTTCCGAACTCCAATATTTTTTTTGTTTGGCAATAGACAAATTGCAAAGAGAAGCATACCACCAATACAAATTTTCAACTCATTTACTTTAATTTGTTTAAAGTGCAATGTCCACAAAAAGTTTTTCATCAAAAAATAATTCAAAAAATTCTTGAGGGGTTTCTGCCAACAAGGCTTTTTTAGATGAAGATGTTGTTATGCATGGTTGTATATTGGGGGTTTCTCTATTTTCATGCACCCATTTTCTTTTCCTTTTTTTGATTTTGTCAAATTATTCAATCCTTTTTATCTTTATTCTCTTCCTTCTGTTCAATATGAGCTGAAGCCGAAAACAAAAATTTGCTTAGTTGTCGTTGCTGCCCCTCCTCCAAGGATATCTTGGAGTAGCTATCCCTTAACCTCTCAAAAAAGCCAATCTAGATTCCCACTCTTGGATTACCATTGCTGCTTCTAAAGGCTTTTTACACAGACTAGTGGTGTTGTGTTGTTACTTGACTACAGTTAAAGAGATGATTAGTGTCATGTGTGTGTGTCAAGCATAGTGGGCATTTTGGCATGTAAGTTTCAGGGTTTACTGTATGTAGGTAACTTTGCAAGAGTGGTGATTTGTTGGCTCTGAGCTGTGCCAGTTTTGTATGCATATGACATGACAATGTTTGTTCTGATAAATGATTGTCACAAAATGTGGTGTTAGTAACTTTGTTGTTTTTTCTAGAACTGAAGTATTGTGAGGTGATGATAGTGTGAATGTGTTACAAGTTTTCTCTACATTCCTCAGGTGTTCTGTACTATGTTCTCTACATTCTTTATGAGAGATGATGATGTTAGTGTGTTCATTGTTAAGAAAGATTGTGGCTTTTATGTTTCTGGGCAGATCTGAGTATGCATTAAGATTATGTAAAGGGTATGCTTGCATTTGAGTCAATTGTTTAAGTTGAGTAGCATGAAAGTATAAAGTTTGAGATAAATGTCCATTGGAAGGACCTGGTTCATCATGTAGGTGTTGAGTGTTTCTATCTTCTGCAGAGCCAATAGCAATTTGCAAAGCTGTGTTCTGAATGGTTTGCAGTTTCTTGATGCTGATGTTTGATATTATTGGGCTCCATATGGTGTTTGTGCATTCCAAAATGGGGCAAGTGATAGCTTTAAATGTGCAAACAATTAATTCCTTTTGTTTATCCCATTTTTAGAAATGAGTGCTTGTCTATGAACTAGTACCTTACTGTGGTGAAAAAGTTTGTGTGTCTCAGTGACCTGTAAAGCTGTGTTTGCCAGAAATTTTATCTCTTCTGTTATGAATATCCATGCCAAAGAGATTTGCAGATAGAGACCAGACAAAATGTAGTTCACAAAATGACAATTTCAAACCTGGGCAGACTATGCTCAAAAGCTGTGGCAAGCAAGCAGTCTAGAAGGAATCTCTCATATAAAAACTCCCTTGCAGTAGGGTTACATTGCAAAATTATGATATGTTACCTAGAACTTTTTTCTATGCTGCCTAGGGCATCATGTAGATTTAAAAGGTCTGTATTCAGGTACTTGGCAGTAGTATCTGCTCAAAAAGTAATTTTCTAAATGAGTCAGCTTTATCAAGGTTAGGACACTGGTGGTTGACTATCAACCATTACAAATTAACTCATTTCTACTTCCTATCTAATCTCTATTGCTCTATCCTATCTGATGAAGCTCTTGCTTTATCTAGTGAGAAAAGACTTATCTCTGGTTTCTCAGGAAAGTCAATTTTTCAGTTTACTCACAATCTGCTTAGTCTTTCAATAGTTCCTTCTGCTTCTTAATCCAACTTGTTGCTGTCACCATCTGACAGCTTATTGATGTCTAGTAAACCCATCACAATATCACCATTGGTGTCTAGCTCCTCCAACAGACTTGCTATTTTCTCTGAATCTATCTTCAAAAAATAAGCTGTCATTGCACAATGAGGATAACATGTTATTTTCAATCGACACTGATCATGTGTTGTTTTCAATCAGTTAGAAATGTTGAAACTCTTGTTGTTTTAATCAGATGAAGACAGATGTTTTAAAAATGCACAGCAGTGCTTGAGCACTTTAATCTCGCGTTATTCTGTATCAACTGCTGTCTATGCATGATTGTGCCTTGTGTGCTCACAATGCATTTTAAATCAGCAGTTACTTTTATTGATGTGCAGGATTTTTTGGTTAATCAAATAAATAGCTTTGAATTTCTATTCAATTAACTGGATTTTGCAACAAACCTATAAGCAATTAATTGAAATGTTTTCCTAGAAAATGATTGAATTTGGTGTGGGATTTTTGACCTTATTGAACAAAGCAAATTATGCAATTATCCAAAATGCAAATATCCAGATTTGTCTGCATATCTAAGAAATAATAGTTAGTTTTTTGATTTTATAAATTTTTAATTTCACAGGTGTTTTTTTTCAATGTTGTGCCCCCTTTTCCTGGTGAACCTAACATATAAAATCTTGGAGCAACTTTAATATAATGTTGTTATATTTGTGTTTTGTTAATTTACATATATATCTACAAAATTATACAAACTTAAAACCTACTTTGTTTGAACCAAAATTATTTTGTATACACGTTCCACAGGAAGCATTCCAATAGAATAGCATGAATTTAGAGCAAAATCAAGACTATTTGCAAGTTGATAAAGGTATTTTTGAATTCCGAAACCTTCCAAATTTTTCCATTTTGGTTTTTTATACGGAACCAAAAGGTATGGAAAAACTCCATGAATATTAAGACAGGCTCGTTGTCCTAAAAGCAAAAATTGAATTTTAGTGTTCAAAAATAATATGTATAACTACAGTAGCAATTTTTTTAATTTCTGTATGATATTAGCTGGCAAATAGTGCAGTACAAAATTATCAAAGAATAGGTTCATAAAACCCATACATACTGTGGTAAGAGACAACAACACATGTACAATATACCCAGTAAAATTTTATTTTCAAACATTCATAATTTCTTTTCTGCTTTTAAAAATTGAAAGTTAAACTTCAAACAAATACATCAAAACAAAGAAATCAATCATTAACATATAAAAAACTATGTAAATAGAAGATCACATTCTATTCTAATGTGAATAGTTTTGTTACACATTATTTTGTTGCAAGATTAAAAACAGTCAATAACATAATAATACAGCAATAAAATACAGAATAAAATTACTGAACAAAGGAACCATGAGGACAAAGAGTCTACAGCCACTCTAAACATTATTGACATGAAAAAAAAAAGGTGGCAAAAAATTAAAAAAAGAACAGCAATAGAATACATCAAGAAAAAATCACTCAATTATCAACAAAAAGCAAAGCAAAGTAAAAGCATAATCAAAAAGAAACCTGATGCATCAGACTTCAGGCTTTTACAGCAATTATATTTTAAATTCAATGAAAAGAATTTTTTTATGTGAAATTTACCAAAAGTTTTTTTTTAATTATAAGGAATAAATTACACATAATGAGGCAATCAATCAAGTGTTGTGAACTGGAAGTAAATAGAGGAATATAAAGTTGATCTGTAGTTGAAGGTTCAGTAGTACAATTATTGTCAAACTGGCCAATGCGCAGCGAAAACGCGGAAAATTTTAACTTTTGATTAAATAGCTTGCTTTTTGAATGCAATGAAGCCGTGAATTTAACTTATTTTATTTAACAATTTATTGACGTGTTTAAAAAAATATTTTTTTTAAATTTAACTTCCGTTTCCGGAGCCAGCACAGCTTTTTACGAGATACGGGTAATGCGCCAGCGATTGCGGTAATGCGCAGGCGATCGCGGTTATTGCGCATTTTTTGTACTTTAAATGTTAGACAATCATAACTTAGATGAAATGATTTAAAAAATTTTAAACATGGAAAGGACTACCTGAGGGGGGGTTAAAGGGCCAAAGTTCACCAGTTAAACAAAATAAAAATAGCTTTAAAATTTTTTTTTGCGATTCAAAAATTTGTCTCAATTTTTCTTGCTGACCTCTCCTTTCACATGTTGTTTCTGTTTCATCAACGCATTATATACAACTGGAAGGGAATAATTAAGTGTACTGATCACAGGACAGAATTCTCCATTCCTGGTAATGAAACTACATCTCTAAATAACCTATTGCATAGTTTATTATTTTTAAATCTATTTGATTATTTATACGAGCAACGAGCCTAACCTGCTTTTTCCTGGTATAATTAGATTCAAATACAGTTAAGGCAGGCATAGAAATAGTTAGGCTACACATGAAACCACATAATAAAAGATTTTTTTGTGATTATAAAAAAAGAAAAAAAAAGTTATTGGAATTCTAATAAGGTTTTGTTGTTTTAGAGAAGTGTTCAATCAGAGAAGAATAACGCTATATTACTTTTGAAGAACAAATTCAAATCGACAATGAAGATTAGAGCATACTTAGATTATTATAGATTACGTTGATTCAGCCTCTTGTTATTTGTAGTGGTCTGCTTTTTACAGATATTAATTTATTTCAGAATTTAGTGTGTTTTATATTGTCCTCTTGCACGTCATAAGCAGTAGTTTACGAAAACTAATGCAATTAAATAAATTTTGATCAACTTCAGTGCATTTTTTTTGGTTCATTTCTGAAGAATTTTCAAGCCAGTTGTTGTATAGGCCTATTGCTCAAAATTTTTTTTCTTGTCCACTGTTGATTTTCCCAATATGCTTCCGATGATGCCAAGATATAGCTGTCCGGTTAAATTTTATTATTTGGATTTTTGTTTATTCATTCATTTCGATATAAATACTGTAATATGTAAATATGCTAACTAAGAATTTCAAGCAGAGAAAAGTGTCGTAAAATTTCTTTTCCAAAAATACAACAATTTGACCCAAGTAACTTTTAAATCGCAACCATGTTGATGCGGTGCCATCAAAATGGCACTCTTAACCACTTGACCAGGTTAGATAAATTTTTGTAATTCTTAAAAAATAATTGTCATATGTAAGGATAGGTTTTCTTAACCTTTTTCTCAATTTTTTTGTTACTAATTAAACAAGCAAAACATCTCATTGAAATTTTGTTTTTGTATCTAAAAACATCTAATTCTCCAAATAGAAATACTTTAAATATAATTTCAGAAAAAAAAATCATCAAACCCTAAAGAAATCTCTGCTCTTCCCTTGCCCTTGATCATAAACATCAAATCATAGAACTAAGTTTACTGTTTCTGACAAAAGATGCGAGTTGGAAGCATGTTGATGCTATTATGCACGGTCGGGTCTAATTCAAAAAAAAAAACGATTGAAGTGAAAGTGAAAGACAGAAACAAAGTTAGTTTTAGAGAGAAACTAGTTGATTGAAAAAAAACTAAGCTCTTCTCAAGCTTCTTAACAAATTAAAAAAAATTTTTTTAAATTTTGGGCTCACAAATTCAATTTGTGCAGGTTTTTTTTTTTTTATCTTTTAGAGCAACTAGTTTTGTTTCTTTTTTGCTCTCACTCCAATTGGTTTTTCTTTAAATTACACTTGACCATTATGCGCATTGGACAAAATATAATGAAAAAAATATGGGTAAAGAACATCTTTTTATAAGAGAAAGAGAAAACATTTTTTTTTGCTGTTTTTTGTTCAGATATGTTCTTGACCATTAGTAGACTGGCTAGAAACTATAGATTACATTAAGCGTTCAGTATATTTCATGATATAAGCAAAGTTAGCAGGTTGAAGAGCAAAGTTAAAAGTTAAAAAAAAATGAAGCGATTTGAAGAACGTGTAGTTTAATGTCAAAAAACACTTGGATTCGCTTGATTTTGATACTGACACTTTTTAAAGATATAAGATAAATCCTGGAGTAATTTTTTTTTTTTCTTTTTTTTGTTTGTTTATTAAAAAGCTTCTGCGCATTAGGCAGTAAAAAATGGGTAGCTGCGCATTGCCCAGTTTGACTATATAGACAATTTTTGCACATTAGAGTTTGTCAAAATTTGGAGGCAAATAGTTATAAAGAAATTTTGCAGTTACAAATTTAATTCATAGCTGTAAAGGAATTGTATTATGTATATATTCAATCAAAAGAAAATAGCATCATCTCTCCAATCACTTTTTTTTACCAATTCTAATAGCTTTTAAAAATTTGGAAAGATAGAAAAGATAAGTACTATTTTATACAAAGAGTTCATTATATATGCATGAGTTACTCAGATCATAATAAAGGTTCAATAAATACAACAAATCTAAAAAGCATTTAAGTTTAGATAAAATTTTTTGTGATCTGCAACTTCAAATACATAATTTTACATAATTGCAAAAATTTAGTTTATCGTTTTAAAAATAATGCCCAGACATTTCACCTTGGTCAATGAATTTATAATTTCTGCTGAACAATTTATGTTAATTTCATATGCAGGTAAATTTAATTTGCATGATATAATTAATGCAATTGATTTTGCCACATTTAAAGTTTATTTGCAGTAATCCATTTATAGATAGCCATTATTTTTTTAAATTATATCAATAATTTAAAGAATTACAGCTTTTTTTCAGAGTTTACATTAATATCAAGAACATAAACTACACACAATTGATAATTTGGATTAAATTTGAGAATTTACCTACATACAGTGAACCTTGAAACTTACACACCACAATGCCCACTATGCTTGTCACACACACATAACACTAATCACCTCTTTAAATGTAGTCAAGTACCAAAACAACAGAACATCACAAATCTGTAGAAAAAGCCTTTAAAAGCAGCAGAGGTAATCCAAGAGTGAGAATCTAGATTGGCTTTTTTAAGGGCTAAAAAGATGGCTACTCCAGATACCCATGAAGGAAGGGCAACAGCAACAAATTTGAGAATTTTGTCATTTTAAACAAAAAGAAAATTTTTACATCACCTTGCTGGAGACAATAAATTACAACTAAAAGAAAGGTTTTGTCATTAGAATATATCAGAAGCTTTAAACCATATATCTTCACAACTAAAGTTGTAAGGTGTTAGTTTCCCCAAAAGTTGAAATATTTTTGGAAACAAGCCATAACTACTCCAGCATTTACAAAAAAAATTTCATTTATAATAGGCTTAATATCTGGAAGGAAATCTATGGCAAATTTTTTTAATTTAGTATAGTTTGACCAATAATCTCCAGAAAATATACAAATGATTGTAATAGATTGTGGTTTAGCTTTTCTAGACTTCTATGGTGTGATCTACTATTAAAATGCAGAACAAGTTTATATTAATAAGAATAATAACAGTGACTATAATAATAAATTTTTGAAAAAATTGCTCTCTATCAAAACAATCTTATACAATCATCAAAATATGTATCAAAACAATCTTATACAATCATTTTGTGCCCCGGACCAGTGCCACCCCAAGCAGCTTGGGTTAAGCTCAACCACCTGCAGATTGGTGTTGGGCAATTCCATTCATCCATGCACAAATGGGGTCTTGCTCCTTCATTGAATTGCAAGTGTGGCGCCTCTGAGCAAACCACAGACCATGTACTAACAGCGTGCCCTATACATCAAGTACCACATGGAGCACAAGGTCTGACAGTTTTCAATGACGAAACTCGATGCTGGCTTAATAACACCACTTCCAGCATCTGATTGAGGCAGTGCAGCAGTCTGGGGTAGTAAAAGGATAAACCCTTGGTCCCAGTTCTGTTTGTGTCTGACCTGGAGTGGACACCCTTCAAACGATGATGACAACGATTGAAATATGACAGCAACAACTTGATGCAAATGGTTGCAAATATCTTGATTCTAATAATGTTAACACTTTAGCACACTCAGACAATTGGCGTAAATTATTAATTAAAGAAACATTATTAATACAAAATCAAAAACCATCACTAAACATTGATCAAAGTTTGGTCCCTTAATATTTATTTAACATGTAATTAAATTTGTATTTTTTTTTTCTTGTGACATAATAATGTTTTAAAGTTTTAAGTTTTGTTTTTAAAAAAAAACTATATTTTGCTTTGACAATAAGAAAAGTTAACTCTCAAAACGTCAGCTTGTAAATACAATGTTTTTAATTGCATTGGCTCTTTGCTTTTTGTTGAAATGCAACCAGTTTCTTCAAAAACTTAATTTTCTACACTTTCTTTGGTAATTCACAGCTGTTATGCTGTTGATGTAATGGTGAAAAATTTAACAAAAAATTTCTTACTTTAGTTTATAAAAAACTCACATTTTCTGTACAGTATACAAGCTGGGATTAATTTGGATCAAAAAAAGAGAAAAACTAATCTTTTTGGCACTCTTGTTCACGAAGCTCTTAAAATTTGTTCTCCTGAAAAGCTCTCAAGTGAAGTCAACAAAATAAAATTATCTTGCAACAGAATGGATATCAAAAAGTCATCACTTGTGGATCCACAGAAAAATTAAAAAGAAAATTTTAAATTTTTACTCATCCAAGCTATTCAGCCCAGGAAAGTGTCTGGTATATCTAAAATTACTTTTGATTGAAAATGTTTTCTTTAAATAAAAAAAACAAACAAAGTCAACAGTCAAGAATTGTATTGGATCAGTGTCAACAAGAATAATTTTCTCTACAAAAAAAATAAAGCATTCTTTTCAAAAGAATGTTTTACCTGTTCATCAGCAAAGCAATGTTGTATATAAGCATTCATACCACTGCAATAGGGTGTATGTAGGTAGAACATCTCAAAAACTGGAAGAACAAATTTGACAACATGTTATAAAATCAATTAGAAATCAAGTTAAACCTCAAAAAGATCTCACTAGATGTCAATGCAAATCCACCCAAAATGCACCCATAACAGATTTGGCCATTGGTCAACATTTGTTAAATTTGCACAGAAAAATTCAATATAACTGGTTCTCAGTTTTAGCTCCAGGACAATCATCTTTCATCTGGCAATGCTATAAGCCACCTTTGTAGAATCACTCAAGCTCTTTTTTTGTTGCCAGAAAGAACTTGTCCATGAACTGAAGCTTTCTCTCTTGCAATGCAAGTAGGGTGCAAGCAATTAAATACTCTCTTTCTTTAAACCAGTTAGAGACATCCTTAATTTTGATGTTTTTTTACCCTATATAAACCACCTTTTTCTTCTGACAAGAGTTGGCCGAAAAAATTTTAAAGAAAGTCTTTTTAAAGACTAACAAAATTGAAAAAATTAATGGATTCATCAATACCACTGGTCCTTTAAAGTTTTGTAAAACCAAGAAGTTATTCAATACATCATTGTACCTAAAAAATAGCATACTGGTGAAATTTTGAGAATTAACAGTATATCTATAAGTTGTAACAACTTGGATGATGGTAAAAAAGGTTTACGTGACTTTATGTGGTTCCATGCAACAATATGCAACTTTTAGCAACACCATGTTGCTCCATATGGTCTTAAGCAACTCTGTGTGGCTCCATGCAGCTTTGAACAACTTTATAAAAGGCTTCATAAAGATTCTATGAAAAGTCCAGCTCTATGGATCTTTAGAAAAATAGAAAAGGCTTCATGAGCTTCTGCAACATTTGTAGATGTAATGGCTCATTTCCACTACAAGGGTGGAATAAAACATTTTTTGTTTCTTTTATTGATCTTTTTTAAATATGTACTGGAATTTTGTTCCGGCTAGAAATGAAGATTCAGTTCTGGTTCTGGTACTGCCCAGAATGGAATTGATTCTGGCTGGAACTGAAGTGATTGTAGCCAATAGGACTAATTCATTTAGAAACATATCTACGTTTAGTTTACATGGTAAAATTGATGTAAACTGTCATTTACTGAGAGATAGAACCTGCTAAATTGCACTTATACACCTCTTAGTAATGGAAAGCCAGTCAAAGCCGCTTTGCTACTTCAATTTCAAAAGTTAATAAGAAGAAAATTGTCAGACAAATTACAACATTGACATATCAATATATATCAAATATATTAGGACAACCTTAAATCAGCTACAATGCACTATGGCTAAATACATAAATAAATTTATACATAAGAGTGTCATATGATTAAAAGCCATTAGCATTAATTGGAACTAATTCATTGTAGGAACTAAGGTCAGACGATAAGGGCACTTAACTCCATTGATCTGGCAACAACTTAAGGGCACGACTTCACCTAGTTATGAGCATTAATAGCACAGGCAAAACCTAACCTTACAGCAAATCATCAGCAACATTTTATTGCAATTTGGTCAATCTAGTATCAGTCTTGTCTACTAGCCTTTTCAAGTAAAGTGATCAGTGTATTCTACTCCTTACAAAGATAAAAGTCATAAAATAGCTGAACAGCCACAATATCATAAAAAGGAACTTTTTTATTGTACAACTTAAATGAATGTGTCTATAATATTTTTGGTTATGTTTCAAATAACCAATGCTCAACAAGAAGTACTCAAATAAATCGCTTTAATGTATACTTCAAACAAAACTGATTGCAAACTTTCTAGTTTAATATTTTTTGAAGTGGTCAATCATCTGAACTTCCAATACTATTATCAACTGACAATTTAACACATGTAAGCAGTTTCATGTATTATCAAGGTTAATACTGCATTTCTAAATAGTTCTGGTTCCAGCTGGATCTCATGTACCAATTCTGGCCAATTCCGGTTCCCGCTGAAATTGATTATTTGATTTCCGGCACATCTCTAATCTTTCTCAACTTAAAATCAAAGTGAGTGCTATGCAAAGTAAAAAATTCAATAAAGCAAACAAAGAATACTCCATTCCATGCTCACAGTGAAAAAAAACCTTAAATTTCAGATATAATTAAATATTACTTTGTTGAATATCTCTGAATGTGCAAAAGAAGAAGACAAAACTCAACGTAAAAATTAATGCTGATTTATTTAATCATATTGACTTGAAATTATTAAAAAATTAACTAAATAAAATCGACAAAAAATAGACACAAAATCTTAAAAATAATACAAGTGAAAGTTAATAATACAATTACAAAAGTCAATCTAAAATATCTACCAATCTGTTCGATTAAACTATGCATCTAAAAAAAATAATTGGGTTAAGCAGATAAACTCATGCAAACACAAATTATTTCTCACCTGATGGTGTAGTACCAAATATGCGAATAATAGGAACTTTATTAATTTTACTTTGTTTAAATTCTGAGTAAGTTGTGTCCAACTTTGGTATAGGCTTTACAACGCAACTATCAGCAGAAACAATTCTTATGGAAAAAAGGCTTTCATTAAACAACATACTTCTACTTAATGCAAAAAAAAATTTTTTTAATTAATCAAAGTTCAATTGGCCAAATATTTAATGTAGAAATTAAAACTAAAACTTAATTAATTCATAACAAAAAATCAAAAATTTAAAAATTTAAAAAAAATACTACAGGGCGTCAAGAAAGTTCCTGATCAATTTTTAAATTTAATGTAATTCAAAAACTTCAATGAATTATGAGAAGTTCTGTACGTCATTTTTCCACTTAATCCTCCTTTTCAATGTTTCAGATACACTTTTCAAATTTTTTTGGCTAAAATAATAATAAAATGAGTAAAAGAGCTGCAATCATTCAACTTCATCGTGCAGGACATTCAAATTCTAAAATTATGAAGTTGCTAAAAGCACCAAAATCGACTGTTCGCAATACAATCTTGCGCTTCCAAGAACTTGGAACCATGGAGGATCAGGATAGGAGTGGACGACCTCGATCCACTCGCACTCCAGCGAAGATCAAGGCCCTCAGGGAGAGAATTCGGAGGAACCCCAAACGATCCTTGAGGAAAACGGCTAAAGACATGAATATCAGCCATGAGTCTGTCAGAACAATTGTTGAACAGGATCTCAAAATGTCCCCGTACAAAATCAGGACAAGACAACTCCTAACTGACCTCCAGAAGTGGAAAAGAAAGGAGAGGGCCAAAATTCTGCTGAACCGTCTGAAGGGAGGCACGGAGAAAGGCAAAATCGTTTTTTCAGACGAAAAACTCTTCTCGGTGGAGGCGAAGTTCAACACCCAGAATGACAGGATTCTCGGAAAGTCGCCCAAGGACCTCCCTGATCATCTTCGATTCGTTTCACGCCGACAGAAACCCTTGTCTGTGATGGTATGGGGTGCGATCTCCATATCTTGGAAATCTCCCCTCATTTTTGTTAAAGAGGGGGTCAAAGTGAATACAGATTCGTATGTCAATGATATTTTAACCCCTGCCCTCGCATCGATGAAGGAAAAGTTCAAAAATAAGTCCTTCACCTTCCAACAAGACGGCGGGCGCACCTTCTCACACATCAAAGAAGACGCAGAAGTGGTGCGAAGAGCACTTTCCTTCATTCTGGACCAAAGATTTGTGGCCACCATCTTCGCCCGATCTCAATCCTATGGATTTCTGTGTGTGGGGTATTCTGGAAAAAGAAGCCTGTTCTTCACCCCATAACAATCTGGAGGATCTTCGAGCTTCCCTGAAACGAGCATGGGAGAAAATTCCTCAAGATGCCCTTCGTGCTGCTTGTCAGAATTTCCAACAGAGGCTCCAACATGTTATTGATACAGATGGGGGTCATTTTGAATAAACCAGATTTTTTTATGTTCATGGAGCTTTGTTCTATCACCACAATAAACCTTTTGTTGATTTAACCTTCTGTCATTAGCCCTATATAATTTTGTTTAGGATCGGGAACTTTCTTGACACCCTGTAACTCCATTTGGGTCCTGACTCTAAAAATACAAAGTAAAGCCTCAATGAAAGTCACAAGGCAAATGACACAACAGCTAATGTCATGATCACCAATGCTGTAAAGATTAAAAAACTGGTGCAAAATCAAAATTTGCAAACTCCCACTAAGATTGAAGGCATTGGTTGAAAAGATTACAAAAGCTGCTATAGTTTCTCTTAGGGTGTGCATTTTGAAGGATAGTGAACAAATAACCAGATTTAAAACTTAATCACAATTATAAAACAAAAAAATTCTATTAATATTAATTTTAGCATTCAAATAACACTGGTCAACCGAGCCATCAAGGGCACATTTCAGTGTTTGCTGATGCCAGTCCCAAGCCCAGATAAATGGAAAGGGTTGCAGCAGAAAGGGCATCAGGCATAAAACTTTTTGCTAGATTATACAAACGCGTTATGTTGATAAACCCATACCGGATCGATCATGGCTTGGGTTACCAACAACTGCCTCAGGTGTCACATGGCAGATCACCTGTGAAAATTATCCTACTGCTGGGCTTAGTAAAAACAAGAGGAGAAAGAGAGGAGGAAGGCGAGTGAAGAGGCAGCAGGAAATGTGAAAAGGGAGACACACACTCATAAGGGTTGGTACCTTAAATGTAGGAACAATGACTGGAAGGGGGAGAGAGCTGACAGATAGATGTACTGTGGATACAGGAAACAAAGTGGAAAGGTAGTAAAGCAAGAAACATTGGAGGTGGCTGCCAACTATTCTACAATGGAGTTCATGGAAGAAAAAATGGGATAGGAATAATGGTGAGGGAGGAGCTGGTTGAAAATGTCTTGGTGGTGAAGAGGATGTCAGACAGACTAATGGCCATAAAACTGGAGGTAAAAGGGTCAATACTAAACATAATAAGTGTGTATGCTCCACAGGTTAACCACAGCATGGAGGAGAAAAATGATTTTTGGCAAGACCTGGATGGGTTGATCAAAAGTGTATTAAAAGAGGAGAGGATAGCTCTTGGGGTAAACCTAAATGGACATGTGGGCAAAGGAAACATAGGGAATGTGAAATAATGGGGAGGTACAATGCTAGAACAAGAAATAAGGAAGGATCAATGGTTGTGGATTTTGTGAAGATGAATTTGGCAATTGTTAATACTTACTTCAAAAAGACAAACACAGGGTGACATATAAAAATGCTGGAAAAAGTACCCAAGTTGATTATGTGATATGCAGAAGGAGGGACCAGAAGGAAATGTGCAACTGTAAGGTAATGGTGAATGAGTGCATTGCAAAGCAGCACCATATAGTGGTATGCAAAATGGCCCTCATGGTGAAAAAGAAAAACGTAGAGAAAGTAAAGCCAAAGATAAGATGGTGGAAATTGAAGGAGACAAGCTGCCAAGAAGCATTTAGACAGAAGGTGACCATTATTTTGGGAGGCAAGAATGGGTAAACTGATGAGTGGGATAAAACAGTGAAAATGCTAAGAAAAACAGCTGAAACCGTGCTGGGAGTGACATTTGGGAAATAAAAAGGAGACAGGGAGACATGGTGGTGGAATGAAGAAGTACAAGAGAGCATAAAAGAAAAGAAAGAGGCAAAGAAAGCATGGGACAAAATAAGACATGAAAATAGTAAAAAGATCTGCAAAAAAAGAAGAGTAAGGCAAAGAAGGCAGTTGCAATGGCAAAGGGACGTCAGTATAACAATTTTTATGCTAGATTGAAAACAAAAGGTGAAAAGGAGTTGTACAGATTGACTAGGCAGAGAGACAGAGCAGGAAAAGATGTACAGCACATAAGGGTTATGAAGGATGAAAACAGTAACGTGATGGTAAGTTCAGAGGCAGTGTTAAAGGGATGGAGGGAGTACTTTGAGAAACTGATGAACAAGGAAAATGACAGAGAGCTTAGGACAGAGGAAGCAGAAGTGGTTAATGAAAAGGTAAATTGCATCAGTAGAGAAAAAGTGAAGAATGCACTAAGGAGGATCAGAAAAGGAAAAGCGGTTGGGTCAAATCCAGAGTTGCCAGTAGAAGTTTGGAAGTGCATGAAAGAGATGGGGATAGAGTTTTTAACCAAATTGTTCAACAGACTATTAATGGGTGAACGAATGCCAGAAGAATGGAGAAGGAGTGTGCTTATTCCAATCTATAAAAACAAAGGGAACACACAGTGCTGTGGAAGCTAGAGAAGAATAAAGCTGATAAGCCACACAATGAACATATGGGAAAGAATAATTGAAGCCAGGCTAAGGGATAGAATAGAGATCAGTAAACGGCAATACAGATTTATGCCAGGAAAGGAAACTACTGATGCCATGTTTGCCTAAAGAATGTTGATGGAAAAGTACAGGAAAGGTCAAAGAGAGATTTATTGTGTATTTGTGGACCTAGAGAAAGCTTACAACAGGGTTCCAGGGGAAGAGCTGTGGTACAGTATGAGAAAATCAGGAATAGCAGAAAAGTATGTGCAACTTGTACAGGATATGTACGAGGGAAGCGAAACAGTGATGAGGTGTGCAGTAGGAACTACAAAAAGTTTCAAAGTCAAGGTCGGACTGCACCAGGGATCAGTATTGGGTCCATTCCTGTTTGCTGTGATTATAAATAGGCTAATGGACAAAGTAAAGAAAGAACCACCATGGACAATACTGTTTGCTGATGATATTGTGATTTGCAAAAAGACCAGGAAAGCAGTAGAGAGGAGACTAAAATGCTGGAGATATGTGTTGGAAAGAAAAGGGATGAAAGTAAGTAAGTCAAAGACCAAATACCTGTGCGTAAATGGAGGAAATGACAACAAAACAGTGAAGATGGAGGATACAAAAGTGAAGAGTCGAGGAATCTAAGTATTTGGAAACAATGGTGCAAGAAAGTGGTAGCCTATTTGTGAGAGGGAAGTAAAGAGGAGAGTGCAGGTAGGATGAAATGGATGGAGAAAAGTATTGAGAGTAATCTGTGACAGGAGGTTACCAGCTAGAGTAAAAGGAAAAGCATACAGTTCAGTGATGCAACCAGCAATGGTGTATGGACTTGAGATGGTGGTGGTCACAAAGAAACAAGTAGGAGATGGAAGCTGCAGAGATGAAAATGTTGAGATTTGCTATGATATTGACATGAAAAGATAAAATTAGAAATGAGTACATCAGAGGTACAGTTAAGGTAGAATGATTAGGAATGAAGTTGAGACAGCAGGCTGAGGTGGCAAGGACATGTCATGAGGACAGACCAGGAGTATGTAAGAAGGTGATGGAAATGGAGTTACAGGGAAAGAGGAAAAGAGGGAGGCCAAAGAGAAGACTTTTAGTTGTAGTGAAGAAAGATCTGGGGAAAGTTGGCACAAGGGAAAAGGACATTGAAAACAAGATGCTTTGGAGGAACATCATACACTCTGGCTACCCCTGATCAAAGGGAAAGGCTGAATGAAGACCAACAAATAATTCTAAACAAAGATTCCTATGGGCGTTTCTAGGCTATTTTTGATACTGATTCCAAAAATGTTTTCACTTTTTCTCTAGCACATCACATTTTTAAGATATTTTTGTTTTTTATCACTTTAAATTAATTTTTGTTAATAACAGTTTTATAGAACATTTATTTAAGTCATATAATAACATTTTTAAGTGTAAAACAATGTAAATGAAAGCACTGAGCAGCATTGAAAGAAAGGAAGTAAATAATTTTGCAAGTTATTGTTTAAGTAGAGTATATGAAAAATGTTTGAGCATAGGTTGGTGCAAAGAAGGGAATAATATTAACAATGCATGGCAACATGTTATATTTATTTATTTCTACAGGTGTAAAATAGGTAGGCCTAAAATTTCCAAATATATCCATAATGCCTAGAAAGTGCTTAAACCATCCAGATCAGTTTTGCCTTGTTTGTGGAAAGTTTATAAGCAAAGAACAACAAAGGAATATCACTTATGATAACAAGATGTAAATGATTATAAATTTATATGATATATATTATCACCTAAATGGTTGCCCAGTAGGTGACCAAGAGAAGAACTGGGCACCTCATAAAATATGCAAGAAATGTTGTTTAGGCTTGCACAACTGGTTAAATAACAGATCTTCTTCTATGCTACTTGTTGTCCCAATGATTTCATGTGAACCCAAAGATCACGGTCAAGATTGTTATTTTTTGTCTATTTTTTGTTATAAAAAGGGGTCTTTTATGCCAGACTTTATGGTATGTGTCCAAATAAAACAAATAATAACATTTTAACAAATCTGACCAAGTTTAATAAAAAAAATGGATAAAACTTTGGTAAATAAAAGCATACTAAGCTACACCTCATTTTATCCCAAACTTATTATTTTTTGTGTTTAAACAGATTGAGTCACTTATTTTGGGGTCCAACTCTAGTCGAACTCCATTGATTTAAACTCCAATTCAGATCTGACTCCAAGTATTTTTGTGACTCATGATCTGACTCCAATCCAACTCTTTGTTAATAAAATTGCATATATATATATACTACAAACAAATGTTACAACAATAAGCAAATTAGTTGCAACTTTCTAGTTAATCAACCATGAAATAGCAGAATATACCATACCAATTAAATGAAACCAATCAGTGATAATAATATTTAAATAGCTCAACGTACAAAATTTTATCTTGCCAATACATAATAAATATTATTTCCTTACAAATTATAAGTATCAGTACCTGTACCATATCAATTAATAAAAAATTGGCTGAAAAATAATTTTAAGTAATCCTCATTTTCTTTCCATTTATAAAGAGTAAGTAGAGTTCACATGTAATCATAAGACAATGCACACAATTTCTGTCATTCGAATAAAAAGCCTACATGCTTCTCACTGCAAGTTATCCAAGAAGTCAATTATTAGATAAAATGTTTGATTATCAATTATTTGCTGGATTTGAATACTGATTTAAGATTATATAACCAAAAAGCAACTATAATTTTTGAAAACCTTCTGTATTTACTAAGCTACATATGAAAAAAATTAAAATGTCAAAATGTGTATATAAAAAATAAAAAAAATAAAAAAAAACCTTACATAAAAATAAGTGTATCCATATTTTAAGACATTTCTATTATACTTAATTATTAATAATTAAAGCTTTGTGGCAGTAAGCCTACATCAAAAGAGATTATTTGCTTTAAAAAATTATTGAGCACTTTATTAGCAACATAACATAATATATTATATACCACCATATATATAAGTTGATGGATCAAACTTAAAATCATCAATAGTCCTCAACAAATACACTTAAATATAATTGAATTTTAAAGTACCATTAAAATTAATAACCACATTAACTTGTTTAGCATTCAGCTAATTAAATGGTAAAATAAAAATTAAAATACACCTTTCTAAATTGCTTTTCTAAAACCATTTCATTTTATCTTTATCCTCCTGACTTGTACAAAAAAGATGAAGATGCTATATTAAGGCAAGCAATTACCCTGACCTGCTTCTAGAGATGCCAATATAGTGCTGTCTAGTTTAAATTTTTATTTGTTTTTTTTAGTTTTTTAGAAATGTGCCTATAATTTAGAACTGCTTGCTAAGACTTCTGGCACAAATGGGATTTAAACTAAAACTATGTCAATCACAATCATGGGCTTTTTATCACTTGACCATATTTTTTGTTATTAATTTATCATTTGACAAACTAAAGATCAAACAAGTTGTTATTGGTATGGTTTTTAGTATACTTTATAATTTAATACAAATAAAATCTATATGTGTTAGAGTTTTTCTTGCTTTATTTTATAATATAAATTACCCTATGTTACTCTTTAACTACAATTACAACAAACTTCTTAAAAGAATAAATACATGTTAAAAAATTAAAGTTTTTGGTTCTTGCATCACTATCACACTGCTTAGTAAGATAAGGTGAAATGAAACTATTAAGCGAATACTACCAAAATGTTAAATATTAAAACCATGACAACTTGGTTTTATTGTAGCCTCATGGCGTAAATTTGTAATTAAAGGTAAAATAAAACTAAAAATCATATATACTAAAAACCAACAAACCATGTAACTTGCTTCATCGCAGCAAATGTGACCTACCCAGGTGTGCTTTAACTTTAAAACTGTTAAACCTATAACTCAGTCCTACTTAATAATGTGTTGATTACAATTTTATCTTTCTACTTGCAGATAATTTTTTGATTTTACTCAGTTATTATAAAAAATTGTAAACTTTGATTAAGCGAAGTAGAACAAAGTCAAACTTTACGTTTTTTTAGGCCTACTGGAAAAATTTAAGACTGTTAATCCTGAAGCCATTTAACAAAAGTCAGGATAATCGAGATCTTTTTTTTTGCATTAAAAGTATTATAAAGACGCTTAAAGCTAGTTACAAATCTGCTTCCAAAAAACTTTTCTGCCATAACCCAGCCCCATCGGTCGAGAATATTTCAATGCGACTTTGATATCAATATAACCACATCAATTATCTTTCGCAAAGTTTATTATTTGCCTAGCCGACTTTATAAGGTTTTTAATTTTGGGGAATCCCCAAATCTTACAAAGTTAGTAACTATTTAATGGCATAAGGATAAGCCAAGACATATCTACACTTTTAGCGTATCTTCAAACTTGGAGGTTATCAGACTAACACAGTGACTGCAGCTTTTCACTTAAATAATCTAGAGGCCAAACATGAGCAAAAAGTCTACAAAAACGATAGACTTTTTACCTTTCTATCCTAACTCTACTTATCTTGGGGTAAAACTGGACAGATCGCTCATGTTTCGTCACCACCTAATTGGCATTGCGCGAAAGACTATCCTCGCGCGTTACACGGCTGAAACAACTTGTAGGCTCAGGATGGGGTGCTGGTTCCAAAACACTACCCACAGCCGCCTTATCTCTGGTCTACTTAACAGCTGAGAACTGCGCACCAGTCTGGTGTCGCAGCGCTCACACTGACCTTCTAGACAGTGTCTTGATTGACACCTTGCGCATAGTCACTAAATGAAATAAAAGATACTGATACTGATATTGATGCCTGCGTCCCACTTCACTTACTCATATTTCCAGGCAACCAGCCACCTGGGTTTCGCCAACTGTGAGCGCCACTCCCTTTGGCTTACTGTGGATCTCTGGACCTTGTGTTAAAATCATAAAAAAAAAATAAAAAAATAAAATAAAACTCACACTGTAATTCAAAAAGTTAATTAACTGTATAGAAGTCTTTTTTGAAATCTCTCAATTAATTCTATTGTTTGCAGTCACTACCTTTTGGGCGGACCACGTGCAGTGATCCCAATGAAATCTGATTGGTTCACTAGCGAGCACATTATAAATTGAGATGTTGGTAAATTTATATCCTTTCAGTCGTTGGTGATCCAGTGATTCGGTGATTTGGTTTAGTTTTTTAGTTTGAAGAGTGAGTTTGTAGATCGCAAGCGAAACTTGGGAAAATTTCGTTTTGCGATTGCATCGTTGGCTGCATCGTTGGCTGTATCGTTGGCTGCATCGTTGGCTGCATCGTTGAGTGCATTGTTAGCTGCACCGTTTGGGCTGTACTGTCGAGTAAATAATTGTGGTCGTTGGCTTTCGGAAGCCTGTTATAATTTCATATATCGAAATTTCAACTTTAATGTATATTATAAAACCATAAGAAGTGCCAGCGGTGTGATTGGGGAGGGCTTATATAGCTTCCCTATAGTTGAAGAATTTGAAGCCAAGAAGAGAGGGATTCGCTGTGCGGTCTACTGTAAGCTTTTGAAATTAACACCCTGATCATATCTTGTATGGTCTTTTAAGTGGGTTCTCAGAAGCTCGCCAAGAGAGATTAAGATCTAGACGCCCACTTGTGACAGCTGCGCGGAATTTTTTAAACAACCTTGCCGGACGTGGCATCCGCGCTTCTGAGTGGACAAGCTATAAATGGAACGCGGAGTATTGTGAGTTTTCATCCAGGCTCCGTGTTTTTATACCCAAGACCAGTGCCATGCCTGTTGAAGTGAGCTTGCCCGGCATACCATGGGTTAAGCTCAATCGCCTGCTGTTATAGGCCAAATACATTGATTTTATTTACAACAAAAAAGAAAAGCATTTTATACAATACACAAACCGAATGCCAGACAAAGACATAGCTAACTAATGTGATACTTTAAGTTTACCACGATTGGTGTATTTAGGATGACGGATCCACTCCGTCAACATCTCCCCATTTTTAGAGAAGGCATTACTATCCATAAACGAAGATTAAGTATTGGTCCCGTAGCATTTACATTCACACATAATAAATGTTTACATTACGTAATCATCAAACCATCGAGGGGCTCGACGTTCGCGAGGTTGACGATTCTGAGCAGTGGCGAGATTGGTGTCAAAATTATTGTCAATGTTAACATTACAAAATATTGGGTGGATAATGTCGAGGTCATTGTTAGCGAAATCGTTACTTTTGTCAATACGTAAATGCACACGATTACGTCGATAACAAACACCAGAAAGAGATTTTGCTGTGTATGTGCGGGAATTAAAGTTTATCAGTGATAATACCGCGTTCCCATCCCTCTTTTGCAGGACTTTGAAAAAGAACATGCTGATGTACATGTAGGGGACTAAAGTTTGGACGTGTTTATTATATGCGTGCTTTGCCGATGTGCGTCATCTTTTGCGGCGTGCATCATTAAAATTTGAGCACTTGGGATTACGTGTAGGAATTACAGAACGCGTTGCATGACCAAAGAGTATTTGGGCGGAGCTATCTGAATATCCTGTTGATGTGTGTTGCGCAATTCAAGCAATGCTAACCATTGGTCCTGACGTCCGGAGGCTGTTCGCTGTAACATACCCTTAAAAATTTTCACGTGGGCTTCTGCTTTTCCATTACTTTGTTGATGGCCTGGTGATGACATGCAATGTGATATAGCCCATTTAGTACAAAATACGCAAAATTCGTCAGACGTAAATTGGCTTTCCGAATCTGAAACAATACACTTGGGAATGCCATAGCGCACAAAATGTCGCTTCATAGTTATGATAGCTTGTTTAGCAGTAAGTGACGGCAAAACATCAATTTTCAGCAAAATTCGAAAAATAATTAGCAGTAACTAAATAATGTTTACGATCGTACTCAAAGATATCGACATTAACTTTTTCAAATGATAATAATCCTTCGTTGTGAAATAAAAGTGTATTAGGAGTACAAGATGGTTGCGTTTGCTGACATATGTTACAATTATTTGCTAGCTGTTTTATTTCAGCAGACATGCCTAGACAAAAAATTGTGTCATGCGCTTTACGTAGCAAACTGTCATATCCCAAATAAACAGAGTGGAGTTGTTGTTTGACTTTGGCTTGTAAACTCTAAGGGATAAAAATGCGTTCTCGCTTTAAAATAACATCGTTTTCATGCGTGACTGTGTCTCGTAACGAAAAATACGGCTTTATGAATTCAGGCACTTGTTTCTTGGAATTAGGCCACCCTTGTTTTATGGTTTTCAAGAGTAAAATAGATTCTGGTTCGTTCAATATAGCTTGCTTGACTCCGGGCAGTCGTTCATCCGGAATTTCTTCCAAAACATTAACAATAAAAATACGCGAAAACGAGATTGAGCATCATCAATATTCGGCGAGATAGCACGACTTAATGTATTAGCGATCACAAGAGTATTATCAGGTACATATTTGAATGAGATTTCATAGCGGTTTATACGCATTATTAAAGTTTGCAAACGTTTGGGCAATTGACTCAGGGCCGTCACAAACACAGGGCGGTGCGTACACCTATGGCCGCACCGTCACAATTAACAAAATCAACAATGTTCTAAGCCATATACAACTGCTAAAATTTCTTTTTCGATTTGTGTCCAGTTATGTTCTGACGGTGTCAAAGAACGAGAAGTATACTCGATAAGGGTGCCTTGCGAATGGTTCTTTTGACCTACGGCAGAATTTTTCCGTCCAAAAAAATATCCCGGTAAACCGATAAAAACCGGAATATTTCTAGCCGGTAATATCCTGGTAAAAGCTTGTAAAAGCATGGGTATTATGGCCGTTTTTCTGACATATTTTTTTTAAAACAGTGTCCTGGTGTAACGTGATATACCGGGATTTACCGGGACCTAATATTTGAATAGGAGATCATGCTGGAAAACGGCAAATTACTGGGATAGATTACTGTACCGGTATACCGTAAAAAACCGGGAATAAATATTGGAATGGAAATCATGCTGGTAAACCGTAAATTACTAGGATGGATTACTATATCGGTATACCATAAAAAACCAAGAATAAATGTTAGAATGAAAATTATGTCGATAAACCGTAAATTACTAGGATGGGCTATTTATACCGGTATAACGTCAAAAATCGGGATTACATTTTACAATGAAGATGATGCCGGTAAACCGCAAATTACTAATTAATTAAATTACTAATTGCTTATTAATAAAATTAATTAATATAAGGTTAAACCGTTAAATATCGGGAAAAACCATTAAGATAAAAATGATGCCGGTAATCGTAAATTACTGGGATAAATTATTGCCACACTGGTAAACCGCTAAATATCGTGGTCAAATATTAAAATGATGCTGGTGAACCGCAAATTATTGGGATTAATTATCACACCCCTATAACATGAAAAACCTCGACCAAATACATAGACAAAAATGGTGTTGGTCAACCATAAATTACTAGGATGGATTATTACTACACAGGTATACCGCGAAATACAGCGACCAAATATTAAGACATAAATGATGCTGGTAAACCATAAATTACTAGGATGGATTATAATTACTGATTTGATCTAATCTATTTTCTTTCTAATGACTAAGCTACGTTGTCCAATTGACGAGAACGCTCAATCGAAGTTCGGTTTGAAATATATTGAAGCGCCATTTCGTAATTCTAAACAAAAGTCATAAAACGTAAAAAACACGACAATGATGAATTTAAAATTACCAACTTACGAAAATTGTTTCCAACGCAGCCCCAAATTTAGATTAGAACAAATAATAACTAACAATTCTGAAACGGCAAAAAAAATTATCACTAGATTCAACAACCACTATGACTTCAAAAGCTGCTTTTTTTGATTGAGCTTGTAGAGAAAAGAACAACTTGAGAAGATGCGATTTAGATAGAAACAAGCAAACCAAGTGCACGTTTGAATCTTTGCAAATTTGTTAAATCTGAACCAAATCAACTACATTGGTATATTTCGAAATATCGGGACCAAATATTACAATAAAAATGATGACTAGGATGGACTATTACTACACAGATATACCGCAAAATACAAGGATCAAATATTAAGACATAAATGATGCTAGTAAACCATAAATTACTAGGATGGATTATTACTACATCGGTATACCTCGAAATACCGGGACAAAATATTACAAAATGATGCCGGTAAACTGCGAATTTTTAGGATAGATTATTACACCCGTATACTGCAAAATACTGGGACCGAATATTAAAATAAAAATGATGCTCCGCAAATTATTAGGATGAATTATTACACTGGTATACCGTAAATCACCAGGACTAAAACTACAATAAAACCATTCTGGTAAACTGCAAATTACTAGGATAAATTATTATCTCAAGGGTAAATTGTGAAACACCGGGACAAAACATTAGAATAAAAAGAACCATTCGAAAAATACTAGGATGAATTATTGTTACACTGATGTACTACGAAATAGTGGGACAAAATTTTACAATAAAAAATATCCCGTTTAATTGCAAGTTACAAGGGTAAATTGTCACACTGTTATACCGTAAAAAAATATTTCTATGAAAATGCAGTAAACTGTGATTTACCCCGTATATTATTACAATTAATTGTGGTTAAAAACGCCGTTTTGATAGAGACTGCGATGGTCATGGCCTTGCCTTAACTAGGGGAAGTGTGGGACCCATGGAATGGTGGGACCCATGGAACACCGGATTTATTTGAAACGGAGTTTTTGAAATTTTTGCATTTGGAAACACACTTTTGTAAGACATGCTGATTCCAAAATTAAAATTTGTGAAACTGCTGGTTTAGAAGGCAGTAAAGCTGTTTTTGATTTTTGGGGTAAAAAATGTCCTTTTTGGGTTAATTTTTGTAAGAATTTTATAATTTCTTAAAGTTACTAAAACTATTAGTGTTGAAAGCTTCTTTGTGGTACAGAATTTTAACATCGCTTTAAACATTAAAGCTTTATAAAATCGACTTTGTTTAAAGCGCAATTAGTGTTGGTTTTTTTGAAAAGACTACTTATCCAGCTATCAGTTGATCAAAAGCTTTGGTTGTCAAAGTGTAGTGTGTATGACTAAAAGCTATTTTCCATTAATTATAACTATGTGGGACCTTTGGAACATGGCGTTCCATAGGTCCCTTGTATTTCAGGTCATGCCTACATTTAAATCTAGATTATCAAATAAGGGTTTATTTAGTGAAGAAGACCTAAATAAAGCTTTGAAAAATGTTCTTACTAATGAACTAAGTTTCAGAAAAGCTTCGAAAGTTTACGAAAACTTTGCACCGTTATAAGAAAAAGATGCATCTAGGAAACACTGAAGTTAAGAAAATGTCTATGACTACAACTCAAGTAAGTAAATTTTTGTTGGGCTAAGTTTTATGCTTCTAACCTAGGCCTATACTGACAAAGAGGCTAACAGATTTTTTCAGTGAGGCTAATGGTTTGATCTACTGTAAGCCTAATTAAGATTTAAGAATGAAATATAACCTAATGAAAAACTAGGTTATTAAATAAGGAATTTAATAACCTAATTTAATACCTTATTTAAAAACCTAGTTAGTTTTTAATAACCTAACTAGGTTATTAAATAAGGAATTTATTAACCTAGTTTTTCATATCCAGTTAATAGGCTAATTACTGTTTGTATTTTTATAGATTTTTACAGAAGATGAAGAACATGCATTAAAGGATTACATCATTAAATTTTCAAAGCTGTTTTATGGCCTTGACAAAATTAAAGTTAAAAAACTTGCTTATGAATATGCAAAAATAAAAAATAAAAAAATTCCTAATTCATGGAATGAAAAAAATTGCTGGAAAAGATTGGCTAAAAGGCTTTCGTAAGCGAATGGGAGATTTAAGTTTGAGAAAACCTGAAAGTACAAGCCTTGCCAGAGCCATGGCATTCAATCCTTTTAATGTTTATATTTTTTTTGACAACCTCAAAAGCATTCTTAGCAACTCAAACATCCCTCCAACCAGAATTTGGAATCTTCATGAGACTGGAATTAACACAGTTCCCAATTCCAGGCATATTTTATGTAGAACTGGTACCAAGCAAATTGGCCAAATAAAATCAGGGGAACGTGGTTTAAACATTACGATGTGTTGCTGTGTCAGTGCTATTGAAATGGGTGATGAAATTTAACGTTGGTAAACGGTTATGTGGGGTGATGAAATTTAACGTTGATTTATCATATATGTAATTTTTTTGTGTGTGCATGTTTCTTTATGTATATTTTTGTGTTTATTTGAAGTTAATGTGAAAAAACAACGTTTGATAGCTTTGTAAGAAGTGTTCCATAGGTCCCAGACGGTGTTCCAGAACGAAATGTAAAAATTTAATAATTGCTTGTTACTTGGCAACCAATTACCACACAGCTAAACCATTTTATCCCAATGCAGAGCTACCTAATCACAACATGCAGACCAATTACCAAGCAATTTTTAGTTAAAATATAAAAGTTATAACTGTTTAAAAAAAATCGTTCCATAGGTCCCAAACTTCCCCTATACTACAAGAATATTGGCCCAGATGGTAGGTGCTTTCTCGCAGCCTGGGCATTGGTGTTAAAAATGACAGACCGAAACCGAACCTACCAAAACGAAAGGGTATCCACTCATTCCGATGTTCAGTGTGGGTCTGCTAGTCGGCAAACGTCCTTTTCAGGACGGGGCAGTGCCAGGATAAAACTGCCCTTTTCAGGGCACATTGCCAACAAGTTCCAAAGACCCACTATTCTTCAGCTGAACATCGAAAGCCTCACTGCAAGCAAGATGAACGTTCTTCATCACCTCGGCTATGCAGTCTGAGGCACTCGTCATCCTACTACAGGAGACCCATTGCACTAATCCAGAGAAGTTGGTACTTTCGAACTACCAATTAGCTGGGTCTTCTTTAAGCAGGAAGCATGGCCTTGCCACGTTTGTCCACGAGCGACTGAGATACACGCTTTTGGACCAATCTCCACTGACATCGGAGATCGAGTGGCTGTGTGTGGACGTTGATGGCTATAAAATAGTCAACGTCTACAAACCACCGCCAACGCGATTGCGAACCCTGGATCTCCCAGTGTTTCCTCACCCCTGTCTTTACGCTGGCGATTTTAACTGTCGTTATGCTGACTGGGGTTACGATGACAACAGTCTGGACGGTGAGTGCTTGGCTGGCTAGGCAAGAATTGTCTTGCCCTCCTATATAATGCCAAGGACGCTGCCAGTTTTTATTCCGGCCGCTGGAACACTGGCACCAATCCGGATCTAGCTTTCGCCAGCGTAGGTCCAAACAGTCGCTTACCGGATAGACGTGTTCTTGAAAAGTTCTCCAGGTCACAACATTGACCTTCGCTTATTACACCACCAAGGTTTGCTATGGCAGTGCCAAGCATACCTGTTAAGCAATGGAACTTCCGCAAGGCCAAATGGAGTCACTACATTGCTTTGACCAATAAATTCGCAAAGACTTTGTTGCCGCCTGATACACTTGATGTGGATGCGGCTTACCAGGACTTCTCTAACACCATTTAGAAAGCAGCCAAAAAGACTATCCCACGCGGGTATCGAAATAACTATATTCCGTGTTGGAATGCAGAGTGTGAATCCCTTTATAAAACCTTTCTGCAGTCTCCTCAGGGAGACGACTCAAGTTTGGCTGCTACAGCACTGCTTGCCAAGCTTGACAGAAAGCGGAGGAATTGATGGTCCGAAGCAGTTCGGAGCATTGATTTCTCACACTCTAGTCGAAAAACGTGGAGTATTTTGAACAACCTTATTGGTAGGTCACGACACTCTCCTCGTCACTGTCCCGTTTCAGCCGATGCTATTGCATCTCAATTGGTTAGAAATGGGAAATACGAGGCTGTTGACCGCAAGTCATCTCGACTTGTCTATCAAGAAGTGTCTGACCTTTGGAGGGCCACAACACCAGACGCAGTAAATATCTCTGACACTTTCTCACAGAGAGAATTACTGCTGCCCTCCAACATTCAAAACCAGGTAAAGCTCCGCGCCCTGATTTCAGTTGCGCAGAACTTATATTCCATGCTGGAGCTGCTTTGAAGTCCTGGTTACGTGACTTTCCTTCTTCCTGCTTGCGCCGACTCAAAATTCCCAAGATCTGGAGAAGAGCGCTTGTAGTCCGATCCCAAAACCAACAAAGCCCGTGTGGGAGCCAAAGAGTTATCGACCGATATCTCTGCTCTGTGTCTCCTACAAGATCCTCGAGAGGCTTATCTACGCCCGTGTTGAGACATTAATCGATCCACTGCTCCCTAAAGAGCAGGCTGGGTTCCGACGCGGAAAGTCAACCGTAGATCAAGTTGTTCAGCTAACCCAGAACATCGAGGATTCTTTCGAGGCTAGAAAGAAGGCCGGTTCCGTATTTGTCAATCTGACAGCTGCTTATGACACTGTCTGGCACCGTGGCCTTACCTGCAAGCTGCTAAGACTACTTCCAGATAAGCACATGGTCAGAATGATTTTGGAGCTTGTCCAAAATCGAAGTTTCACCCTTACCACCGGTGACAGCAAGCAAAGCAGGCTATACCGTCTTAAAAACGGCGTTCCTCAGTGATCAGTCTTGGCTCCCCTCCTATTTAACATCTATACGTACAATTTTCTTTCTATGATTTCCAGAAAGTTGCTTATGCTGATGATTTAGCATTGTTGCACTCTTCTGGAAACTGGAAGGACTTGGAAGGAACTTTAAGCCAAGACATGTCCACACTTTCAGCGTATCTCCAGACTTGGAAATTGAAGCTCAGTCACACTAAGACGGTGATGGCAGCCTTTCACTTAAATAACCGAGAGGCCAAACGTGAGTTAAAGGTCTACAACAACGGTAGACTTTTACCATTCTGTCCAACCCCTACTTATCTTGGAGTAAAACTGGACAGATTGCTCACGTTTCGTCACCATTTAGTGGCATTGCGCAAAAAAATATCCTCGCGCGTCACACTGCTGAGGCGACTCGTGGGCTCGGGATGGGGTGCTGGTGCTAAAACACTACGCATAGACACCTTATCTCTAGTCTACTCAACAGCTGAGTACTGTGTGCCGGTTTGGTGTTGCAGTGCTCACACTTGCCTCATCGACAGTGTCTTGAATGATGGCTTGCGCATAGTCACTGGATGCCTGCGTCCCACTCCAAAGGACCACTACCTATATTCTCAGGCATCCAGCCAGGTGAGCTTCGCCGACTGGAAGCGACACTCTCCTTGGCTCACCGTGGATCTCTGGACCCCGATCATATCTTGTATGGTCTTTTAAGTAGGTCCTCAGATACTCGCCAAGTGAGACTAAGATCCAGACGCCCGTTTGTGCCAGCTGCGCGGAGTCTTTTGGACAATCTTGCCAGACTTGGCATCCGCGCTTCTGAATGGACAAATCACAAATGGAACACGGAATATTGTGAAAATGCTTCCAGGTTCCGTGTTTTTGTGCCCGGGACCGGTGCCAGGCCTGTTAGGATGGGCTTACCCCGAGCAGCTTGGGTTAAGCTTAACCGCCTGCGGACTGGTGTTGGGCGATTCTATTCGTCCATGCACAAATGGGGTCTCTCTCCTTCACCGAATTGCAAGTGTGGCGCCTCTGAACAAACCGCAGATCATGTTCTAACAGCGTGCCCTATACATCGGGCACCACATGGAGCACGAGGTCTGACGGTTTTGGATGACGAAACTCGATGCTGGCTTAATAACACCACTGCCAGCATCTGATTGAGGCAGTGCAGCAGTCTGGGGTAGTAAAAGGATAAACCCTCGGCCCCAGTCCTGTTTGTATCTGACCTGGAGTGGATACCGATCAAACGATGACGACGACGACAACAATATTTTGTAAAAATGTCAGTGCAATCACGGAAATATCAGCACAAAGTAATCAATATAAAAAACATTTATTTAATATTTTGACACAGTTTTCTCGCATTTGATATTTTTGTACGATACATATTATTGAAACCTGCGTTTCAAGAAATAACTCTTTTTTTCTATCACTCTTTAAATATACAGCTAGAACAGGGAAGAGTTCTCTCACGTATTCTGCACAAGCGAAAAACAAAAGATTACGACTTTGAAATTATGCCTATAATAGTTTTTATACCACTAATTGCGCTTAATTTTTTTCTCGTCCAAGGGTGGCCGATTTCCTTGGCTCTGTTTCTCACGCATCAAACAACTGTTGGCGAGATGATCTATGTAAAGAAAAAGAAAAAAGTGTAATTATTTAAGGTGAGCTTAAACAGCAGTAGGTAATCAGAGAAAATTTTAGCTTTGAGAGGAATGATAAAATTAAATCCGTATGGTTATCCTTGCAGTAAAAAACATGCAAGAGTTGCAAAGCCTGGAAGTGTACGCTTTAAGGCCTAAGCTACACGCCCTAGGCGTTAATGCTACTTTTATGTCAAATAAACAATGCAAATTACAACATCAAATATGCTATTCCTTTTTCGGAAACCCAATACACGGCCACAAGTGTTTAAAAAATCAACAAATTGGTAAAGATCACTTGACGTGCCTTAAATTGTTAATTTAGTGTTAAAAATTTACCGACATCAAAGCTTAATTTACATTAAAACAATGCATTTCTACAGCATCTTTTTTTACCGTAACTTGAAAAGTATTTAGTTAATGTTTGGAATTTATGAACAAAATCATAGTATTGCGTATACTCTATAAAAATGTTTTTTCTAAATAATTTAAAGATAAACAAAAAGGAAAAGTAAAAATAGTTTACCTGGGTATGGAGAAAAACCAACTTCCAAAAGATCATTGACAAGTTTTGAAGCTGTGATTACAGCGAGATAACATTGTAGCTGACACTACTACATTCCCTTTACGATCTAATATTTCGAATGTAAAAAAGGAAGTTTACGATAACAATCAATACACTGTAGTAGTTGCAACTACAAACGTTTTTTTAGTTCCAATGGTTCTCGGAAGCACAATCGTGTGACGTCACAAATCAACTTGGGAAGTGCCGAAGGCAGACCATTATAGGGTGGTCCGGGGGCATGCCCCGGGAAAATTTAGCAAAATTACACTTAAAAATTCTGGAAGCAAGTTTAGTATAATGCTTTACGAGACTTACTAGAAGAATGAAATCGTAAAATGAAAATTAAGCATAAAACAAAGTCAATTTATTTTAAATTAAGGCGACGGTTCCCTTTCGCAAATTGGTCAATCACTTGATTATAATCAAGTTTAATGTCGTTGTTTATATACAAAAGAGAAGTGACGAATATTCAAAGGTTGGGAGCCCGAGGCAAGGATTCCCAAAAATTGGTGTTTCCTAAAAGAAAAAAGGCTTTGATATCGTATTTTCCCTTTTTTTCCCAAAATCATCGTGATCTCTAAAAAAAAGGTCTTCACTTCCAATTGATCTCGTATTTTGGTATTTTTCTCCCAAAATAGTACAATAACGTAGCTTACTACAAAGATGACAGGTTTGCAGTTTTACGGGCGTACGAAGTTATGACATCATAATAAGCATTTTATTATATCTAAACAAATCTATTCTGGTCGGCACGCATAAACAGTTTTATTTTAACTATTTTTTTTAGTTCTAACAGTTTGTTTCGTCTATAGGGCTTGTCAGAATGCAATCAAATATTTTAAAAACAAATACAAAAAGGAAGGCTTAACAAAGTGATAAAAAGTCGGCAAAAAAAACTTAAAACAAAAAAAAAATTACGGCAATACGGCAGTGATTAAAATTATCAAGAATCAAAACAGAAGATTAGATCAAGCCAAATAGCAAAGCTTACAGAATAGTATATATAAAGGCGGTTACAAATCGTGTTTGATTAAATTTCAATATGTAAAGTTTTTTCCTTGGTTACGCTAAAGTTTCCAAATAACGAACGAATTTATTGGAACAAACAGAGCGCCCTAAAAATGCTTTTAAAAAAATTAAGATTTTTATGCGTTCTATTATTCTATTGTACAAGTCTGATTGAATTTTTGTATCTTTTGTTTCGACTTGTTCCCGTTGTATTGTTAAACATTTTCTCGTACCGGTAATCAGTGTTCTTCAGAAGTTGTTAATTTCACAGCTGCGATTAATGCAACGGAATTATTCTAAGTTTTCACATGCGTGTGAATTTTGTGACATCACAAATAATGGTGTTTATGGTCAGCACGTAGGTAACAAATAAGCATAGCGACTTCACATTCACACAACAATAATTTTGTTCAGTTATATTATGAAAAGATTAAATACACATTTATCCCGCCGAATTTCGCCGTTTATCTGTACCCACATTCTAGAATTATTAATCATGATATTAGCCATAATAAATTCAAATTTGGAAACAATAGCGTAAGCAATGGAAAAAAACTTTACACATTAAAATTTAATTTAAATAAATTGTAACCGCTTTAACTTTTTAATCACTGCCGTAATTTTCTTTTTGTTTTAAGTTCTTCTGCCGACTTTTTATCGCTTTGTTAAACTTTACTTTTTGTATTTGTTTTTAAAATTTTTAATTGGTTTTTGACGAGCCCTATAGACGAAACAAACTGTTAGAACTAAAAAAAAATAATTAAAATAAAATTGTTTATGCGTGCCGACCAGATTGGTTTAAATATAGTAAAATGCTTATTATGACGTCATAACTTTGTACGTCCGTAAAACTGCAAACCTGTCATCTTTGTAGTAAGCTACATTATTGTACTTTTTTGTAAAAGATATATGTTAAACGACCGTGATTCGAAAATTTAACTATTGAAGTACCTTTTTTAATTTAAATATTCGAAATTAAGCTATTGTAAATTCAAATACTGTAGACCAGGGATCTCCAACACGCGGCCCGCGAGACAATTTCATGCGGCCCGCGCCGTGGTTAAAAAACAAAAACGCATTATTTTATTTATCGCATCAACGATTTGCAACATTGAAATAGTAAGCATAAGCCTCTACCCTACCGTCTTCATTTGTAATTATCAAATCTTCATTGTGATGTAATAAACAAGTTTCAGTCAGTTCATTGTAGCGTAATTGGTGTGAGGTTCATAATCAGAAATTTGCACGAGTGCACGAAGCAGCGTTAATTTTTTTGAATTTGTTGTTGCAGTTACGGCAGAACTGCGGAGAATCAAATCAGCTAAATTTTATAATATAAGTAATGTCCAAGAAACGAAAATGTTCAGAAGAGCACAGAAAATTTCAGGAGAAGTGGGAGGAGCTGTATTTTGTTTGCAATTCAAATGAGAAGGTTCAGTGTCTGATATGTTGCGCAATTATTGCTGTTCATAAGGAATACAATATACGACGCCATTACGAGTCATTACACAAAAAAAAGTATCATGTCTATAAAGGAAAAATGCGTCAAGAAAAGGTGTGAGAATTAAAATCCTCACTTGTGAAACAGAAAAATTATTTTACGGATATAAACAAAGCCAGCGAAGCCTCTGTGAAGGCAAGTTTTGCAATAAGCGAGATGATTGCAAAATCTTCACGTCCTTTTGTCGAAGGAAAGTTTATTAAGCAGTGTATGTTGAAAGCCTGTGAAATTCTATGTCCAGAAAAGTCCAGGTGCTTTGAGGACATCAGTCTTTCCGCTAACACGGTGGCCAGACGTGTAACAGAATTAGCAGCTGATTCGTACCAACAACTTTCGTCAATTGGAAAAAAATTTGAAGCCTTTTCGCTGGCACTGGACGAGAGTACGGACATCTCCGATACTGCTATGTGCGCAGTGTTTGTTCGTGGCGTGGACAAAAATTTGAATATCACGAAAGAATTATTAGATTTAATTCCAATGAAAGGAACAACAACTGGTGTAGATATATTTCGTGAGTTGGAAAATTGTGTCGAACGAGCAGATTTTGATTGGCATAAGTTGGTATCGGTGGCAACAGATGGGGCACCTGCAATGCGATCAGAAAGAGTGGGTTTGGTTGGTCTTCTCCGTGATAAAATGCAGACACTTGGCGTGTCTATCCAAGCAATACACTGCATTATTCACCAAGAGGCTCTCTGTGGAAAGCGCTTGGATATGAACAATGTCATGATCGTCGTGGTAAAAACTGTGAACTTTATTAGATCACGGGCTCTTAACCATCGGCAATTCAAGTCTTTCCTCGAAGCTATGGAAAGTGAGTATGGTGAACTCCTATACCACACTGATGTCCGCTGGCTCAGCCGTGGTAATGTACTGAAACGATTTTTCGCTTTGAGGGAAGAGATTGGTCTTTTCATGGCTTTAAAAAACGCCGAAATTCCGCAACTAGGTGAATCAAAGTTTAATTCTGACTTAGCATTTCTATGTGATCTTACATCGCATATGAATGATCTGAACACCACCTTGCAAGGTCGCACTAAGGTGGTAACAGCCATGTTTGATGCCATCAAATCGTTCAAGTGCAAGTTGTTGTTATGGGCAACCCAATTAGAAATTGAAAATTTTGCCCATTTTCCAACTCTGTCATCTCTGAAAAACGTTGATAATTACGATATGAAGCAATATGCAGATAAAATTATGACGTTACATGAGGAATTTGACTGTCGATTTCAAGACTTTTTGGCGCTCGAAAAGGAATTCACTCTGTTTTCTACGCCTATGTTTGTGAATGTTCAATCAGTGTCAGCGGAGTTTCAGATGGAGTTGCTGGATATTCAATGTGACACATTGATGAAAGAAAAGTACGCAGAAGTCAATGTTCCAGAGTTTTACCAGTATGTTTCAGAGGAAAGGTTCCCAAAGTTGCTCTCACACGCCCGTCGTATACTTGCGATGTTTGGCAGCACATATGTTTGCGAACAGTTTTTTCAACAATGAAAATCAATAAAACCGCCCTCCGCACACGACTGACAGACAAACATTTGCATGCTGTGTTAAGACTAGCAAACCAGCGTAAAATAAGGCCCAACATCGAGTCACTCGTCGCTACAAAACGTTGCCAAACATCCAGTACAAGCTAATAAACGTATTCGACTTGTTTTGTGCATCATTGAAGCACATTTTTATAAAACATAAATAAATTTCTTTTGTTGCATATTTATGTATTATCTTTGTACTATGTGTATTGGATTGTGGCCCGCGGCGCCTAGAAATTAAAAAAAGTGGCCCATGGCTAACTTTGAGTTGGAGACCCCTGCTGTAGACAAATATTCGACTAGGAACATCCCTAAATTTAACGCATTTGACCACTTTAAATCAAAATTTTCACTCGTATCAGCTGAACATTTACAATTGCCTCTGTGACATAACAAAATTTTTTTGCTGTCGCTTCAAGCTAGTGAAGTTAAATCATTTTTATTTATTTTCCCGCCAAATTGGCTCGCTTACAAATTGGCTTGCCGACGAATTAGCTTGCCGACAAATTTGTCCCGCCAAATTGTCGCGTACCCAACCCCGAATACTCGCGAAAAACCAGCTTTGTTTTTGCTAAAACTGCTTGGTTTTACTTTACAGTTTTTCATTTTTAGGGTCTGAGGGGGGCCATGGCACAGTACGCTAGTGCTTCTTTTCATTCATTTAACGCAACGGCAAGTGGTCTTTAATTGATCTTTAATCCAAAAACAACATTTTCTACTTATTATTGAAGCAATTTCAAACGTGTTGAAGCCGCAAAAGTTCTACCAATTGTGAGAAGTGGCCTGCAGGAACGAAGAATTTAGACTACCAAAAACTAGGGTGTACCTCTAAGCTTATATTCAATTTTTTTAATGCAAAATATACTTTTGAGTTATGATTAATAGTGAAACAAACAATTACCTGATTTAGAGTGCAAGGTTATTTTAACAGAATAACGCATGTGAACGGTTTCAAAATGCTTTTTGCTCATGTATACAGCTTCATCCGAACACAATATACATTTTTTCACTCCTTCCTCGGTTAAGTTGTTCAAGAATTCAACCACGTCTTCTCAAAAATGCAGCCATTTGTCACTTGCTTGAGTGCGCACATTAAAAAATTTTAAAAGTTATAATTTTCAATTAGTACTGTAAAATCAAAATTTGAAATCCTAAAAAAGAATTTTAAACATGCCATCTTATTCTTTTCTAGGAAACAAACACCAAGTATAGAAAGAGCACCAGTATCAACTATAAATAATACAAAACATAGTCACTGGTAGTTGAACCAACAATCTATGTGAACAACCCGGCAGAATTACAACGAATCGGACGTTTGTACGAATTAAAACAGTTGTTGACCAATTGACATATGATTATAACTTTACGCGTATAGCTAAAAAAACGTTTTTTATTTTAACTAAATGCAAACCTTCTTCATCTCTTTATTTCGCTTAAATTACTTTTGTTTAATTTCTAACTTGCTTTTATATTAATATTTTTTATACTCAACTGACATATCTATAGTGTAAACGACTCGACGGCACTAAAAATGAACAGATGGTTGTTCGAATCAAAAGAGTCGTTGACCAACTGATATTTGATTATAACTTTATAGTTTAAAAAACTGTTTATATTTTAATTAAATGAATTATTTCATTTCTTTATTTCGCTGAAATTACTTTTGTTCAATTTCTAACTTGCTTTTACATTAATATCTTTTATACTCAACTGACATATCTATAGTGTGAACGACCCGGCGGCACTAAAAATGAACAGATGGCTGTTCGAATCAAAACAGTCGTTGACCAACTGATATTTGATTTTGATCACACATGGTTTGTTGTTATATTTTTTTCTTTCTAATTAAAAAGAATAATAAGAAACAGTTCCAGTTAATAGATCTTTACAATAACAAGCTTCGCTGTCATAGTTTCGTGCGAAGAGAACGATAAAAGAAGTTTTAGCGTTAAAAAGATTTGCAGCTGCAAAGTAGTTGCGAAAGCAGATGCTACTTCTTTGTTACATTCTAGTTTTGCCAGACCAATTTAGATGTACTTAAATCACGCTGTCAAAACAGTTTCATATCTATTTAGAAACCTTCAGCATAAACAACCCGGTGGCGTTAAAAGTGAATGGACGGCTGTTTGAATCAATTAATAGTCGTTGATAAGCTGACATAGCATTATAACTTTTGAAAAATTGTTTTAATATTAACTCAATGAAACTTAATATATTTGTTTTTTGCTTTAATTACGATTGTTTAATTTTATAATTCGCTTTTTTATTAATTTTTTTATCAAACTTATTTCTACAGTGTGAACAACGCACTAAAAATTAACAGGGTGCTGTTTGAAATAAAACAGTCATTAATTAGCTGACATGTGATTACATCTTAGTAATTAAACATTTCTTGCATTTAAAGCAGTGCTTTTCACCCTTTTTGATGTCAAGGAACCTTGAACTTACTTGCCAATTTTGCGAACCTCAATTTTAAACATTTAGTAAGAATCAAAGGGAGAAGTTAAATTTAACAAAATTCAGAAAATGTTTCAAGGTTTCTTCGAATTGTAGTTTAAAAGCAGTGATCTTAAAATTATCGCAACATTTTTTTAATTTATTGATATTGTTTTTGAAAATAGTCTAACTTGTTGAAGTACATTTACTAAATGAACTCAGAAAATATTTTAACTGAATACATTACTAGCCGGCAGTTGAATATGAAGCAGTCGGTTATTTAAGGCCACTAGTCGTGGACCAGTCGCCATTTGTTCAGTGATCTGGCGGCAATTTTTCCATGACATGGCGCCATGTAATCTGGCGCCATATTGATCACAGCCCCGTCTCTCTGCACCTGTAGCAGTGTATAGACTTCTACTTGGTCCTTCCAAGTTCTATAGTCTTTCACCAATGCAGAGGAATCTATATTTAAAGCTTCTAGTAGTCTCGGCTGATTCATCTCTGAGGCCAAATTATTTAACTAGTCTTATACAGTATATAAGTAATAAACTATTAAATTTCTGATATTCCTGCTACCACCATGTTGTAATGCATTGATTTTATTTACAAGAAATAAGAAAAGCACTTTATACAATACATAAACCGAATACCAGACAAAGACATAGCGAACTGACGTGGTATTTTAAATTCACCACGATTGGTATATTTAAGATGACGAATCCACTCCGTCAACTGGTGTTGGGCAATTCCATTCGTTTATGCACAAATGGGGTCTCGGTCCTTCACCGAATTGCGAGTGCAGCGCCGTTGAACAAACAGTAACCGCGTTCTAATAGAGTGCCCCATACATCGGGCACAACATGGAGCACGAGGCCTGACGGTTTTGGATAACGAAACTCTATGCTATCTTAACAAAATCACTGCCAGCATCTGATTTGGGCAGTGCAGCCGCCTGGGGTAGTAAAAGGATAAACCTAGCTCGGCCCCAGTTCTGTTTGTGTCTGACCGAAGTGGGTGCTCTTTCAAACAATGACGAATTGCACAAGCTTTCGTGAGCTACTGCTCATTTCATCATGTGCAATGGAATAAAAATAATAATGCAATCAAAACAAAATTTACACCAACAACATTAAACGTAATAAAGAGACGTGTGTGACGTAACGAAATACAAAAATACTGGTGACTAAAGACTGAGGTTGGGAGAATACGGCAGTACAATAAATAACAGTAATTCAAACAAGAAACAAATGTGAAAAATGGCTTGCAAACATAAAATGGTGCGAAATAGAGAAAAAAATAGAAATCATAAATGCCTCTCACGTTTATGGAAATAAACATTAGGCCTACATCTAAAAAGACATGAACGAATAATTTCGATTTAAATTATTTTTAAATTCGATTGCGTCATAAAGGTAAAAATCGAGATTATTCGTTCATGTCTCAATATATGTAATGTTTATTTTCATAAACGTAAGAGGCATTTATGATTTTTTTTCTCTATTTTGCACCGTTTTATGTTTGCATGCCATTTTTCACATTTGTTTCTTGTTTGTATTACTGTTATTTGCCGTACTGCCATATTCTCCCAACCTCAGTTTTTTCTAACCCGTATTTTTGTATTTCGTTACGTCACACATGTCTCTTTATTATGTTTAATGCCGTTGGTGTAAATTTCGTTTTGAGTGCATTGTTATTTTTATTCCATTGCACCTGACGAAGTAAGCAGTAGCTCACGAAAAATCATGCATGCTGCGATCATGATGGGTAATGAAAGACTTTATTAGCGTTATTAGAAATAAAAACCTTTTTGCATATCCAGTAGATTGTTTTAGTCGTAAATCAAACTTAGTTTTGTCAAAATCATGCGATTTTGCACCCATTGACAACATATTTTCAATTTCAACCAGAGGTTGTGACTACAATCATATCGCCGTTAATTAAAACTAAAGAATTGGAAGAAATACTAATTTATCTTATTCAGTTGAAATAAAAAACACCAATCAGTTCGATTCCGTCACACCTATTAAATACAACTACATAATGCTGTAATAGTGTTCATAGAAATAATCGCAGCTGCTTCAGAATTTCTTACATTAGATATGGAACAGTTTTGATGTTAGCAATTTAACATTAATCTACGATACTTTTTGTTAGGGCATTGACAGTTTGCGAGGTGTTAATACTTCACACTGTATACGTCAGTGAAGGATTCCCAAAAGTCAGTAAACAATTAAGGGGATCACAATTTCAAGTCTACGGAATGTTTCATTGAAGCTAAAAAATTAATGTAAGAAAAATGGGGAGGCGAGTTGAGAATGCCTTTGGTGCTAAAATTCAACGTTGGTTTGGATTTCAGCAGCAAAAAAATAAATAGAAAATCTGATTTCAAAAATAAGCTGATTGCAGCAAAGTATCAAGTTTAGCATCAGAAAAGCTTCTCATTTAATTGGTACTTTTCCTGTAAAGACCGTCACAACAGAAATAACGTTTAGTTCTCTTAAACGACTCAAACTTACATAAGTTTTCGTGTCAGCAGCACGATTGAGTGGGTAAGATCGTCGCTTAATGGCAATCGAGGTATTGATCGACACAGTCGCTGTTTAAAATTTAATCGCATCATTCTATAGGGTCGTTGGGAAAAACACCTTAATGCACTTTCTCTTGTTTGGCAGTCTTATCAAGCAGTTCTAAATTTTTATTATAAATTTTTATTTCGAAATAGACCTTTTCAGGAAGACTTAATAAAGAATGCCCCTGTAGTTAGTGCATTTCTCATTGTTTTCTTTTTTGTGAATATGTATCAACACACTGGTCTGCCATTGCTTCGGCATCTCACCAGTTTTCCAAGCTACTTGGAACACACAAGTCAGCCAACGAACCTGTTCATGGCCTTTAACATTTTGGGTCGAATATCATCTTCACCATGAGCCTTGCCAGCTTTCAAAGATTTGATTGCTGTGCTCACCTCTGCTTCGGTTAGATGAATTTCTTTACCGATTTGTTCCTTAGATGTTTCCAACTGTTGGACTGTTACTGGATTCAAGAGTTTCATTTTTGATAACTTTTTAATTTTTGATAAATTTTTTAATTGTGTTCGTGATCAAACATGATTAAAAAATTTTTAAATGGATTTATAAATGGGGCATAGAGTAGGCCTACTCCAAAATATAACTACGCTTTCCGCTTTTATTTTCAGGTCATTGCTGGGCCTTTTAAAGTTATTTTGCACGGAACAGCTTGAGTCAAGCTAATTAGCCTATAATTTGATGTTGGCGTTTCTGTTTTCTCATATACAAATGACTTCTCGCTCTTCAAATTGCGTGTCCGCCACCTCTGAACAATGTATTTCAACATGTTCCATACATCGGGCACGTCAAGTAATAGAAAATCTAAAGGTTTTGGACAACAAATTCAATGTACAGCAGCACGGAATAGAGTCATCATAGGCGTACGCAAGGAGGGGGGCTTAAGGGTCAACCTCCCTTGAAGAAAGTTGATCAGAGATATGTACGAGGTCTGTTCAAAAAGTATCCGACCTTTTTCCCTCTCGCCAATAAGGTATGAGCAAACTGCCCGTGCAAAGCGTGGCTGCACACACACACATTCACGCGTAATCGTGAAGCGTTTCAGGCCGATTCGTCATTCGTATCTCTCTGTGTAAAGCATTTAGTGCAGGCGTGTAGTACGTGTTCATCGGTTTTTTGATTTTCAGAAAATTTTATTTCAATGACAGAACGCATCGAACAGAGGTATTGCATCAAGTTTTGTCAAAAACTTGGTGATACTCAAGTTGAAACAATTCGAAAGATTCAACAAGCTTTTGAAAATGAGGCCTTAAGCCCAACTCAGATAAAGCAATGGTTTAAACGCTTTAAAGATGGCCGTGCATCAGTGGAAAGTGATCCTCGTTCAGGAAGGCCATCCACAAGCCAAAACGAGGAGGCGATGGATCAGGTTCGTGAAAAAGTGTTGGAGGATCGTCGTTTAACAGTACGAGAGATTGCTGCAGAAATGGGAATAAGCACAGGCTCAGTTCATTCAATCCTAACTGAGGATTTGAACCTGCGGAGAGTGTCGGCTAAATTTGTCCCCAAGCTGCTGACGGAGCAACAGAAGGAACTCCGGAAGGAAATTTCGGAGGACATGCTGGATGTTGCAAATCATGACCCAGAATTTATCAAGACAATCATCACTGGTGATGAGACCTGGGTTTATGGTTATGATCCAGAAACCAAGTTTCAATCATCACAATGGAAGCATCCGGAATCACCACGCCCAAAAAAAGCTCGGCAAGTCCGCAGCAATGTGAAAGTTATGCTGACCTGTTTTTTTGATTCCCGTGGCATCGTGCATCATGAATACGCACCAGAAGGTCAAACAATCAACAAAGAGTACTACCTGGAGATTCTACGTCGCCTTCGTGATGCTGTGCGAAGAAAGCGGCCAAACATGTGGGCAGCAAAGAATTTTCAGCTTCACCACGACAATGCTCCCGCTCATTCTGCAGATGTGGTCCAAGCTTTTCTAGCCAAAAACAGCATGCCACTTATTAGACAGGCTCCTTACTCTCCCGACTTAGCACCGTGTGATTTCTGGCTGTTCCCTAAGCTAAAAACAACTCTGAAAGGGAGGCGATTTCAGTCAAGAGAAGACATTATGAAAAAAGCGACGGAGGAGCTTCAGAGCATTCCGGGGGAGGAGTTTATGAAGTATTTTGAGAAGTGGCAGAAGCGCTGGGATAAGTGTGTGAACCACCAAGGGGAATATTTTGAAGGAGATTGAATAAAACTTGCAAAATTTATTGTGTTGTGTGCTTTATACAAAAAAGTCGGATACTTTTTGAACAGACCTCGTAAATAACATATTAGCGACAAATAGAGTACAATATTTATGGTATAAGCTTTCATCATTTTTGCACCTTGTTCTTTTTTAACTTTATTAGTAATTTTTTAAAGATCGTTTTTTCTATCATCTTTACTACGTCCAAGTTTGCTAATCTGAGTAAAACTTTTAAAACCAAAATTTTTTTTAATACAAAGTCAGGTCTTTTACGAGGTATGCTTCATTTTTTATGCCTATTGTTTTATCACAATTTTTTCGCGTGAGATGCGAGGCTTCGTACATTGCTATAAAAAGCGAAACAAGTGTTAAGCATCTGAGGAGGATGTCAAAGAGAAATTTGATTATACTCTGGAAAGCACAATAAAAAAAATTAAAAGTATACAAAAATATAACAAAAATGGTTCTTTATTTTTAAAAAATTTATTGCAATATGCTGGTAGATCAGTGGTTCTTAAAATTTAAGTCGTATACTTCCTTTTCAAGGCTTTGCCATCCCCAAAAAGTATATGAACAAATTTTTTGAGAAAAACTTTTTTGGTATTAAGTAAAAAACTTTTTTTGTTTTTTTTTTAATGTAAAGCGCTGTGGCCTTACGTACAAGCTGCTGAAACTTCTGTCAGATAAACACATGACTAGAATGATTATGGAGCTTGTCCAAAACAGAAGTTTTGCTTCTACTACGTACTTGACAGCAAACGAAGCAAGCTCCGCTGTCGAAGAAGTGGCGTTCCTTGGAAATCGGTATTGGCTCCTGTTCTTCTTATTAATGTCTATACGTGTGATCTGCCATCCACAATCTTCAGAAAGTTTGCTTTTACAACCAATCTAGCATGGTTGCACTCTTTTTGAGACTGAAAGGACTTGGAAGTCAAGACATGGCTACAGTTTCTGCGTATCTCCAGACATAGAAGTTAAAACTCAGTCTATAAAAGGCAGTGAGTGCAGCTTTTTATTTAAATAACCGAAAATCCGAACGTGAGCTAAAGGTTTATGACAGCAATAAAGTTTTACCATTTTTTCCGGTTGCGATTTATTTTTTGGCTAAAACTAAACAGATCGCTAACTTTCAATCACCATTTTGGAGCATTGCGTAAAAATTGTGTCTTCTCGCGTCACACTACTGAGCCGACTTGCGAAGATGGAATGCTGGGCTAAAATATTGTGAACAGCTGCTCTATCCCTGGCCTACTTGATAGCTGAGTTCGCCACTCGCCAGTCTGGTTTCGCCCAGTGGACAGATTATAGATGGGAGACGGAGTACTGTAAAAATACACCAGGCTCCCTACTTTCATACCAATGACCAATATCAAGCCTGTTGAAATGGGCTTGTTTAGAACAGCTTGGGTTAAGGTCAATCGCCCGCAGACTGGTGTTAGGTGATTCCATTCGTCCATGCACGATGGAGTCTAGCTTTTTTACCAGATTGCGGGTGCGGCGCTACTGAACAAACCGCAGACCACGTCTTAACGGCGTGCTCCACAGCTTACATTAGGCATAACATGCAGTACATGGTCTGATGGTTCTTGATGACGAAAGCCGATGCTGGCTCAACACTATTGCTGCCAGCATCTGTCCGGGCAGTGCAGAAGCTTGGGTTAGTACAAAGATAAACCTTAGGCCGTAGCCCTGTTTGTGCTTGACCAAGAATTAATGAATTTCCATACTACGACAACTTTTTTTCGGTCTTCACTTTAACGAAACAATTTTTATGAACTGTCAAGTTGCTACTATAATGAGGACGTGCCGGTTTATGTTATTAGTTAATAATTTTAAATGAACTTAGCCTACATATTTTATTCAAATTCTACTCTGAAAGATTATTTCTTTCTACAGATTATAAATTCCTTCCTGGGCAGCTAAGTGGCTCATTTTGAGAAACACGGAGCTAGATATAGTTGATTTTAGTTGCAATACAGAGTGCTCGATAACGCAATCAGAGCTGAATATTTTTGAATCTAACAATCATACAATTAAAATATAATTTATTAAAAAACCAAATACTCTTTTTCACGCAAGTGCGATTATCATCTTATTCAAATAGAATTCAATATGTAGCTATACAAAGTGAATTATCTTCATATTTTTGTCGCAATGCTTTGTGATTGTAGCCATTATTAAAATTGGGTTCGATTTGAGCTGAATTAATTCAATTACATCAGTGAGCTAACCTCATGAAAAATTTTATTGATATTTAATAGTTAGTAGTAGTAGCAGTTTGTTTTTATTTGCATCCAAGAGAACAATTGATAATAATTAAAACTTACGTGTATTTAAAAGTTGTGTTTACGGTAAGGCAAACAAAAACTCGTGCATCTGCAAAGCGCTCTAAAAAGCGTAATAAGCTTACTCTAATTTGAAATGTAAGTTTGAAAAATTTTTTGGTCCATGACCAAGATTATTTTTAATAATCGTGTTTTCGACTTGCAAAACCTCCCTTGATAATTTTTGCGTACGCCACTGATAGTCAGTGATAATTTTAATATGGAAAAAATGGAGTGACCGCACCAGGCTTACCCCTAAAAAAAGCCCGCGAAAGTGGCCATCTGAATAAAAATTGATCTTGTCTAAATAGTTGCAGAAAGGCAGCTTTTTTGAGCCAAAGGCGCCAAATCAGTATAGCCCGCCAAAGATTTTGAAAGGCATGCACGCTTTGATGACTTAATACATTACCTTTGAGAGAAAAATATAGAGCTTTTGTTGGTTTTTGCATTACCTTGAACAAAAAAATAAAGACAAAAAGTCTCCACTTCACTCAAAATAATAATGCCATTAAACTTTTCTTCTAAACCTAATATAGTTTATTAGAAGCGTCTCTTTTATTTCTAGCACCAGGCTCTCTTTTTTTTCAAAGACATTGCTCGACATATTGTAAAAAAATATGATGACAGTGGCCTCGGTTGCATCATGTATTTGATTAACAGTTGATAGATTCTGCAAAACAATGACAAAATACAAGATCTGCTAATGTTTAGCCTACATCTTTTCTAGTATTATACACGTGTTTTTGATCTTCAAAATTAATAATGTCATTTACTTTATTAAATTTTTGTCATGACAATAATACCCCAAACATTTTCAATCTTAAAAGATAAAACTACTGTATATAATTATTAGGTCTATTTATTTTGCTTATTTTTGGCTACTTTGGCTCAGCACAATTGGATGTAGACGGCTCAACAGTTTTTTCTAAGTTATCATTTTTTTCGGTAACCTTTTTGTAGTAGCGCTGAAAAAAATTTAGTGTGCTAATATTTAAGTTATAACTTAATTCTTTTTTCAACCGTACCTTAACCTATTTTAACTGGGGTTTTGAGTGAAACTACAGGCTGAGGGAGTCTCAAATAACAAAACTTTGAATACGTGTATCTTAAAAACTGTAAAAAAAGAAAAACGAAATTTTTAAAAATGATTACACCATTTTTCCAAGCATGACAAAATTAGTATGTTCTTTTTAGCATATATATCACACAATTTAAAATAATTTAAGTGGATTTATTTTTGGAGATTTTTAGTTTCATTTGTCCATCATTTACACTTAATGCAAAAATTTTGTCTTAAGGCCCGTTTCCACTACGAGCGTGGAAAAGAGCATTCTTTCTATCTTTTATTGATCTTCGATTGAAGCGAGCGGTTAAAATTGAAGCTAGCGCAAAAAAATATCAATAAAACAAACAAAGAATGCTCTTTTCCACGCTCGTAGTGGAAACGGGCCTTTACCTGTTTTATCTCTCAAATAGCTACGCCCAATGCAATTATTTTTTTACGGTAGTAGTAGTCTTAGCAAATTTTTAAGTGATGACAAGCACTAGCGTATTTAAGCGTGGGCGGTTATGCCAATAACCCCCTTGGAGATCACTAATACGTAGGCTTACCATATGTTGGACAGTAATTTTGGTCCCATGGCCCCCTTTTAAAGATCTTTTTGACAGAAAAGAAAGACAGATTAGCTGTGCAGACCCCTTTTTTTCTTTACCAGAGGCCAGCAGTCTTTCGAAACAAAAATTATGAAATCTGTGATTGATTTAAAGTAAAGAGTTTTTCATTTTTTATTAGAGAACGCTGTTTTTTGCGAAATTTATCAATTGCGGAACCGATTCAAAGTGAAAACCTTTCTCTTTTTACAATTACTTCAATAAAGTTTTGCACTAAGCATATATTTGGTTGTGGTCGTATGGCGCCCTCGAGGAAAAATCCTCGGAACGCCACTGATAGCAAGCAAACTACTTTTTATAATGTCAAAATATTAGGTTGTCCCAAAAGTTTGTAAACACTTGAGAAAAATTGAAGTTTATGCAATTTTTAACTACTCTATTTTTTGCGTTTATATTGTTATAGTAATCTTCATCTTTTTAATCTTTTTAATGAATTGGTTTCGAATGGTCGTGCCATCAGTGCCGAACTTAACTGTCAGCAACTGGAGCGGGTCTACGAAAAGTTGAAACAAAAGTACCCGGCTCTGATCAACCAAAAGCGCGTTTTGATGCAGCAGGACAATGCCAAGCCACACACCTCCAGGAAGACCAAATAGAAGTTTGAAGAACTGGACGGCGTTGAGGTCTGCCACATCCAGCCTACAGTCCTAACTGTGCTCCATCAGATTACAGCCTTTTCCGCTCAATGCAACACTTTCTAAAGGGCCGCCGATTTGACTCGTTTGATGATGTCGAGGAAGCGTGTCAAGCGTTCTTTGATTCGAAGCCGGCTGAATGGTACTTTGACCAGATCCGAAAGCTTGCAAATCGATGGCAGAAAGTCTTAGAAAATCATGGTCTTTATTTTGAGGAATAATTTTTATTGTTTTTGTTATTACTTGGCGAATAAAATTTCAATTTTTCTCAAGTGTTTACGAACTTTTGGGACAACCTAATATTACTTTTAAAAATATCAAAAAATTTAAGTACCCGTCACAAACGCATTGCACAAAAAACAAGGAAGATTCGGTGTCACTTTAAAAACTAAATTACGTAGAAATGAATATTGGGAAAAGTCAACAAGTTTCATAAACTTGTCATCAGTGGTTATGTTAACGTTGATTTCAAATTTCCTTGTGTCAATTTATATTCCTTCCAGTAAAAACTGGGTTAAAGACTCATATATATAGCGTCTGCTAACGCCACCAATTTATATACAATCCTTCATTCCGAAAGATAACCTTTGTCTCGTTTTAAAAGTAAAAACCTACCATCTTTCCCAAATTTTTTAAAGATCAAAAACTATAAATTTTTTTTCATAAGCCTATCAAATAGACTTCAGTGAACGAATATTAAGCAGTTGCCAGACTGTCGTCTTAGCAAATTCCATGGCGAGTTAAATGTAGAGTTAAAATTTTTTGATATTGTATAGATTAGTCGTTCTCAAAGTAGTCGAATGTGTGACGACTGCGAGGTTCGAACAACCTTTTTTCCTTTCTTTTGTTTTGTAATAAGCATTTTTTCCACGTCATTATTTAGCTATTTTTGTAATTATTGTTTTTTTAGGTGCATCTTTTCATTGTTTCAATTCCTGTGTTGCACCTGAAGGATTATGTTTTGTTATTTATTTCGTGAAATTTAAGAAACAAGACAGAGCATTAAGCTAAAGCAACAACGGTAAGTTTTTATTTTTTCGAATTTCCCCACAAAAGTAAAGAACCTTGCTTGATTGATTTATTTGGCTAGACAGAATAAAAGCAAGAATGAACATGCAAAAGGTAGTACTGGCCTTACCTTTTGTGAACCAGACTAAAACATAATAAATAGAAAAACGGATGTCTCTACAAATGGAACATCCAAGGGGTCGAATGAGGGTCGATAAATAATTTTTGGGATTTATTGGAGCAATAAAGCAAAGGTAGTCTTTTTGTAATAGTATTATTCTTAAAAATGATAGGCTAGTTTAGGGGTTCTCAAAGAGGCCCTGGAGCCCCCCAAAAGGGTCACGGGGCTTATTTTGGACTTCCATTTAATTTTGGGACGAAATTAACAAAATCAAAATGATGCGCTTTTTTTGGTCTTCGTTTGAATTTTGAGAAAAAATTGAAGAAATCCGATACAGTTTCAAAGTGATGAGCTTTTTTTTGTTTTCACTTGATCTTTGGGACAATATTGTAACCAGGGAGTCACGGACCACCAAAATTTGAGAACCACTGGACTAGTTATTACAGTGAAAACGTTTTTTGATTTTGACATACTTTTTTTTACATCAGATGGAAAAAACATAGTTGCATAAAGGGTGTGATAAAGGGGGTATAAATAAAGGGTGTGCACCAAATAAGTGTCGTCAGAATATTTTTCTCGAATTAGGGTCGACGTGCAAAAAGTTTGAGAACCACTGGTCAGGGCCAGTGATTCTCAAATGGGGTTTATAGAATATTTTTGGGGATCCACAGTGATATTTTGGGGGTCCATGGAGCAATAACGATTGTCACTTAAAATAAAATTTCTATTGTGATTCACACTATATTGAAATGATTAGAAAATATATATGAATTATTTCTTCTAACTTTTCTTTTAACTTATATATTTATACAAACATGGAGAATGTGTCAAAAACAAAACGAGGCGAAAATCTAGGTACCTATGTCCATCTATTGAAACTTTTGTATGAAACATTAAAGTTATAATTATATTTTGATACAAATAACCCATGGTTGTTCTAAGTAAGAAAAAGTCCCGACAGTATTCGGTTCAATATTTGTCTTACGGATTTGTTCCGTCACCAAATAATCAAACAAAAGCAATGTGTCTCGCATGCATGGATGTACTTTCGAATGATATCAAAACCTTGTAAATTATATATCCATCTAGAAAGAAAGCACAAAAAAAATCAACCATTAAACTATTTTCAAAAACTTCGTGATGATTTTCAAGCAAGAAAAACAGTGTTTCAATTATTAAATAACAAAGTTAGTAAAGCGAGTGATGGTTCACTAGCATATTTAAAACTTCTAAGATAATAGCAAAAGCAGGAAAACCAAATGATCTAGGCAAAACTGTAATTTTACCAGCTTTATCTGTTATAATTTCAAAAATTATTTAATCCACCTTAAGAGATAACGAGGCAATGCTATTGACTTATGTGAGATTTAAAGATGATAGCGAACCCAAAGAAGAAATGCTTTTTGCTAGAAGTCTTAGCCAAGAGACACAAAACGTGAAGCAATTTTTAATGAAGTTCTTACGTATTTCCAAAAAAACAATATTATACTCAAAAATACGAGTATAATTGCATATGCTACTGATGGTGCACCATCCATGACAGGCAGATACAAGAGATTTATTGCACATTAAAAAAAAGGCGGTTCCAGAAGTATTTTGTATTAACTGTGTGATACATCGTCAACACTTACTTGCAAAGAAGCTGAGTGGATGCTTGCATGGTACCCTTAATGTGATGATAAAAATGGTCAACCATATTAAATCAAATTCTCCCGAAACCGCCTTTTCTGAGAATTATGCAATAAAAGTGGAAAAGAATTTGCCTGCCTAGTATTACGTACCGAGATATGGTGGTTATCAAAGGGGAGTTGTCTTAAGCGTTTCATTGCACTTTGGGATTCTATTGTCTCATTTTTAAATAAAACTCAACTTACACAACAACTACTCGCAAATAAATTTGATATTTTACTTATCAGATTATATGTACTTAATAAAAAGCTCCAAGGAAAAATTAGTTGCAAATGTGTTGTTATTGCTTTTTGTAGAAATGTGATCTTTTTTATTTCGTACTATCACATCACAATGTATTGTTTGCCTATACAGCGGTGGCGTGCGATGACCTCTGAGACTGGTCATGCAACTGGCATGCCAAAAACTGGTCATGCAATTAGGTATTTTCTGGGTAGCAGAAAAAATTTTGTGTGAGATTCTAAAACATAGACCAAAAAAAAAGTCATCGCCTAAAATCCTTAGCAAATTTTATACTTTTCGTCCTAAATTTATGGTGTTCTCTAAAAAAAAAAAAGTTATCACTTCCAATCAGTCTCAGATTTTATACTTTTCGTTCTAAAATTGTAGTGTTCTCTAAAAAAAAGGTCATCGCCTAAAATCATTCGCAGATTTTATACTTTTTGTCCTAAAATTGTGGTGTTCTCTAAAAAAAAAAAAAAGGTCTTCGTCTCGGATGGGCCTCAAATTTCTCTAATTTCATCCCAAACTTTCGGGAGATGGTTATTTTGTCTGATTTTATGCGAAAGGAGCAATGCGTGGATGACACTGTGTTTTTTGAAGAGAGCCTAGAGAAACATTGGTGGCGCACCATCCAATTTTTTACTCTAGTGGGCCGCTCCGATATCGTTCTCAACCCCAGCGAATTTCAATTGGCCCAACGATCAGCTGACTTTGCAGGATTCCGCATTTCCGAATCATGTGTAGAACCTTTGCCCAAGTACTGTATTTGAACGCTATTCAACAGTTCCTTACGCCTAAGAACATTAAAGACGTAAGAAGCTGATTTCGTCTAACCAATCAAGTGGCTAACTACGCCAAAATTCGAGACTTGATGGCTCCATTCAAGCCGTTTCTCAGTCCGAAACGTAAATTTGAGTAGAATAACAATTTGATAAAGCATTTTCGCATTCGAAAGATGCTATCATTGACGCCATACGTCACAAGGTAGAAATTTTTGATCCGACTTGACGGACTTGCTTACGGCCGGACTGGTCAAATCGGGGCATCGGATTTTTTTCTGCTTCAGAAAACACTGTGCATGCCCGTCCACCCTCCCTGAGTGCTGCTCAAATGGATGGCGAGTAACTCTCGCAGGTTCTCTTTTTCTTCGTCTGAACAACGTTACACCCCAATAAAAGGAGAAGCCCTAGCTGTAGCTTGGGACTCGAGCAGATTAAATACTTTGCGCACGGCTGCGATAATTTAATAGTTGTCACTGACTACAAGCTGCTAATGAAAATTTTTGGTGATCAAACTCCAGATAAAATCGGCAAAACTCGGTTTCTCCAATTAAAGCAGCGCGCTTTAATATGGAGTTTTGACATCGCACACTTGCCGGGGTCGACTAATACTGCTGCGGACGCTACATTGCGATACCAGCCACATCAAATTTTTTGCTACCATTTCGGGTGCCGAGCGTGATTCTTCAGATTCTCTCAAAGAGGCCCTTCTTGCCCTGTTTGGCAAAACACGCGTGATAAGTTGAGTTTAAACTGGGAGGAAATTTCCCGGCACACTATCAGTGATGCAGCACTAAATGATTTGCTTTCTGCCATACAATCGAACTTTGATGTTAACTTTCCGCTGAAGGAAGGTATTCGTCATAACCTCCCATATCGCGACGGATTTTAAATTGCTGACCGTGTTATTTTATACAATGGTCGTGTCGTTATTCCGCCGCCACTCCGCTATCAAGTATTATGCGAATTACATGCCGCCCATCAAGGAGTGTCGGCCATGGAACGGCGTGCGCGCGCAACCGGTTTTTTGGTCGGGGATGACCCAAAATATTCACAATATTTGCGATTCTTGTGCTTACGGTGACCGAAATGCCCCCTTGCAAGCTGCAACCCCCGTTGCTCTTCCACTCACCCCCCAAGCCTTTTGAAAAACTATTTACGGGTTATTTTGATTACGCGGGACTGCACTTCTAGATTGTTGGAGACAGATTTTCCGGTCGGTCAGATGTGTTTGGTACACCTGCTGTGTCCATCGGCGCAAATGCACTTCTTCGCCTACTTCGGTCATACTTCGCCAGTTTTGGAGTGCCTGAGGAAATTTCCTCAGATGGTGGCCCAAAGTTTACTGCCTTTGTCACACAGGATTTTATGCGCAGGTGGGACATCAAGCATCGCGTTTCTCCCTCCATCCAACGCCCGCGCGGATGTTGCAGTTGAAGCTGCTAAATGATTTCTCAGGTCCAGTACTATACCATTTACAAGTCTATTTGGCAAAAATGAAAATCAATTTGGCAGAAATGAAATTCAATTTGGCACAAATGAAAATCAATTTGGCACAAATGAAAATCAATGTGCACAAATAAAATTCAATTTGGCACATATGAAAATCAATTCGGCATTAATGAAATTCAATTTGACATTAATGAAACTTATACCCTATTTCTTACTTGCTATTTTCATATTTTGGCATAATTAGTTTTATTAGTAACAAATAATATAAATATGTACATACATAGCGACCCCATCGGAGACTCTATATTTAGACCCAATATTGTGGAGACTTAATATATATTGTGGAGACTTAATTATGGAGACCTAATATCTATATGTATTATAGATTATTGCGACTGTCTATACTATTCATTATGCGTGCACGTACCGTTAGTAGCATTTTGAATATAATATTTATTGGAATTTTTAAGTTACAGTGATGCCTCTAAATTTAAGAAAAACAAGAAAAGGGAATTTTTGGATGATTCCATCCTAAATAAAGCTATTCATTTTGTGGTTGATCACAAGACATCTGAACGATCAGCAGTAAAAACTTGTGGCATTGATCAAACGACACTTAGAAAACATTAAGGAAACTAAAAAATCTAAAGCTTGCTGAGTTTTAAAGCATAGCATGATCAGATTATTGAGTAGTTTTACTAATGACTTGGAAGCGTGAAATGAAAACATAAATCTGTAAAAATGCCAAACCCTGGTTCATAGGTCTCTTTGAAAAAATTTAGGAAACCTTTGAACCACTGCAAAAAAAAGCCGATTACTCTTGAACCCTTTTCATTGATGATTTAAATTTAGGCAAAATGTTTTTTATGTCAAGAAACCCAGCCATCGGAGGCACATTTCTGTGTCTCTTGATGCCGGTCCCAAGCCCGGATAAATGGGGAGGGTTGCGGCAGGAAGGGCATCAGGCGTAATACTTTTTTGCCAAAACTGACAAATGCGTAATCATTATCAATCCATACCGGATCGGTCGCGACCCGGGTTACCAACGACCGCCTCAGGTGTCGCACAGTAGGGCACCTGTGGAAATTATGCTACTGCTAAACAAACTGAAAATAAGAGCAGAAAGAGAGGATGAAGGCGAGTGAAGAAGCAGCGAGAAGCGTGGAAAGGAAGACGCTTACTCATAAGGGTGGGTACCTTAAATATTGGAACGATGACTGGAAGGGGAAGAGAGCTGGCAGATATGATGGAGCGAAGGAATGTAGACATATTGTGCCTACAGGAAACAAAGTGGAAAGGTAGTAAAGCAAGAAACATTGGAGGTGGATGCAAATTATTTTACAACGGAGCTGATGGAAGAAAAAATGGGATAGGGATAGTGGTGAGGGAGGAGCTGGCTGAAAGTGTCCTGGAGGTAAAGAGGGTGTCAGACCGACTAATGGCCATGAAGCTGGAGGTAAATGGGTCCATCTTAAATATAGTAAGCGCATATGCTCCACAGGTTAACAACAGCATGGAGGAGAAAAATGATTTTTGGCAAGACCTGGATGGGTTGATAGAAAGTATATCAAAAGAAGAGAGGATAGTTCTTGGCGCAGACCTTAATGGACATGTGGGTGAAGGAAACATGGGGATGAGGAAATAATGGGGAGGTACGGTGCTGGAACAAGAAACAAGGAAGGCTCAAAGGTTGTGGATTTTGGGAAAAGGATGGATTTGGCGATTGTCAATACTTATTTCAAGAAGAAAGATGAACACAGGGTGACGTATAAGAGTGGAGGAAAAAGTACCCAAGTAAATTATGTGATGTGCAGAAGGAGGAACTTGAAGGAAATATGCGATTGTAAGGTAATATTGAATGAGTGTGTTGCAAAGCAGAACCATATGATGGTATGTAAAATGGGTCTCATGGTGAAAAAGAAAAAAGCAGAGAATGTAAAGCCAAAGATAAGATGGTGGAAACTGAAGGAGACAAGCTGCCAAGAAGCGTTTAGACAAGAGGTGACCAGGATTCTGGGAGGCAAGGACGGGTTACCTGATGAGTGTGACAAAACAGCATAAATGCTAAGAAAAACAGCTGAAACTGTGCTGGGAGTGACATTTGGGAAACGAAAAGGAGACAGGGAGACATGGTGGTGGAATGAGGAAGTTTAGGAGAGCGTAAAAGAAAAGAAAAAGGCAAAGAAAGCATGGGACAAAATAAGACATGAAAATAGTAAAAAGATCTACAAAGAAAAGAAGAGTAAGGCAAAGAAGGCAGTTGCAATGGCGAAGGGACCTGCGTATGACGATTTATATGTTAGATTGGAAACAAAAGAAGATGAAAAGGAGTTGTACAGATTGGCTAGGCAGAGAGACAGATCAGGGGAAGATGTACAGCATGTGAGGGTTATAAAGGATGAAAATGGTAATGTTATGGTAAATTCGGAGGCAATGTTAAAGAGATGGAAGGAGTACTTTGAGAAACTGATGAACGAGGAAAATGACAGAGAACCCAGGATAGAGGAAGCAGAAGTGGTTAACGAAGAGGTAAATTGTGTCAATAGAGAAGAAGTAAAGAACGCACTAAGAAGGATAAAAAAAGGTAAAGCGGTTGGGCCAGATGAGTTGCCAGTAGAAGTTTGGAAGTGCATGGTAAAGATGGGGATAAAGTTTTTGACCAGACTGTTCAACAAACTATTAATAAGTGAACGGATGCCAGAAGAATGGAGAAGGAGTGTGCTTATCCCAATCTATAAAAACAAAGGGGATGCACAGTGCTGTGGAAACTACAGAGGAATAAAGCTGATAAGCCACACAATGAAGATATGGGAAAGAATTATTGAAGCCAGGTTAAGGGATAGAGTGGAGATCAGCAAACAACAATATGGATTTATGCCAGGAAAGGGAACCACCGATGCCTTGTTTGCTTTAAGAATGTTGATGGAAAAGTACAGGGAAGGTCAAAGAGAGCTACATTGTGTATTCGTGGACCTAGAGAAGGCTTACGAAAGGGTTCCGCGGGAAGAGCTGTGGTACTGTATGAGAAAATCCGGAATAGTGGAAAAGTATGTACAACTAGTACAGGATATGTATGAGGGAAGCAAAACAGTGGTGAGGTGTGCAGTAGGAACTACAAAAAGTTTCAAGGTTAAGGTTGGACCACACCAGGGATCAGCGTTAAGTCCATTCCTGTTTGCAGTAATAATGGACAGGCTAACGGATGAAGTAAGGAAAGAACCACCATGGACGATGCTGTTTGCTGATGATATTGTTATTTGCGAAGAGACCAGGGAAGAAGTGGAGCGGAGATTAGAATCTTGGAGGTATGCATTGGAAAGAAGAGGGATGAAATTAAGTAGGTCAAAGTAGTATATGAAATGAATTTTGGTGACCGTTTACGCTAGTGGCGCTAGAGAGCAGGCGGCGCACTGACGTCATCAGTGGCGCGGTGGCGAAGGGTGGCGCTAGAGAGCAGTGGCGGATCCAAATCCTATTCCAAATCCTATTCCAAATCCTATTCCGAATCCTATTCCTAATCCTATTTCGAATCCTAATCCTATTCCGAATCTTACTCCTATTTCGAATCCTATTCTAAATCTTACTCCTATTTCTAATCCTACTCCTAATCCTACTCCTATTAAAACATCTTTTTCGGTTAGCGGAGTGGCCAAACTACAGATGATGAAAAAAATTGAAAAAAATGCTTTCTTTTGTTTGTTTCCCAAGCGGCATGGGGATCTGTACAAAACCCTTCGATCTCAATTGACAGGTGGGTTAAGCTTGATTTTCTGCTGCCTTGCAATTTCGGGAGAAACCAAAATCCGCTCCCACGAAATAGATAATCCTGAAACTGTCAAAAAGGTGCTTGGTTTGGACGCCAATTCTCTTTACCTTTACGCTATTGCTCAGAATAACCCTACTGGCTATTTTTGTCGTTACAAAGAAGAAGAAGATTTTCGGCCTGACCCCTGCTCCAAATTTGGTTTTCAATCTTATCAGTGGTTAAGTTATGTAGCTTACAAAGAAAACACATTTTTGCAAACACATTTCAATATGGGGGAAAGAAGAGTCAGCAAGTATAGTTTGCCAGTGGACGGTTATTTTGAGCAACAAAACACCGTATATCAATTTCTTGGTTGTTTCTTCCATTCTTGCGATCGATGCAATACCAATCGAAACTCTGACGGAAGTTTGGAAGAGACACACCCCCTGAAAAACATTCCTCATGAGGATATTCGGAAAGAAACAGCAGACAACAGGAAAAAGTTGGAAGAAGAAGGGTTTCGCGTGGTGGAGATGAGGGAGTGTGAGTGGTTGAAGATAAGAAAACAACCAGAAGTTTCTCGTTTTCTAAAAACACTAAAATCGATAACACCCAAACGAAAACTAACTTTTGAAAAAATAATAGAAGGCATTCGAAACGAGAGCTTGTACGGTTTTCTTATCGTTGACATTCACACTCCCAACGAATTAAAAGAAAAATTCAAAGATTTCCCTTTAATTATAAAGAACAGTTTTATTTCTCGAAAAGACATTGGTGACTATATGCAAAACGTGGCAGAGGAGCATAACCTTTTAAAAAAAGAAAAAAAATATTTAATCAGTAGTTACTTTGCAGAAAAATTTTTAATTAACTCGGAAATGGTCAAATTTTATCTAGAAATGGGATTAAAAATTACCAAAATTTATGAATTCATCGAATTTTTTCCACAAAAATGTTTTGCTCCTCTGGCACAAGAAATTGTAAACTCCAGAAGATTGGCCGACACAGATAAATCCAAAGCGGTGATAGCTCTTACCAATAAACTAACTGGGAATTCTCTCTATTCCGCTAGTTTATTAAATAAAGAAAAGCACAGAAATATTACATACCATTCCGAGGAAACAGTCAACAAAACTATCAACGATCCTCGTTTCGTTCATTTGGATGAATTTAAAAAGGATGTTTATGAAGTGAAAAGTTTAAAGAACAAAATTGTGAATGATCTTCCAATCCAAATTGGTCTCAACGTATATTTAAATTCCAAACTACACATGTTAAAATTTTTTTATTTGTTTCTCAAAAAATGTATTCCAGATCGTCATTTTGAGTTGTTAGAAACCGATACAGACTCCATTTATTTTAGAATTAGTAGAGAAAATCTAGATGACTGCGTTCCTTCGCATTTAAAACCCAATTATTTTCGTGACAAGTTAAAATGGTTGACCTCCGAAGTGTGCCCTAACCACGAGGAAGCCTTCATCCAGTGTAAAATTGAAAACAAAGAGTGGGACGCGCAACCTTGTTGCTCTTCCTTTGAAGCCTTCGACAAAAGAACGTTAGGTAAAATGAAGGTGGAATATGAAGGAAAAAACCAAGTTTGTCCTGCTTCCAAATCTTATTTTTGTCAAGGAGAAACGAACAAACAAGTTTGTAAAGGGGTGTCTATTGCCCAAAACTCCCTCACCTTTAATGAATATTTGAATGTTTTAGAGACCAACAAACCGCTTCTTGTAGAAAACCATGGTTTTCGAAGCAAAAATCATCAAATTTTTAGTTATGTACAGAAGAAAAAAGGTTTAAGTAATTTTTATCCCAAGAGGAAAGTGTTGAGTGACGGGGTTCACACCAAGCCGTTAGATTTGTAAATTTTCATTTTCTCACGCACCGTGGGTTTTTTTTTCCGTGAATTTTTTCAACCATCGAATTTTGTGTTTTTATCCATGTTTTTTCCCAACCATCGAAGTTTGTGATTTCCTAACTATCGAAGTTTGTGTTTTCATCCATGTATTTCTTCTAACTATCGAAGTTTGTGTATTTTTCGTCCATGTTTTTTCTGTGTTTTTTTTTTCTGCCAATGTTTAACTATCGAAGTTTGTGTATTTTCGTGCATTTTTCATTACAAAAGGGCTATGTTACAACGTTTGCTTTCATTTTGTTCCACGACCAGCTAGCGTAATGTCTTTGCGATTTCAAAATCCAATTAGTTTTGTGGTAAGCGGACCTTCCGGAGTTGGAAAGTCTTATTGGGTCCTTAGACAGTCTAAAACAACTCTGCCCTGAAATCAAACAAGTTGTTTACGAGGTATGGCAAGCAATGTTTGATCGTTACAAAACTTGAAACATGCCAAGTCTTGAAGATCTAAAAGAAAGTCGAGATGCCTTTTTAATACTAGACGATTTGATGTTTGCCAATTCTGAATTTTTATCCAAAATCTATAGCGTCTACTCCCATCACTTTCATTTCAGTGTTCTCATGACAGTGCAAAATTTGTTTCATAAAGGTTTGCGTGAAATAAGTCTCAACGCACAAATTATGGTACTCTTTAAAAGTTGTAGGGACGTAAACCAAATCGCACAATTTTTACGACAGATCTACCCCAAAACCTATAAAAACGCACTAGAGGCATATAAAAACGCTGTATCTTTCGAAAGAGGTTATTTGGTGATTGACTTACGCTGCGAAACACACGATAACCAACGTCTGCGTTCAGTGATTTTTCCAGAAGATACGCATTATCTTTATCAATGAACCGCTTGCGAAAAAATGGACCCACCTTGCGTTTGCTACAAAAAGCCCCTGCACCTTTGCAAAAGCGTATTCTAGACAAAGCGTCGTCCGAGTTAATACGTTGTCTTTGTGACTGCGCTCACAACATGCTGCAAGGAAACGTCAACATATCGCCTCATCACAAATAGAAATTAAAACCGCACAAGACCAAACTTCGAAAGTTGGCTAATCGTAAGGTAGCGTTAAAAACAAAACAAAAAATTATACAAAAAGGTAGATTTTTACCCATCTTGTTGTCTGCACTTGCTCCAGTCATTAGTGGTGTGTTGGGGACTCTTATAAAATGAGAAAATTAATCGCGTTGGAACCTGAAGTGTACGAAAAACTCAAAAACAAACATCAAGTCACGGATAAAAAAGTACTTTCTGAACTGGATGCTAAAATGCAAGAAATCTTAACATCCAACCGACCCGACAGTGAGAAAGTAACTCTATATAATGAGGCGTTGCAAAAATCAAAGTTATTTCTGAAAAAGTTTCAACCGAAAACACCAGTGAAAAAACCCTTGTCTGAAAGTGCAGTGCTAAAGCGTTTTAAAAAACCAACCAAAGCCAAAAAACTATTTAAAGATGCCACTAGCAAAAAGAATTTAGATTGGGATGAAGACGGTCAAATGCTTTTAGACGATCGAGTGGTACCTGGATCTCATATCGACGATTTGTTTCAATCCACCCTAAAGAAACGAGACCCTACTTTACCCGGTGCACGCGAGTTTGAATCGATGCTATGGGAGAGCGTTAAAATTATTACAATCCTAAAAAAGAAGCTTTTTTCTCGGGAGCACATCGTTTTCCAAAAGCAACCCAACAATGGTTGCAATCACAAGACACTTATACGCTTCACAAACCCGTACGAAAAAATTTCAAGCGCAGAAAAACAATTGTACCTGGCGCCAACTTTCAAATGCAAGCCGATCTCATTGATTTTTCTTTGCTCAAATCGTACAACGATCACTATAAATACATTTTGGTGGTCATTGATGTGTTTTCGAAAAAAGCCTTTACCGCTTACTTGAAAACCAAATCAAGCTCGGACATGATCTAGGCTTTTGAACAGTTGATGCCTGAATTGGCAAGTTTCAAAAATTCCAGACAGATATGGGACGTGAGTTTTTGAATCAACCCTTTCAAACCTGGTTAAAACAACATCACGTGGAGCACTTTTACACTCAAAATTTTGACACCAGAGCATCCATTGCTGAACGATTTATACGCACTTTGAAGGAGAAACTATGGCGTTATTTTACCTACACCAACAGCCGAAGATATGTGGAAGTGCTGCCTGCTCTGGTTGAATCTTACAACAACACCTATCACCGATCCATTCGACGTGCTCCAAATTCAGTCAACTCCGAAAACCAAGAAACGGTTTGGCTCACACTCTATGCCGACTCCGAGTTAAGAAAACCAAAATTGAAAGTAGGTGATCAAGTCAGACTGTCCATGACTCGAATGCGGTTCCGCAAAGGCTGCTTACCCGGTTGGACGGATGAGTTGCTTCAAGTTGCTCAAGTGTTTCGAGACAATCCTCCCTATTACAAGATCAAAGATTTACAAGACGAGTGGTTGGAGGGAAATTTTTACGAAGAAGAGTTGCAGAAAATCTATAAAAAGGATGACGTGTTTCGAATCGAGCGTATTCTCCAACAACGCAAGCGCAAGAAGGGTGTTGAATTTTTAGTAAAGTGATTTGGATATCCTGCTTCTTTTAATTCTTGGGTGTCAGAAAAAGATATTGTATGAAAATAACCTTTGACATTGTTTTGTTTGGTGCACAAGTTTTGGTGATTTACATTGTGGTTTTCATCAGTTTGTACAATTTATCACAAAGCAACAACAACAAAGAACTCTGGATTAGTCTGCTTAGTAGCTCTGTAGGTTATTTGCTCCCGTCACCCTTTCTCAGCAAAAATGTTCCTCACCCTCCCCAGTAACTCGTCTATGGACATTTATCCTGAAAACAAACTTTCCGATTACACGGTGCACTTGCCGAAAGAAATCAACTTGTCCGGATCGTGGGAGTTGGGTTTGTCCGAGATTTTGTATCCCAACAGCTGGTACAACATCGACACCAACAAATGTTACATTTTCTATCTACGCGGTGCTGTGCAATTTTTTGCAGTGCTACCAGCAGGCTACTACCAACAACCCCAATACATTGTGCGTCAGATACTTCACGAAATGAAACGAATGTTTCAAGCTAGAAACAAAACGTTGGTCAGCGAAGGAGTTTTGACGAAACCAATCGATTTTCTCTTTGATCTAACCTACAATCCTCAAACGCAACGTACCACGGTATCCATTCAGCACAAAAACGGAGCACCTACAGTGGAACGCGAAGGTAGCATGCAACCGGATGTGACGGTGACTTTTTCCGATCAGTTGGCTTTTCTCTTGGGTTTTGAAAAGAAGTATTATACAGAAATCGGAGAGTATACTTCAGAAAACGTTGCCAACGTAGACACCGTGAATGCCATCTATGTCTATTGCGACGTTATCGAACACAGAATAGTGGGTCACACGCTCGCACCCTTGCTTACTGTCCTTCCGGTAACAGGGAAGTCGGGTGCTTATATCTCCAAAAGATACGACAAAATACAATACCATCCTGTCTTGAAAAAAAATTTTAGCGATATTCACATCTCGCTTCGCGACGATCAAGCAAAACGAATTCGTTTTCGCAAGGGAAAAGTGATTGTGACTTTGCATTTACGACCGAGAAAACTAAATTCGTTATAAAAAACAGATACAAAGGAAAATGTGGTTATTGTAAGAAATCAACGGTAGTAGAAACATGCGTGTCAAATATTGTTGTGACGCAAAGGCTTACGAAAACTATTATTTGTCTCAAGTCGGTCATGGAATGCCTTATTTTGCGGGGGAACGAGTGCAACAAGGTTATGGACTAGGTAATCTGTTTAGTTCCATTGCCAAAAGTGTTCTTCCTTTGGTCAAAAAAGGTGCCAAAACTTTGGGAAAACAAGTTTTACAAAGCGGTGTCGAGTTTGCTTCCGATGTCTTACACGGTAAAAACGCCAAACAAGCTGCCATCGATCAAGCAAGAGCTGCCGGTTCCAATCTCTTACAAGCGGCTCAACAAAAAATAAGAAAGCGAAAAGCAGCACCGAGAAAAGTACAAAAGAAGAAACGCAAGAGACATCACGACATTTTCTCGTAAACCATGGCGACGTTAGTACACCCCAGTTCGGCAGAATCCACCACCTCTCAACTGGATTTGTTTTCGGTGCCACCAAGTCAAACTACTTTGGAGGAAGGAAGTTTCACCGAATACCATCCTGTATCTGTATTGACCTCCACAGGTCCTACAGTATTTACAATTAGTGCTGAAAACTCCAACTACATTGATCTTGCCAATAGCTTTCTTTATGTGCGTGCAAGCGTGACTACTGCAGCCGGAGCTGATTTGGCAAAGAATGTGGAAATTGCACCTGAATGTAATTTTTTACATACGCTATGGACACAAGTGGATGTTTATTTGAACGGCTCGCTCGTGACACAATCCAACAACAATTACCCTTATCGAGCTTATATTGAAAACTTGCTTAGTTTTGGACAAGAAGCAAAAAATTCCCAACTTTCTGCTCTGTTGTGGCACCGTAACACGTCAGAACATTTCCATACTCGTGGGGCTACCAACCTAGGTTATACCAAACGAAAAGCTTTGGCTGCAGAAAGCAAAGAAATGGATATGATGGGGAAATTGCATCTTGATTTGTTCTTTCAAAATCGATATTTGTTGAATGGTGTCGAAGTACGTTTGCGATTGATTCGTTCCAACGATCTTTTTTGCTTGCATGGAAACGCAAACCAAGCAGATAACAAAGTGTCTTTGAAAGAAGTGACCTTGTTTGTTCGCAAAGTAAAACCCAATCCCGCCGTACAGCTTGCTCATGTCAAAGCCTTGCAACACGGCACTGCAAAATACCCGCTTCGACGTGTGGAAGTCAAGAGCTTTACTGTGCCAACCGGGAATCGAAGCATCACCAAAGAAAATTTATTTTTGGGTCAATTGCCCACACGAATGGTGGTCGGTGTAGTAGACAATGACGCTTACAACGGTGTCATCACCAAATCTCCTTTTAATTTCAAACACAACAGCATCAATTTCATGACGATTTACCGTGATGGAGTTCAAATCCCTTCCAAACCACTGCAACCAGATTTTACCAACGATCGTTTTGTTCGAAGTTACGTTCGTTTGTTTACGCAAACGGGTCAATATTATCGTGTCACAGGAAATGCTATTTCGCGAGAACAGTACAAAAACGGTTGTGCTTTGTTTGCTTTTGATCTCACACCCCAAATGGATTCCAGAGAAGTCGGTTTCGAATTGATAAAGCATGGCAACCATACGCATCGAAATTCATTTTGTTATTGCTACTGCACGTACTCTTACGGTCATTGTGTTTGCCGAACACGACAACCTGCTGGAGATTGATCAAGACAGAAACGTTGCTTTTGACTACACAGCATGAACACGTTGCAAATCGAACGCTTGCTCAAGAAGGATTTGAAAAGCAAAACCATCTTTAAAAAAGTCTGTGCTTTGGATCAGTTGGAAAAACCTACTTTTCCGTCTGCTTACGTCATCAACTCGGACCCGAGTAGTAAACCTGGAGAACATTGGGTTGCGGTTTATTTCGACAAACGCGGTCGAGGAGAATACTTTGATAGTTATGGACTACCCCCTACATTGGTCAGTCTCGACTCTTACATGGATGCCTACTCCTTATCGGGATGGATTTACAATCGCAAAACCTTACAAGCGTACTTTTCCAGTTTTTGTGGTCATTATTGTGTCTATTTTATTTTATTTCGTTGTCGTGCTATTGTATCTGATTTTACGTCAAACCTAACTGAAAACGATCGCTCTATTTCTCGCTTTATACGTAATATATCACAACATTGATTGTACACATATCGTTTATTAATAAAACAATACACATCAAGGCGTGCTTGCAATAATATCTACTTTTCGCTTTTTCATCGGTTCAGGGTTAGTCAAGAGTTTGACAAAGGTTTCCAGTTGTTCGTGGTTGTCTGGTGGTAGGTGGCAGACATCGTCTTTTTGCACTTTTAAAAAAGATGTAGTTATTGAGCAGATAGAGGAATTGACGTCTTGCAGTTGGTACGTTTTCCACCACACAGCGCAATTGGAACTGATCCACTGCTATTTCTTGTTTGATGATTTCCATGTTTTTTTGCACTTCACACGCAAAATCGTCCATGTTGGTAGACCAGAATAATAAAACTACATACTCTTTTGTTTCAGATTTGGGACGAAAAAGGATGTAGGGAAGATTCCCCATTATTACATCAACCACTTGAACAAGTTGATCCATCGAAAACATGACTTTTCCTCTTTTGACGCTAATAATTGCTTTTCTCAATAGCGATGAAGAGGGTATCGGTAGTCCGGATGTGGCAATTTCTTGAAACTTTTTTTGAATGTCTCTTGCTGCACTTTCCATTTCTCTTGCTCTGGTGATAATCTCTTCAAACTCCAACAAACTTTCGTAACAACTTGTATAAGGAGGAATGAAGTCGGGGTACTCAATTTCGTTTGCTTCTTGATATCTGCTTGACTCGTATACGTTTCCATAATGTGAGGTTTCGCAAACGGGTCTCCTTTTATAACCACTAAACCGGATATTGCGCAACGTTTTGAAATAGTCTTACGTCACACTAATATTGCGCAACGTTTTGAAAGTCACACTAACCTTACACAATCAACATTGAAAGACGCGAATTTTTTCAGAGATGCATTGGGAACACAACCAACAAGAAGGGGTGTCTTGAACGCATGCCCAACAAAGCACCATGTGCCCACATGGTACGCATACTGCATTTTTTTCTGCATTTTTACACTTTAAACATTTGTCGTCTTTTTTTAAATCTAAAACAGCATTTAACAATTCTTGACAATTGGAGAAATTGCATTGATTTTTTTCCATTTGATTCCATAGCACATAACGGATCTTGGTGTCCTCCACCCCAATACTTTTTGCGTATTTTACATGAGGATCAAACAGCATAAGATCCTCTAATCTTTGATTCCTTTGCTTTGCTGCGGTATTGTTTCGCATTTGATCAAACAACATACTACGTAAGCGGTTCGCTGCAACAGATCGAGTTGGATTTTTTATGCCTGGTCGATGTAAATCCGAATGTTTCTGACATACTTTCTCCACGTAGTTTACTCCTTGTTTTTTCAAAACAAATTCACACATAGGGAACCACTTTGCATGTTCGTACCAAGGATTATCATGCGGTTTCCAGTGAAACAAACCTCCACCACAATAAAAACAAAGAACACGGTCGCCAGAACCTTTATAATAAAAACCTGCATCCACCACTTCGCGTGGTGTTGGGCGCTCCTCATCACACCAAGAGGCAGGAAAGGTTCTCATGCGATCCTCTTCATCACACATGAGCGGATTTTGCGGAGACAAACAACGAAACATTTGCGCTTCCCATTCTCTTTTGATAACTTCATCAGACGTCACTGCAGCATCAACACAATCTTGATCCATATTTCTTAGAATGATAAAAATAAAAACAATTCTGCTTTATATACCTACCGTTATGGATTGCATCAGAGTTTTGTAATGTACAAAGAAACTTATACAAACAATCCTAGTAAAAACCTAGGGGATTTCCCATGGGAGAACTAGGTATTGCATAACAAACCTGTTGTGTCCTGACTTGCCCTTTGCAGAAAATGGAGTGCTTAAAAACAGGAAACGGTTAAAAAAATTTTCTATTGTATAGCTAAAATCAATAAAAGCTTTGACAGGTTTTTCTACAGAGTGCTTAAAAAACAGGAAACCAATTGAAAGAATTTTCTATTGTACGCTTAAAATCAAAATATATTTTGACAGCTTTTTCTACAGAGTGCTTAAAAAACAGGAAACCAATTGAGAGACTTTTCTATTGTGCACCTTAAAAACAAGAAATTGGTTAAAGAAATTTTTTATTGTGCACTTAAAAACAGGAAAAGGTTAGGTAGGTTCGTTTTACCAGTGCTTAAAAACAGGAAAAACTTTGACTTTATTGTTTTAAATTCTTGCAGAATGTATTGAAATAATCTTATGTTATGCTTTGAAGTCTTGGTTCTGGTTTGGATAAGAAATGAACTCAGGACTACTGCTGTTCCTAGGGTTTGGTTTAATATTATCTTGGGTCGGAGTCAAACTTAGGACCACCGTCTCTCTTAGGATTAAAATCAATATTATATTGATTGGGAATCAAACTCAGGACTACTAATTTTCTTAGGTTTAGGGTTTATATTGTCTTGGACAAGAAACGAACTCAAGACCACTAACTTTCTTAAGGTTAGAGTTTATACTGTCTTGGGTGGGAATCTAACTCATGACTTCTGCCTTTCTTAAGATTTAAATTTATATTATCTTGGTTGGGGATCAAACTCAAGACTACTGGTTTTCTTAGGGCTAGGATTTATACTAACTTAGATAAGAATTGAACTCAGGATCTTTCCTAGAGTTTGGCTTTATATTATCTTGGGAAGGAATCAAACTCAAGACTACTGTCTTTCCTAGAGTTTGGTTTTATATTATCTTGGGTAGGAATCCAACTCAGGACCACTGGTTTTCTTAGGTTTAGGATTTATACTGTCTTGGGTTGGAATCAAGCTCAGGACCTTTCTTAGGATTAGAATTTACAGCTTCATTGTTTTGGTTGGGAGTCAAACTCAGGACCACTGTCTGTCTTAGGTTTAGGTTTTATATTGTCTTGGCTAAGAATTGAACTCAGGATCATCGTCTTTCTTAAGAATAGGAATAAGAATAGAAATAAGATTAGGAATAGGAATAAGAATAGGATTAGAAAAGGGTTAGGAATAGGATTAGGAGAAGGATAAGAAATAGGATTAGGAATAGGAGTAGAATTAGGAATAGGAGTAGGATTAGGAATAGGAGTAGGATTAGGAATAGGAGTAGGATTAGGAATAGGAGTAGGATTAGGAATAGGAGTAGGATTAGGAATAGGAGTAGGATTAGGAATAGGAGTAGGATTAGGAGTAGGATTAGAAATAGGAGTAAGATTTAGAATAGGATTCGAAATAGGAGTAAGATTCGGAATAGGATTAGGATTCGAAATAGGATTAGGATTCGAAATAGGATTAGGAATAGGATTCGGAATAGGATTTGAAATAGGATTTGGAATAGGATTTGGATCCGCCACTGCTCTCTAGCGCCACCCTTCGCCACCGCGCCACTGATGACGTCAGTGCGCCGCCTGCTCTCTAGCGCCACTAGCGTAAACGGTCACCAAAATTCATTTCATATACTACTGGTCAAAGACCGAATATCTGTGCATAAATGGCGGAAACGACGACAAAACCGTGAAGATGGAGGATACAAAGTGCCAAGAGTAAAGGAATTTAAGTATTTGGGATCAACGGTGCAAGAAAGTGGTGGTTGTGAGAGGGAGGTAAAGAAGAGAGTACAGGCAGGATGGAATGGATGGAGAAGAGTATCAGGAGTAATCTGCGACAGGAGGTTACCAGCTAGAGTAAAAGGAAAAGTGTACAGTTCAGTGGTAAGACCAGCAATGGTGTATGGACTTGAGACAGTAACAGTCACAAAGAAACAAGTGGAAGAGATGGAAGTCGCAGAGATGAAAATGTTGAGGTTTGCTATGGGAGTGACGAGAAAAGACAAGATTAGAAACGAGTACATCAGGAGTACCGTTAAGGTAGAACGGTTAGGAATGAAGATGAGGGAGGGCAGGCTGAGGTGGTATGGACATGTCATGAGGAGAGACCAAGAGTATGTAGAAAGAAGGATGATGGAAATGGAGTTACCGGGAAAGAGGAGAAGAGGGAGACCAAAGAGAAGATTTTTAGATGTAGTAAAAGAAGATATGGGGGAAGTTGGTGCAAAAGAGACGGATGTTGAAGACAGAAAGGTTTGGAGGATGATGATACGCTGTGGCCACCCCTGACTGAAGGGAAAGGCCGAAAGGAGAAGAAAAAGAAGTTTTTTATGTCAAGACTGTGTTGAAGCAATTTTGAGGGTACTGGTTGACAACTTTGCATTTAGCAGCAAATTGAACAAATCCGGCTTATAGGTCCCACACTTTCCTTACTTTGTTGTTATAAATTTTTAAAATTTTTTGTTTCAAAAAATCTGTTTAAATCGTACTTAGGAGAAGAGATTAAATTTAAAAAATTAGTTATTCTTGTACAATGCAAAAAAAAAAACTATAACTGTTTTGTTTATAAAGCGACTTCATTTTTAAGAATTTAAAAAAGAAAATTTTTTACACTTTTTAACTCACAACCAAATTCAGATAATTAATCAAACGTTTGGTAATAATTCTTAATAATTTTTTTCTGCAGATTGTCCGCTTCACGAAATTTTTAATCATTAGTTTATTGTCGCCATTTTGTTTTTATTACGCGTTGCTGTATGCTATTCTTCCGAATACGCAATGCGATGAAAAAAGGTAAATGATTGATGATCGCCAAGAAAGAATGAGATGTTGCTGCAAACAACGAGTGCAGTCAAGTATGATGAGAACTACGCAGTGTAGGATAGGGAAGAACTTTCTTTTTAGGATTTAGTCGTAATTTTTTTTAAATTAATAAATTTTTAACTTAAATGTAAACTTAGTACACGTATAGTTTTAGTCCAATGCATAAAAATGACATATTGTATTTTACTTACGTACAGAACAATTTTTTGATTATTCCAATTATAATCTTATTGTTTGTTTGGTAAACCCAGTAATGCTTCAAAAAATTTTTTATCATTGCTAAATGTCTACGTCATTTATTCAATAATGTTGAAAATATCAAGCTTTATTTTATTTAGATTTTCTGCTTTCAAAACTTTGTCACATAACTTTAGTAGAGTTTTCATACTTCGAAAAAATTAATTTTAAGGTTTTTTTTTTAAATATCGCTGTTAACATTTATCTAAACGGTGAACGCAAAATTTAAAAAATGTGTAATCTCTTTTTGAACGAAGCAGTAATTAGACGTAGACAAAAAATTTTTTGTAAAAACTTTCTGGGGGTGGAAACCAAATATGCTTTTAATTTAAGGACTTAATTTTTGAGCTTCTTGACAAAAAAATTTTTTTTAATTAGTCTTTTCGGAATATTTGCTTAATTAAATAAAAAAAAACAATGAAAATGTCATTATTAAATTTTTTTAAAAAGTAATATTTCTTTTTAGTAATTAAAAACAAACAAATTACTTTATACCAAAATATCTTTAATTTTTTATAAAAAGAAATTTTAACCTACTATGTACAAAACTCGATTTAATTGGGAAAAAAATTTAAAAAGTAAAAAATCATAATAAAGTGGTTCTTATTAAATATTTTAAAAATTATTCTTTTGTACAATAAATCTTTTTTTTGTTTAATTGCCTTAAGTTATCTTTATATTTAATACAATGTCGTGTTATTGTTGTTTTGCAGATCATATTTCAATTTTTCACGTATAAAATGATGTCGGTGAAATTTTAACGCTTTGTGACGCCACTTCTTGTAGTAGTTCCTATTCTATTGTGGAAGTTGATAATCACTCATTTTGTTGTGACGTAAGTACGTGTCATAATGGCTGGTCTTATTCATGCTTCGATTCCCGTCAGAGGGTCTCATGATGTTTGCAATCACCACTCCTCAGATATTTACCGTTCTCCATCAGCATATGAATCTTACTCGACAATAACTGCATATTCGCCTAAACAAAGAGGAGGTGACAGTTCAAGTTTGTTAAACGCACTCACCCCAGCTCCAGATGTATCTGTTGATGTCACTAATAACTATTCTTGTGTTTCGACCGGAATGGGAAGCATGCCTCCAGCTTATCCTATGCTTGTAACCACAGCTATATCTCCTTACGAAAATACAAACCCACCAAGTTTATATGCTCCGAATGGAGTGTCATTATCTAATCCATCGGCCTGTAATTACTCCTATCCTTTTGGATTGGGCACAGCATCTTCTTTGTTTAACGGATCGTCACCGTTTTCCCCTCCCTACATGGGACTGAACCAGCAAGATGGTTCAAGTCCTGGAATCAATGGACGAGGACGAAATTCCCGAGCAATGAGCAGCGAAACAGCAAAAGGAAACAAGAAGAAGGTTAGTAGAAAAGCATTTAGTTAGATTCAAAATGTAACCGATCAATGATTTTGTTGAAGAAAACTGATTAACAGTAGTTTTTCTAATATGATATTTACTGATCTTTTACAAAAACATATGACAAAAAAAAAGTAAAATACTGTGCTTTCCAAAAAAATAATATCACTTTAAAAATCATGTTGACATTTGTTGACAATAGACAAATTAGCCCTTTAACTTTTCTTGATTGCATTCTTGCCAATTTGCATATTTTCGGTCTAAAAGCTATCAAATTTAAATATATTCGGTTATCCTGTTCATCAAAAGTACCATGTGCAGAGCCTCTGGATTATCTACGTTTAACAACATCAATCTAAAAAAGTTAGCTTTTGAATGTTGCATTTACTCAAAGCAATAAAAAGCGTTTATGAACTTTTTTATACGTAAACCATGATTTAGATTTAAGATACTTAAATTAAATAATGCCACATCGATTTAAAAACGAGGCCTCAACCGAATTATTAATCTTATTTTATAATTATTATTTTCAATTCATCCTCTTGATTTGTAGGGAAACGTTGGAGGCGTTGAATGTAAAGCAACCGTCAAGCGCTATTTTGACCAGTTTTTGGAATTGCCAAGATATTGCTGTCCAGTTGAAGTTTTTTTAGTTTTTAAAGTTTACATCTACTTGGTAAAACCACCAAGCAGAAGAAAGTGCCTCCAAGCAGAAAAATTAACGAGTATTCTATTACCAGTTAATAAGATTTTGCTGGAAAAGCTCCCAAGTTTTATCTTCTTCGATTCTATGCAATCAAAAGACACCATTCGTATAGCATGGCTACAACCTACAATCAACAAAGTAGGTGTAAGGCATCTTCTCCCTTAAACACTTCAAAACAAGATTTTTCATTGCAGTCACTCGGACATATTTTTAAAACGACGTCACCAAAGTTGCAACCTCATAATTACGCTTCATATTGGTAAACATAAAAAGATTTAGTTTTAATTAAAAAACCGATTGCTGTACAACGTGATTTTTAAATTAAAGTTATTTTCAATGAATATTCATTGACTTTTAAAGTACTGACGCCATATTAGCCGAGTGGTGTTTGTTTTGTCGTGTTCTGGTATGTTTGTATTGCTGCTACTCGTCTTGGACATGTAACTCTCCAAAAATTTAAATATTCTTGCGGGTTTTTTCTTTACAATCACAACCTTAATATGAGTTAACTTACTCCATAAAGCAAATGCTTTAAGGTAATATGCTGGAGAAAAAAAGTAATTATAATATACAATGCTAAGCACTCCGACAACATTTAACGTGGTCGAAACCCATTAAAAAGCATATAAAAACTTTTTGTGCAAACGTTACAATTAAAAACTTAGTTTCTATTTTTAAATTTTAAGTCAAAGTTTTCTAACCAGTACTAGTCAAGAAAGCCATGAACAAAGGTTTCTGGCGGTTTTTTTCAAAAAACTTAAACAGGTTTTTATCTATGACACGTCGTAAGCATTTTTTACCTTGATGAACAAATGAAGAACTTTTTTTAGTGCTCTTTGCTGAATGTTTAAGATAAAAAAAAATGTTCGAGATCAAGCTAAGAAAATAGGTGTTTACTAGTCGAGAAGATAAAAAAATATAAAATTTCTGGACTTCTTTTTGCGTTTTTGCCAATGACTCATTTAGTTGTATTCTTGATAAAACTGTCATTTTTTGACCCGTTCAATGAAGATCGCTATTCCTGCTATAAGACATAGCTAGCGGTAATTAGGCTACCACTTTAGTTAAAAACCCTTATTTTTATACGATTGTGTTGATTAAGATTAACTGGACTTTATACACGTACGTGATCGCCTCTTAGCAATAAAATGTATTGTACAGTGCTGTATAAATAGTGAAAACGTCAAACAACTTTATTTGTCACTGAAATCTACTATTATGCTACTAATATGCGAAAAACATATATAATAATGTTGACCAGTTTTTTGTGTACAGAAAAAAAAATAAAGCACACGCAAATAAGTTAAAGAAATTTTAATTTTACTATTAATAAGCGTAGAGCACGAGCCTAGAAGAACTTTGCAAAAGGGTCAAAAAAAATGTTCAAAACTAATTTACTCTTTTAAGTAGGCTAATAATAATTAGAAAAGCTTTATTAAAAACAAACAAGAAAAACCAGTCTTTTTCTGATAGCTGTAAAAAGAAAATTCAAAATTTAATTTACAAAATGACATAAGCCTCGTTAAACTATCATTTGGAGAAACGTTGCAAAAACACGTTCATGTTCTTTCATTAAGGTGTGGAAAATTATAAAATGAATTATAATATTGCTTTAAAGTAAAGGTGTGAAACTTTGTTCTTTGGTACAAAAGCTAATGTTTAAGTATTGCCGTTTGATTTATCTTTTCGCTTTCCTTTTCTTATCAACACCACACTGCTTTGTTCAAAGGTACAGCGACCATATACAACGTCAGTTGTGCATGTAATAACGTATTTCGTTTAGTCGCTGCTTCCTTATTCACAATCTTTATTTCTACATGCACAATGAGTAAATTTCAAGTTGATTGTGAGTAAAAATGAAAATAAATAAATAAAATTTTTTATATCATAACTTTAACTTTAATATTATAGTGAAATTTTGCTGTTTATTAAAGAAAATCAAAAGAAAAAATTCCCGAAACCTGTTTTTCAAATTTGTGATAATCAATATGGAAGTTTTCCAATAAATTTAAATTGCTGACTTTATAATTCATACTTCAACTTATCTAAACTTATAATTCGTACTTTAACTAACTAAAAAATTTTATCAAGTTTTTTAAAATAGCTGTTAGAAAATTATATCGCGTGGCGTAATCAATTGCGAATTACTCTGATTGAGTCTTGTGTGGGTTTTCAAAATAAGAAACTTGTTTCGCCAGTACTATCTTTGCTTTTTAAAAATTGAAAAGTTTAATTGGTTAAACGTCATTGCAAATAAGGGTGATTGAAACAATTTATTTATTTATATGAATCATACACATAATCCAGAGAAAAAATATAAAATACACAATAAAAGATTTTAAAATGTCAATAAAGATATAAGTTACTTTTAATTATTCGTTTTTATTCTTTTTGATAAGTGGTTTTTAACTGTTGAAATAAAAAATTTATTTTATCTCATTTCTGAAACAAAGTTTTGATAAAAGCAACATAATTTAAACAATACAATAAATTATTAACAATTTTTCGATTCCATTTTTAAAAATTTTATCTAACTGAATTTGCTAATGTTTTTCTAACTCCAGCTTCCTATTGAAATGCTGGCACTATTTGCAAAACATAATCGGCAAGGCTGGCAACTATTTTTACAAATAAAACCTAGAAATCGGACAAAAAATCTACAATAATTCAGGTTAATTATTAAAATTACTAAAATATAACCTAGTTCATTTGAAAAAATTTATAAAAATAACTTTAACCATTAAATACCGAGAGTTTTTTCCCACAATTGCAAGTTTACAGATTCATTCCTTGCTTCTGAATGTAAACAAAAATATTCAAATGATATTCAACAACCTCCCTCGAGTTTTCAAACAATAAGCTACTCAGAATTTTAAAAAATTAACCTTCGTTAAATTTTTAGAATTAAAAAAAAGCTCAATAAGACAAAGAATGTAATCTGCAAAAGTTTAGCAAACTACTGGCAGATTAATGTTATCCGACTTTTTCCAAAAATGATAGACATCCTATAAGACTTTACATTTTAAAGATTAATAAATACAAGTTTCTATATGTATTCGCAAGGTATTTCTTGATCTGCTGTAGTCGGGTCTAAAGCCTGTCCTGATTCGATTTGTGCAAAAACGTAAAATTAATCCTAATTTTTAATTAGAAGTTGTAATGTTATTTTAAAGTCATTAAAATTTAAAATAATCTAAAAATATTTTTGACATAAATAAAAAAAATCTAAAAATTAATTTTCTAAATGTAGAGGATAAAAAAAGTGTAAAACTAGAATAAAAAACCCAAGTTGGTAGCTTTTGGTAATCGGTTTATATATAAACTTAATCAAAATACAATGCTAATCACAAGCAGTAAATACAGCAATACTGCCTGTTATATGTAAATATTGCTTTTGTTTTAATAAATTTGATTTATAATGGCTGTTTTTCTTGGTTATCATATTAAATAGTATCTACATGTACATGTATTGTCTGGTCGGCAACGCAGTCAATAGAAACAGAGCAATACTGCAAACTCAGGTGTAATTGCTGATACGCAATGATTAGTTAGTGCGAGCTTAGCAGTCGCCATTTTGCTCTTTTCCCATGAGCACCGTTTCCTGGTTTCAGCCGCTTGATTGGGTTGGATTACATTATTTTCCTGAATACATCTAAAAACAAGTTAAAAAAGAGACGTCAAACATCCATAATAGTTTTGATGGAATAGTACTTGAGTTTAACCGATACCGATTATGTAAGCCTCCGAATTAAGAGTAGAAAACTATTAATCTAATAAAACTTGCTCGATTTGCATAATTGCGCAACTATGAAATTACAATTTTATATCGCATTTAAGAATTTTTCTGATACTTCTTTTTGACTACCAATCACGTCATTGCTTTTATTTCTGCTAAGTTGCAATATTTGCGAACTTGCTTATCCAGACTGTTTTTAGCCGGTAAGTAGGCTATTGCTCAAATTAAAATATGGAAAATAAATCACGAAAAAATTTTCAAATAAATCATAAAAATTGCTTTAAAAAAAATCACGAGAAAATTTTCATGACAAATTATCCCAGTAATGATAAAAAAAAGACTTTCATCATTTTCTTAAGGAAAAGATATCTAACAAGACTGATTTTCGATTGTTTTTGGTAAAGCAAACTGTAAAGTTACTTACAATTTTTAATAGAGAAATTGATAAACGAAATAAATCCACTGTTAATTTCATTGAAAATATTTATTAATTATGTCAACAATTAAGTTTGAAAAACTTCTTGTTGGCATGAGATTATTATTAATTATCTGATTACGGTATGTTTTACGAGTTACGAGTATGATTACGAGTTATCACTAAACCTCAACCAAAGAAAAGACAAACTGCTTTTTGTCATCAAGCCGATGAAAGTTCTTACAATCGATGGTTTAGCCAATGTAAGAAATTTTCAAATCAAATTTTAATGACTTGCCTTACAATGAACTCCAGTATAAAGTAAGTAACTAAAAAAGTTGACACAGAAGGATATAATGCATCACCCGACAGGAAAGAGTTGAAACTTTCGAAGTTAAAAGCTGTAAATTTTTCTGCAACAAAACCACTTTCGACACTGTTTTGGTCGGCGGCGCGGTGTTTGAGTTTTTAATGTCCATTGAAAATAACAAATCATTAACTAAAATGCTTTTCTCTGTTAGGATGAACCGAGAATTCGTCGTCCGATGAACGCCTTCATGTGTTGGGCCAAAACAGAACGGAAAAGAATGGCGGAGTCGAATCCGGATCTTCACAACGCGGAATTGAGCAAAATGCTCGGTTAGTGCTTGTTGTGACGTAATTCAAAGCAATTTTTTTTTAATGCTATTTGAATCTATTCTTTGAAATCTATGAAGTTATCAATAGTAGGTTATATATTATGATGATAAAAAAGACTATCACTCTAAACAATCTTCATTAATTTCTTTTACAGTAATTGACATAAATTAAAGCTTTACTACAAATAAAACGGTTATTTCAATTTGTAGTAGAGTCTTTGTTGACAAATTCAAATAACTGTTTTTGTATACCTAGTATACTGTCTTTGTATACCTGTACTTTAACAACTATAAGGCAATTACAGTTAAAGAAAAGATACAATTACTATTAAAAACAAATGCTTTTTTTAATTCTACGCGAGTGAATATGATTCAAAAGTAAAAAAATGAAAGAGATATTTGTCCCCTCAAGGTAAGGCGACCTCAATGCATTTAATTACTTAAAGGTCAAAGTTTTACATAAATCATTAAAACTAGGGTATTTAGTTTTTTTATTGTGCGATATTGTGCTGGGCTACACTGAAATTTTTTTTACTTATTTGTTCCTGTTTTGGGTGTTTTTTTATTTTGTTTTTATTTATTGACAAGATGAGTGAGGTTTTGCTTAAAATCGTTAAAAAAAAGCTAATTAACTATTTGAGTCATAAAACCTCTTATAATTTACGAAAATGTACCTAGCAGTTTAAAAAATTAGGATATGCTTTTTTTCATATGATTTGATTGAGGAAGCCAAAATTCAGTTAAAACTACCCACCAAAGTTTGTGTTTTTGTTGTTAAAGTCCTTATTATTCTTATTGTTAAATTCAAAGAATTCAACGTAACCAAAATTTTCTGTTAAAATTTTACACTAAGCAGTAAAGACCTGGCTTTAAATTGCATCACCAATTTGGTACTAATTGAAGACTACAAGATTTAATAAAACAGCAGTTTCTATTGGAAAACCCATAGAAGAGCATTTCTTTTTTAATGTGTCAAATCCAGAAGCTAAAACTTTTTGAAACTTTAATTGGCATGACTTTTGTAGAAATAAAACTTAAAACTAATAGAAATAATATTAGCTTTATATATGTTTTTTCATTAATTTTGAAGGTCAGAGGAGGTTACTGGGAATAAAAAATTACTATCCAGCTTTTAGTATGATTCAAATGGAATTAAAATGCATCTGGTGATTCCAGCATTACATTCTACCATTGCTCCGCCTGATTGGTGCGAATACGTCATAAATATGTTTATTTGAAAACACGGTTTTGAAGTAATCACAATAAGTTTACGCCTTCTTAAAGGTTATCGAAGCAAGCCGACTTAGATTTGATGCTTCAATCCGATTGTCCTGAAGCAGATGCATTGTAAAGACGATCAACAGTTGATAATGTCCAACTGGGGTTATGTGTCCCTCCAGGACAAGGTTTCTAAATTTGTTAGAACACGTGGCCCCCCTAGACTAAATCTGTAAAACTTTGTGGACCACTAAAATTTTTTCCGAAAGCCAAGTAAAAGCAAAAAAATCTCTTCACCTTCGGTTTAGCGAAGGTGAAAAAAAGAAGATGAAAAAAAAATCTTTACTTCGAACTTTAATTGATGACAGTAAGCAGCACAGTCGAGCGGTAAGAGCGCCGAAGTTGATGACGAACGCGATTGACGGGGTTGCAGTTCCATACTTATTTAGCGAATTCTGTTGCATTCTTGAGAAAAACACTTTACCGCGCGGCACTTTCCTCTGCTTATCGGTCTTAGCAAGCGGCTTTCCATTTCAGTTATATCTCTAAATAAAAACTAAAAAACCAAAATAAAAAATTTTAACCGGTCAGTAATATCTTGGCATCTTTGGAAGCAGTCGGGGTAATTGCTTGACAGTTGCTGTAATTATAGCATTTCCGACGTTTTCCTATGAGTCAGGAGGATAAATACAGAGACTTGACTTTTGGAAAAATTTATATGCTTTAACGTCATGACTATTTTTTTTCGCCTAAAGCGCTTATCATTGACAAGTTCTCACGACCTTAGAAATGCTTTTAGTTAAGTGGAACGTTGATAGCAATTTACTCTTTTACTGATAAATCTTGTTGACCCCAGTTTAGAAACCTTGTTCTAGAGTTTAAAGACAAGCTTTTGATAATCATAAGTTGGAAAAATGTATGACATGATTGGAAAAAGCGAAGAAAATTATTATTTTTTTACTATTTATGGTCAAATAAAAAAAATTAAATCATGGGCTTTAAAATAGTTCGAAATTTTTTATGACTTTGTGCTGCTGATAAGTGGGAAAATATTACACTAAACAATAAAAATGACTGCGGTTTTCGCCAGAAATCTTTGCCTTTTTTGGTGTCTGCAGCAAAATAAGTCAAAACTGGTTACAGAGATGCAGTTAAGTATTACTTAAGCAAAAGTTGATAAGATGGTAATTTTTGAATTAATTAAAAACAGACGACAACAACCAAAACGCAATACTTCAATTGAAGCTAAATGTAATTTAATATTATTAGAAAAAATCTATATGAACCATACTAAGTTAAAAACTGTTTTATACCAAATTTTTTTTCAAAGGACAGGCATCTTTTGCGATCAAGTAAATACAATATAAAGTCTGGGGCGAAAACAGTTTAAATACAGAAATATCTATATTGAGAATAGAAGTGGTTCTCTCAAAATTTTTATTATTTTTAGCAGAAACACGAGTTCAGAAAATTTTTTATGATTTTTATCTTTAAGCTAGCCCAATCAATTGACGAGACAATGAATCGATTACATAAATTATTAACAGCTACTGCTGCGTGATCTAAGCAAGGATGAATTACGAAAAACTTAATCTTTATCTTTACTATTAGTCTTCTTTTTAAAGTTAAAACGCTGGTTGTGTAGACTTCAACATAAAATGAAGTACTTATAATATTTGTGGTTTTAGTTTTGTGATGTTTTTATAAATCGGTTGGAGTGGCTGGGCTATTCATTAAAAAAGATTTTCAATCCCAACGTACATCATATTAACGGAAAGCAACGCCTGATCTATAAAAACACGCGGAAGTTATTTAGATAAGTGAAAGAAAAAGTAGCGAAAGGATATGACGCTGATGCTGTGTTTAGGTGTACATCTTTGTGGTCGAGCAAAGTGCATTGCAACATGTAGAAGCAATATCAAGTAGTATTTCACCATCACACACTAAATCTACGGTTTTTCAGCATTTTATTGGGATATATTTTTTTGAGAGTCCAGTCACGAACAAATGTCTATCATAATAAAATCATTTATCAAGTAAAATTATCTTCATTCAAAAATTTTTTGTAGTAAGATATCCGTTAAAAATCAATTTTAGTACCTTATTAAGTAGTTTTTTAACTTCAAAAAAAATTATAAGTAAACTGATAGAGCCTCATGTGATTTTTAGCCGAAAACTCAAGTTGATTACCAATGTTTTGTTTGTAGCGTGGTCGAGTGGTTAGAGCGCCGTGATTGCGATCAGCATGATCTCGGTTTAAAACCTACTCGTGCCATTCCTTGGTGTCCTTGGGAAAGACACTTTACGGCAATTTTTCCAGCTTGGTGGTCATGGCTAGCAGTTCTAAATTTCAGTCATATTGCTATAATATAAAAAAAAACTAAAAACCTAATTAAAAGATTTTAAGCGGACAGCAATATCTTGGCATCTCCGAAAGCAGGTCGAGCTAATTGCTTGCCCTATGTATTAGCGCCTCCATTGCTTTCCTGCGAGCAGGAGGATAAATATAGAAATAAAATAAATAAAATTAGTGGCGTATTTCACTAAGTGATATACCTCATTAAAAACCAAATAACACGAGTTGATTTCTGTTTGATGATCATTTCACAAAAAAAGAATTTTCCGATAAGAAAGGTTCTAAAAAGCAATAAATATGTATTTTCAAGATTTTTCGCTATACTAAAAGAAAAAAAATTATAATTTCCAGAAAGCTCAGATTTACATAAATAGATTCAAGATTGCAAAGTACGCTTTTCATGAAGTAAGACAAAAAGTTGTAAATTTTGCCTCACTTGTAGAAATAAAAAAAGCAAAAAACAGTGATGTTGTGAACGGCATCGTGACTCTATGAGTCTAGGTATGCTGCTGATCAGATTAGGCCAGTAATAAAAAATATGCAAAAGTTAGTAGGGATTTGGTATAGAAAATATGATTAAAGATAACGAGAGGGTTTAAATGCAGCAACGTATGAGTTCATAAAAAAGTTAAGTGCACAAGATCAGATAAATTGGGATTAAAAGCATTTAACTAATCGCAACTTTTAATATTTTTGCTTGACGACACGATTGTCTCGACTTCAATTGATAGATCGTGAGTTCAACAATTTTTGAAAATATTTGTTGTATAATTAAGTTTTGTTATTTATCTTTGCCATGTTTTCAAATCAAAATTTAGGTAAAACGATCATGCATTTACAATAAAAAAACAATCAAAAGGGTTTTTATAATTTATTTAATTTTTTGAATTTTTATACTCATTTTAAAACAACGACGTGAATTAAATAAGTTTTTTTTTGAACGGTGATGAGTTGTAATGTTATCGTTTAAAAGAAGTTGCTTTTAGTAAAAAATAGGAACTTCAAGTTTGCGTTGTTTCGGACAAGTGTTTATCCTCTGGGTGAGTTTGTTGTTGTGTTGGCAGAAGCGGAAGTCGCTTTGAAAATGTCGACGCAAGCCACTGAATCACTGTTTTCCAACTGCCACTTGTCTGTCTCAGTCACAGCACGTTTGCAGGGTTGCCAATTATTACTTAAGATACATTTAAAATTATTGAACTTTCTTCTTCGCAGGATGGAGCACTAATCATAACTTCAAACAAAAAAATTAAATGGACTACGATAGTAAACTACTTTAAAAAATCCAAAATGATTTTTTTTACTTTTAATTGGTTAATTCCAAAAATACTGTAAAGTTTAAGAACAGAATTTTCTTGTTGCATTTCGAGAAAAATAATTCTGAGCAATTCTTTATAATCATTTGAAATAATTTTATTTTTTCATGTTTTATTTGCAATCAACTTTATACGTTTGCAAATGAACAATTGCACAATAGAAATATTGATTACAAATAAATGAAAAGCGACTAAACGATAGGTTATCCGACAAACACGTCGTTTGTGATGGTCGCAGTGCCTTCAAGAAACAATGTACCCTAGATGATGAAAAAACCATAAAGTAAAAAAGTAATAATATTTATTGGCACATTAAAATTGAGGGAAAAGAATAATTACAAAATTTTGTACATTTTTGTTGCTTTGTCAGAAGATGTTTAAGGAGGTCCGATACAACTTTTGATTTTCTAAAATTAAACTTTGCTGTGTAATGAAAAAACTTAAAAAATAGTTTATTAAGTGATTGCAATAAAACTTTGGCCACCACTTTTACTTGAGCGATTGAGAATCATGTCATATTAGTTTTATACACTAGTTGATTTCTATTAGAGTAAATTAAAGGTTTATTAAAGGAAATTTTGGAGGAGCAATACAGTTTACCCAAATTTTATTGGTGTTTGCCCAAATCATGATCCTGTAGCTTTGCAGAAGAGGAGACAAAAGGTCACACATTTTCGTTCCAAAATTTTGATATAGACTAAAAAAAAAAAAGGTCATCATTTTAAAACCGTCTTTAATTTCTGTATTTTTCCCAAAAAATCGGTAATAACTAAATAAAAAGTCTTCACCTCAAATCTTAATCATATTTCTAGATTTGGAAACTATGTCTTGCGCAACTGGTTCGTTATCGGTGCCCAAAAAAATTTGTTTTTTTCAAAGAATTCCTGTCTCTGCCCGAAAAATTCTGATTTTGCCCAAATTTTTGAGACTTGGAGGAAAATTTCCCACTACCTCCCGACTCGAACGATTATCCCTTTTAAAAATAAGTAAAATTATTCAACATAAACTTTCAACCTCTTACAACTTAGCTCTCTAAAAAATTTGAATCTTCTTAAAAAGCATAAAACTTTTGTAATAGGGAACAATTAAACAATAAGTAAAAAATTTACAACTGCAATCAATGCAGCAACCAAGAATCAGCATTAGAATTTAGGAACTGCTTGTGAAGCAATGATGATTGCAGCTATTGCAGCGCGAAAAATGAAAAATTAGGTGCAGCGCAACACCAGGACAATCTTAATAATTTTTAACCTCTATCTAACCTCAGCAAATTTTAAAAAACTCAAAAGTGTTGGTTAATTCTTCTTGGTTCATCTGGATATAACTTTAGAGAGTGGCCCAAAAGTAGGTATGCAGTGATAAAACTACCTTCTATATGCTTTGAAGTTATTTGCTAAGCAGTGCCGGCGCAAGAGTATTTTGCACTTTTGACAAAAAATTCAATTGCTTCGCCCCCACGGCACAAGCAATACATTTCACTCTAATAAGTAAACAGTAAAATTTATAAATTTTTCTGGTATATGTTATTCACAATTTTGTTTATTAAATTGTTGTAGTACATGACAGTCTAAAATGAAAAGCTAGTTAAGATTTACACACTACTGATATATTAATACATCTTATACGTATTTCGTGCTTTTTTTGCAAATTTTGTTTCGATTCCGTCATATCGAGCGCGGAAACTCGCGGAATCAGGCTCGATAGATATTTTAGCTAAGCCTCCAGCCTATTTTGAAGCAATAAAGACTGTAGAAACGTTCTTTAAAAAATTCATCATAGAAAGATTTGACTAGGCACTTGCTACACACATTGGAAGCCTTAACAGAATTCGCAAAGCAATTGAATCATTTGGAACGTTGTCCAAAAATTTTTTTTGCAATAAAATGTCAGCACTTTTTGAGGTGTCATAGACTTTGTTCGTTTTCTAGCTATTGCTTTCACTACTTTCAATAATAGTTTTGAGTCAAAATTCTAAATCCTACTTTAATAACTGCATACTTACTTAAGACCATTCTGTACTTCGATAAATATTCAAAAATGTTTTTATTTTTTATTGCACTCAATTGGTTATATAGGAACTATAGCATTACATAAAAAATCGATTTTGGTTTTGGCCGCATCTCATTAATTCACAACATTATTGTCGGTTATCTTTGTTTATTTGCAATCGCATCAAAAAGTAAACTTGTCCTCTTGTTCTTGCTTCGACTTGTCGAATTTGTGTTTTTTCTCGCCAAACATAAATGTTTCCATAAATTTTCTGCAAATATTTTCAATCAAAAACCTAATTCTCACTAATAAGACATTTAAGACATTGTAAACGACGGAATCACTGAAAAGACCAACATTTACTTACAAAATAGAAGCTTTTTCATAGCGAAACTCTATATTTTACATCAATGTCATTGTTACGTTGCATCAATTATCGAGTGAAAATTAAAATGTTCACTATCGTGAAAATAGATGAGGCTTCGATTCCGGTTCGTGTTGATCCAAAACAAAGATCTGCTATACAAAGAACAAATATACCACAATCTTTTATCAACAATTAACATCGGCTGCGCAGATTCAATAATTTTTACTCACAGTCGTATGCAAAAATAGAAGCGCCATAATCGATAAGAAACCAAATTAAAGAAATTATTTTTTTAATTAAACGCAATTTTTGCTGGACGCTGATTTCATCGACTTCTTAAAATATGATATGCAAAAAATAAAGAATGAAAAACGAAGAATGTTGATTAATTTGAAGCCGGTATGGTACAATAGTGACCTTTGGATCAGGGTCAGCACACTGTCATCTAACTTTAAACATCGGTATAAACCAGAGTGCGTTTAGAACCAGTGAAATTTTTGCAAAAATGTTTTAGATATTTTTAGCTGCGTGACTATAAAACAAAGAACTATTGGCAACTGAATGCTTTTATCAGGTAAAAAGACTGACACGAATAAGCGTCTCAGTCTCTAATGCGTGAAATATTTTCTATCGTTTCAAAAATAGCAGTTTTGGTATATCTTTTTTTACATATCAAAAAAAAAAAGACAAATGAATTACATGCTACTCTTTTGTAAAAGTATTGAATATTTTAGTACACCTATTACTAAATGGAATTTTATTAGTATTTTAATTACGATTAAAAGCACGGCTTCAAAATATAGCGATTGAATCGGCTATAAATGATTCTTAATCTCATCGCTTGCTTGAGTTGCAAAGATATTCTTCTGAGTTCTTTTTATTGATTTTGATAGGGACGCAACAGCTACTTGATCTCGTTTCCTTTGATATTTCCACGTCTCAGCAGCTTTTATTTTAAAGGATGTCCCATTTCCTAAACGAGCTGCAGGTAGCAAGCTGCAGACGACGCGTGCAGAATCAGCGTCGCAATTATTTCAAATAACAACCTACCTTGATTTAATGTGGTTTTGCTAATTTAAGCAAGTGATGAAATTTGATCAAAAACTTGTTTCATATTTAAGGTTGAATTTTATTTCAAGACAATTTTGAATCCATCAATTAAAATGTATTTAAAAAAAAGACCAAATATATTGAATACAATAACTGGCAAAATATATTATATTTTATAATTTGAGCCTCTTGTATTTCCCCCTATTTATCTTCTTAACTTACAACACGAAAGCAGAAGTGTTTAGGTTTTAGACTATTATCAAGCGATTTCCTGGGTTGTTTATAGAGGTGGCAATACAACAATTTCAAGAAAAAAATTTTTGTTTGTTCAGTTTCATATTTATAAAAGTAAAATAGACATCGTTCAAGATTAATTTTCAACTTCAAAAAAATTGCCAAAAAGAGTATTTTAAAGCACCACAACAAACGGTCGGACAACCTATAAAACCAAACGATGAGGCAACTGCGACCTGAAACAACTTCTAACTACTGTATGAAAGAAGCACATCTACTCCGATCAAAGGGCAGGGTTTTGTGACATACATCGTTTCTTGATTTTGGTTGTATTTTTAAAATCGGGTTTTAAGGTTTCGGTGTACATGGCGGGGGGGGGCGGGCATCAGTCAACGCCATACGCCAGATTGCTGTGTTATAAAAAAAATATCAGCAATAATAAAATCAGGGGAATTGATAAATGTAAGAAAACAATATAAAATAATAAGTTTTCTTAAAATAATACAAGAAAACAATACAAAATAGTAGAACTATGAAATAGTTAATGTTCACAGTTTTTGTTATCTGCGGTTAAGATTATTCAAGAAAGTCACAGTGATCATTAATTTTTTTAAAAATCTACGACTAAGCGCTGCTTCTTGAACTTCGTAAACTGAAGGCTTTGCTTTGTAATACTTGACCGTACATCGTTTTGTAATTACCGATGAAACTTAAATTACTATTATATTGAAACAAAATATCAGTTTACCATATCTGGTCAGCTAATAAAATTCTGTCAAAGCGTTAAGTCAACTATTGTATCTGTTTCTTGGTACAAACCTTTTTTTTGATAAAAAATAAAATTTTATCTTGATATAGTTTGAAGTTTTTACAATATAAAATTATAAAAAATAAAATTTGAAGTTTTTAAGACACATTTCACTTTAAAAATGTTGCAAAAACGAGAATTTTAATTTAAAGTTTATTTTTTGTCAGTGAAACACTTCAAGGGTTTTAAAGTTGAAAAGAAACAATGCGCCGAAAATTTGGTAAAAGCTAAAAAAAGATCTTCACTTTGAAAGTATTTCGGAATTATTAATTTTCGATCTCAAAACAAAGTAATCTCTAAAAAAAGTCTTCACTTAAAATGTATCTCGGACTTCTCAATTTTAATCTTTATGTTCGTCATACTTTGCAACTTCCCAACCACACACGGGCTGCGTGTTCCCCAGCCCACGAGCTAGAGCTTGTGGAAACTTTTTGAATTTGATTGCAATACACTTTGGAAATCATTGGTTTAAAGCACTGGTTTTCAACTTTTTTATTCTGTGGCCCATTAACTTTTTATCCAAGAAAAATTATAAAATGAATTTAAAGATCAGAAAATTACAAAATAAATTTCAAAACAGATTGTTTATTTAACCGCGCATTAATGAAAACTTTGCTGTTGATGACTATTACGAATTTTGAATATATGATCTTGAAGACGTTTAAGAAAGTGTACAACGCATAGCCTACCATCTTGCACACTAAGGAAGTTTTAAGCATTTGATTTTACTTGCACTAAAATGAAAAATCCTGATTTATATAAATACATCCTACTAAAAGAAAAAATAACTTTGATGTGCATTTTTTACCGGTAAACGGGTTTGAAATACATAACCTTGCCCAAAACTCGAAGATTTATAAAGTCTCAGACATATCTTTACCAGCAGAGTATTCTAAAGGCAATGAATTCATCCTGCAAGCCCAAGTCATCACTACTGGTGTTATTACTTTTACGGCTATCTCAGCAACTCTAAAGCAACATCAAATATTTTGCAAAAGTGCAGTATGTTCAAATTTTTTTTAGCGATTAATAAAATCTTCCAATATTTTAGATTAGAGGTAAGAAACCTTTTTTTTATTCGAAGCCACATTTATATTAGACGGTATCAATTGGGGCCGCATACTTAATACCAGTTGAAATACGTATAAATGCGACTTTTGCGAATAAATTTCTTGATTTTCGTCCGTAAAAAAAAGTGACCTTTAAAAAAAAGGGTATTCACTTTGAATCTTTCCCGGTTTTCTTGATTTTCGTCACTCAAAAGCAATGATCTCTAAAAAAGAAAAGGTCTCCTATTATCACCAATAGTAATCGACTCATAATTCTTACTTTCTAGATTGCCATGGAGGCTTTACGCCTATGTGTTAGACGAAAGATTAATTTCCGTGCTAGCATCAATTTATAGATCAAAGCGTTTTAAACATTTCAATATAAACGCAATACTTCTTTTTCATTAGAAAATCACGTGAAAACAGAAAAAGGTCTTTGCTTGCGATTAAAAAAGAGAAAGCCTTGTCAATATTTTGATCACAAGTGAAGATTTTTGTCTTCACCTATTTTTTTTGATAAAGAAACTTAGTTGTACAATCATCATTTGTGATACGGTATGTGGCTCTTGTAGAAATAAAGTTGCCATAAAACGAGAAATTTTATTAAATTAAATTTGTAATTAGTTAGGCAAATGAGCAGGTTATACGTAGTCTTATTAGCTTATTACAGGTAGCCTAGATCACAAAAGAAATATTTTTGGGAGTATATTTAAAAAACTGCAAAACTAAAGAATGAGCATATATTGATTCTTAGGTTCATGGCGCTTGCTAGTTGCTGTGAGGTTGGTTATTTTTTTATCACCAGATTTATTGCAATCTGACTTACTTAGCTTTTTTAGACATGTAAAACTAAAATTATATCGCGGTCCGCCAAAAAATGCTTTACAAACTCTTAAATAGCTGTGGACCTCACTCAGAGAGCCTCTAGGCCAGGGGTTCTCAGAAGGGCCACAAGGCATTTACCATGGGGCCACAAGCAGAAGCCTTTTTTAATCTTCACTTGTCTTTTGGGATGAAAATGAAGAAATCAGAGACAGTTTTAAAGTGATGACTTTTTCTTTTTTGATTTTCACATGATTTTTGGGCCAAAAGAAAGAAATCAGAGAGTGTTTTTAAAAAATGATGTTCTTGTTCGTGTTCACTTGACTTTTCGGACAATAATCTAAGCAGGGGCCACGGGTGTTTGAAAGTCTCTAAAAAGGGGCCACGGATCACCAAAGTTTGAGAACTGCTGCTCCAGACTATATTCATATACAATAGATACACATCAGCGAGGTAGTCACTAAACTGTAGCGCACATCTCAATGCTAACAGAAATACAAATACAGTGGTTCATCACATTCTTTATCTATCCGTCTAGCTCAATCACAAAGTCGCTATGACCCACCACTGGTTTAGAACTCAAGTTGAGAAATCATGATTTAAAGAATCTATGATTGCATTTTCTCGTCAGTAGTTAGATAAAAAATTTCTGAATTTTCTAGTTAATTAATGATTTACAATTGCAAACATAATTAAAAAAAGCCCTTCTGCATCTTAATTAAATCCTATTAAAACTTCAACGTATATGTGTAAACTAGCCTATATTTATGCATCAACAATAAAGATTTTATAATAAACACACATAAAGAGATATATTTTTAATTCAATTACATGTTTTTAGTAAGAAGATAAGCTTTACAGTTACAGAAATTTGAATTAACAGACTTTTCTAAAAACTTGTAGATAAAAGGTTTTTAAACTAAAGGCGCGCGCCCCGGGTGAAGCGTGAAAAATCTTTAGAAAGACGCAATGCTGATGAAATACTGTATAACATGTAAAATTTAATATTATTGATTCAAAATGTGTAAAAAAATGTAGCCCAGACTAAAAATTTCAATCACTTCTGATATGCATTGTACGTCGTATTGTAAAAACAAAATATCCACGTATTTACAGCAGCTAAATAATTATAAAAATAAGCAAGAAATTAGTTATTTTGCAAGAAAAATAAGATAAGAAAAATATTCATTCAAATTTTTGACTGTATTTTAACGAACAAAATTTGTCGAAAAGATTCTTGAGCAACCGAATCAAAATAAGAACTAGCCAAGTAAGATTTAATTGAAGCGAAAATGTCTCGACAGAATACTATTTTTCGAAATGATTTTCTTTAGGTGATAAAATTTACTGTTTTTCAACTCCACTTTATGAAGTAATGTAGCTAAATATTCGATATTTAAAAATTAGTTATTGTTTGTCAAAAGCCTTGTTGGCGAAATCAAATATCTTTTAAAGTTTTTATATCAAAAGTAGCCAACATAATGTATATTTGAATGTTTTTTTGAGTGTGCAGAAATCTTGCATGCATAATATTAAACCCAAATTTTAACCTGTGGGCCAGGAATGGGCAAACTTTCTAGCCCTAGGGCCGTACTAACAGTAATTTAACAAAAAAAAAGATCTTCACTTTGAATTTGTCTCAGATTTTTGGATTTTTCCGCCCAAAATAAAATGATCTTTAAAAAAAGGTCATCTCTTTCAATCAGTGTCCAAAATCTCCATTCTTTTTTCCAAAAACGTAGTGATCTCAAATTTTTGACATTCATTGAAAATGATGACCCTTTTTTAGAGATCACCACGATTGAAAGCGAAGAGAGAGTAAAGTTATTTGCTTGGCCCCACAGAAGGTCGTGACGGGACCGTAATTTACCCATCTCTGGTGTACGCTATAACCACAGCACAAAAATTGTGCATTGACTTTTTGTCAATAAAATGTTAGTAATTTATTAAAGTTTAATTATTAGACTGAGTATCTTTGAGTTTTAGTTGACGTTTAAGTTAGTGGAGGGTAGGACACAATGAGACAAAAATATAGTTTTTTCCATCAGGCCTTTATCAAAGATTCTATTTATGAAAAAAATGTTAGATAAAGTTTCTTGCTTCTTTTTCTATCATTTTCAAACAAAACTTGATTGGACTATCAATCACTTATATAAAGTAATAATTAATGTAAAAATAAATGCAAAATGGATTGATCTATTGTTTCCGCGTCCCAGTGTCCCAACTCTTCCCTAATTAATTGAGCAAGGCATATTAAGCTCCTGAAGGACTATATTTTTCAAACAACATTGCAGTTTTTGTACAAAATTGGAATTCTAGACTTTATTAACATTTTTGCATAAAAACTGTGATTCGAATTCTTAGATTTTATTTAAGGCTGTTTAGTATTTACATTTATAGAAGTGACAAAAAGAAAAATTAATACAAAGTCTTGTTTTATTTTTTTATTAAAAGTTTTTATTCAAGCAAAAAAGTAATTCCATTTAATTAAAATTAAAAATATTTTGTTTCATACTTTAATTAAAATTAAATAGCTATTGGATAAATATCAGCGCAAAAAAATTGAGAATAGTTGTTCGATCAAGGCAATAAGAAATTCCATTTGCATGGTTCACACCGAGTCGCATAACTGTATATTTTCTTTGATTTGAGGCAGCAGCATTCCAACTGCCGAGAAGAGGAAACGACCTTATTGAAACACAATGGCGGGAAGCTCGCGCAGCCGCGGATTAAAGATAATGCGTCGTTTGAAGATCAGATTGCATCATGAAGGGATAAACACTCGGTCGGAATTGCGTTAATGCACTTTGAGGAAGGTGCAATCGAGATATAAATATATCATTAGAAATTTCCTCGGAAAACTTTGAGGAGCGAATGTGTTAGACGACACTTTTTTCCGTATATATTTCGAGTAAAATAAAAGCAAGCTTGCTACTCGACAAGTAGTTTCCCAGATCAATTAAAAAACAACAATCATCTCTAAGTCTGATAGGTAAAATAAAATTATTTTCAAAAGCAAAAACCGAGCAAACCCAAGGCTTTAAATGAAAACTAAACAGCCAAGACCATTATATTCCGGAAAATTTTTAAGAATTCTTCATTTATTAAATCGTGATTGCTAGTATAAATACAAAAAAATTAAAAACTGTAAGAAAAAATCTTTTTGTAAATATTTTTATAGTTTTTATATTTTTTTTCAATAGCTTTTGTCTACAAGTTAAAATTCTGCTTTGTTTGCAGATTATTTTTCAATTTTATTAGATGGCTTGTGATTTTGGACTATGCAAAATTACTTTACGGATTTTTAATTTCTGTTTCTTTGATTTTAAAAATAAAAAAATTGTATACGTGTGTTTAAAAATTGATGCATATGACATATCTTAATAAGTGGTAGGCCACCAATTGAACTTTAAACCGGAAAAAAACATTGATTTTTTAAAATTAAAGCTCCTATGTATTAGCTTTAGATTTTTTGATACGTTTATTATTATAATAATTATAAATTACGATAAATTATCAATCTCCATTTTTTTACGAATCTCAAAAGTAAATAAAATTATATCATATATATATCATATATATAAATAGGTTAAACTAACGTTTTATAAAAGCCTGCTTACAGCTAGATGGCGATATAGACAGCTAGATGACAAGCTAGATCGAGAGCCATTTATTCATTCATTTTCATTTCATCTCTATATTTATCGTCCTGACTCGCAGAAAAGCAACAGAGACGCTAAACATAGGGAAACCAATTATCCCCGACTGCTTCCGAAGATGCCAAGATATTGCTGTCAGGTTGAAATTTTTTATTATGGTTTTTTAGTTTATAGAGATACGACAGAAATTTAGAACGGTTTGCAAGACCACCAAGCAGGAAAAAATGTCATAAAGTGTTTTTCCCAAAGACACCACAGAATGGCGTGCGTAGGTTTTGAACGGAGATCGTGTTGACCACAAGCACGGCGCTTTAACCACTCGACCTCGCTGCCGACAAATGCGTAAAATTAATTTTTTTCGTAATTTAGTGTATTGTAGGAGATTAAAATTTATATTTTTATGCTATACTTGTTTAACCTAGATTGTCTTTTTTTATTTTTTAATCAAATACCTGTATACCGTATAATTCTATAGCATAGTATATTTTTATTTCTTATGGAAAGATGAGTAAGGAATCATTCCTAACTCTGCCTCTGCTTTAATGAATATGAACAAAATCACTTTTGGCCTGTAATATTGGTCGAGAAAATGCACACACAGGGGTAATTTGGCATCTTACCATCGAGGCAAACGACACATTACTCTGCAAAAGTACAAAAACTCATTCGATTTCGACCAATATCACATTGGCACTTGCAGTTTACGACCGCATTGCGTTAATTTTCAACAGCCAGGACTATTACTGTTTAAAATTGACTTGGTAAAGTGCAAACAATAATCAAACTAGTTGGAAAAAAAAGTTTATCTAAACATAAAACATTAGAAAAATGAAAGACATAGTTTAGGGGCCTCAAATTGTTAAAAGAAAAAGTAATTTTGTAATAAAACATTAGAAGAAAATTAAAGGTATAACTTGGCTTGGCGCATATAGCCTAAATAAAGAATACAAAATACTATGGGAGAGCAAAATCCTCCGCCAGGCTGCAGTTTTGACTATTGCAGTCTCTTCCGTGACAGTCTGATTTTGCAGAATGTCAAAAATTTGAAAAGAGAAGATTAAAGCACGGAGAAAATTTTTTTATAAATTGGAATCCTTACTATCAAAGTCAAAACTCATAATTAATAGGATGCCAAAGAAATCAAAAAGAGAAGATTAAAACGCTAAAAGAATTCCTTTGTAAACTTTTTTGGAAAATTGGAATTCTAACTATCAAAATTAAAAGCCAAAATTAATTACAAGAATTCAGACGCCGACGTAGCCTACGTGGCCTACGTTGAAATTATTAACAAAATTATGCTAAAAAATTCAATAAAATTGAATTTCTTTGCACAATTTGGTTGATAATTTCAATGTAAAAAATTTTTTTCTATAGTAAATTTCTTGCTTACCATAAAACTAACAATTTTTATTTCTTACTTTTAAGATTTTTATTTAACAAAATAACAGATTAAATGCTGAGAAGATTTTGTATTTAAAATGCGTAACTTCCTTAACTTTGCAAAGTTCGATAAAAAATAAAATTGTTATTAATTTATCTCTTTTCCAGTTCTCTTATGGTTTTTTGTTCAGATTGAACTTTTAAACAATTTCATCATCAAAATTAACTGATCAAAAAAATTTAACAAATTTTTCGGGAAACTGATGAAAGATTGTAACAAACTTCTAGAGAAATTTGAACCTAGTTAATACTATACAGGTACGGTAATAAACACTTTTACAACAGTGTTTATTACCATACTAATGTACAGTAGTGTTAACGACGCTTTTTTTTTCAATAATTGACGATTTTTTGATTTTTTATCCCGCCAAAAAGGGTTTTATTCATATTAATAATGTTGTCGTCCAACCAGAATTTAACCATCAAGTCATGATAAAAACTTATCTTATGTAACATTGGATTATGCACGTTTTATCCAACGAACTTATTGTCAACATTGCGTTTGGGCAACATTGCCACTTACATAGAACTTTCGCAACTCTGACAAGTCATTTGCAAAACTGTGTCAGGTTTGATCAGTCTATGACCCATTCCGAATCGAACGAGAGTGATGCATGCTACATTCTAACCATAGCCGTACCTGCCGGGATGCATAAGGGCAATTGCCCCTAGGTCTCAAAAACTTGGGCAACATCAAAATTTTTCGGGCCAAAAATCCAAAACCCAAATTTTTCTGGTAGCAATACGAAAAATTTGGGAAAAATCAAGAATTTTTGGACAGCCACCAGGAATTATTTGAACAAAACAAATTTTTTGTGCATCAAAAATGAACAATGCAGAAAAACGTTCAAGATTTGAGGTGAAGACCTTTTTTTGGAGAACACTATGTTTTTGAAATAGAAAATCGGAAAATCGTAGACAAACTCAAAGTGAAGAGCTTTTTTTTGTCTACACCCTAATTTTAGACAAATTTCTTCTCATATTCGTAAAATACTAGAAAATCATAATTCGCTCAAACGTCACAAAATTTGGGAAAACCGATATTTGTCCCCAACTTTTTTCGGATAGTACGCTTATGATCGTAACTATTTGATACTAGGCTTATATCCGTCTGAATGTGGCTGGTTATACTTCTAACCGGCAAGAAACTTCACCAATCTGTGCTTGGAAAACCATCACCATTATTAAATCAACTATTTATCCTTATGATTTTCAGGACAACTTCAAAGGTGTAAAATTTAAAGAAATCGTTAAGCAATTACTTTGACCTGCTTTAAGAAATCCAAGATATTCTTGTCCGTTTCAAATTTTTTATTATTTTCTTATAAAAAAATTATTTGACTGTAACTTAAAGCTGCTTGTTAAAATCGCCAAAAAGAAAAAGGTCAAGTTATCTGTCTTTTCCAAGGTTCAACCAATTTACGAGGGTAAAAGTTAAATCGAGGCCGTGCTGATCACGATTGCGATTTAAACGAAGCCCTCTCTCAAGCAAAATATCGCTATTTGGAGCAAGTTTTCTATAATTGTAACCATTATTTTTTTTTTTGAATATGACTTAGATTAGATGCAGAGCTGCTCGAGGCCAATCAGAGTTTAACAGTTTCGGGACTGATTAATTAAAAGCTTTATAAGATTTTACGTAATAATCTAATGTACAGTGATTTAAAAAAATATTTCGTAACTGTTTTTAAATGATATTCGAAATTGCATCATAAATTCTATAGTTAGTGCCGAACAAAATCCATTGCGGTTTTGCATCTTAATAAAGTGGTTTATAATTACGCTTAGGTAAACGATGGAAAGAAATGACGGTAGATGAGAAGCAGCCTTACGTGACGGAAGCAGAAAGTCTACGTAAAAAGCATATGCAAGAACATCCTGACTACAAATACAGACCGAGACGAAAACCTAAGGTCAGTTAACGACTTTACCTCGCATTCACTAGCATAATGCAATTAATATTTCAAAAACATTAAAGTGAATCTTTTTAGAAACGCTTTGCTAAGCTAAAAATTCGGGTTTACTTTTTATTAATTTTACCATAAAAAATTTTAACATAGCAAAAAGTTTTCTTAAATTCAATATATAAGAGAAATATTGAAAAAATTTTATGTTTGGGGTGAATTAGTTTTTAGTGTGTCCTAAAGTGCATTTAGCGAACCATCATATCGTTTATATAGTATCTTTTCTAGAAAAATTATTTTTAGGAATTTACTGATCAAGTCATTCTGCTTTCTTCTCGTCTCTGCAGGCTTGCAGTGTGGCATTAACTCTTGACAAATATCGTATAGTTTCCACAACCAAAAAAAAAACAAAACCTTTAATAACTATGGTAAATTAATTCAAACACATTTGCTTAAAAAACAGCTGAGTATGGAAAAAAAGTTTAATTTATATAAACAATTTAAAGCAGCGGTTCTTAACTTCTTTTTAACTACGCTTTTTTTAAATGTTTTAGTGGAAAACAACGACCCAAAAGCAACTTTTAAGTTAACTAAATAGACTATAAATAAGCTATTTAATGATAATTGCGCCTCCTTAGAAATTTTGCCAACCCACTATAGAAAAGCGTACTCCTTTCGTCGGTAAAGAACTACTGTGCTAATTGTTTTTTTAATTTGATTTTCCATTAATTAAAATTAAAATTTGTTATGTTTTTTTTTTGCATTTTTAATCCGGTTTTTAACACTCATGCTGCTTTTATGAATTAAGGAGCCAAAAAACAAAAGAGGAAAAGTGAACAACGTTGACGGAAAACACGTTCATGGAGCAACAACACGGTTATTGTTCATTTTGAATTTATATAAAATTAAATTATTTGAATATAACTTTTGATAAAATAAATAGGCCTACAAAAAGCAAATTTTATGCAATATTGTTTCTAAGAAAAAAATTTAAAGCAAAAGCAAATTCATCGTTCTTGTTTCATTAATTGAGATTGTTCACGAGAAGTCCGTGAGGTCTTATTACTGTTTGAATCATGCTGAGCGCGTGGTGAAGCATGCAGCGGCGGGGAGGAATTAGAGACCTTACAACGAATGGTTCCATTGGTTTGTTAATGCCGTTTGATGAAAGTTTTTCGACAGATGAAAAAAACCAAAGTCATTGCTTGAAAGTGTTTTTCTTTAAAGTTGAATGAAGATAAAACTCAGTCCTACCATTCAACTTGATAAACGTTAAATGAAAAGCCAGTGCAAATCCAGCGGTTTATCGATCTTAAATTTTTTAAAAAATATACATGTATTTGAATTGTTATCGGAATACAAAATAGTAGAGTTCGTATTAAATTTTTCTCGAAAGAATTATGGCTAAATCGTTAACTTTTTTCTTTCTTTAAAATAAATTTTTTTTGTTCTATGGTTTTAAATATTCCTTTTAGGCTATGCTTTACAACGTTTTATGAAATGACAGAAGCGTTCAATCAAGAATGATAGAATGCGTTTTCAACGAAGGCTCAAAATGAAAAATAGATTTTTTTAGCTCTTAAAAGATTGATTTTTTAAATTATAATCTACTGTCGATCAATATTTTGGCTGTTGAATAAAAATGTTTCACTGAAATTTTGCAATTGCTCGAAGATTTATTTTAAATTCTCGAGACATTTGGACTGTAATATGTAATTTTTAAAGTTTTAATAAAAAATACAGGAATTAGATTAACTTAAATAAAATTGCAATTAATTAAAAAGTATTTAAGGTTTTCGAATAAACAATAATTGGTTAAAATGGAAAAAGCCACCAAAAATTGAAAAAATTGAGAAGATGATTTATAAAATTAAAAACGTATTCTTTCAGATATGGTTCTCTGGTAGATTCCCCTTCATGCTCAATGTCTTCGGCCAACAGCAAACCGCTGCCATTCCAAAGTTCCTCTGACAACCACTTTCTGAGACAAAACAATAGCAACAACAATAGTTACAAAGAAGATGATAGCTTAGCTAATAAATTGTATTTTAATTCAAACATTTCCGAAATTGGAAGTAGCAACTTAACTTCTAACATTAAAAGACTAGAAGAAGAGAAGCTTGCTGAGGATATTGGGGGGAGTATTTCTAATTTAAATGATAACTCTTACTACAACCAATTAACCGATGAAAATTGTTTGAAATATGACAATTTTTCATTTTTAACTAACACTGGCAGGATTGAAACTGCTACTGATGTTGATGGAACTTTTTTGGGAGTAAATCGTTCATCACTGATTAACGAACTTTCGACATCAAATCCCTACCTTATGAGCTCACCTTTAAACGAAAGAGGTTTGATAAGTAATGATTACGTCTCAGCGCACTTTGGAAAGTTTTCTCATAGCAACATGTTTTCCGTAGATAACATGTCGTCTTTTTGTGATAATGCAAAGACTTCGAGCATCTATAATTCTGGAAACTTAGAAACAAATGGTGTTGATTATGAAACTTACTGTAAGGACGCTCTTAAATATGCCAAAATTCCACGAAATTCTTTTGAAAATCATGCTGCCCAGCATGCTTTAGAAAACCATCTTTATGTTGGACATTCCCATCCTCTGATGGATAAATCATTAATGTACGATACAAATCCTACCTATAGCTTTCGAAGTAATTGCTCCGAATACTCTAACGTGCCTAATTCTTTGTTGTCACCGAACAATTTTGCTGTTGAGTACGGTGGTGCTAATTATGCGGCAAAAGTTGAAAATAGAACTTTTGACGGAAGTTTATGCGGTAGAACAGGGTTTGATTTCAAAAACTGTGATACTTCTTATAAGAACATCAGTGACGTTGGGTCTTCTACTTATTCTAACCAACTAAAGCAGCTTACAAATTGCTCTTCAAAAATGCCAGGATATTCTTCATCAATAGATCCTTCCAATTATCATACAGACGAAAAAAAGATAATTAAATCTAAAAAAGAAATTCGATCAATGATTTATGGATTAGATCCTAATATGAGCAAGTTGCAACAGTTGAGTGATAATGGTTATCCGTCTATAAAATCATCTAATTGTTATGCAAATCTTGAAAATAATTCTTTGTCATATGAAACTGCTTGTCTGCAACAAAGTGGTCACCAGAGTCCGCCTGATACAAACTTACACCGCTCGTTTTGTAGCCCTTTATCTGGAAGTGACCAAGGATCGCAAATATCATCTGATGATCGAGGCAATCACCCAACAGAAACATTTTATAAAAACTTTAGCACCAACCGTGGCCAAATTCCTCAAGAAGACTCATCTATCAATGGAGACCAATCAGCGGTGGTGGTTGAAAAATCAAACCGAGCGACTCCTTCATCTTCTGACGCTTCCATTAATTTTCAACAACTGAAAGCTGAACAAAGTTTACAAGAAAGCAATGGGAAAAGAAGAAATGATTATTCAGAAACAAGCAAAAACTAAGCCGCACAACAAAAATGTCGATTTTGGTTGACAGACCTGGGGTCGAAGGTGGCGACGAATCCTTTTGACACAACCTCGGTTGCTCAATATTTAAGAAAAAGTGGACAAAAACAGTAGAAACGCAATTTAGGATTTTAATTGTGTAACTTGAAGCTAATCTGAGCCATTACTTCCCGGAAGTGACGTCAGTATTACTCTGAGAAGAGTGGATTGAGCGTATTCTATTAGTAAAGTCCTTTGATCGGTAAAAGTTTAAAAAATTTTTATTAAAACCAAAATTTCTCATAAATTGTTGGTCTACAACTGATATGCTATTTTATGCTACAATGCTTTTGTTTTTATTTGAACAATATTGTTTAGAAATAGTGTCAAAATTTTGAACACGCACTCGTTTGTACACATCGTTTTACGAACGTTAATACTTTAATCGAACTTAAAATTTTTGCAAAATGTTTGTTTTAGTTTTTTTTTTGGTTAATTTTTTTTCGTTGTCATACGTACCAGACATCCATGTTGTTTCACTATAAAACACTGCCCAATTTATAGTACAATAGCCAAAACGTTTTCCAGTTGAACTTGATAGTACGACGCAGCGCATCTGTACAGTTGGGTGCCATTGCTAAACTGGCTCAAATCGACACAAACATGAACTTGAAGATTCGCTTAAACAGAACATTTTTAAGCAAGAACTAAAGAGTGTTTTGTCATTGCTACCGACAGCAAAATATGCTTATTTGTGTGACAATTACTACTCTTTTGCGATAGCGTGTTGCTTTCGATTAGTGTTGTAAAAATTTACTACATTATTTATTGTTTTGTGTAATGCCATATTTAACGCCCAGTGACTGCTTTTACGCTTATATAATTATAGTCATCGTAATCAAGATCGTGCAATAAATGTGAAAATTTACATTTCCACACCACTGTATTTCAAGTGACAGACAAAAAGTGCTAATAATCCTCGCTGTAGGGTTCAATAGCCCGCAATAGTGGTCAAGGTTTTAAGTCAATGCATAAAAGCTACCACTATTTAAACATTTCATCACAAAAAATTACACAGTAACTCTATATCATATTATAGTAAAACAAAGGAAGTTGGAAAATAAATAATCAAATCAATGAGTGAAGGACCGTATGCGAACGAAGTGTGCAAACGAGAAAATTCAAAATTTTTTGAATTCTGATTTTTGTAATTCGAGAAGCATTTAATAAGATTTAATAAGTTCAAAACAGTATCAAATGGATTGGGTAGTGGCAGATAGCCTAAGCTCGAAAATCTTTCTGAATAAATATGGAATCAACCGTAGGAATTGTTATTTGTTCTTAATAATTTGTCTGGGACTATGAAATCGGTATCATAAAGCAATCGAAACCATTATCTTGATTTTTATAAAATAAATCCGGTTAAATTAATACGGACACTATTGAATTATTTTTGTCGAGATAGCTCAATGTACTGGCATACCGACGTGAAAAGGCACGGCAAATTTTTAAAGAGCTTTGTCCTGCTTACCTTCTATTGTGACTCCAGGTAAAAAAAAAATAACTAGATCAATATCAAAGGAAATAAATATAAACAATATGCAACATTATATGATATCATTATAAGAAGAATATTTTCTTAACTTTGAGAAGCTGTATAAAGGGTAGCCTATCAAATACACAATTAGTCAGGCCTTGGCAGTTTTATTGCTTTAAAGAACTTGAAAAAAGTAATAATCAAAGAATAAATAATTAAAAAATATTTTATACACTAGAATACTGAAGATGACAAGACTATAAAAAAATTTATTAATTGAATTTTCTGCCTTTTTGAATCGTTTTCTACGGTTATACTAATTTCTAAAATATTCAGAAAAATACAGAAATTAAAAAAGTTAGATGGCGTAATAAATCTTTGGATAAAATCTACTTTTGACATTTTAAGAATTTATGTATTTTTTTCCTTAAATGCTGAGATGTATTTTTTGGTAGGAAACATTAGTATTGAAAAGCTTGAAAATATGCGATGCCTGGTAGTTAATATTTCATTACTGTAACAGAAAACTGCACAAGTCTGTATAATAAACAAGAAAGAATCACAACAACAACAAAACTGCCAACACAATCGTTTGTTAAAGTATCGTTGAGGTTTCCAACTGGTGCGTCGCGACGCCCCGGATTGCTATTTAAAACTATGAGGATGAAACAATATAGTAGAATAAACATATTAGATTATGTGTCAACAAATATTTTTTAACAAAGATGTTTTGACGTCAAACATAAAATTTATTCCAAAAGTCAAGTGAAGACCAAAAAAAGGTCATTACTTGACGTTTATACAGAAATTTTATTTTAGACTTCAAGTGAAGACCTATTTTTTAGAATAAATTTATCAAATAATTTGCAACAGGTAACAGCAGTTTTTAGTAACCTCCTGCTTGAAAACTTTTTCCGGAGAAAGTTTTATTGGCGTCAATTTTAGCTTTTACGACGTCGTAAATTTACATAGAGTGAGGAGCTCCTGGTTTGATACTATGTATTGATACGTGAAGACTTGAAATACCAATTTATTTTCTAAAAAAGTCTTTTACCTCATAAAACAATTCTTTATTTACTACTGCTTTTCCTTGGTATGGTTGTATCGGCCTTGTTGCAATATATATACTTTAAGCGTAGTCACCATGGTGGATAGCTAGGCAGCATGATATAATTGAAAAAATTGTCGTTTTGTTTTTCGCAAAGGCACACAAAAATTCACACAGATAAACTGAGCATCAAACTCGCGTAATTTTTTTGCAAGGCAGAAGGTCAGCATTATTTTTTTGATTTTTTTCATTGTACAACCAGTTGTTATAGAGCTTTTTAGTGCTTTTTGTTTTAAGTGGAATTGCGATTGCATGTAAGCAGCATAAGCCATTTAAACATATTTTGTAAAGTGCCTAATTTTTCAAGGGCATAACAGAAATCACTCAAAAGACTAAGTATCAGCTTCGGGTCTTGCAAGTCACTTGCAAGTCAGATTGTTAGTACGCCTGAACGATATTACTGCTTAAATTTATTACATATATCTTCACTACTATTGAAATTCGTTGGTTTTTTCCTTTTATTTTTTCTTAAAAATTCTCAAAAACGACTAAAATTTACTGCTAATTTTAAGTTAGAAATGACCCATAGACAATAATACGATAAGACTGTGACGATGGCATGACAACGGAAAAGTTTGAAAGATTATTTCCGTATTACGCGAAAATCGACAGCTCATTACCAGGAACAGTCGGTTCTCAGATAAGCAATTACGTCGCGTCAAGCAAGCCTTACAAGAAAAGCTCTTTATCTCTCTTATTTCAGCTTTACTCATATTTCAGTCGCATAACTAGGCAATGTAAAAACTGAAAAAAATCAAATGAAAAGTCTTTGATGGACAATAACATCTTGGCATCCTCAAAAACAGTGCAAAGTAAGCACACAGTAATGGCTATAATAGGATGCGAACAGAGCGGCCTTGCCGGACCCTCTAAAAAACATCAAAAAGTGGCCTCCTTTACGCTAGATGTTGCTCCATTTCTTCATAGTAGCACCAGGACGGTGGTATCTCTAAAATAAAGACCTTTTTTTTCAGAGATTACTTTGTTTCGATACGCTAAAAAGTGGCTCCACCTAAAACAATGATTTTTTTTAGAGATCGCTTTGCTTCGGAACACTAAAAAGTGGCTCCCATACTTTTCTTCCATCGGGTCCCCTTTTTCTAAGTCCATCACTGTAAGCACATGACATTTAACGCTTCCAACTTTGTCCTACGAGTCAGGAGGATGATGTAAAATGCATATCTTGATTTCGTAGTGGCATCTTGATAATATGATTTCACTAGTCGCTCGGCGTTGACTCGAAACGTATTCTAATTGCTGGTGCATTTGATAAAAATAAATAGTTTTTAGTGTTAACCAAGCAATTTTTGATTGAATCTAATTTAATTTAATCAGTTATGTTGGTTAAGGACATGCTTTTATAAAATTTTTTGACTCTTGTTGTACCCGGCATAATAGCAAACCTAAAGTACAGTATGTAATCTGTGCTTGAGTTTTTTAATTGTTCTGTTGATGTTCTGAACAATTTGATTTTAAACGTAGTCCAAAACCAGTGACTTTTTATTTTTGGTTTGTATTATCAGAATTAAGCAAATTGCATATATATATTTAAGAGATGAAAACAATGAGTAAATTATTCACATCCCTTTTACATTTTTTTTAAATAAAAATTTACTAAGTCTATTTACTGAAAAAGTTGCTGTAAAAATTAGTCAGGAGCATATTCAGACAAATAACCTTGAAACTATAGATTGACAGCTACGTCCTTGAAAACAAAACATGAAGGTTGATTAAAATTTTACATTGAGCAAATGAAAAAGATTTCGACCGCAACACCCTTGAAAACAGTCTTTCTTTTTTAAAGTGTACGGCAAAAATCAATAGTTTATGATTACCAAAATAAAAAGAAACTTAAAAAAAGGCATTTAAAAAAAGATTTCTTATATAAAGCCGGGAGTATTTGGGTGTCGATTCAATCTATCAATTTGTGATTGTATTAAATAAACGTTTTAGATGGCCAGTAAATTTCGGAAAAAACAAGTTGTTTTGCCGAGAATTTGATGTTAGTGTTATAATGATGTATGACAATAAAACTGTTGGCTGCTATTACTTAGCAAATTAAAGTTACAAAACATTTCGATTATGATAAACTTGATTTTGATAATTGAAGTGAGTTTATACTTGTGTCATACGTTAAGGTGGTCCAGAGCTTTATTTCTGCAAGCCACCTTTCGAAATGCGAGAACTCGATGGTCGCAGGTGGGCTGAAACTATTTAAATAGATTAACGATAGTTAAAAGGGTTTTCACCTCAAATTAGTGGCTTGCAGAGGGCTAAGGGCGAAGGGGGCCTCAGCCTTGGCATTCAATGCAAAGGGGCATCTAGCCTAAAGAGGGAAATTTTGTAAAGCGCAATTCAAATAAGAGCGAATAAGTTTTGTAAGCTGCTGGGTGCTTTTACGTGCTACAAGGCTACTAACGCATTCTATAGAGATTTGATGGGAACTTTCTTGAGGGGGGCGTGCAAAACAATGTTAAGTGACCGTAGGCGTAGGCAAGAGGGGGGTTTCAGGGGTCAAGCTCGTTTAAAGAAAGTTGATCAGAAATACGCATTTATATATAAATATCATATTAGCCACAAATAGACTACAATAGTAAGGTATAAGCTTTCATCATTTTTGCACCTTGTTCTTTTTTTAACTTTATTAGCAATTTTATTAAAGATCCTACTGCGTCAAAGTTTCCTAATCTGAGTAAAACTTTCAAAACCAAAAAAATTTTTAACGTAAAGTCACGTTTTCTATGCTTTGCTTTTGTTTTGATGTCTATTGTTTTATCGCAATGTTTTCCCATGAGATGCGAGCTTAGGTGCATTGCTATGAAAAGAAACAAGTGCTAAGCATCTAAGGAGGATATCGAAAAGAAACTCGATTATACTCTGGAAATCACGATAAAAAAACTTTAAATATACGCAAATGTAACGAAAATGGTTTTTCATTTTTTATTAAAATTATTTCAATATGCTGGTAGATTAGTGGTTCTCAAAATTTAAGTCGTATACTTCCTTTTCAAGGCTTTGCCATCCCCAAAAAATATATGAACAAATTTTTTTAAGAAAAACTTCTTTTTGCTATTAAGTAAAAAACTTTTTTTGGCTTTTGTTTTAATGTGAAGCACTGTGGTCTTACTTGCAAGCTGCTGCAACTTCTGTCAGATAAGCACATGATTAGAATGATCATGGAGCTTGTCCGGAACAGAAGCTTAATCCAACTACTTGACAGCAAGCGAAGCTTGCTTTCGCTCTCACAAAAACAGCGTTCCTCGAAAATCGGTAAATTGGCTCCTGTTCTTCTTATTAATATCTATACGTGTGATCTGCCATCCACAACCTTCGGAAAGTTTGCTTTTACAACCAATCTAGCATTGTTGCACTCTTTTTGAGACTGAAACGACTTGGAAGTCAAGACATGACTACAATTTTTACGTATCTCCAAACATAAAAGTTGAAACTCAGTCTTTCAAAGACGGTTAGAGCAGCTTTTTATTTAAATAACCGAAAATCCATACGTGAGCTAAAGGTTTATAACAACAATCAACTTTTTCCGCTCTGTCCGGTCCCGACTTATTTTTTGGCTAAAACTAAACAGATCGCTAACTTTCCGTCACCATTTTGTGGCATTGCGTAAAAAATTGTGTCTTCTCGCGTCACACTGGCACAAGCATACTGGCTCAACACTATTGCTGCCAGTATCTGTCCGGGCAGTGCAGAAACTTGGGTTAGTACAAAGATAAACCTTAGGCCGTAGCCCTGTTTGTGCTTGACCAAGAATTAATGAATTTCCATACTACGACAACTTTTTTTCGGTTTTCACTTTAGCGAAACAATTTTTATGAACTGCCAAGTTGCTACTATAATGAGGACGTGCCGGTTTATGTTATTAGTTAATAATTTTAAATGAACTTAGCCTACATTTTATTCAAATTCTACTCTGAAAGATTATTTCTTTCTACAGATTGTAAATTCCTTCCTGGGCAGCTAAGTGGCTCATTTTGAGAAACACGGAGCTAGATATAGTTGATTTTAGTTGCAATACAGAGTGCTCGATAATGCAGTCAGAGCTGAATATTTTTGAATCTAACTATCATACAATTAAAATATAATTTATTAAAAAACCGAGTACTCTTTTTCACGCAAGTGCGATCATCATCTTATTGAAATAGAATTAAATATATAGCTGTACAAGGTGAATTATCTTCATATTTTTGTCGCAATGCTTTGTGATTGTAGCCATTATTAAAATTGGGTTCGATTTGAGCTGAATTAATTCAATTATGTCAGGGAATTAACCTCATAAAAATTCTATTGGTATTTAATAGTTATGTTTAAGGTAAGACAAACAAAAACTCGTGCAGCTGCAAGACGCAAGAAATTCCGGTTCGCCTTTGATTTTTTATCATTACCCTTAATGTTTTGAGTTCTTTAGTTACGTAATTTTGCATTTTTATACATTGCTTTTTCGGTCTCTCTATTTTACAACTAATATTGAGTTTAAAGAGTAATCCAGAAGAAATCGTAAATTCATGGTGTACGATTTTTTAAAGTGATGAATTCTATGAATTTTTAGTTTTTCAAATTTGACTTTTCTAGTCCGAAACTCATTTTTTATCAGCTATTCTCCGATTAGTTTTTTCGATGTGCTTTTCGATGTTGGCTACTGTAAATTTTTCCAATGTAACTTATTCCATTCAATTCGACGAAGTCCAAAATATATATTTGATAAACCTTTTCACTGCTGCTTCACCCTCCCTTTCGATAAAATTTATTCCCAATGGTTCGCTGCCGTCCGTAATTCAAATTTTCAATTATCTTTTTGATTGGTGCTTTTTCGATGTTGACTGTTAATATTTAAACTCGTAATTGTAGATTATTACCGTATATACCCGTGTATTAGTCGCACTTTTTTGATATTAAATGTAGTCCAAAAATCGGAATGCGGCTAATACACGGGTATTCAGAATTACCAAAATTTTCTAGAGAAATGTGACTTTCTACAAATTACACATGTACACGTAAGCAGCTTCGTAACAATCGTAGGTTTCAGAAGTTAATCATGCTTGTGTGTAAACAGTATCAGTATCAGTATCTTTTATTTCCGTCCTACCAGTAAAAAAAGACACAAACAACAACAATAGATCACACAACACCAAGCAGAACAAGAAAAAGGACGAAGCAACAAAACGCTGGACGTTATATCATGCGATAAAAAAAAGACCGAAATATTAGGTAGAAAGGATATGCATGGTTGCAGCACCTTTACTAGAATGACATAAAGAAAAAAAGAAAGTAAACAATAACAATAAAAAAACAACAAAAAACAAAACAAAAAACAAATATAATAAATGAATAAGACATGTCAAGTGTTAAGGCATTGCTGTGTTGGCGAAAAATGGTGGGATCACAACAAACCTATGACCAAAAAGGTCTTGGCAGGCAAAGAAACCCACCTAAAGAAATCCTGCCATGGATCAAAAGGACCATTTCAAATACACATGACACAATAAGATGAAATCATTTACTTAAATAAGAACAATGTCATAGTTTAAATTACAATGAAAAGATAGTGATATATAGAGTAAATGTAGCCTCAAAATATATACATGTACAATTGTAGAGTATGAAGAGAAAGAATTTGAATAGTCTTCAGGCCATGTCTTCAAACCAGAAAATAAATACTGTAAGGGTGAATATCTGTCTCTCTGAAAATCAAAATCAAAAAAACGAACAAGCAGCAGAACAAATTAATAAGCATGTGGAGGGAGTTTAATTTATTCAGGTATTTGCGAACGATTTAAAGGATATTGAGTCAATTTTCTCTTAAAAATACTTCGTGATTGACAGTCTCTGATCGCAAAAGGAATTGTATTCCAAATTTTTGGTCCTACAAACCTTAGAGATTGCTGGCTGGCTGTGGTCCTGCAAAAACTAGAAATGATTTGGCTGTTACTTCTGGTTTTTATACAAAGAGTTTTTAATGTGAAAAAATTTTGAAATGCTTGAGGAAGCTGTTTATTTTTATGTTTAAACATTATTTGTGCAGTTTCAAATTTATAAAGGTTGTTAATGCTTAAAAATTTATTTTCATGCATGATGGGTGTGATATCATCTTTGTAATAGATACCAAAAGTTAATTTTAAAAATTAATTACAAATTTTTTGCAGCTTCTTAATCCAAGTTACATTTCCAAAGCACCAATTTATAATTTAGTATCTTATTTGACTCATAATAAGAGAATGATAGATTATTAGTATAGCATTCTTGCTGAGACATGGTCTTATTTTCATGGCTGCAACTAATTTTGCATACAGTTTCTTTTTCAGTAAAATAACATGATTTTTCCAAGACAAATGTTCATCTAAGATAGTTCCTAATAGTTTAAAGGAAGATACTTTTTCAATTGGAGTATTTCTGATTATTGATGATAATGAAGTAGATGTTTTTGAATTTAAGGTTTTAAAAAGGATACATTTAGTTTTTTCAACATTAAAAGAAAGCTTGTTAGCAATTAACCAGTTATCTATATTATTAAGTTCTTCATTTCCCTTTTTATACAAAGTTCTAAGATTTTTGCCCGAGATCAGTATGCTTGTATCATCTGCAAAAGCAAACTAACCAATTATGACGTAAGAATGGTTATTGACTGTCTTGAATTTTTATGGACTTACTTATGTACTGGTAATTTAATCTCTCAATTTTGTAAAAATGTGTGCTAATACCGGTATGTCTAAATTCTTTAAATTTTATTCAATTGTGGTATAAGACTAGTTTGTTGTGAATCAAAATACGTCATATATACGGGTCACTATTGAGAGAGGAGGTTTTCAACATTCAAAGAAGGTGCGGCTTATACACGGGGGCGGCTAATCACGGATTTATACAGTAACTAGAATTTCCATTTCCAAAAGAGTTATTTCATGGAATTCTTACCTTAACTTTTCGCGCTACCTATTCGCTTTAGAGGCTACAATAAGTTATGCCTGATGAGGTCCATAAGACCGAAACAGGCCTGTCGCATAATCATCGTCCTCTCTGTTAATTTGTTTTAGTCTCTTTTTTACGTTCTTATTTCACTCATTGAAACTACATTTAATAGTTTACATTGTGATCTCTTTGAGAATGCATTGTACTATTAAAAATCAATTGTGATTTTTTTATCGTTTTGAATTTAAATTTCTGAATCTTATTTGTTTGTTAACAATTTCAAATGTATGTCTTTCTCACATTTCTTGGGGCTAGACTAGACTAGACTAGAATTAGGGGGAGGGTATACAATTAAGCAGTTGGCCCCGGGCATCACCAGATCTCTGCACGCCCCTGCTTCAAATTGATGGCCAAAAATTTTTTTTGATTTTCTTATCAACCGGCGACTTCAAAAAGAACCGCCACTTAAAAGACTGTTTGAAATTTAAAGACAAAATTTGTGATGACTAGAGCTACCAAAGTTAATAAACCTAATTTTTTTGTCTTGTTTAAAGTTTATGTAATATTCACAAATTAAATTTCAGGTTAATGCGATGAGAGGTAAGCCTTTTTCCAGCCACCTAGTGGACACGGCAATTGTTGCTAACCATTCCAAGCTTTGGCTTTATGATTTTGGTAATAGCACAGTCTGGTGCTTTAAATTCGAGTAGGGATTTAGAAATTAGTTTAAATTTTACAATCTGTTGGCTATGTAATAAAAAATAGTTTTTGCAATTATTAGGCTGGACTTTGCATGTAGTCAGATACTGTAGTTATTCATATAAAAAAATTTTCTGAACATCTTTCACACTGTAACTTGAGGTAATTTTGCTTTTAAAATTTATTTAAGTCCAATATTATATAAATTAAATTTAAAACCGAAATTAGGTAGACGGCTAAACTATTTTGATATTGTATTAAGGTAAGCAGATTTTCTTAATTTAATTTTTAAATATTAACCATTTGTCTGTCTGTGTCCACATTTTTTGTAGAAAGAGGTAAAATAATTACAATTCTTGTTTTATTTTTTATTTTTTTTTATTTTTATTTTTTATTTTTTATTTTAATCTCTATATTTATCCTCCTGACTCGCAGGAAAGCGACGGAGGCGCTATACATAGGGTAAGCAATTACCCCGACCTGCTTCCGGAGATGCCAAGATATTGCTGTCCGCTAGTAAGTTAGTAGAGATATTACTGCAATTTAGTACTGCTTGTCAAGACCACCAAGCAGGGGAAAGTGCCGTAAAGTGTCTTTCCCAAGGACACAACAGAATGGCATAAGTGGGTTTTGAACCTAGACCGTGCTGATCATCAGTCCGGTGCTTTAACCACTCGACCACGCTGCCGACTTTAAATCATATAGTTGCTCCTGGTTTGTTTCTAGTGATTATATGTAGGCCTATTCTTATAAGTTTTGGTATCTACAATATTATTGTAGTCAAGTTGCATGACATAATGAATTTCAGTTAATTTTTATTAATATGTTCTGATTTTTTTATCCATTCAGTAAGGTGTTGCAACCATGCATCATTCTTCTAACTACTATATCAAATATTACTGTGTACATGCTATGTTTCGTTGCTTCTTCCTTTTTCTTCTTCTGCTATCGTCCTATATGTTTGTTTATTTCTTTCTGTTTTTATTGTGGCGGAGCAGAAATAAAAGATACTAATACTGATACTGATACTGATTCAATTGTATGGAAAAAATGAAGCTAGCTTATTATAAATATTTACTCATTACCTTTTGATAAAGTATAGGCTAGCTTCTTGTAGCCTTTTTCTCGTAGAGTTGCTTGTTAAAATTAATCGAAAAATAATAATATTTTAATAACGAAACAATTATTATTGGTATCATACTTTTCTGTTCCTGGATAACTTGGTTTTGCATTAAGTACCATTTTAAGTTCATATGCGAGTATGTAAGCATTCAAACTCATTGCAAATTATCAAACTAGCTTTTTTTTATGATATGATAACTTTGGAGTTTATTGTTTGTTTCTCTTTTAAACATTTACAGTCATAATTAAGTGGCTGAATCACTCAATTAAAGACAGGGCAACTAAACTATTTAATAAATTTATTACGATAAGTAAATTTTGTTAAAAAATCTACGTAAATCTTGCTTTGTTTTACAAGCCTGTATATAATTATGTATGCTTGTGATGTTGGTAGCAACGGTAAACAATTATTTTTCTCTTTCTCAAAGGTAAATTTGAGAGAAGGATGGAGACAATTAACTCTTCTCTCAAAAATCAAAACCTTCCAAATATTTTAGGTACGTGACGATACATTTGTTATGTTTCGCAATGAAGAAGAGTCCGAAAATTTTTTCAAACAACTAAACTGTCTCCATCCTTTCCTCAAATTTACCTTTGAGAAAGAGAAAAATAATTGTTTACCGTTTCTCGACGTTAATGTGGAACGAACAGTTACCGGTTTTGAAACTAGTGTGTATAGAAAACCTACCTTTACTGGACAGTACTTACGTTGGGAATCTTTCAGTCCCATTAAACAAAAAACAAACCTTATATCAACTTTGGTACACCGGGCACTAATGATATGCACGAAATCTAAACCAAACGAAGAAATTAAGCATATCAAGAACATTCTATTGAACAATGGTTATCCTGAATCGATTATTGACTGCAACATTTCCAAAAAAATTGCTCAGTTTTCTATGCCCAAACGATTTGGCCCTGATAAGTGCCCCGTGTATTTGAGAGTTCCTTGGATAGGGAAAGCTTCCATTGGTCTTGATAAAAATGTCAAAACGGCTGTTGAAAGCTGCTATGGCTCCGTTACCACCAGAGTGGTATTTACATCCAAACGCATGTTGCCTGTAGCCCGCAAAGATGTTTTAGCTACCACGCTGAAAAGCTCCGTAGTTTATGAATTTTCGTGCCACTGTGACAGTAGGTACGTAGGACGAACATCACAGCGACTACATGATAGAATCAAGCAGCATGTTCCTAAATGGCTACAACAGCAAGCGAAGCGCCCTACACGATCTCAACTTGGCAGATCCTGTAAGCTAAAACGTAACAATTCAGATTGTGACTCTGCCGTAGGACAACACTTGCTTGATAACGAGCAATGTGTTGCAAACTATAATGACAAACGTTTTAAAATTCTTGCTGTGGCACGCAACTCGTTCCATCTGTGTCTACTCGAGGCAACTTTTATCAAAACCAAACATTCGGTTTTGTGTAAACAAAAGGAAATTGTTTACACACAAAAGGAATTTGTTTACACATTAAGACTTTTCAAATAATCTAAGTTGCGAGTAACAGTGTTTCTCCTGGGTAATTGCACATAGTGCGTTTCTCCTTTCCGAGATTACACTGTATTGCACCACACTTCTTTGATTTTGTGCAATTGTGCCTTTCTCCTTTCCGAGACTACAATACCTTTCTCCCAACTGTTGAGACTATAAATACCTTGATTTTCTCTGGTTCGTCCCATTTTGATGGGATTGCCACTGATGAAAGCGTCACGAAAAGCTTATGGCTCCGATAAAATCAACTTTGTTTAAAACGATATTAAAATCTTTTAACATTTTGCTGTATTTTGATCATGTGGCGGAGCAAATAAAAGACAATGAACTGAACTGAATATTTCTATCCTATAAATGATACATTGCAAAGAATTTAAGACCTTTTTTTGTCTTCACAAGTTTTTTAGTAAACATTTTGTGAAATTGTCGGCATCGTGGTCGAATGATTAGAGCGCCAGAATTGTGATCAATATGGTCTCGGTTCAAAAAGTACTTGCACCATTCTGTTGTGTACTTGAGAAAGACATTTTACGGCACTTTGCTTTGCTTGGTGGTCTTGGCAAGCAGTTCTATATTTCAGTCATATCTCTATTAAATTTCCACCGGGCAGCTATATATTGGCATCTCCGTAAGCAGGTCGGGGTAATTTTTTTGCCCTATGTATTAGCGCCTGCAGTGTTTTCCTGCAAGTCAAGAGGATAAATGTAGAATCAAAAATTAAAATAAAAATGTTAATTTAAGTCTGAAAATAGTCTTCAAATAGGCATAAATTGAAAAAAAGTTGAATGTTGTTAAACTTATTCTTTTCAAAAATTTGGTGTGGCAGCATTGGATATAATGTTTTTTGAAAAAGAAAATTAAGTTTGCTTTTAAGCAACACAGTTTAACAGTGGTAGCCATATGCAGTAAGAAAAGATGACATGAAGTATATTATACAGCAAATTATCTATCGAATATTTTTAGCTTTTGTTGTGGTAATTAAATATTTTGAAGGTTTTTAGCACAAAAAATATAAATATGCAATGCAAGGATGGATTAATGTTAAATAAAGCTTTAAACTCAAATAGAAGAATAATTCAAAACAAAATATGCAAAATATTGAAATAAACCTTAAACTAAAACTGTTAAAAGCTAAAAGTTTGGTGAATTATTGTTGAAACAGTGTATGTTTTGAGTACTTTAGATAAAATGCACCATCTTCATTATTGAAATCATTTGTGAGAAGCTATTTTAGTTTATTCAAATTTAGCCTACCTTTCAAAATTGTCATTTAAAATCAATTTACTTTTCTGGGTCTCTTCACAAAAAGACTGTAATTTTTGTTTGTTGGTGAAACTAACCTGGAATTTCCTGTACTGCACTATGAGGCAATAAAAAAGAAAACAAGAGAAAAAGAAGGAGGATTTCAGGTTAGTTTCACTAACAAAAATCACTCACAGTTGCTTATTGAAGAGATCTACTTTTCCTATATATTTTTTTAATTCAGTTTTTGGATCATGTCCCTTTTTTTTCCCCCATTATATTTTCAAGTCCTTTTTTTTCCCACAGATCTCACACTCTGGTTGTCTTATCTACACAAACAAGTTTATAAATTTTTCCAAAAAAGGGACTTGATCCCAGTTTTTTTAGGATTGCAATATATGGGCTAATATTTTAACGCTTATTAAAAGTTGTTATTACCAACTTGCTTTACCAACCAGTTATCAAAAGCTTTCTTTTAAAAATTGCTAAACCTACCACATAAAAGCTTCAGTTAACTCTCTTTTAAGTCAAGTAGACTCAAAAAAATTGCAATTGAATCAATCTAAAGCTGTAGAAATAAGTGAAAGCTTTCATATTAAAATTGGTTTATGGTGAGCATATGTTGGCTGGATTTAGTGTTTTAAGGCTTTTTGATGTACATGAAGCATTTGTTGATATAACAAAAAATGTATTTTTTTTATGACATGTGTATATAACTTTTTACTTTTACTGCTATATGCCAGTATTTCGTTTTAATTATACAAAATGGTTAATGTGTAGCTTTCACATGCATACTATTAATTACAAGGAGTGTTTTTATCAATTAAAAAATTTGAATTTACAATAAAATTCTTTTTTGTTCAGCATATTTTTAGTTGTAAAGTTTTTGCTGCTAAATTTCAACAATTTTTGATAACTTTTTAACAATTTAAAAACTGCTAAGAATAGTTTGAATTGTAAAACTAAGGTGCAACATTTATAAAATAAATAGATTATATTATAGGCTATTATTGTTTAAAATTGAAAGGGTCTTCACTTTATTTTAATTGTTTTTTAAGCTGTCTGAATCTTTATTCTGAAAAGAGAAAGCATTCTTTTACTTAGGGGAGAGCATTTTTATGACATAGATACTTAGTTGCTAATCTTATGATTAAATGATGTTAGGCCTACCTAAATATAGAACCAATGTCCTTGCTAAAAATACAATATTGTTGATCAGCATCAGTTTCATTTTAAAGCAAGGAGTTGCAAAAGTAACTTTAATGTTTAATAGTCATTTAATTCATAATAAGTATGATTTTTAAACATTTTGTATTTAGCAACCATCTATGATAAGCTACTATCTAATTTTAACAACAATAAATTTACATGCTCTGTGTTTTTAGATCTAAGCAAGGCTTTTGACATTATTAATCATGATCATGATATAATTATTTATGTAATAAAATGATATATAAAGATTCTGGTTTAAATCTTGTTATATCATGGAAAATAGTTTGCCATGCCACACCTTATCAACATGGGGGCAAAGTATGCAACCTCTGTCTAGCAGAAAAATATGCAATCTTAACTGCTAATGATGACGCTCTGTAGAACAACTGAATTAAATTGGTCAATAAGTGTTGGCATAAAAATAAATACAAATTGATCAACGTTAAACTTAAACTGTGATTTTTTCATTTTTTTCATTTCTCGCTGTGTACAATGCCTTACCTTAGCTGATACTTGAACTCTTACTGATACTCGAACTCAATTTAAAAATTTTAAAATAATATTTGTATTTGTATTTCTTTCATGTGCTTTTCTTCTTCATCTTAATCAGTTTAGTTTAGCAGAGTCTGTGATGGGATGTTCTGACCTTAATAAGCATTTTTAATGTTTTTAAAGTTTTTTCAGTTTTTTCAATTGTTTTCAATTTTCAATTTTATCTTAACTTTATTTTATTTTACTTTTTGGATACCCTTGATGATCCCTTTTATGGGTGCAACAGCCTGTTGGGTTTTAGCTTTGTTTTTATTTCTGTGATTTTGCCAGTGTTAATTTTAATTCAAGCTCTAACTTTGTTATTGAGCACTTTAGAAGAACTGATTTTGCAACATTGTTAACTTGTATATGTATTTGTGATGTATAATTCTATTACATTAACAATGGAGTTATAGCTAGTGTTGCTAATGGCTATACAAAGATTTTAATTTATTACTGTAGTAATATTTATACAGTTATATTTATCAAAGGTATTTGGTTTGCACATTCCACAATATCTAATACCTACCTTAATCCCCATTAAATGTTTGTTTTTTTTTGGATATTATAAATTATTTTAAACTATTTAGAATCTAAAATGCCAAGAAAACATTGCCAAGATCCTCAATGTTAAAATTTAGGTATATGAGGGCTGTTTGAAAAGTAACGGGACTGTGTAAATAATTATTTTATTTGAAATGCCACGTAAAAATTACAACTTGTCCCCTTCAAAGTAATCTCCTTGAGCTCGAATGCACTTTTCTAATCTCTGTTGCCATGCTTCTATGCACTTCTGGAAAGATTCCATTGGGATCGCTCGTAGTTCCTTTGTTACGGCTGTTGTTATGGCTTTTGAGTCTTGAAAACGGGTTCCTTTAATGACTCCCTTGAGCTTAGGAAACAAGAAAAAATCACAGGGAGCCAGATCTGGCGAGTAGGGTGGTTGCTCCAGCACGGCAATGTTATTTTCTGCAAGAAATTGTTGTATGCTTAAGGCATTGTGAGCAGGAGCATTGTCATGATGAAGCAGCCATGACTTTGTCTCCCACAATTCTCTTTTTTTCTCCCTTACCGAACGCATCAAACGTCGCAAGATGTCTTTGTAAACATTGTGGTTAATGGTTTGGCCCTGTGGCAAGAATTCTAGATGAACAATTCCACGAACATCAAAGAAAACAATCAGCACCACCTTAATTTTGGACTTGAACAGCCTTGCTTTCTTGGGTCTTGGTGAGGATGCACTCTTCCATTCAAGGCTCTGCCGTTTGGTGAGTGGATCGTACTTGAAGATCCACGACTCATCACCGGTAACAACTCTACTCAGCAGATCTGGTGTAATTTCAAGTTGTTTCAGGATGTCTTGACACACTTGCACACGATTTTCCTTTTGCCCATCATTCAGCAACCTTGGTACCATTTTCGTACAAGCCTTCCTCATCCCCAGATCTTTTGTAATGATCCTCCACACCCTCTCACTATTCATGCTCAACTCATCTGCTATCATTCTAACAGTAAGGCGGCAATCACTGCGCACTTTTTCTTTCACATGCTCAACATTTTCGTTTGTTCTGCTTGTTGTTGGCCTTTCACTCTTAGGATCATCTTCCACATCCTCTCTTCCCTCTCTGAACCTCTTGTGCCACTCAAAAATCCGAGTTTTTGACATCGTAGCATCTCTGTAAACTTCTTGGAGCAAATTGAATGTTTCAGTTGGAGTTTTTCCAAGTCAAACGAGAAACTTCAAGTTGATTCTTTGTTCAATGCTCATTTTTGTTAACAAAAGAAGAAAAAAAAAGAAAAAAATATTTACTAAATAAATTATCCCAAAACGAACTACAGTAAAGCACCTTTCAAGAAAAGCCTGTAAAAAAGCATATGGTTGTCACAGAATGCTGAAACTACATTTTTACAACCACAAGACATTGCGCCATCTTAAAAAACAAAGCTTTTATCACTGTTGCAAGTGTTGTTTGTGCAAAGCATACAGTCCCGATACTTTTCAAACACACCTCGTATATCCAGATTGCTGATGGTGGCACATTTATAGATTTTGTAAAAGTATGGTTAGCTAAGTACTAGGTGATCTGTTCTTGTTACATTGTTGGCATATTTCATAATTTTTACATCTTTTAGGAAAAGTGTAATGTTGGATGTGTAAATATTAAAAAAGGTTACTGGAAGAACTCCACCTTGTGGTGTGTTGATTTGCTTGAGTTTAGAATGTAACCCCTATTAATACTGCAGGAAAAGGATATTTTTATTTCTAAATTACTGCTGGGTTTGTAAGCAGGATATGATTCTTCATTTTGTAATTTTAATAATCCAGACTAGATCAAGATAAATACAACACAGGAGCAGAACTTGAATGGTTCAAGCCTCTCGGAATGCAGATGACTAGATGATGGTCAGTAGACAGTTCAGCTCCACTTTTTACATAAAACATTGACCAATATTTATTTTTCAATATATATAATCTTTAAATTATTAAAAATTTTTGTTGGAATTGACATCAGAATCAAAAATTAGCATTGTCCCATCACTAGCTTTAATAAAAGGGTGCTTCAAATAGACAAAGATAGAATGAGTTGTGTTATAAAATTGTCACACAGACACACATGACACCACTAATCACCTCTTTAACTGTAGTCAACTACCAACACAACACAACACAACCCACGAGTTTGTGGAAAAAGCCTTTAGAAGCAGCAGAGGTAATCTAATAGTGAAAATCTAAATTGGCTTTTTTGAGAAATTAAGGAATGGTTCCTTCAAGGATATCTTGGGCAACAACAACAACACAACAGGAGCAGAACTGGTTCTTGAAAAAGTAGAATCTACTCATCTCTGAAATTTTGCCAGTGAAAATTTGTTGTAGTCATGTTGCAACAGCCACTGTGTTTAAAATAACACTACACTAAATTTTAGAGATTCTATTCAATTTCCTTGAGGTTTTTATTTTGGCAAAAAAACTGGCAAAAAATATATGTACTAATGAAAGTATTTTTTTTATTGATTCTATACAGCTGTTTTTTCCAAAATTATATTTTTTTATGAAGATTATTGTAGTGGTTTGCTACTTTCTTGGTCATAGCATATTTGCTGGCAATTTATAGTCTTGAAGAGTCTTACTTGTAATCAGTTAAAATTCTTAAAAGTAAATTATTTAGGATATCAATGAATTATTGTTGTTCAAGTTATTTTGGCATTATTATTCTGTACTAGTGATATTTTAACTGTAAACATTTGACTAATATTGCTGTTTACATATTGTTGTTGTTTTTATTATAATTTGTTACGATTAATCTTAAATCTTTGAAATTTAAAAGTTTGTTTAAAGATTTGCAAGTACAATGACTGATTCTGGATCAAGGTATTTTTATTTTTAATAAAGTTATTATTATTCATCTTTTTTAATTATTACACTTCCTCTTTACTGTACAGCATTACATTAAAATTGATGTCTTTTTAAAAATGGCTTTTTAACCAACCACATTGATCTTTGAAAATAAAGATAAGAATTACAAGCTCTTTTTTTAAACAGCCTTGCATAATATTTTTTGTAAATGTTATGTTTATATTATAAGTTTATACAGGGTGATTCACCGAAGTGTTGACAAATTAAAACTGAATTATCCAACTTACTATAAGGGCAAAAGAAACAAGTTTTTAATAGATAGAATGGAAATTTAATGGGCTTTCACATAAAATTCAAATTATTCAATGTAGCCCCCTTTGTTTTTCACAAGGTGCCTAAGACGTGGAAGTACTTGGGCGCACGTGGCACGCACCACTTCTGGGTCAATTTCTTCCCATGACGCCTTCAGTTTTCGTTTAAGGGTTTCGATATTTGGATGGGATGTTGAGCAGGCTTTTTGCTCCAGAATGGACCAAATCCCAAAGTCCATTGGGTTCAAATTGGGTGAAGAAGGGGGCCATACTTCCTTCTCCCAAAACCCTTTAAAATTGGTCTTGCACCAATGCTGGACTGCTTTGGCTGTGTGGGAGGTTGCCCCATCTTGTTGAAGCATAATTCCTTCCTCTCCCACTGTTTCTTGAACCCAGGGAATGACTTTTTCTTCCAACATCCGACGATAGATAGTTTGGTTAATTTTCATGCCTTCGTCGATAAAGATTAGAGGTGTTTTCAGGCCTGTTGAAGTGACTCCTGCCCAAACCATCACGGAAGAAGGTTTCTGCCTCCTAAATGAACTGCAACGTTCAACTGGCACCATGTCCTTGTTTGGAATCCAAATCCTGTCATTTTGGTGGTTGTGGATAGCTTGGACAGTGAAAAGCTTCTCATCTGTCCAAAGCACTTGAGGCTGCGTGCCAACAACAAGTCTCTTGATCAAAACCTTAGCTCTATCAAGCCTTTTCTTCTTAGTGGCATTTGACAGGAGCTGCCTCTTGGTAAATTTGTACGGGTAGACGTGGAGATCATCCTTGAGAAGCCTTTACATAGTGCTCATGCTTACAGAGGTGTCCTTAGCCAGTTTTCTTGCGCTCCTTGAAGGGTTCCACCTCAACCTCTCCCTGACCTTCTTAATCAGTTCCTTTGTCCTGATGGGTTTTTCAGGAGTACTTCTGATTCTTGGAGCACAACTTCCAGTCTCCCTGAACCTCTTCACAACCTTGTAAACACCTCCACGACTCACAAATCGCTTCATCAACCAGAAAATTTTCGCAGGTGGAAGTCCTTTCTTGCAATACCCTTCAACGATGTCATTTACTGTCTTTGCCATCTTACTTTTCTAGATTAAATATTCTTATTGATATTGAAAACTTACTCTAGAATATATAATAACAATCTGAAGAGGTAATGCGAAGTTAATAATGGAATAAAGTACATGTAATAACAATCTGAAGAGGTAATGCGAAGTTAATAATGGAATAAAGTATTTGTCAACACTTCGGTGAATCACCCTGTAGTATAAACAGCAACTGCAAATTGTCAAACAATTATAAGAAGCTTTTTGTCTTGCTTAAGTCATTGTTTGGTCTTATATCTTTTATGGATTTTTTGTCCAGATTGTAATTTTTAGTTTAGTTATTTCTGCTTTATCTTTTTGTTACCATCAAAAATTTGCTGTACTATAAATACCTTTGTATTTTGGTTCTTGTTCACTATTTACTGTCAATAACTTGGCAGTCTTTGGGGATTTCCCAGAATTTAAAAGTTTGTATTGTTAGCTTTGGTAAATTGTAAACAAGAATCAAAAAATTTCAACCTGACAACAAATTTTTGGTGTTTTTAAAAGCAAATTAAGGCAATCTTTTGACAGTTGGATAAAGGTGATAAATGAATGAATCAGTATTGTTATTTATTGCTTATAAAGTTTGATTATATTAGTTTGTTTGTAAACTAATCAATGTTTTGTACCATAGTAAAATGTTTTATTATATTAAAAACTTATACAAGTATATACCTTTTTGTATCAAATATATAATGGTATAAACTTGTAACAATTTTGTTTTAGAATTTACAAGAAATGTTCATCCAATCAAAAGGTAATGTTAAAGTTTAATTGGGAAATAATTATTTATGAGTAACTTAACTCTTTCACATTCCAATGACAGTTCTGGATGTCATCTGTGTCAAATGTTTAATTTTGTTCGCCATCATTGACTTAAAATGACCTTAAAAGAGATGATGACGGCTAACTTCCACTCCTATTTTTTGTATTTTGTTTTGGGTTTAAAAAAATTTGCATTACAGTGTGTTAAAGAGCAACTTATTAGCTACAAACTAGACCAAACACAACTTTGAATAGTAACAGTGCTACACTTGTTTGACAAACAACATTTCCACATTACTGCTCACCTTAGCACTCAGCAAGTGATGTGTGCCACAGACAAAATTTGCATCATCGCCAGGCAGGAAAGGGTTAACATATTTGTGCAATACTACATTATTTTTATTTTTTTATTTGTTATTTTCTATAGTGTTTTGAGTTTTCTATTTTAGTATTCATGAATTGGATAAAATGGAATAATGAAGGTAGTTTAACTAAAACTAAAATGTTTTTTGCTCAATAAGTTCTTTTGCTCATCATTAAATTAAAAGCAGTCATTATAAGTCTGCTACCAGAATCCAAATTTTTAAAAATCTAAGGTCTGGTAATGGCTTTTTTGACTTGTTTGTTGTATTATCATACTTTGGCAATTAGTGTGGTGCAACAAAGAAGGCATTGGTGAACAAATTGCAATACTTGGGTTTGGTTGATTGAAATCGATTGAACTGTTCTGTTTTATAGATCTCTTGCAGATTTTGTAAATGAAGTTTATATTGATATAAGCTTATGGCTAGAAATTAAATAAGGTAAAACAACTTAAATCTGAATTTAGCTTAAATTAACTTAAAATATCATTGGCTTAAGTCAACTACAAATTACATTGCCTTACATTAAGTTTTGAATCAATTTTAACAAATCTGTGTATGCTAATCTACACTTAAGCCAACTCAAAATAGCCCAAGTCATTTTTACCTAACTTACTTTAACCATGTCTTAATTCATAGTTCTAATCTTAATTTTAATTAAGACATGCTTAAGGCTAAGTTAGGGTATAAAATAAGATATTAAAGCTAAGTTAGAGTAAAAGTGACTTAGGTTTATTTTAGTTGGCTTGGGTGTAGATTAGCATACACAGTCTTGTAAAATTGATTCAAAATCAGAGGTAGGCAGTGAAATCGCAGTAATTGCAGCATCATCCCTTAAAGAATCTTGCACCGCAAGTTCAATTACTAACGCAAGTTTACAAAATCACCTCATTTGACTCCCAAAAAAATTAATAATTTGATTTTATATTTTTTTTGAAATATTTAAACAAGAATCCATTAAAAAAATAAGAAGTAAATGGACTTTACTATGCAAGTTTTTAAAGTGTTGTTATAAAAATTAATAAACAACTGATACATTTTCTTTAAAAAACTCAACATTTTGAAATGTCCAACAGTTAATTCTGAGTGCTTCCAACATATGCATAAAATGTTTTTTTTATTAAAGAAAAAAATTTTTTTACACTAAATTATTTATGTAATAAAATGATCCTATAGTTGTTATGCAGGAACATTACATAAAACTGGATTAGCTTAATTCTAGTTTAAGTCTGACTTCTGCATTGCAAGATCTCGACTTTTGTCAGATTTCAGCTAATCCTAGCTTAAGTAGCAATAAGAATGAATCAAAATTTAAGTCTGCTTTCTAGATGGCTTAAATCTTGAAAATGTAGTTTGATCAAAGTTTAAAAAAGTGTAAAACTATTTAATATATAATTTAACAATAGCAAAAACACGGGAATAAAAACAAAGTTAAAAGTCCTACAGACTGTTTCACCCATAAAAGGGATCATCAGGGGTATCTTATTCAAATTTAAGCTCTAACTTTGTTATTGAGCACTTTAGAAGTACTGATTTTCATACAGTGTTAATATATAATTTAAATTTTTCTAACTTTACTGGAATGTTGATATTTCACAAGTACACATATAAAATGTTAATTTTTAAATTTTCACTATTTTTTTTATGCATTAAAGTAGACATTGGCATATCTTGAATAAATTTTACTATTTTAGTACCCTGTAAAGTACCAATGTGATATTGGTTGAAAACCATTAAGTGTTGACGCAGACTTGATTTTAGTCAAAGTTACATTCAGTGGTGCCAGAGTTTTTTGTTGTGGGGAGACTTAATAAAAAAAAGGCACTTTTTTGTTGGCCACTTTTAACAAAAACAAATTCGGGCAACTGTGGTTTTTTAAAAAAACTTCTTTTACAAAATTAGCATTTTGTAATGCAAAAATCTAGTTATCTCTAAAAAAAAGTTTATCATTTTCAATGATTGTCCAAAAAAACTGAATTTTTATCCAAAGTTTTAGGTGGGGACAAGAACCAAAATTAAAGCCTTCACCTTCACTCCACAACTGGAACAAGTGGCACAACCAGAAATTAATTATCAATAGGGGTTGGCAATTAAAGTAAAAAACTTTTTTTAGACACACAATTTCTGCAAAGCAAAGAATTCTATTCTTGGCTACACTCGCTCGCACCAATTGTTTTTAAACATACATGACATAACAATGATCTAAAGTTTTGCACACATAGCAGTTGTTTGCATGCATGTAGTACAAATATTCATCTGCTTTATTCATATCTTTTATTAACCAAAAACTGTTAAGGTTTGATTTAGAGTGAAAGACTAAAGATGGTTTAATTCTAAGACTAATGAAATGAAAGAATTAAAAGACTAATGAAAGACTAAAGACTAAAAATTATGGTTTAATTAAGAGAGAGTTTTGTTTTTTGCCTTAGATGCTTTATGTATTGAAAACTAACTGTACTTTAACTTTTTATTTATAAGAATTTTTGAAAAAAAAAAGGATTAATTCCATTTTCAATATACTAGTTTGAAAAAGCAGTTATTATGAACATGAGTGAGAGTGTGGCTAATCAATGTGAGTGTGTGATCCTCAGTTGATTAGTGTTTCTTATAATTAAGATTTTTCATTTTGAGTAAAGATATTTGGAAAAGCATTTGTGAGTTTAGATCTGTATATGTTGCAGTGAAAAATAATTGTTTGTAGTAATAATGCCTCCTCTGTCTGGAAAAATACAAAAATTACATTTTTTCAAAAGTTTAATTCAGCTGCAGTTAGTGATTCATCTGAAGCAAACCTGGACGAAAATGTTTTTACCAATAGTTGTCTATGTTTGTCTCAGCTACAAGCATCATATACTTATCAAACTTCAACAACAGTAGTACTAGTCTACAAGCTTTGCTAGTATATGACAGAATCGATATTGGTAATTATATTGCAACAAGGTTAACCATACCAGATGGTTTATAATCAGAACTGCTTCAGAAACTGTTGATACCTCCATGTATGATGATTTTTCCAAGTATTCATGAAAAGTCTAGGGAAAAGACAGATTTTCATCTTTCCAATATGATTGGTTCAGCGAATTTAATTTGTTGGTGTACAGTGCAGCAAAAAATGGGAGTTTCTGTAAGTTTTATGTGGTATTTGCTTCAATATCTGTTGCTGCATTGACTCTCAGCCTGCACATAGAAGTAGCATTTCTGGAGCATAACACTATGCATCTGAGAGGAGGCTTTTATGCAAGCATGCAAGTAAAGGTTATCACTTGATTGCTGCACTTAAATCAGAAGGTTTTCTTGCAACTCTAAGTTCTGGTACAGTTGTCAATAATTTGAAGTACCAACTTTTAAAATCAAAAAAAGATTCCTTCCAAATAATCTTTCCAAGTTTCCAAGGAGATTCCAAGTTTTGCCACATATGTAGAGCAGGCTTCTAAATACACAATTTATCTTAGCTAAAAGACACAAAATGAATTCATTGATATAATTTCAAAACAAATTTGAAAAAAAGTTGTCAAGGACGTCAAGAAAGCCAGAGTTTTCTCAATACTTGTAGATGAAACAAGCAATGTCAGTAACGTAAAACAGTTGTCCCTTGTGGTGCACTATATCCAAGATCTTCCAAATGGTACATCAGTGTTACAGGAAAGTTTTTAGGATTCAGTCAAGCTGAAAATTTAATAGGGAAAGCTTTGAGTAAACAAATTATTTAGTTTCTTATACAATGCAGATTGGAATTAGAAAAACTTTGAGGACAAAGCTATGATAGTGTGGCATTGATGGCTGGCAAAATCATTGGTGTTCAAGCTATAATATTTAGGTAACATCCTTTAGCTATCTATGTACACTGTGCTTGTCATTGTTTATACCTGACCTTGTTATCTTCAAGTAGCATTTCAACTATATGGCACCCAATGAAAACAATTCAAGAATGCATAATATTTCTATGTTTTGGTCCTAAATGCACAACACACTATGCCAAGCTATTGAAGTATTTTTTCCCATTTACAATAAAACAACTCTTGTTGCCCTTTGCATGGTCAGATAGATTGAAAGACATGATGCTGTGGTTCGCTTTATGGAGCTCTTTCCTGCAATTGTACAATGTTTGCATTTATTAGAAGAGGACCATGACACCAACACTTCTGACAGAGCAATATTGTTAAGCTGCAGGATCAAATCGTTTGACTTTATTGTATCCGCTGTGACTATAAAATTTGTGTCTGGATCTATGCTAACACTTTCAGAAAAACTACAAAAGAAAACCAGTGACTTTCTCTATGTCTGTAAAATGATACAAGACCTCAAGCAAATGTTTAAGTATGTGCTTGCTGACAATGAAAACATTGTTTTTAGACAAGCATGTAAAATTGCAAAAGAAAACTTTATTGTGCAATGTAGTAGGAATTTCCGTTCAAGTCTCATGGACAGAGATGTTAAAGCAAATTTTTATGATAATGTCTTTCGGTCTTTTGTGGAATCTGTAATTTCTGAACTTTCCAAGCGATTTAATTCCCATTTCCAAAAAGTGGCTAAGATATCCAATCTCATTCCATTAAATATTGTAAACACCAATATTACTTGTCCAAGTGTTGCAAAGAGCCACTTTGATAAAATCATTGAAATGTACAATATTGATTTGTTACAACCAGCAGATATAGTATCGCAAGAGATATTCATGTTGGCTGTTAAGTGCAAAGATACCAATTTGATTTGCCTGCATCAATTGGTGAAGCTCTTTTTTATGCCAAACAAGAAACCTAATCAATCTGGTATTTTCATTGAGTTTCTAAGATTTTAGAGGCTAATCTAACCCAATAGTTCTGTGTCTGCTCTCATGTACCTTTCTTTTTTTAAAAGGCCAACCTTAAAAAGCAATTTTTTCTCTTCCCCCACTTGCAATGCTTTTCGAGGGCAAGAGGGCAGTTTTCCCATGCTTCTGGTGCCCCTGGTTCCATTTTTACAAAAGTTGTTTTTTCTGCCCATGTTTTATATCAAATAGATTAGAAGTATTTTGCCGTGTATAAATAGTTATTAAAATGTAAATAAATTAAAATTAAAGTTAAAATAGTCAAATAAAAACAAATCCTGGATGTTTTCATTCTGGATAATTGCATTTATAATCTGCTTTATAACTTAAGGATTAAAAATCCTAAACCTAAACCAGTCATTTGCTAAGAAAACACTTTAATCAATTGCATTTTGATTTATTGCATAATTCGGTTAATTGAATAAAAATTCAAAGCTGTTTATTCGATTAACCAAACAGTCCTGCGTATCACTGAAAGTAACTGCTGATTAAAAATGCATTGTGAACACACAAGCACAATGCTCTTGCAGCACATTTATGAGTAGACAGCAGTTGATACAAAACAATGCAAGATCAAAGTTGCTCAAGTGCTGCTGTGTGTTGATAAAAAATATGTCTGCATTTGATTAAAGCAATGAAAGTTTGAATGCTTTTTAATCAATTGAAAACAACACATGATCACTGTCAATTGAAAAACACGTGATCTTCATTGTGCAATGACAGCTTTATTTAGTTGTAAATGTACGAGGTGGTTTTATTTCAGCATTACATAGTTTGCAATACATAATGCAGAATTTTATGTTTAAAAATGAGAGAAGTAGTATTAAGTAAGCTTTATCAATGATTGGCAAAATTTTTTTGGTTTAGAAAATGGCATCCAAAATAGGATACAAAAAAAAAATTTAACAAGCAACAATTAAAAAATATTTCACATGATTAAACAATAAATGCTTTTTGCAATGCTAATTTGTGTGTTTTTGTAAGTTGAGGAGGTGCATTCACTTGCCTTTTTTTTGTTTTATGTCGCTTGCATTGCTCGTTCATTTTTACTACTTTTGAATAAACACAAAATCCAGTTAATTACATAAAAAAGCATGGCAAATTGGCTATGCAGTTAACTGAATTTGTCTGTATTATGTAAATTAATCAGTATTGATGAAAACTCTATTTTAGTCGAGATTACATTTTTAACAAAAGTTGTTTTTTTCCTCCAATGTCTTGCAGGTCAGATATTACTTTATTTTATAGTCTTACATAATTGTTTTTGATAATGACATCATCAGATGTTGTTTTTTCCTTGTAGATTAGAAGTTACTTTATTTTGTTGTTTTGGTGGAGTTTTGTTTTTATCAAATAATCTCAATGTAATTTAATTTTTAATGTGCTTCTTATTTGTCTCTTTTCTTTTTATAAATAAATTTATATTGAGGTAAGGCAACCTTGCTTTTCATAATACAACATCTATAAATATTTCATTACTATCTTTGTAAGCTACAATGTACACTTGTTTTGCTGTTGGTTTGGTGGGATTGCAAAGGCATCATCCATGAGTTGTTGCCATAAAACACTATTCTCATGGCAGATCTGTACTGTCAACAGTTGGATAGAATAGCAACCAAAATTGTGGAGAAGCATCCCAATCATGGCACAATTTGAAGTCAATAAAAGATAATGTTTTAGAAACCATGACCTTTAGAAACTTTTCCTACAACCTAATAATAATTTTTTGTTTTTTCTTGCAAAATATTTGCCTTTTGATAAATATTTGTTTGAAAAACAAATAATAATCTTTAATTTCTTAATTATTTGCCCAGCTATAGCATTTCACTCCTTGCAAAGTATTTGCCATTTGTTATTGCCATCAAGAGAGAGAGAGAGAGAAAGAGAAAGATGAGAAGCAAGTTTATATTATAACATTCCATGGTTAAATTTGCATTTTTTTAAAAACAAAATAATAACATTTTAATAAACCCAACAATAATTTTTTGTTGTCTTTTGAAAATATTCTTTTTGTATAATTTTTTGTTGATTGAAAAACAAATAACATTTATTTATAAATTATATGCCCAACTTACTATTTATTTCTGGTAAACTATACACTCAACTATAGCATTTCATTTCCAAAGAGCATGAGGGAGAAAGACGAGATTTTATTTCATGAAAGTATTTGCTCAACAATCATATTTTATATTTTCAATTTTATAATAAAAGAGAAAGAGAAGAGAAACGAGTTTAAAAAAAGAGAAATTAAAAACATTAAGAAAAAAGATTATGAATTCAATCAGGGCAATTCTTTTACTTGCTTAAAAAAGCTTTGCCCTCTCTACAGGGTGTCCATGAATTAAGGCAACCAACTTTCTCCATTAAATTAGTGCATTTAAATTTGGTTTTTCTCAAACAACTAATACACCATTTTAAAGCTAAAACTCTGTTCTTTCATTTCAGATATAGCAAAGTTTTCTAAAATAATTATTTTCATGTCTATTGATTGTAACATTGTGATAAAACTCCACAAAAGTGGAGAAAGTAACAGTAAAATAGCTAAACGGCTCAAAATAAACCGCACAACTGTCTGGAAGATCATTAAAAAGTTTCAGGAGATTGGAACTACCCTAGATCAGGAAGGGTGAGGCCGAAAATGGACTGTTCATACCCCTCAACTGATAAAAAACACCAGGGAGAAGCAGCGACGCAACTCCTGCTGAAGTTGCAGGAACTTGGCTGCTGCAGCTGGTGTAGGCAAATCCACCATGCACCAACTGTTGAGGGAAGATTTAGGAGTTAAACCCTTTAAGATGCTGTGTCGACAAGAACTCTCAGATTGTCATGTGGCCATGGGGGGCAAAAAATGCAGGAAACTTTTACAGGACATTGCAGAAGGCATGCTACCCAATTTGGTCTTCACTGACGAGAAGAAATTTGACATCCAGCAAGCTGTTAACCAGAAAAACGATAGAGTTTGGGTGTCCTCATCCATGACTGAAGGAAGAATTGTCACCAGATGCCAAAATCTGCAGTCTGTGATGGTGTGGGCAGTGGTGACTGCAACCAGGAGATTCCTGCTCCTTTTTGTTTCAACAGGAGTGAAATTGAACTCTGAACAGTATGTCTCAGACATTCTGGAGGGTTGTCTGCTCCCCAAGGCCAAGCAACACTTCAAAGACGAACCATGGACCCTCCAACAGGATTCGGCGCCCTCCCATGGTTCAAAATTTACCCAATCATGGATTCTGAGGAAAATCCCCTAATTCATAAGTAAGGAAGATTGGCCAGCGCAAAGCCCAGATCTAAACCCTCCATCTGGTCCATCTTGGAGAAAAGAGTGTGCTCCACTCCTCATCAAACCTTGGAGTCCCTGAAGGCCAAACTGATGAAAGAGTGGGATGCTATACCTCAAGAAATGCTACGTGCCACGTGTGACTCGTTTCTAGACAGATTGAAGACCATGGTCAAGAACAAAAGGAGTTATATTGAATAAAGTATATATCATTTGAAAGCCTATTCTTTATCCTATTAAGTCATGAGTAGCAATGCTTGTTGTTTTGTATTTTCAGTAGAGGCCAAAACGTTCGTTGCCTTAATTCATGGACACCCTATATATATTTTGTGACAAACCTTGCTTCCATGGTTAAGTTGGTATAATTTTAATGCAATCTGAAAAATATTTATAACTTTTTCATTTTTATATTTATCTTTCTAACTTGCAGAAAATTGTCAAATATCCAATACATCGGGCAACTGTATTGCTGTCTGGTTGAAATTTTTTATTTCAGTTTTTATTAAAAATGTGACTAAAATTTAAAGCTGTTTTTAAATGCCAAGAAGGGGTAATAGTGCTGTAAAATGTCTTGAGAATACAACAAAAATGGTGTAGGTTTTGAACTGCATCTGTGTTGATCATTTTTGCCTTCAATCTTGGCATTCTTAACTGCTCGTCCCTGCTGTCAACAAAGTTTTTATAAACAAAGTTTAATTTACAATTTAATCAAACACAATAAATTAATATTAGTAAGTCCTAATACAGAGTTGACTTTCTGTTTTGATTACAATAAGCATATGCTCTTCTGACCTAAAACCGATATCTTGTATATAAAATGACTTCTCTCTTGTTTGCTTTTAAAAAATAACTGTGGAATCAAAAAGAAAGTTACTTTTTTGCTATGCATTTTAAACATTGCAACTCTTTTCAGGTGTTTGATACTTCAATCCTTTGACTTTTGCCTTGATCTTATATGACACCCAAATTATTTTGCACATGCCATTACTTACTTCCAGTGTCTATTCAGTTGCTTTTACAAAAATGATATATTATTATTCTTACAGAAATGTTGTCCCTGACAAATCTTCTTAAATCTTGGAAAATGCACAAAGCAAAATTAAACTTGCACTTTGTGCTTGCACTTTTAAAATCATTAAAATGATTATTGCAGCACAAGTGTTTATGCAACTTTTCTAGAAAATTTATGTTGCAAGGGCCTATTTTTGTTTAAAACTTAATGCAAATCTAATATAATTTACACTAAGCCAATGAAATTTAAGCCATTAAGTTTTTTAACCTTATATAAATTTTAGTCCTAAGCTTAATTTGTATATTAACTTTCTTTGCAAAATCTGCAAATATTTTATAGTAGTCTAGACCTATAACTTAAACAAAATTAGAAAGATTTCAATAGAAATTGAACCCAAGTACTGCAATCCTTTCACCAACACCTTCCTTGTTGCACCACACTAATTGACAAAACACTATATAAAAATGATAAATCTTGAAAATTTTTAAAAAGTTTTAAATTTTTTAAAAATTTGGATTCTGGTCTGGACTTCTAGCTACTGCCTAAATTAAAAAAGCTTAATCTATTTATAGTTTTTATTTTTATTTAAAACTGTTTAAAACAAAAACAATTTTAATCAATGTATTTTTATTTTGCTTTGTTTAATCTATTGAAAATAACTTGCAAAATCATAATAGTTTTTATAAGTTTTTAAAAGTTTTTATCTCTGTTTGAAATGTTGCAATAACAATAAAATAAAAATGACTTGTAGAGCAATCAACTAAAAAAAGTTTTGTGACAGAACGACAATTTGTTTGAATTGTATTTTGTGTCAAAATTTTTAGATTACTACTTATTTGGGAAAGCGTGATTATATAGATCATATAACTCACACTGAGCCAATTGGTGAGGTTTATTGTTTTAATGTTTTCATCTCATCTTTAAGAGAACTGTTTTTGTTGTATGTATTTGTTATGAATTAGTTATAGCAGTATGTATTTGTTATGAATTAGTTTTAGCAGTTTAAGAGTTTTTTGCAATTAAATGAATTTTTCTATTGTAAGTGTTGCATGGGTTGCATTTTTACAATTTATTTATAGAATTAGGCTGCCATTACTTTGGTACTTCACCAGTTTTCCAAGCTATTCGGAACACATGAGTCAGCCAACAAACCCCAAGGTTGTTTATGGCATTCTACATTTTGAGTGGAATATCATCTTCACCAGGGGCCTTGCCAGCAATCAAACCTTTGGTTGCTGACAAGGACCTCTGTTTCAGTTAGATAAATTTTTTCACCAATTTGTTTCTTGGATGTTTCCAAATATTGGACTGTTACTTAATTTAAGAGCTCACAAAAGTGTTCTCTTCAATGATTTAAGATGCTCTATTGATACTTCATAAGTACACTACTAGCATCTTTGATAAAAGTGGCAACTGGTGTTCATTTGCCATGCAAACAACGTATGATTTTTCAAAATACTTAGTTTTCCAATCTGTATAGAACTTTTGTCCAAATTCTTCCCATGACTTTTTTAAAAATTATTTAACCATAGTGGTGGCAGTCTTACATGCTGCAGAGTACCACAATCAAAGCTGCTCTGATGACTTGTTTGTTAACCAAGCTCTAAATGCAATTTTCTTTGCACAAATAGCTTCTTTAACTTTTTTATTTCACCAAGCAGTTCTTTTCTTGCTACCCATTTGACCTCTGCTTTGCAACCACAACTATCAGCTGCAGATGTAATGACTGCTAATTTAAATAAATCCCACTCAGTCTTATTGTCTTCAGTAAAGTCAAGGAGCTTTCTGAACAGGGAAGCAACTTTTCTTGCAAAAGTTATGTCTTACCTTTTTGTTGGCTAGTAACTCCAACTTTATTTTGTATGCTCTTTGTGCTCTTAATTGCCTTCTTGTTTTTGGATGGTTCAGGCCTCTCAGAGTGCAGACAACTAGATGATGGTTGGTAGACAGTTCAGCTTCTTTCTTACATGAACATCAACCACAGAAGAGAACAAGTTTGCTGAGACAATATAGAAAATAATGATAGAATGTTGTCCCACTGAATCTCTCTACCACATGCACTTGTGAACCCTCTTGTGCCAAAAAAAGGTATTCATTATGCACAGTCTGTTGGTGGCACAGAACTGTACCAAACATCTTCCATTTCTGTTAACTTTGTCTTTGTCTTTCTATAATGCCCCTCCATGTCTTATCATCAGTACCCATGTGTGCATTGAAATCACCCAGTTGGAGAATTGATTCTGCAGTGTTACTTTTTGTAAAGTAATACCTACTTCATCTAAGAAAGATTGGTATTGTGCTTCAGCATTTGGTGTGTACACCTGCAAAATATTCAGTAACAGCTCCTGTAGTCTAAGCTTAAGGAGACAAACCCTTCCTTCAAGTGGGATCCAATCAGTGACACAGTGGGCCAAGCAAGGGCTTACAAAAATGGCTATCCCTGCCTGAGTAGACATGGTTACATCTACAGCTGAGTAGAAAAGCTTCCAGCCTTCATTCAACTCAACAGTATCAGAGCCACAACACTTGATAGAGGAAACTCCAACAATATCAAAATGATACTGCTCTGCCTCCCAAACCAATTCCTGTTCTTTTCCATTGAGTAAAGTAACGTTCCAGTTGCCCATGTAAAGATCCTGACGTTTGGGACCAACTTGAGTACTGATACTGTGTGCTGCCCCCATTTGCCTCCCCAAATGCAGAGCAAATGCATTGATAAATTTTCAGTTATGGTCTTTTTGTGGAGAGAATGTAGCTTACTTTTTGAATGGGCCCCTCTGCCTAAAGCCAGAATGCAGAACTTTTTATCCTGTGCAATGCTTGATTTGTCATTTCAACTATTCATTTTATTACATATTGAAAATATGTAAAATATAACACCATTCAAATTTCGATATGTTTGGTGCACTATCAATAACTTAGTAGTGTTTATTTTTACCACAACCTCACAATCATTAGCCACAATAACAGCAAAACAAAAACTAATAATTAATGAAGGTAAATCAAAATTAGTTGTTTTTCTCCTAATTGTTCCTGCTGAAAAAACTTGGTACCAAATTGGGTTGCTGACAAATTTGTTCTGCTAAATTGTCCTCTGCTGAATGGACAATACTCGTTGTGCTCTTTGTTACAGTAATAGCTAATTTTCTGTTCTTGCTTGTGGGCTTCTACCTCTCATCTTTCTACTCTAGAAGCTGTTTCTAATGTTTGTAATCAAATCTTTTTACTCTATTCTTTGCATTGTCTATGGCCTAAAATTATTTTAGTTTTTTCTCATTGGTTAATACAACCTATGAGAGTTCTAATTTTTAACTCAGTTTGGTTTGCTTCTTACTTGTTTTGATGATTTCTCCTAAAGAAATTTAGATGAAAACTTTTGTAAATGACTTTAATCCCACTTGCTGTTTTAAAAATTTTTTAATCTTTTCAAATAATCTTTTAGTAGTCTTTTTTATTTATTGGTTTTGCTCTCAATTAGCTTTTAATTGTTTGCATTTTGTGCAAGCTAAAAAGATTTTTTACTCATTAAATGTATCTAACATTAAATCAGCTTTTTTTTTTTTTTTTTGTAGATGGAGTTGTACTACTTGATCCAGATTATGTCAAAAACAAAAAAGGTAATTGAAACATGCTTACTTTTGAAAGTATATATTTTTTATTTGTACTACTTGCTTTATAATTTGTTTTAAACTGATGATAAAGTTGCATAGAATATTTTTACTTGAATCAATTTTTTACTAGTTGTAAATTACAAATTTTGGGAATTTTAACAACTTTGAATCTGCAAATAAACTACATTAGTAATGGTTCTTAATTTCAAAATAAGCAAGTTTTAAAGCAACAACAACACTTTTTACACTAGACCCAGCTAAATGTAGCACAACTTTATCACTTAAATTAAAACTCCATATCAAAGCACACCAAAATTCTCGGAATCACTGTTGATCCAAAAATAGCATTTTCACGACACATAAATGTGCTGTGAAAATGTTAGTTTTGGGCCACATTGATGCTTCCAGGTGAAATTTGGTCCCACCAACCCTTAATTTGAGTGTTGTTAATTTTCGAATCTGGGTACTGCTCACTTGGAGAAGAGCAGATCCAGTCTATCTAAGGCAGCAATCAGCAACCTGCAGCTCTGGAGCTGCATGTGACTCTTTTATCTCTTTGCTCTATAATCTCTATATCTTAACCCTTAAACTGCCACACACCTAGGGGGTTAATGCACCCCAGATGCCAAATACTTTTTTGAGTGATTTTGTTAGGAAAACTGTGCAGTTAAATCCCAGATGCCAAATAGTTTTGTGCTGACGATAGCCAGCGCAGGTTGCCAACTGCTGATCTAAAGTGTTTTAAGATTTTATAAACACTGCTGTCTGGCGAGCTAGCCTAATTAAGGTTAGGATTTGACTCCAGCTCTAAAGCCAATAATTTTTAGACTGTGTCTCCAGTTCCATAGGCAAAATTTGAAATTGCCAAAATTTGTAATTTTAATTTTTTAACTTTAAATTTGAAAATAATGGCAAATTTTAAATTTGAACTTAGTTTTTGGAGCAACTTAAGTGCAGTGCAATGTGCAGCATCAATTGTTTCAAAAATATAAAAGTGGAAAAAGATGTATATTTTTATAAACAAAAAGAATTACATAAAAATTAGTTGCTAAATATAAACTAAAAATGACTGAGTATAAAAAAGAAATATCCAGTACAATAAAACAAGCAAACCATTAGCACAAATGGCTTAGTCTGGGATAGTCAAGGTTGGCATTAAAACACCTGCCCAATAAAACCCAATAAAACCTGGCCTCAAGTGTTTTTTTTAAATTTTTTAAGCTATTTAAAAGCATTTTTTTTCAATTATATTATAGTAATAATATTATTGAACATATTACTTTGTAATAACGGTGGAAAAATATATGAATTACATGCTATCAATTGATTAATATGACCTTTATAAATAATATTAGTCATGAGAATGAAAATAAAACTACAGCCTCAATTCAATTCTTCAATTTATTTCAATATTACACAAAAAATCAAAACAAGCATTTTATTGCATTTACCATTAGTTTGATAAGTAGGTTATAATAAATGTTCCTATTTAACCTATAATGAAAAATATAAGAGAAACTTCCAACAAAAATTTAAAAATTACCAGAACTGGAAAGAGAAATAGAGACTTTTTAGCTATCTTAATAAGCGCTGATTGAGATACTGACAAGAAATACACTCCTGTTTGCTAGCTTGCTATTTTACTACTGAAAACAACTGTTTGCCAGAGCAGTAAACGAGTAATCAGTGTGCTTGTGACGTAATTTAACAGTGTGGCAAAAAACACATTGCCACACAGCTCCCCCCCAAAAAGCGCACATGAGGAAAGATGACTGCAGACAAATAAAACAAACACACACAGAAAAAAAACAAAAACAAGCAAATGCAATGTTATGATTTTGGTGGTTTTCCTCGTCTCTTGGGATGACCGAGTTGGACTGGAAGTGTTGTGTCAACAAAAGCAGGCTTGAGGTGATCCATAGAAATAGCTTCTTCCCGGCTGCCAACATCAATCTGAAAAGATTTGGTTCCGCATTGCAAGACCTTATACGGTCCCTCATAGGGTGGTGTTAGTGGTGGTCTGTGTGAATCACGTCGAATAAATACATATGGGCTAGCAAAAAGTTCACAAGGCATGTGTTGTGGTGCTACACCATGTTGTGACATAGGTGTAAAATTGAACTTACTGATAGCTTGTCAGAGCCAGGGAAGCAGTGAAGAAGGGTTCTGGGGCTTGTTTGTACCAGGAATAAAGTCTCCCGAGACTGTAAGAGGGCTGCTGTAGACAAGCTTTGCTGTAGAACAGTTTATATCCTCTTTGGGCATGGTGCAAATACCGAGCAAAACCCACGGGAGTTCATCAACCCAATTTGCATCCGTTAGACAGGTCATCAAAGCTGTTTTTAGCTGCTGGTGAAATCTTTCCACAAGTCCATTGGCTTGTGGGTGATAAGCCGTGGTGTGATGAAGGCAGATGCCTAACAGTTGCTGAATGGAGGACCATAGTTGAGAAATAAACTGTGGACCTCTGTCACTCAAAAGGTGAGTAGGCACTCCAAAACAGGAGACCCAAGTGGAAACAAAAGCCTTTGCGCAGGCAAGGGTTGTTACCTCCTTAAGAGGAATTGCCTCAGGCCACCTGGTGAAATGATCCACTATGGTTAAAAAGAAACGGTTTCCTTCTGACGGTGCTAAGGGTCCAACAATGTCTATATTTATGCAATCAAAATTTCTGCTAGGAGGGGGATACGAAATGATTGGTGCTTTGACATGACGTTGGATTTTGGCTTTTTGGCAAGCTAGGCATTGTTTGGTCCATAGCCCAATTTGTTTTTTTAAGCCGTGCCAAACAAACTTGGAAGCAATCAGCTTGCGTGTGGCTCAAATGAACAGGTGAGACAAACCATGAAATGTGTCAAAAACTTGCCTCCTCCAAGAAATCGGAAAGATTGGCCAAGGTCTTCCAGTGGATATGTCGCACAGCAAAGAAACATTAGAATTTCCAATCAAAATATCTTCTAACTGAAGATTTGTTATGGCTGTGCGGTAGGCCTGCACTTCTGAGGCCTCCTGATCTGCTGCCATGTCCTGGTAGTTCAAATTAATTTGAGAGGTATGAAGGAAAGTGATAGTTGGGCGAGACAGTGCGTCTGCCACAAAGTTCTGCTTCCCAGCGATATGGCAAATATCCGTGGTATATTCTGATATAGCTGAGAGATGGCGCTGCTGTCGAGCAGACCAAGGATCAGAAATTTTGGAAAAAGCAAACTTGAGTGGTTTGTGATTGGTAAAAATTACGAAAGATTGACCATCTAAAAAATAACGGAAATAACGAATGGCGAGATGAATAGCAAGCAGTTCACGATCAAAAGTGCTGTATTTGACTTCTGGTTTGCAAAGCATATGGCTAAAGAACGCCAATGGTTGCCATGCACCATTGGTGAATTGTTTGAGAACAGCACCAATAGTGATGTCCAAGGCATCCACGGTAACAGCTGTGGGTGCACTACTTTTTGGATAATGCAGCAATGTTGCATTGGCAAGGGCTTGTTTTGCTTGTGTGAAAGAGATTTCTAGAGAGTCATTCCATTGCAAAATTTTATTATTGTTTGTGATGGCATGATATAGTGGAGCCATTAATTTAGCTGCAGAAGGTATTATGCAATGATAAAAATTAATCATGCCGAAAAATCTTTGAAATCTTTTATACTTTTGGGAGGGGAAAAATTGTGAATAGCATCAACTTTAGTAGCGAGTGGGCACGCACCAGTTTTGTCAATGCAATGGCTGAGAAAATCTATATGCGTACATCTGAATTCACATTTTTCAAGATTGATTAATAGGCCATGACTGAGAAGTTTTTTAAATAAGATTTTGAGGTATTTTTGATGTCCATGGTGCAAAGAACTGGCGATAAGGATATCGCCAAGATAAACAAAGACAAAATCAAGCAATTGACAAACCATGTCCATTAACCACTAAAATGCTTGAGCAGTGTTTTTAAGTCCAAAAGGCATGTGGAGAAACTCAAATAGACCAAATGGGATAATGACTGCTGTTTTGCAAATGTCAGCTTCTGCTACTGGAACCTGATGGTAGCCTCGAATTAGGTCAACTTTGGAAAAAATTTTTGTGCTGTCTAAACATGCTGTGAAATCTTGAGTGTGTGGGAGAGAATAGCGGTCTGGTAATGTGATTGCATTAAGGCAACGATAATCGCCGCATGGTTGCCAGCCACCAGAAGGTTTGGGAAGTGGCAAAGCCCAAGGGCTTGAGGAACGACGGATTATGCCCATATCCAGCATTTTATTAAATTCTTGCTTAGCAAGTGTGAGTTTTTCAGGCGAAAGCCATTGAGCATGAGAATGAACTGGAAATCCTTGGGTCACAATAAAGTGTTGGACATTATGTTTGGGTTGAATTTTTAAAAATAGCTGGTTAAAAATCTGAGAAAATTTAGCAAGAAGTTGAGCATAAGCGTTAGTTGAAGTGGTGATGGCATTTAGATGAGGAGCTAAGATATTTGTTTTGCAAATAGGGGTGCTAGTAAATAATTTAGCATTAACCAAGCGATAGTGCTGCATGTCAACTAACAAGGAATTTGCTCTAAAAAAATCTACCCCTAAAAGAGGCTTGCTTACGTTTGCCAGAACAAAAGTCCATTGAAACCATCCTATGGGTAATTCAATTGTCACAGTTCGTTTACCATAAGTTTTAATAGAACTACTACCATTTGCTGCCACTAGGGCTGGGCCTGGATTATTAAAAAAACGTTCATGGCTAGGCAGGGGGAGGACACTCACTTCAGCACCTGTATCCACTAAAAAGGAACAATTGGATATGCGATGATAAATAAAAAACAAGCTAGGATTACCGCCAGTCACTGCGGCTACTAACGACAACCAGCCAAGGCATTTATTTTCCTGAAATTGACAGGATGGAACACAGTGCAGGGCCTTATTACCAAAATATTTATGATAGTAACATTGTCCTACCTTGTCGGAATTTGCTGATGCTTCAGAATCTGAAATGGATTTTGGCTGCTTAAAGTGCCAAGATGGTGTCTTGCTAATTCTTGAAATATTTGGCTCTCTTGATTTGGCCAGCCATAATATGTCTGCTTTTTGAGCTAATTGACAAGGATTGTTGATGTCTTCAGATGCTAGAGTGACTCTGATATCTTTGGGGAGACGTTGAAAAAAAAAAGTAGTTGAAAAGAAAATATGGTTGGTGGCTGCCTAAGAGAGCGAGCATATCATCCATCAAAGCTGTCGGTTTTCTATCCCCTAGCTCAAGAAAACTTAGCAGTCGGGCGGCACATTCTTGCTGGGAAAGATCAAAAGTGTTAGGCAATTGTTTCTTAATACTGCCATACCTGTCTTCTTCAGGGGGGTTTTCTAGAAAATTGATAAGATGACTGGTGGTTTCCTGGTCTAAAGCAGCAACAACTTAGAAGTATGTAGTATCATCTCCAGTAATTTTCCGTAAAGCAAAATGTGCTTCAGCTTGTTGAAACCACACTCATGGTTGAGAAATTCAAAAGGGCGGAAGTTTAAGGGCAACAGCATTTTCGTTTGCCATTTCTCAAAATATTCAATTTTGAGCGTCAGGGTCACCAATTTAGCTATCTTAATAAGTGCTGATTGAGATACTGACAAGAAATACACTCTTGTTTGCTAGCTTGCTATTTTATTACTGAAAACAACTGTTTGCCAGAGCAGTAAACAAGTAATCAATGCACTTGTGACATAATTTAACAGTGCAGCAAAAAACACGTTGCCACAACTTGTTTATAATTTCTATACTGTCTATATATTTTAACAAGTTTCTGTGCCTTGTCACCAAGGTTGGCAAAGTTCTGGGTTTTTTAAAAAATACCAACCCAGCAGGTTTTTTTGGGTTTTATTAATTTCTATATTTTATTGTTACTTAAATTCTTTTTGAGAAATTTCTGAAAAAAGAAGCATAAAAGTGACTAATAAAATGAGAAATGGTAAGTAAATTCAAACAAATATTAATACAAATTACAAATAGGCTGACTACATTGATATTATATTCTTTATTCCTGCCATTAAATAGAAATATGAATCACTAAATAAAGTATGCCTAGTGAGTAATGACCAAGATCTTTGGTTTGCTCCATAGACACACACAGTAAACAAACACCCAATGCTTGTAGTGTCTGGTACTATACTGAACTGTAATGGCCAATGCACATTGCTGGTTTAGCTGTTCTTGCATAATACTAGTGCATCTGCTCTGTTTCCCTAACTTAATGCTCATCCAAAGGCATCAAGCTACCTATGCTCTTTGGTTATAATCATTCTTAGTTTGATGTGGAAAAAACTGGTGTGCATCATGCCCATTTTTCAATATACAGTGAGAATTATAAATATAAGTTCAATGCAATTCAGTGGGACAAATCTGAATGCAAGTTTTATGAATGTACAACAACAGTTGTTTATTATATAGGCTATAGCTAATGGCTATGTCAACATGTCAAAAAGTAAACATATCAGCCTATTTGTAATTTGTATTAATATTTGTTTGAATTTACTTACCATTTCTCATTTTATTAGTCACTTTTATGCTTCTTTTTTCAGAAATTTCTCAAAAAGAATTTAAGTAACAATAAAATATAGGAATTAATAAAACCCAAAAAAACCTGCTGGGTTGGTATTTTTTAAAAAACCCAGAACTTTGCCAACCCTGGGGATAGTTGTTTTATTTTAAGTTGCATGTACAGGCAATCTAAATAGTCAAAAATGTTTACTGTTGAAGACTGTGTTTGAACTTCAATGTCTTATGGTTTTGGTTCAGTCTAATTAGGGGGACCTTATCTTCCATAAAAGAGTGGTCATTGTTAAAAGGATTTCTGCATATTTTTAAGGTTTTTTGTATTGGTTAGTTTATTTTGCTCTTATTATTCAATTGCTCTTATTGCTCTTATTATTATTATTCAAGAAGAAAGATGCACACAGGGTGAGGTATAAAAGTGGCAGAAAAAGTACCCAAGTAGATTATGTGATGTGCAGAAGAAAGAACCTGAAGGAAATGTGCAATTGTAAGGTAATATTGAATGAGTGTGTTGCAAAGCAGCACCGTATGGTGGTATGCAAAATGGCTTTTATGGTAAAAAAGAAAAAGACAGAGAAAGTAAAGCCAAAGATACGATGGTGGAAACTGAAGGAGACAAGCTGTCAAGAAGCGTTTAGACAAGAGATGACTAGGATTCCGGGAGGCAAAGATGGGTTATCTGATGAGTGGGACAAAACAGCATAAATGCTAAGAAAAACAGCTGAAACTGTGCTGGGAGTGACATTTGGGAAACAAAAAGGAGATAGGGAGACATGGCAGTGGAATGAGGAAGTTCAGCAGAGCATAAAAGAAAAGAAAAAGGCAAAGAAAGCATGGGACAAAATAAAACATGAAAACACTAAAAAGATCTACAAAGAAAAGAAGAGCAAGGCAAAGAAGGCAGTTGCAATGGCAAAGGGATGTGCATATGAAGATTTGTATGCTAGATTGGAAACAAAAGAAGATGAGAAGGAGTTGTACAGATTGGCTAGGCAGAGAGACAGAGCAGGAAAAGATGTACAGCACGTGAGGGTTATAAAGGATAAAAATGGTAATGTTATGGTAAATTCGGAGGCAGTGTTAAAGAGATGGAAGGAGTACTTTGAGAAACTGATGAACAAGGAAAATAACAGAGACCCTAGGACAGAGGAAGCAGAAGTGGTTAACAAAGAGGTAAATTGTGTTAATAGAGAAGAAGTGAAGAATGCACTAAGAAGGATGAAAAAAGGTAAAGGGTTGGCCCAGATGAGTTGCCAGTAGAAGTTTGAAAGTGCATGGTAAAGATAGGATAAAGTTTTTGACCAGACTGTTCAACAGGCTATTAATTGGTGAACAGATGCCAGAAGAATGGAGGAGTGTGCTTATCCCAATCTATAAAAACAAAGTGGATGCACAGTGCTGTGGAAACTACAGAGCAATAAAGCTAATGACCCACACCATGAAAGTATGGGAAAGAATTATTAAAGCCAGGCTAAGGGATAGAGTAGAAATCAGTAAACGGCAATATGGATTTATGCCAGGAAAGGGAACTACTGATGCCATGTTTGCCCTTAAGAATGTTGATGGAAAAGTACAGGAAAGGTCAAAGACAGCTACATTGTGTATTCATGGACCTAGAGAAAGCTTACGACAGGGTTCCACGGGAAGAGCTGTGATAGTGTATGAGAAAATCAGGAATAGCAGAAAAGTATGTACAACTAATACAGGATATGTATGAGGGAAGCAAAACAATGGTAAAGTATGCAATAGGAACTACAGAAAGTTTCAAGGTTAAGGTTGGACTGCACCAGGGATTAGCATTCCTGTTTTCAGTGATAATGGACAGGCTAACGGATGAAGTAAGGAGAGAACCACCGTGGACGATGCTGTTTGCTGATGATATTGTGATTTGCAAAAAGACCAGGGAAGAAGTAGAGCAGAAACTAGAATGCTGGAGATATGCATTGGAAAGAAGAGAGATGAAAGTAAGTAGGTCAAAGACCGAATATCTCTGCATAAATGAAGGAAATGACAAAGAAACAGTGAAGATGGAAGATACAAAAGTGCCAAGAGTAAAGGAATTTAAGTATTTGGTATCAACGGTGCAAGAAAGTGGTAGCCTATTTGTGAGTAGCCTACAAGAGTAATCTGCGACTAGAGGTTACCAGCTAGAATAAAAGGAAAAGTGTACAGTTCAGTGGTGTAACCAGCAATGGTGTATGGACTTGAGACGGTGGCAGTCACAAAGAAACAAGTAGAAAAGATGGAAGTTGCAGAGATAAAAATGTTGAGGTTTGCTATGGGAATGACAAGAAAAGACAAGATTGGAAACAAGTACATCAGGAGTACTGTTAAGGTAGAACAGTTAGGAATGAAGATGAGAGAGGACAGGCTGAGTGGTATGGTATGGACATGGTATGAGGAGAGACCAAGAGTATGTAGGAAGAAAGATGATACCAAGGAAGAGGAAAAGAGGGAGACCAAAGAGAAGATTTTTAGATGTAGTGAAAGAAGATATGGGGGAAGTTGGTGCGAAAGAGATGGACTTGAAAATAACGTTAAAAATAGGACAGTTTGGAGAAAGATGATACACTGTGGCTACCCCTGATGGAAGGGAAAGGCCAAAAGAAGAAGAGGTTTATTTTGCTCTTGCTACCAATTCTATAAAGTTCTGATTTTCAACACTTTTGCTCATGTCCTGCATTTTTTATTATGTAATCATTTTAAAAATCTCTTCTCCCAAAAACAAATATTAGCACTTGCAAAAACCTGAACCTCTCTTCTGATTACCTAATAAGTGAACACACTCTATGATGCAATACAGCTTTAGCAACCTGTTATGATGACAACCAATGCTACTCATATTTGTGACATAATAAAAAGCATAAATTAGGGCAATGCTACTCAATCTTTTTGCTAGGATGTACCATCTAGAAATTTTTCTTCACAATTCATATTCATTGAAAAATTAATTATTCACTGCTCACAATCAGGGTTGTGGAGTCAGTAAAATAATTTTTAACTATGATTCCAGTCAAATAAAATTTCTTGACTCTGACTCCACACTTTGAAAAATTTTTTCTATTTCTCCTTGGAAAACATCTGAAAATGTCTCTGACACCAAAATTCATGACTTTGAGAAGTATTATGTACAATTCATATATTAACTCTCAAAAAAAGCATGACATCTATGAGATCATTTTTTAACTGGCCTCTGACTCCAATAAATAAAAACCTTCCAACTCCATCTCACCCTTAAACTGCTGACTCCATGACTCCAACTCCATAACCATGCTCATAACCCCATGTGATGGAGAATACCATGGTAGCACTTAAGAAATAGTTTTTTAAAATTAAAGTAGAGACTATTGTTAGCCAAATATTGGTGGCAGAGCATTTTTTATGCTTGATTTTAGCTGTTTCATCACATTGAATATCAATAATTTTTCCTTGTTCTGCTGTTTTTACATGTAGGCTGGATTGTGAACAAAGAATAAATTAAATATATAGGGACAACTATTTATGCTTAAAACATAAATGCATAAACACCTTTTTAAATTACTAGCAGACAGCAATATCTTGGCATTTCCGGAAGCAGGTCGGGGTAATTGCTTACCCTATGCTTTCCTGCAAGTCAGGAGGATAAATATAGAGATAAAAATAAAAAAAATAAAAAATAAACAGTTTTAGATTGCAGCTAATTTCTTAAAATAACTTTTTGTTAAGTTGTTTTTAAAATGAGGAAAGATGTGTAAACATTTGATACTGTTTGGCTTCTTTGTTCATTGGCCATAAGTTTAGCTTGTGCACAGAAGCTTGCAATGTAGAAATAAAATATGCAATAGAGCCATTTGAACATTGAAAAACAAAATTCATAGATTGAGAGTATCAAAAATACCTTATAAGTAGCTTGTCCCAAGAGAAATTCCATATTAATCAAATAGTGATTTTTTTTGTGCGTAAAATTCAAGCAACTCTTTTCCTAATTCAAAAATTCTTCTCAATATTTCCTTGTGACAGCCAACATAGATTTGTATAGAAAAGTAGCCATTTGTTTTTCAAAATATTCATAACATCATTGTACATTTGAACACCAACAATGAAAACACAGCACTTTTATGACGAACATTATGTGTCAGCTTAAACTTGTACTTTGAAAGTGGCTAAAATAATTGTGGTGCAAGTGTTATGAACTTTTTTAAAAGTTTAACACTGCAAGTACACACTCTAATTATTGCAATAATGCTATAATTTATAAAAAGAAAAAAAGTAGCTTAAATCTATTTATTAAAGTAACATGAATGAATATTTAGAAAATACAATTTAATTGGAGTGTTGAATTCTATTGTAATCTTCTATTCACGTACCACTTAAAAAGGTCTTATGTACCACAGGTTGAGAACCATTTAATTAGGGTGTATTGTGACAAATATATTTTTTTAACAAAGTGATTAATAAGTATTTAGTTGAATAAATTGTAAGTGGCTTAATATGCTTTGTGTAGTGTTTGTGAAACTTGTGTGTGCATTTCGATATGGCAGAGAAGATCTGGATGTTCTTGGCTTGAAATTTCGTAAAGATTTTATTTCTTCTAAAACACAAGTAAGACAGTTTCTTAATTAGTAATATTTTCTATCTTAGTTTAGGCCAAGACAAAATGTTTTGCTTTAAATATTGATACAATACTAATATTATGTTTTGTAGCAACTTGTATTTAAGCTTTTCTTTTCAAGATTTATCCCAAACCAGACCAAAAAGAGCAACCTTACACTAATTTGCAAAATCAACTTCTCATAAAGCTTGGTGTTCATGCTTATCCATTTAATATTGAAGTAAGGTTTTGTAATCTAATTTACTTTGGTTATTTAATTGATTAAAGTATAAATTTTTGCAAAGTTGTTACTTGGTTAAATTTTTTTTCAATTGGGCCACTTTATAATGATGTCATCTAATTCGCAACTACCATTTCTAATGCTTTCCTCAAATCATGGGTTTAGATCCCGAAAGACTCACCGTGTTCTGTGAACCTACAACCAGCAGAAAATGATAAAGATAAATCTTGTGGAATTGATTACCGACTTATTTCATATGTGGCTGAGGATGGTGATGAAGACAAAGCTCACAAGAAGTATGCACTTTTTGAAATGCTGCTCTCCATAATGTCATTAAGATTTTGGATTGATATGTGTAAAGTTAAGATTTATTTTAATCATAAAAATTTGCTTCTTTAACTTAATATATTTCTGAATTTAATAAACAATAAGCGTTAACTTTAAAATAATCTCATTTATAATGTTAATTTAAACATCTGAGTTTTGGAAATTGAGAAAGGCAAATGGCAATTTTCTATATTCATATTTTTGGCAGAAAATTTATTATACAGTAGAAAGTCTTTGTTGTTGTTTTGGTTGTTACCCCACTTCCCAGGACATCTTAGAGTAGTGATCTCTTAATCTTCAAAAAAGTCAGTCTAGACTCCCACTCTTGGATTACCTCTGCTGCTTTTAAAGCCTTTTTTTACAGACCAGTGATGTTGTGGTAAGTTGGTACTTGACTACAATTAAAGAGGTGATTAGTGTTATGTGTCTGTAATAAGCACAGTGGGCATTGTGGCATAAAAGTTTCAGGTTTTACTGTATATAGGTAAATTTGTAAGAGTGGTGATTTGCTGGCTCTGACCAGTGCCAGTTTTGTGTACATGTGATGTGGTAATGTTTGTTCTGATGAATGAATGTCATAGGGTGTGGTGTTAGTAACTTTGTTTTGTTTTTTTTATAACTGAGGTATGGTGAGGTGATGGTTGTGTGAATGTCTTTAAGGTTTTCTGTAAACTTCTCAAGTGCTATGTCTAATTTTGATATGATAATATTAGTGTGCTCATTGTTATGAAATTGTGGCTTTCATGTTTCCTGGGTTGATCTGATTGGGCATTAAGATCATGCAAAGAGTGTGTTTGTGTTTGAGTCAGTTGTTTAAGTTGAGTGGCATGAAGTTTGAGATGGATGTTCATTGGGAGGACCTTGGTTTCATTGTGTAGGTCTTGAGTGTTTGTATTTTGTGTGCAGCCTGTAACAATTTGCAAAGCTGTATTCTGAATGGTTGGCAATTTCTTGATGTTGGTGGTGGTGGTGGTGGTTTTACCCGACCTGTTCCTAGGGATGGGGGCACGGATCAATTCTGCGGAGTCCCAATAGTCAGGCAACTCCCCACAGATGGGACCAGAGGTCCAGAAGAGAAAGGGTGTGGCTGAAAATGGCCCGACACAGAGGGTCTAGTACAGGGCAGTCGAGCATGAGATGTGAGAGATCCTGTGGTTCAGAACCACAGTTGCTGCAAGAAGGAGTCTTGGCTCAACCAACCCTGTGGAGATAAGAGTTGAGGAGAGTGCTGTGCCCGTTGCAGTGTAAATGGGAGAGAGCACAGCGAGTGGAGCAAGGGAGAGTAAGCTCCTCGGGAGATACTGTAGGGATTTGGTGATGAAAGAAACCAGATTGGACACTGTGTCTCCAACTGGTGTAGAGGGATAGTCGTTGGGAGGAGATAAGGGGTGTGAGGGATACTGGTATACTGGAGGGATCGAGAGAGGCACCGACTTTAGCTAGAGAGTCAGCTAAGTCGTTACCTGGGAGGGAAGAGTGACCAGGTATCCATTGAAGATGGATAACCTTGGATTGAGATAGGGAGTTAAGAAGAGATTGGGTATTGGATAGGGATTGTGGGGTTAAATATGGTAGGGGGGTAGAGAGAGTTGAAAGGACAGATAAAGAGTCGGAAAAGAAGGTGATGGAGTCGAAATTACATGTCTTGGAGTGAGAGATACACCACTCAAGAGCATGTAGGAGAGCAAAGGTTTCAGCACTATAACTGGTAGCCCAGAGACCAGTCGAGAAGGAAAGCAAGGTAGCAGTGACACACTTTGTACACTTGATGTGTATCCCTGCACCACCCTGTCCCAGCCCGCCAGGCACCGAACCGTCAGTCCAGGCAGAGATATCGCTGTGAGATAGAGTGGAAAGATGGGAGGTAGCTGCAGTGTTGCAAAGGGAGGGGGGTCTTTGCGAGAGCATGGGGATGAGAGGTGGAGTGAGATTGTGTAATTAGATGGGGTAGACCAGGGGGGGTTAGGAGGGCAGAGGATTAGTGGTTCACGGGTGAGATGTAGGTTAGGGGTAAGGTTATGTGATCTGGAGAAGGATCTCCATGAGCACTTTTTGAGACGTGTACGGGGGTTGGAGTTTGCAAGGGAGGCTATGGGAAAGGTGGGAGGTAGACGGAGGGTTTGTTCAAAGAAGGAAAGGGATTGGTGAGTGAGGGTGACTCGTAGTGGAGGTAGAAATGCTTCTATATGAAGTAGAGGAATGGGAGTGGACGATAGACAACCTGTGATTACTCGACAGGAAGATCTATGCATCCTCTCCACAGAGGTGATGTGAGTAGGAGATGAGAAGGAAAACCAGCCTGGGGAAGCATAGGTGAGGATGGGGCAGATGTTTTGTATAAGGTACATAAGGATTCTTTTGATGGACCCCAGAAGGCAGAAGCAATGGAGCGAAAAGCATGGAATTGGCTGTGAAACTTTTTCCGTAAGGATAAGACGTGATATTTGAAAGAGAGAGTGCGGTCAAAAGTTACACCGAGAAAGGTTGGACAAGGGTTGAATTTGAGAGGGGTGTTAAGAATGTGCAGAGAGGGTTGTATACATGATTGGTAGGGGTCTAAGCTGAAGAAGGATGTTTCACATTTGGGGGGGTTGAGAGGAAGGCGCCATTTTGAGGACCATTCCACCAGTCTGTTGAGGGCAGCTTGTACTACAGTGGTTGCACACTCAACTCTCGGGGAGGAGGCCCAGATGGCTAGGTCATCTGCATAGAGAGAGGTCTCAACAGATGCAGGGAGGAAAGTGGGAAGGTCATTTATGTATATAGAGAAGAGAACTGGTCCTACAACCGAACCTTGGGGAACTCCTCTTTGGAGATGGAAAGGACGACTGTATGAATTACAGATACGGACTTTCGAATGGCGATCTGAGAGGTAGGATCGTATCCATTCAACAAAGCAAAGAGGAAGATCTAATGAGAGGAGGGCAGAGTGCCAAACTGAGTCAAAAGCTTTTGCAAAATCCACAGTGGCAAGGACTGTACGTGCGCCTGGCTTAGATTGGTGGAAGGAATCTGCGATTGACTGTGAGAGAAGGAGAACCTGGTCTACAGTCGATCTACCAGGTCTAAAACCAGCTTGCACAGGTGAGAGAATGTCATGTAGTTCGAGAAAATAGGTTAGTCGTCCTAAAACCATTCTTTCGAAGAGTTTGGAGGTACATGAAGTGAGAGAAATGGGTCTATATGAAGAAGGTGAGTCAGAGGGTTTTCCAGGTTTGAGAATGGGAATGATTGTTGATTGTTTCCAAGCAGACGGGAAGGTGTGTGTTGACCAAGAAAGGTTGAAGATGTATAGAAGAAAATTTAACGCAGATTGTGGTAGGTGGGATAGAAGAGGGTAGGTAATTTGATCAGGGCCTGAGGAGGTTGACGTTGAGAATTGAGAGATAGCTGTAGAGAGTTCAATTGAGGAGAATGGTGAACAGAAAGTGGAATGCAGGGTGTTGCAGTGTGCAGTTCTGATTTGCTTCATTTGGGCTTTCTCGGTGCTTCGAAAAGGTTTTGGGGTTTGGGTAGAGAAATGGGACTGTAGGTGTGAGGAGAGATGGTTGGCACAATCTATAGGGGTATGGCAATTTGAGAAATTGGGAAGGTCAGAAGTAGTTGGGAGGGGGAGCCAGAGATGGAGCGAAGTAGAGAAAAGACTTCACTGGGACGGGTTTTAGGAGAAAGGCTAGAGCAAGTATTCTGCCATGACTTGGCTTTAGCCTTATTGATCACAGTGGAGGTATATCTGGAAGCAGCGATATAGTGCTGGCAGTCTTCTTCGGAACAGTGTGCCTTCACAAATGCCTTTCGGCATTTTGCGACGGCATCTGCGACTTCAGGAGACCACCAGGCTTTAGCAGGATGGTTGATGCTGCGGAAAGGAATGGCAGAAGTGGCAGCATCATTGAGGAGTTTGGTAAAGGTGTGGGTGGCTTCAGAAAGAGAGAGTGTTGTAAAGTTAGAGGGAGTAGGGCAGTGAGTATCAATATAATTAAGGTATTCATCCCAGCGAGCTTTATTATAGTTAAATGAGGGGGGGCGGTGGAAAGAGTTAATTATAGGGGAAGTGGGAATAGTGATGGAGATAGGAAGATGATCTGAGCCGAGGTCCGCAAGGGTCTGCCATGTGCATTTAGAGGCTATTCGGGTAGGAACTAGGGAAAGATCAGGGGAAGAGCGGTTTCCAGTGGCACGGTGTAGTAGGGTGTGGTGTTCGGGGTTATTAAGAGGTAAAAGATCAGAGGAGAGGAGCCAATCAAACAGATCTTTGCCTGAATGGTCTTCCAGTGAGTGGGAGTCCCAGGATGAATGATGGCTGTTAAAGTCGCCAAAGATGTAAGTGGTAGGGGATGATGGAAGGAGAAAGGGTGAGAAGGATTTTGGGCGAGAGTCGGAGGAAGAGGAGCGAATAGGAGGGACATATACGTTAAAAAGATGTATAGGGGCGGCTCCTTTTATTTTAACTGCGATAGCTAAATAATCGGAGCTGGGGTCGAGGGAAGAGAGGGATTGTGTGGAGAGTGAAGTGTAAGATAGACCGTTTTTGACAAGTATCAGAACACCTCCTCCTAGGTTTCCCGTAGAGTTGGTGGTTCCTCTCCTCGTCATAAAACGGTTCTTTTGGAGGGTTTTGTAGCCTGGTATACAAAAGGTGGAGTCAGAGGAGAGGTGTGACTCTTGTATGAAGATGAGATCGTACTGATTATGAGAGAGAAAGTGTAGGAGTTCAGTACGACGCGGGCAAATCCCATTAGCATTCCACTGTAGGATTCAGAGGTTGTTTCGAGAGGGAGAGGAAGGATGAAGTGATGTTGGTGTTTGATATGATAGAGCTCCATATGGTGTTTGCATATTCCAAAATGGGGCAAGTAATAGCTTTCAATGTAGAGACAATTAATTCCTATTGCTTACCCTATTTGGAAGAGGTGAGTGCTGTCAGAATAATAAGCATTTGTTTTGATTTGGTTGTGGCAATGTTTATTCTTTTTCTTCTTCTTTTGGCTTTTTCCTTCAATCAGGGGTAGCCACAGTGTATGATGTTGGCAATGCTTATACTGTATGTGGTAAAAATGTCAGTTTTGGGTTAAAAGTGATTCCAAAAATTTTGGGGTGTTTTGTTGTTGATAGTGATTGATTGTTTAATTTAAGTGATAGAGTTGTGCCATGTTCAGCTGGATCTGGTGTAAAAAGTGTGATGGTAGTTTTGTCTGTGTTTATGTGAAAATTATTAGTGATGGTCCATTTATAGATTTTTATGAAGATAGTATAAATTTTTTTATTTATATTATCAAAATTACACCTGTTTTGGTTTCAATTGTTACTGAAAGTGTTTTTTGATAAGTTTTATAAATCAAAATACATTAAAGTTAAAAATTTGTTTAAGCTTTATATAATCAGATTTAAAAAAACTATCCCTCTGCCTATTTTATGGTTTTTTGTGTAGTTGTACATACTTTTAATGTTCAGTACTACATTCTATAAAAAGGATTCTTCTTTTGATATCTCCAGATGTCATTTGTAAATTTTGTACCCCCTTCTCTTTATAGGTTCTAATCAACAAATATAATTTTACATTTTTACAATTTCACCTGCTTTGTACCTTTTCCAGAAACTTTTTATGCCCTCCTTTTAAGAATCTTTATTGCATATAGTTTTTAGGAAAGCCTGCAAATTTAAACTTCTGTAAAAGTAAGCTGTTATTCTTATAATAAAAATCCTTAATAGAGCTAAAAATGGGTGCTTATCTATGTTTATTGTTAAAGCATTTCTTTTTAAGATTTAATTATATGTAGAGTTTTTTATAGTACAAAACTTTAATATCGCATTATATTAACATACAAAACAAGCAAAGTGCCCTACACAATTTCAGCCCATAAATAGAAAGGTAATAATACAGATTGGACCTCTGCTATTAAATAACACCTTTTAAAAAATGAGCTATGTGCTGTGAGCTATGATGACAAGCAATATAAAACTTCTGTTACCGTAATTCATTTTGTTTTGTCGACTTGACATAGCCTTATACTAAAAACAAACAAATGAATTTTTTTGTAAAAATTGGTTCAAATTGAAAGTGGATGTGGAAAAACTAAAGCCTGTGGCAGAAACCACAGAAGAAAAAGCCTATTCTTTTCAGGTTAAAAGCATAAAGCAGGAAAAAATGATCAAAGTGCAGAACTTTTTGTATTTAGCATAAAAAGATTGAAATTGAAACATTTCAACTTTTTAGCTTAGTTTAAAATGAAAGTGGTTGCAGAAACAGCAAATTAAAATAGAATTTTTGGCTATACTTTTCACTTGCTTTTTTGTGGCTTTTTTTAGTCTAAACTGACTTTAACAGCATTGTAATAAGATTTCACTTTGTCTTATGAAATTGTGCCTTTTTCTGTTCTGAAATTGTATGGTATAACTAATTTCTTGAGACAATAAAAACTGTAAGTCTGCCCAATTGACGTGATAGTTGCTGATGAGAGTGTCACAAAAGGCTTTTAGATACTATGATATAGCCATTAAATAAATCAATGTTGAAATTTTAATTGTAAATGCATGCATGTTGAATTTTTATGCATTATTAATTGATACAAGAACCGCCTTTTTTTGTAGTTTTTTTTTTTTTATTGTAGTTCAGTAATTTATAAGTCAAATTGAGATTGTTATTTAATTGTTTCTGACAAAATGCAATTATAACTTCTCTAAACTACTGTAAATTGCTATTTTTTCGTAACATTGAAACTGAAATCTGTCCATAAAAACTTTGGAATTAGTGAGTTAAAATTTAACAAAAGTAAAAAAATTTTGGGGGCAAATTAAAATAATAACGGCTATAATTATTAACCATATTTATCTGTTTTTTTAAAACTGACAGTTAAAATATTTTTTCAAATCTTACTGTAAAGAAAAAAACAACAAATATATGAGTCTGTAATAATATTTTTGTTATCAGCAGCCAAATTTATATTGTAAGCAAGAAATAGTTTATTATTGAAACTATCTTGATTTTGGAAATAAAAGTCATTACAATTACTTGCTGTCATGTAAAATGCATTAAGTTTTTTTATTAAATGTTAGTCATTTTTTACCTTGACGCTCATGATGTGATATAGAAGTTCAGTGCAACTTGTAATTCGCAAAGTCCAGTTTGCTCCTGACATGAAAGGTCCACAACCAAGTGCAGAAGTTCAAAAAGAATTTCTCTTGAGCGACAGACCTTTGTCTATGGAGATTTCACTTGATAAAGATGTAAGTTAATTACCTAATGTCTCTGATTTTGTATTTTGGTTTGTGTACAAGCTTATAAAGTGAGAAGCATTGGTTTCACCAAGAGTTGCTAACAAGTGGTACATGAAAAATTTTAGGTACTGCTTGACATATAAGCATAATTTTGGTTCTTTTTTTAATATTGCGTAGTGTTTTGTTGAAAATCATTATACTTTTTTAAATGATTATAGTGGTGGTAAAACCAAATTGATCTGGTTATTTTCTGTTTCCATAGGTGGCCAGGTTTATCATACCTTCTCCGTGGCCCTCGACTTTTCATTTTGCCATTTCTATTTTTAGCATCATCTATTTGTAAACCAATATTTCATGAGATCCTCCTTATCGGTATCTTGTACATTTTTTTTCACAATTCTGTTTTCTCTCATCCACTCAAAATGCCAATATTTTTTTCAAAGTTTTGTCATCATCTGATAATGCGCTCATACTACAAGATTGCATTTGCTAAAAATGTAATAACATTGGTCACCAAATATTAATCTTGTTAATAATTTGAATGCTTTGTCAGTCTGTAATAACCATAATAACTGCTAAAACTGACGTTTTACTGTGAATGTCTAGATAGCTGCTAAATCCACGAAACATCAGTTTTAAAAAAAATTTCTGCCTTGCTGATCTTTACCTGACCACGATTTTTTATCTAATGACTATCATTTTGATTATGACAGTAACCTTCATTCCTTTGCTCTCAAAAGCTTTCTATTTCATAACTTCCTCCACAAATCTTAAATGGCGTTTCTCATCAAGAGCAAATCATTGCATGTAGAATTTCTTTCATGAATTCTTTCTAGCACTTTCCTGTAATGTCATTAATTATGGTTGTAAATACAGTGGTAATAAACCTTTATTTACATCAGCTTTGATCTAAATACTGTTTTAAAACCTTGAGCTTTAGTTTTGTTTTGCCTTGATGAAGACTCACTATGGCTTTTACCATTATTTCTGGTATGTATAACTTCGTGTTCATTGACCTTTGTATTACTTTTTTAGGAACTTGATCAAATGCCTTTACCCTATCCACAAAACACCCAACTGTTTGTCACAGTTTTTTTCTTTTTAATCTTTTTATCATGAGAATATGATCTGTTGTTTTTTGCATCATTCTTTCACAGTTTTCATAGCTGCTCTTGTAATTTCATTTTTTAACTGTGCAACTTTTTATGGTTGAACCATCTTTTTGTTGTATGAAATTAGATTTATTAACATTGGAGGACAGCTTGAAAAGCTGTGGTGCCATATGCTGCCATTATGCAGTTTCAATAAACTATAATTGAACAAACTGTTGGGTTACTTCTCATGAACGATCCTCTTTATGGGTCTTTGTACAACATTGATCTCTGTCAAATAAGCTGGAAAATATTGTATAATTACCTTTTCTTATAAAGCATGTAGTTATTGAAATGGCCTGCCAGACTTACTTAAATGCAATTAGTGGTCCATGACTTATTGAAAAATTGGAAACCTTTATTTTAAACTGACACTGCACAATCCAAAAGTGTAAGGTCCTACTCTCGGTATTTTTAGGATGCTAAATCCGACTCTTCAAGATTTAGAAAAGTGAAAAATACTGACAAATTGAAAAAAGCATTTGTTTATATTTTTCCAAAATAACAATGATATAAAATATCTTCGAGAGGTTCTTTTACTGTAGGGTCCTTGAACTACGGTTTAAAAACCAATAAACTCTGTGTTTTTGCAGTTTCCTTGGTGACATGGTTCAAAGCATCTAAAATCTTTTCATAGGTTTTGTTCACTTTTTTTTTAATCATATAAACTTTATTTACACAAAATACCTTGTATTTAATTAGTAATAATTAATCAGATCAATAATAAATTTTTTAGTGTTTTTGAAATTACAGTTTTGCCTTTTTTCTCAGTTGTATTATCATGGAGAAACCGTCAATGTAAACGTGCAAGTCACTAATACCTCGTCAAAGACTGTCAAGAAGATTAGAGTTGCTGTCCGGCAAGTGACCAACATCTACCTTTTCTCTAGCAGCCAGTATAATTGCGTAGTTGCTGAAATTGAAACCGAGTGAGTCTAATTTGTGTCCGTTACATTCGTGCTTTTTTATTTTTACTTTTGCAGTGATCAAGTGGCTGCAAGTTCTACTCTTTGCAAGGTTTATGAAATCTGTCCCTTACTGAGCAATAACAAGGACAAGTGCGGTCTTGCATTGGATGGAAAGTTAAAACATGAAGATACAAATTTAGCTTCTAGCACTTTGTAAGAATTTCTGGAACATTGAAACATTGTCATTGGTTGATATATGCTTGTACTCATTGATTGCAAAAATCTACCAGTATTTTAATTTTTTTGTTTAGGTTGTTTGCTTTTTATCTTTGAAACTTTTTCATTTTATGTTTTCTCCAAAGCTTGCTTGTTGTCAGTAGGATATATTTTGTTGATCTTTGTAATTCATCATGACTGCCGCTGTCTTGTCTTTTCTATGTATTTATTTTCTCTACTGTAGATAGGTGAAGTAGAGCACTTATGGGGCCAAGTTTGGACTTCTGGAGATTTACTGATGCAAATCACAATTGAAAATCGAAGAAGTCATTTTCTAATGCTCACACGATCTTGCCAAAATCAGAGATTGAATTATTTTAAAAATTAGACAATTTTTATAACCAGTTGGATAAAAATAATTAGTTTCGTCATTATTATTATTATTATTATTTTTTTTTTTATTTTAAAGCATGATTATTTGAATGAATAGAAAACGACTCCACTTTTGCTAAAATTTTTGAGTTATTTCAATCCATGTGATGATCTTGCAAATACCCATGTTTTACCAGGGCAAATTTGTTGTCCACATCATTGCTTTCTGATTGCGCTAAATTATTTGGGTTCACATCACTTATGTGTTCTTTACATCTGGTGGAAAATGTCCTACCAGTTCGTTTCATTAAAAGACCAACTTTGAAAATCTGTCTGCTTGAATAATTTTTGTTGTGTCACTAAAAAAGCACTTTACAACAAATTGTTAATTGGTTCACATTGCTTACGTTCAATGCTAATTCTGTTTAAATTGATAAAAGCAACCAGGTCGATATGGAGATTTTATTAATATTTCTAGAATTAGTTAGTAATTTTTAAGTAGTAAACTAAAGCTAGTGATTAAAAGTAAAAGGCATGAAATAAATACTAAAAAATTGAATTAAAAAATGTTAAGGTTTATTCTAGTTTTGAGAGTATTGTTGAATTTGTATAAAAGCTTTATTTCCTGTGTCCTGTTGTTTTTCGTCATTAAATATTTGTGAACAGTAGCGACAAAAATACAAATAAAATCTTCCTGTGAGTCGGTGATTGACAGCTTTCCGTTTTATAGAATCAAAGAAGGAATAGAGAAGGAGAATCTTGGTATCGTCGTTCAATATATTGTCAAAGTACGACTCACTATGAGCGGACTGGCCAGGTAATATATTCCGCCATTGTTTGCTCTCAAGTTTAAATCGTAACTTCGTTGACTAAGCTTTAAAAAACCTGGGTATTTATTGGGTTGTTGCATAAATTCCTGCCGTTACTTAAAAATATTTGTTCTACAACGACTTTTTTATATTTGCCGAAGTGTTACATACCATTAAAAAGCCTGCGCTCTGCTTTATAAGATTAAAGTCGTCGTTTTTGTCTCTATTATTTGTTTGTCTTTTTTTTTAAACCGTCAAATGGATTGACAAGTAAAAAAAATCGCATTTTCGACACCTTCTTTTTGCCTTTAGTGGAGGTCAAAAAGCGAGTAAAGCTACCAGAGATATTTATGCCGTGTATGGAGAAGACGCTATAGCTGAGAGAACTGCTCGAGATCACCCATCGACTGAAGTGGCGTGAAATTCTCGTAAAATCACAATTCATCTTTTCAGTCAGTTCTCTGCATGTTGGCGGCCATTTTTCTTCAAAAGATCTTTGAGTTGGTCCTCGTCCATTTCGACTGGTCTTCCGGAACGAGGAGCGTCGTTAAGGTCAAAATTATTGTGTTTAAATCTGGAAAACCAATCCCGAGCAGTTCTCTCAGCTATAGCGTCTTCTCCATACACGGCATAAATATCTCTGGTAGCTTTACTCGCTTTCTGACCTCGATTAAAGGCAAAAAGAAGGTGTCGAAAATGCGATTTTTTTTAACTTGTCAATCCATTTGACGGTTCTAAAAAAAGACAAACAAATAATAGAGATAAAAACGACGACTTTAATCTTGTAAAGCAGAGCACAGGCTTTTTAATGGTATATAACACTTCGGCAAATCTAAAAAAGTCGTTGTAGAACAAATATTTTTAAGTAACGGCGGGAACTTATGCAACAACCTAATAAATAGAATATTTATGTTCGACTGTGAGCAACATCTCTGCACCATGACAGTCCATCTCATTGTGGGGGTGCACTCCTTTTTTTTCTGTACCCATAGATTGAAATGACTTTTCTACATCTTCCCTTATTATTTTGTACTTACTGTGCTCTGTGCAGTCACAGATAGGTAACAGTCTAATTGTCTCCTCCCCACCTTTTTTTCACTGACGCTCCTTTCTATTCATCTTCAAAACTTTTGTTTTCCTTTTTTGAATGCCCCTGGTCGTTTTACTTATTCTAATTCTCATAAGCGGTAACATGCATCCCAACGTTTGTGCCATTATTCCTGTTATATTTGCTTGTATTGCTTCTAGTTACTTGGGGAAATAGGTCACAGTAATGTGCTAACTGTTCTCTCTAAGTACATCAAACCTGCTTTGGCCTCTTCTTTACTCTTGCAAAGTTTAATACACACAATCAGCCCTGACACTAACTTGCCATAATCAAACATACTCACGACACTAATCCTGACACTTACTTGCCACAATAAAATATACGACACTAGTTATCTCTTTTATAGTTATCTCTTTTAATGTAATAAAGTACTAACACAGCAGCACATCAAAAGTCTGTAAAAAAAGCCTTTCCAGCTACTGAAGATCATCCAAACGTTCTTGTTTGGGTTTTTTATAAGGTTAGGATATGGCTCCTCCAAGATCAGCCTTGGAGGAAGGGCAACAATGATAATTGTTATTCCATTATCAAATGCTCTCATATCCAACTCTCAAAAATGTAATCTCAAGGCTGAAAAAAAGCATACTTTTAAAACTCACTTCACCCTTCTTTCTAGTACTACAAACCTTTGTCTCCAGTGTTCCTAAACTCCCAAAATCGATTGATAACTATTCACCTTCAGCTTCCTTTTCCCCAATCACAAACCTTTACTTCACCCCCACCCAAACATACTTTTCTCACTTTCCCCTCCTCTCAAAAAATTTTTGCTAATCCACAAGTGGAATGTACATAATATCCGCCCAAATAGTACTAATTTTTCTTTCCCGATTTCTGTACGATTTCATCTTTGTGCAAGAGTCACACCTTTCTCCTGGCTCCACTTTTCATATTCTAGTGTATATTCATTCATTCATTTTCTTATTCACTATTTAAGTGAGGGTGGTGTACCGATTACGAAATCACTACATAACTTTGGAAAGATTACGTTCCCTAGTTTGTGAGTAAACTAAAAAATTGACTTTCCCGGGAAGCCAGAGATGATTTTTTTCTCACCGTATGAAGCAAGAGCTCCATCCATTAGAGATCAGACAGGAAGCAGAAATGAACTAATTTGTAGTGATTCAAAATCAAGGGCCTCTGTCCTAACCTTGGACGAGGCTGACTCATTTAGGAAAGTACTTTTCGAACAAGCACCTGAATGCCCGCCTTTTTAATCTGCGCGACGCCCGAGGCAGCTTGAAAATACGTTCTAGGTGACATATTATTTTGCAGTGTAACCCTACTGCGAGGGGAGTTTTATGTAAAAAATTTCCTTCTGGACTGCTTGCTTACCACAGCTTTGGAGCATAGTCTGGTCAGGTTTGAAGTTGCCATCTTGTGAACTGCATTTTATCTGTTCTCTATCTGTAAACCTTCTTGGCATGGATATTACTGAAGATAAAATCTCCGGCCAACACAGCTTAAAATTTTTTGTAAAAGATTCCTTAGTTTAAGAATAAAATTATGAATGAATTTATAAGCTTAAGATTAAAATTAAGTGACACTACTGTCATAAAACAAACTCCACCTGCCCATCTCTTCAATTTTTTGTTTCATCGATAAGTTCTTTTTCCTCATATATCCATATATCCATTTATCCTCGTATATCCATCCTGAATCCTTTTTTACCTTCCCCTCACGATCGCCCCTTCGACCTCCGTTTTCGGCGACTTTAACTGCCACCATCTATCCTGGAGCTCTTCGATACGGAAGACCAGCTAGGCTAACCTCCTCTCAAATCTACTTTCCTTCAAACACTGATCACCGCACCCTTGGGCCACCTCCCTATTTCCATCGTGTTCCCTACCTTTTTTATAATTAACTCAGTCTTTCATCCTCTTCTATTATAACGAAGCTCACTGGAAAAAAATACTTACGTAAACACTGACTATTCTCCTCCACTTTTGTTTTATGATTAACTTAAAATTACTGTATTATCTAAGTTAAATGTTTGCTTCGTTTCGAACTTTTCATTACCTTTTAAAAGTTTTCAGGCTAGCACAATTAGCAAATGATCAAATTTATAATTACGCAGTGAAGTGTCCGCTGAAGTGCCGTTGCAGTTAATGCATCCGAAGCCATCTGAAGAGTAATGATATTTCCACATCTCTTATAAGCTTCCAATAAAAGCTGCGTTGGTGTTCTTTGTTTTTTTTTTCCGATTAATTTTTTAGTTGTTGTTGAATAGAAACTTTCCGCGAAGTTTTTACAAAACAGTGATTTATTAGTTATATGGGTTCCAATTTTTTTTGGCAAAATTTTAACCCTTGTTCATTTTTACACTTTTTTTCCTCCCTATGTGTGGATAAATTGTAATAATTTAGATATAATGTAATGTGTTATTCTTTGTAGGCCTAATTGCAATCGACATACATTGTTTTAAAATGTTTTTTCGCTTCGAAAGTGTTATATATATTTTTTGTGTTATCGCTATTGTAAACGTACAAGGCATCAAAATTTTCGATATTTTTTAGCGGGTCCCGGTTAATATCTTTGATCAAATTTTAGTATTTTGCAATGATCGTTGTACCGATATTAAATATTTTCTTGTAGCAAATTTTTGTTATAAGTTTTTGTATGGTTCGGTCTCAATAGTAAAAATCATAACAGTTAAACTAATTTCTTGAAGCTCAGCATACGATTTGCCTTCTGACTGCGCACAAAAGCACGAACTTCCTCTTAATAATAAGTTTCTTCCTTGGTATTAACTCCACTTTTGAATTGGTCCAACACACAACTATCTTAAACCCTGTCCATACCTGCTAAACTCTGATCGTAAAAACATTGTAAAAATCAAGACAGGAAAGCACAATATAAATCACACTCTCTTACCCATGCATATCCACAAGCTCATCTAACTTTTACATTCGCAAACAAAAACAGATCAGGGCCACAATTCATAATTCTTACAATCACATAAACAAGTAAATAAACAAAACAAACGCCCGGACACAACGCCTTGACAGTGTAGATGACAAACACAATCTTCACTTCATGTTGTCCCACAAATATTTCTTTATAGCTATTAAAACCAAAGGCTTCATCTAAAACTCTTTTGTTTAAATAAGTAGCCTTAAAAAAGGCTGTTTTGAAAAACTCAAACGTTTTCGTCTAGCTCTCTTCAGGAGCTCTCGCTAGAATGATCTGAAAAACTGAATGTAGTACAGGATTTGAAAATTTAAAGACTGGTTCTAATTAGCTGTAAATTAAGGTTAATAACGGTTTTCATATTAAAGTAAAACCAATTTCAGAATAAAAAGTAAAGCCAATATATTTTAAAACATAGTTTATTTAGGACATTTTGGAATTGTAACTCATTTCATCATTAACTGCGTTAAACTAATTAATTAATTGCAATTAGGAATAATTAAATTTAGATAATTTATGATGTAACGGAATACAATATTTCAAAAATATACGTACAGTAGACCTCAGTTAATGCGGAATTTCGCTTAACTCGGATAAAACTAAAAGTACAAATGATTTCTTATATATTGTAATTCTTAATAAAAAGCTTCGGATTATCCGGACTTTGACTAATTCAGATGATTTTGTTTGTCAAATCGAATCCGGACTAACCGAGGTCTACTGAATAAAAGGGATTAAAATTGATACAATCGCAATTTGGGCGTATAAAAAATAAACTGGTTTAAGAAATTTAAAACAAATTAAAAAAAAAACTGAGTTTAAACATTTTCTGCACAGTACTATCGTTAAAATAAAATAAAGAAGCTTTAAGTGTCAAATAAATACAATGAAACATAAGGTGTTTGAAAAAAAAACGACATCCAAACTAATTCGCGCAATTTTTTTTAATATTGATCTAATTTTGTTTATTTTTTAGGAAATATAGCTGAAGGACAGTAGATTTAAAAAACAGTTCAATTATAACGACTTGGTCGATTGATAAAAAGACTCATTTTTGAGAGTTCAGAGAGACTTTAAAACACATTTTCGATGCAGAAAAGCTCCAGAAAAAAGACTTTATTTGTGGATAAAGAAATTTGAAAAACATGGAATAGTTTGCAAACAAACAAAAACCAGACTACTTTTCAATTTAAAGGAAAATTTTATAAACAAGTTGAAGGGCATTGGGATTTCTTTTGGCACCTGCCATGGCAGATATTTTTATGAATTGGTTTATAGATTAAACTGTCCAATTGAATTGTTCTTTTAATGTTCTCCGTCATGTTGATCATTTGTTTTCGTCGTTCGATCACCACAAGGACATAAATGAAGTACTGTATTTCAAATATTGCCTTCACCAAAGAATTGGAAGAAAATAATACTTTACCTTTTCTGGACACTTTAAGTTACCGGATTGAAAATAATATTAATACTTTTGTATATAGAAAACCAACTCACACCGAACTTTATTCTCAATGGAAAGTTATATTCCAATTCAATTTAAACAAAAGCTAATCAAAATTTCGTTAAATAGGACTCACAATATTTGCAACACTTATATAAATTAGCACAAAGAAATCAAATTATTTTCGAAAGTTTTCTACGTAATATTTATCCAAAATCTTTTATAAATAAATAATAAAAATATTTTATAAAACAATTTTTAATCAAAATTCAATCTCAAAATAATTTTTGATTGTGTAACAAATGATTTCCAATCACCAAGCCACAATGAGGTATAGAATTAGCTGATTTACCTCGGCGTTCTGGTTGTTCTTGTTTTTGACTATTTTTGTTCCGAATAAACTTGGGGACATACTGACGGATTCTGCTCTGCAAACGTTGAGACGTTCAACCCACGTACCGACTATCGCAGTAGCACTTGTATTCGTTTATGACATTACTTTGTTGAAAAGTGGGAAGAACGTCCTTATGTATTGTAGGTAAAACTCGTCTGGTAGAAAAGACCACTCGTGGTTGGACCACTCCAAAACTGATAAATTGCTCCAATTAGTGATTTTATTTTTCTATCAAATTTCAGGGAAATTTTACCAATCCATGGTAATTTTAAATACGTAGAAGGACATTTTTGGGGCCCTCTTTGGCGTCATTTTGGAAACGTAAAAGTTTTTTTTAATTCTGGATGATAATCTTCTACAAGGATTGAGCGAATATTGTCTGGTTCATGTTTTAGGGTAGATTTAGAGCAAATTTTTAAGGCTATGTGTCAACGTATCAACAAGATTTGTTTCACGTTGTTTTGGCCCAAACGAACCCCAATAAATATCTTGACTTGTAAAAGTAAGCTTTCTGTAGACTGAAGGGATGAATTTGTTATTAGATTTAGTTACAAGTACATCCGAAAAAGGCAAACAATTATTAGTTTCAATTTTAATAGTGAATTTTAAGGAAGGGTGGAGCGAATTAATAAATTTTGTAAGTCAATTTTTTTGTGAAAAAAAAAAGTACCACCAAGGTAGCGTCAGTAAATGGGAGGTTTGGAAATTTTATTATAAGGGTTCGATTCATAACAGCCAACAAATATGTTTGCCAAAGCGGAACCAAGGCGACTCCGTCAATTTGCTGTTCATAATGTTATCAAAGAAATTCAAGTAAAGTAGTTGCGGTTTTCATCAGTTCAATAAAAATATATTTAAAAATAAATGGAGTAGGGAGGTGACTGTCATAAAGTGTTTCAGTACAAATTTTGATGGTTTCCGCTAACGGTACATTAGTAAATAAACTACAAATATTAAATGAACACAGAATTGAATCATTAGAATTTACTTGAAGTTGTATCATTTTAGCAAAAGAAAAGAAATCATTAATGCAATTAGTTGAGTAAACCTCTAATACGGGTTATAATAAGGCAGCGAGAAGCGAATTCATGTTGGGCAGATCCAATCACCGAAAGAATAGGAGGGCAAAGCACATTCCGTTTGTGAATTTTTAGAAGTCTGCATATTCTTGATCGTTGTGAGCCTTAGGATTTCTTTTATAAATAAAGAGTGCGAGGATATTCCTATACCCATCTACGCCAAAATTCAATAGCCATTAATTGCACGGTCCGATGACGCTGCCGAGCACAGTTACTGTAGGGGATGGGGCTTCAAAGATATTGTATCCATATAAATAAACATGTTCATACACAAAAAAAATTTTTTTTTCAACGGCTCCCCTCATTTAATGACTGTAGTAAATTTCAATGGGGGTGCAAAATATGGAAAAACAATAAGTTTTAATTTAGAGCAGTTTTATTTTTGATTCAAAATGACAAAGCGCTTTAGATGATAGGCTACAGAGCATTGAAATAAACTAATTTATAAATTGATGCAAGAATTAATTTCTTACATGTCTGTAAAATGCTAATATTATGAATGGTAGAATCCGAAGCTTACTAGCATTGCCAATGATCAATAATTGCACTTATTTTGCTCTGTTAAAAAAAATAACCAAGCTGATTATTTTATCATGGTTAAAAAACTTTTTATCAAATGACAGATGCTGAAGCCCAAAAATTTGAAGTTATAATAACTTGACTGAAGTAGACCACATGCCAAAAATATCTACTTTCTCAAACTCACTTTTGTTTAGTGTTTATAAAAAGTTATAAATTTTTCTCTGACATTGAAACAAGCACTAACCTTAATAAAATTTACTCAAGCTGCTTGGTAAATGCAACGACAAGCCATGAGGCTGTTTTACAATAATATTGAAGATTGCTTAACCAGACTTTTTTTTTACCAGTATTACAAAAAGATTAATTAACAGTATTACAAAAAGATTCCTTTATTTATTTTTTGGAAAAAAAATTTAACCAATTGTTTGAAATGGAAAGGTTTAATGGTCATACTATTGTGCAGTCAGTCGCTATGTTTTCGTTTCATTCCAGTAAGTTTTGCTTGTAATATTGTGTTAGGGTTTGTTTTAAAACCAAACCTTCTAATCCTAACATTGAACACGCAACATTCTGATACAAATTAAACGTCAACTTCTGCGGCAACTGTGACGAAGGACGCACGGCGTGCGAAAACAATTTATACTTTACAGATACTTCCAACAAATTACACTCCGACACAATCGACATCGATCAACGGGATCCTCCTTTTTCGTCGTACAACATACCAACAAAGACTAGTAGTTACTAGATCTGGTCGAGTAATCAACCCATCCATTCGCTATCGAAGTTAAGAACCATATCTTATACTTACTTTTCTTTTCGCTTTTCTTGATTGTTTTTTATTTTTATTTTTTGATGGCTCGAAGTTTTCTCTTGCTTCTCTTGATTAAGGCATTTTCTTTTTCATAATTTGATTTTTCGTTTGCTTTATTGTCAATTAGAGCGTATCTGTAATATTCTTTCTTTTCAAATCGTTTGTTGTTGCATAGTCAGTTAGAACGAACTTCTAATATTGTTTCTTTTCAACGTTGAGCAAATTAGACCCGTCCGAACTTCTATCATAAGCATTAGGCAGACCTAGTCTTGCGATTTTAGCTGGTGATGTCCTCACACAACTTACCTGCCAACCAATCAACGCAACTGTCTTGCCTACGTTAGCTTTTGATAACGAAACGAAATTTTTTTCTCTTATCTTTGGTTGAGTATGGACGTACTTAAGCTGGTAAACCGCGGATAGACCAACTTGTGAGTCCAAACTTTATTATCCAAGGCAAGTCATCATCTCACTTCAAGCAAGTGAAGTTTACAACGCCAATTTTTCTGTTGTCACAAACTCTGTGCGTCATTTTGCCGGACATACTTTTCTTTTAGCCCTTGAAGAACTTTTCACACCTTTCATAACCATCGTGGTTATTCTGATACAAATTTTAACAACAATATGGACTTTAGTTTTTACGTTGAAATGTGTTAAAAAATACCTTTCAAAATTCTTAGCATACAGTAGAGACATTTTTATTGTTTACTTTTCTACTTTTTTTCTATCGGTAAATGTCTATCGGTAAATGTTCATCAATCAACCACCACTTCAGATACCGATAAATCTAGCAAACACGAGGATACTTCAATTAGTAATCACAACAGGTTACAGCCTTTGGAAAACTCTGGTAGTCGTGAATGCTTTTCACGAACAAACACAATATAATGTGCAATTTTTTTGTGTGGGTCTTGTTTTATCGTGCTATCGCTTCTTTTATAGCTGTTATGTTAATGCATGCTTAAATTCACTTTTTCAGACTGTATTACTTTTTATATTTATCAATTAATTACGCAGTTCGTTGTCGCCTATGTTTTGCAGCGCTCAGCCGTTGTCATTTTACACAACACCGCCACCTCACGACCATAACTTCAAAACTTCAAACAAACTGCAGAATTGCATCGAGCTTCATTTACAAAAGACGATGCCAATTGAAGGAGTTTTTACAAAATAACCGAATACAACTCAACTACTATAATATCGAAGATGCAAACAAAGAGTACGAACAGTTCCAATTTTTTGGTGGAAAATTTTTAACATCTCCTTCCTACAACTTGATTATAACAATGGTCTTAACTGTTGTTGTTGAATATTTTCAAAAATACTTTTGTGTTGAATGTGTTTGTGATGCTGTGTCAATTTTTATAATTTTGAATTTATGTATACTTACTCAAGTTATGGATTGAAAACTACATGTCTCACTTTATATACTTTGCAACAATCATAAAATATAATATACCTACCTGTAAAGTTGATCAAAGATTTGTCAATAACTTTTATATTGGAAATATTTTTATTTTCGGCAATATAAAGCGTTTTTATGGTGCGATTTGAAGTTACTTTCACAAACATTTCACTTACAATTTCATAACACATACACTTTCTCACTCCAATATTTCGTGTTTCATACAGGGTGGGGCGTAAATATGGAAGCAAATTAAAATCGATATTATAATGTAACGAAAAATATATCGAACAATTTACACATATGTACAATTTCGTGAAAGTCTATACAAAGCAAACAAAATAATTTTATTCGAAATGGCCCCATTGCTTTTGATTACCGCCTGCAATCTCCGGCGAATATCCTCCGCGGAGGCACGCAGCTGTTCTTGTGAAATTTCTTAGCATGCTCGCAGTAGAGACTGTTTTAAATCGTCCACACTGTGGTGAATTTTTCCACAGACCTTAGCTTCGAGGATGGACCACACCGAAAAGTCCATGGAATTCAGATCCGGGGAGCAGGGAGGCCACATTTCTTTAGACCAAAACCTGAGAATATGCTCTCTGCACCAGTTCTGTGCAACATTCGCTGTGTGTGACGTGGCACCGTCCTGTTGGAATGTCCACAAGGTGTCATCGTCGAAGTGATCCTTAGCAGATTTCAACATTGGCTCCAAGATGTTTTCAACATAATATTTAGCGTTAATTTTTGCGCTTTGATCAATAAAAATGAGGAGAGACCTCCAGGTTTTTGAAACAGCGGCCCAGACCATGACGGAGGCTGGTTTCATTGTCTGGTACACGGTTTTTTGGTTACCTATAAGGAATTTCTTTGACATTTCTTCCAATAATCCTTTTAACTGTAAAGATCTTCTCATCTGACCAAACAATCGCACCCGCCGTGCCAGACCTAAATTCCTTCAGAAGAACTTTGTTTCTCTCCAATCTTTTTTGCTTTACAGCAGTAGACAGAGTTTGTCTCTTTTGGAGGGTGAAAGAGGACATTTTCAGGTCTTTGTGGAAGAGTCGTCTCATGGTTCTGGGACTCATGTCAATAGACTTTGCCATTTGTCACATGGATCTCCTCGGGTTTCTCCTAATCCTCTCTCGAATCCACTTAATCATTGATTTAGACCGGTTCGTGGTCTACCACTTCTTGGACAATCAGTTAAATCCCCTCTTTCATTGAAACGTGTCAATGTCTTCCAGACAGTGGATTTCGCAATTGAAAGTGTCTTTGCAATAGCGGAATCTGACTTTCCGGCACGATGTAATGCAACTATAGCTTCTCTCTTGTCTGACATTTTTGAATCGTTTAAAATTTAGCAAAAATTTATTTGATATTGTGACAGAGTGATGTCTTAGCTACAATAAAACGTATTTCCTACTTAGGAACTATTCTATAGTAACAAAATAATTTAGTTTAAAAAAATTGTTTCCAAAATTATGCCCCACCCTGTATATTACACACACAATCGAACATCTCCATATTATGTTTTTATCGTTCTAGTTTTTTGATTATACTTTACTGGTTTTGAAATGTAACTCGATTTTTTCTTACAAATAATTTTGCAATTTTTTGAATAATTGTTAATTTGTAATTCTGTATTTTTATTTTCAAATCTGTGTCCACAATTTTTTTTTGCTAGGGGGAGAATGTCGTGATTCGTGTATGCTGAATGCGTGATTGCAGCGTGCTTGCCTTATGTTCAAGCCTATGCTTTTATTTTATCAATCGTGCTCCGCTTCTCAATTTTGGGTCCTCTTTTATTTATACTTTATGTTAACGATTTTAGAAACAGCTTGGATTTCAGCACAAATGTATTGTTTGCTGATGATACTAACATCTTTATTACTGGTAAAAATATACAATCAGTCTATTCAAAAACTAATCTTGAACTTAAAAATATTGATGAATGAATGACTGCAAATAAACTAACAGTAAATTCTGCAAAAACTAAATATCTACTTTTTACTCCTAGAAAAAGTAATTATTCCGTCTCAAATACATCGTTCGAAGTACATTTTAGAAATAATACTATTGAAAAAGTTTCATCAATTCGCTTTTTGGGTGTAATAATTGACGAAAATTTAAGCTGGAAAGAGCACATGAATATGATAAAACGAAAAATTTGTTCCTTTCTAGGAAGTATTATGCGTGTAAAACCGTGTCTTACCACTAAAGCAATGCTAATTTTATACAATTCATTATTATTAAGTCATTTAAGATATTGTATCACCAGCTGGTGCTATGGAAATCGCACAACAATCAATCAACCTCAACGTATTTGTAATAAATTTATTCGAGCCATGTATGGAATAAAACGGAGAGGCTGTGTAAAAAATGTTATGATCAAAAACGAGCTCTTAAATGTTTAGCAGTTGTATGAAAGTGAAATTGCAATTTTAATGTATAAATTTCAAAAATGCACTCTTCCTATTCCAATTCAACAACTATTTCAGTTTAAACCATGTCAAATTAAAACTAGATGTGACAGTCAAATTATTTCTTCGTGTTTTAGAACAACAGTCTGCCAACAATCAATTAAATATATTGGACCCAAAATTTGGAATACTTTGCCTCAAGAAATTAAAAACTGCTCTACATTAGTTTCTTTCAAAAACAAACTAAAAATTTATTATCTAACTGGCGCAATACCCGACGAATCTACGAAAACGTAATGCCGTACCTGCAATCATAGAAAAAGTTTTTTTTCCTGCCTGCTGCTGTTTTCTTTTTATATTTCAGGTCATCGTCGATATCAATTCAAGAATTCAACTCTACATGCACCTGGAACAATCGTTTAATCCCAAATTGTATTAAACTAGTCTTGAAACGCGACAAGCTTTTTTTTTTTCCTAAAAATTGACCAGATAAAAAAGTTTAATGCCAGCAGAGTCTTAAAATAAACTCATATTAGAACTTTAAATAATACGTTTAAAGAATTTTAAACGAAAATAAATATGTTACAAAAACAAGTCTTGTCTATGAATATGTTTCTCTTGGTATGAGTGTAAACTGCATCCGGCTGTAAGCTTATCAACTGATAAGTCGGGATAAATGAGGATACCCAATTACAACTTCCTCCAGGTCACCCTTGGGCAAGGTGTAGTACCTGAAAGCCTTTCTGTGCTGGAGTTACATGCCAGCAAATAGTATAATAATAAACAAGGTTGTCTTAATTTTTGTTGTTTTTATGCATTTTTTTATGCTTTTTTTTGTTTTGTTTTAGGCATTTTTACTTTCTATACTTATATATATATATATTTTTTTTTTTTTGATGCAACCATGCAAGCCGTTACCTTAGCTAGTGTAGTTTATTGAGTTTTTGCATGTTTCAACGTTGTCTCGTCTTGTTGCATGTCCCTTTTTCCGTAGTGTAATTACTTTGAATGTATTGTTCGACAAGTGGCGGAAATAAAAAAACGACTAAACTGAACTGCTTTCCATGATGTTTATCGTGCGAAATTTTGCGACAGCGTTTCTGTGTCCCACGGTCAATGATTAGGACAACGGTGGGCAAATTGCGGCTCGCCGACCTATTGTTTGCGGCTCTTCTAGCTAAACAGTAATAACAAAATCAAACAATACACAATTGTTAACTGCAGCAAAAATTTGAGCAAAGAGAGCGCTATTTTTCTTTCATTTATTTCTCGCCTGCCAAGACACGCTGGTAACTTTAAAATAAAAGAAAAAAAGATAGTGCTGGCTTCTCTCAGATTCGTTTCTCTGTAATGAAATTTGTAAAATTATACTATCGTGCAAGTCTAACAAATGAAGATTTGAAAGAATTAATTCACACCGCTTTCACTTCATATCGTCCAGATTTTCAAAAGCTAGCTAATAAAGTGGAAACCCACAGTAGATCTAATGCTGGTAAGATCTCGGAAATAGTGTAAATCGTGTAACGATGTATTTGTTTTTATTATTTGATTAAAACTTGCTTTGTTTATTGTATTTGCTTAACACCTCAAGCAGGATTTGTGGCTTTTTTATTAAAAACTTTGCCCTGCCCTGGATTAGGATATTCGGTGATGCTTTCTATATATAGGGGAGACTGGGGCAAATCGGGACATGGGGTAAGTTGGTCCAACCTATGTACTGCTTATACTGTTGGTTGAAATAATCTGTAGCGCCAACAGTGGTTACGTCTTTCATTAGCAACAATACTAGTTATGCGATACAGTCATTAGCAAGTACTCATTTAAGCTGACAAAAAAAAATTCAATTTTTTGCAAAAAAAGTTAATCTTAAAAAAACAGGTATGTTGCTTACTATTTCTGTATGTATATAGTTTAATGCCTCAATGATTACAATGCTGATTATGATAGAATAATGTGGTAATTTAAAATCTATAGCTAGCCTAGATCTTGAAGTGAAGTAAAGATATAACACTTAGTTTCAAAATGGCGCCTTTGGGGTAAGTTGGGACATAGTCATTGTGCCAAGTGGGACCACTGTCCCAACTTACCCCATTACACTTATAACTTAATTTTCAAGCGGTACGCATTTGTAATGTCGGCTGTGTAATAAAGAAAAATACTCAATAACCTTGAGCTATTTACATGTAAGTTTATGTGATAATATAACTTTTCAATCTAGCTAATCAGAAAGTTCACGTGTTCAAATCTTATTAAAAGCAAGAAATATAACTTACCGGTAAAAAGCTATTAATTATGATGTTATCTACAAGTAGAACCAAAACAAATAATAAAAATAATGCTAATTTTAAATTGCTTATATTGTCTTTACTAGGTGGAAGAGTTATAGCCTATGGCTCGAAAATATACAAGGAAGACCAACAGAGGACAGACTCCAATAGATGTCCTGAAAAGGGCAGCAGGTGCCTTACGGCAAAGTGGTAAGCTGCGGCAGTCTGCTCGAGAGTTTAACGTGAGTAAAACCACACTGAAACGCTTTGTCGATCAGATGTCAATTGATGAGGATACAACAAAAAAGTCAGGCTACCAGCGTGTGGGTGACAGGCATCGCATTTTTTCTACAAAAATGGAAGAAGACCTCGCAAACCATATCAAATCATTAAGTAACATGTTTTATGGACTCTCAACAAACAAATGTCGCCAACTAGCTTTCGAATTCGCAATGCAAAATAATATTACGATACCGGACAACTGGGAAAAAAAGAGAAAAGCAGGAATTGACTGGTTCTTATCATTTAAATTTAGATATGGACTATCTGTGCGAAAGCCTGAAGCAACATCTCTCGCACGTGCAACAGCGTTCAATCGCCACACTGTTGGCAATTTTTTTGATCAATTAGGCGATTTGTATGACCGCTACAAATTTGAAATGCACGATATTTACAACTTAGACGAAACGGGTTGCACAACTGCGCAACAACCGGGGGGCGTAGTTGCACCCACAGGAAAAAAGCGCATTGGGTCAGTGACTAGTGCTGAACGTGGAGAACTGGTCACTGTCTTATACGCAGTGGGAGCATCTGGAGTTGTAGTGCCACCAATGTTTGTCTTTCCCAGGGTTAATTTTCGGAATAATTTTATTGTTGGTGGGCCATTAGGATGTATAGGAGGTGCTAACAAGTCGGGCTGGATGAATGAAGACTTGTATGTCAACTTCATTAAGCACTTTATTCATCATGTGCGTAGCAGCAAAGAGCGACCAGTACTACTGATTTTGGACAACGTGGATGCACATATAAGTCCTATAGCAATTGATCTGGCACGTGAAAATGGTGTAGTTATGTTAACCATACCTCCACACACCTCGCATTACCTCCAACCGTTAGATCGAACATGTTATGGACCCTTCAAAACTGCCTTTGGTGTGGCAATGGATGGGTGGATGCGCTCTCACCCAGGTCGTATTGTTACAATATATGACGTACCATCTCTAGTTGCTGAAGCTCAGCTTCATTCACTTACTATTCGGAATATTCAGAATGGCTTCCGTGTCTCAGGTATACATCCATATAACAGAAATGTCTTCACAGATGAGGATTTTGCGCCAGCCGAAGTCACTAATTGCCCAGATATGGAAATTGTCGATTGTGCAAGTGATATAAATGACCAACAAGATCCTAGAATCCAAAATATATCAGATCCGGATGAATTAGGTGAACAAGAGTCTAGCAATTCAACTGAGCAAAAATTTGAAAACTTCAAAGAACCAAGTACCTCAAGTACAGGTTCATATAACATTCCGCTGCGTAGACTTGCAAAAGCACTTTACAAAGAAACGTATGTCTCACCTTCACAGATATTGCCTATCCCAAAAGCTGCTGCAAGAAAAAATACGCGAAAAGGCGGAAGAAAAAGAGCGTCATCAAGGGTGCTGACGAGCACCCCCGTCAGAGATGAAATTGTAGTTAATAAAACAAATCGTCAAACAAAAATTAATAAAACAAAAAAGGCAAGAAAGTCCCTATTTTGTAAAGTTAGTTCTGATAGTCAAAGTGAAGTAGAATTAGTGCTGGAAAGTGGTACATGCACTGAAGAGAGTAATGACGAAGTTATCGAAGGCGATTTTGTGGTTGTAAAAGTGGAAGGAAAATCTCGAAAAGTACGATATATCGCCAAAGTGGATACTATTGACGGAGATGAGTTTGAAGGTACTTTTCTTAAAAAAGTGCCTCAAATTGTAGGACATGTGCCAGTGTTTATAATTAACAAAACTGACATCGCAGCATTTCAACGGAATGATGTGATTGCAAAGTTACCCGAACCAGTAAAGAACACTGGAAGCACCAGAAAATGTAATCAATTGGTGTTTCCTGTTGATACAACACATTGGTTGAATTAATTCTTTTCTAGAAATTGGTCACTGGGAAAAAGAGTTGTTGTTCTTGTTGTCCACAATGTACAGTTGCATGTATGTATAGTAGTAGCCTACAGTTGAATGTACAGTTGATTGCTTTTAAATTCTTCTTTTTCTAATAAAACTGCCTTTATGCGTGTGTGTGTGATAAATGTTGTAGCTGTCCCAATTTGCCCCATAGCTCGTCCCGATTTACCCCATGCATGGGGTAAGTCGGGACGTTTGAGTGCGTCATTTCAAACCCTGTTTTCGGCTGTTTCCCGATTTTGAAAACAAATGGTACTGCTCATGTTAATTCATTAGTTTTCAAAGTTTTCTATCCAAAGTTTTATTTTAAAATAGCTCGTGTAGTTTCCGATTTATGGTCCAAAAACTGAAATTTGTCCCGAGTTACCCCAGTCTCCCCTACTGACGTGACTGTATACCATTTTGGGAGACAGGCAACAAAATTATGAGGAACGTTATACCGCTGTTCTGGGACAGAGACGTGTTTTTATAATTAATAAATTCTGTTTTAAATAATTTTTGCTTGTGATATTGTGTTAGGGTTAGTTTTAAAACCAAACCTTCTAATCCTAACAGACCTTTGCGTATCATACTGCCTCGGTTTGCTTTGTTATTGCCAAGTATGCTTGTTAAGCGATGGAACTTCCGCAAGGCCAAATGGAGTCGCTACATTCTTTTGACGAATAAATTCGCAGGTTTTGTTGCCACCTGAATCACTTGATGTGGATGCGGCTACCTAGGACTTTTGTAAAATCATTAGGAAAGCAGCTAAAAAAACTACCCCACGCTGTTATCGCAACAATTATATTCCGTGTTGGGATGGAGAGTGAATCTCTCTACAGAACTTTCTTACAGTCTTTACAGAGAGACGACTCGAGTTTTATTGCTACAGCTTTACTTGCCAAACTTGACAGGAAGCGGAGAGATCGATGCTCCGACTTTTCACACTTTAGTTGAAAAGCATGGAGTATTTTGAACAACCTTACTGGTAGGCCGCGGCACCTCCACGTTATTGTTCCGTTTCAGCTGATGCGATTGCATCTCAGCTAGTCAGAAATGGGAGATACAACTGTTAATCGCAAGTCATCTCGACTTGTTTCCTCAAGAGATGTTTGACCATTGGAGGGCCAAATACCAAACCCAGTAAATATCTCCGAGAAATTCTCACAAAGAATTCACTGATGCCCTCCAACACTTAAAACCAGGTAAAGTTCCGGGTCCTGATTCCATCTGCCTAAAGCTTATAATCCATGCTGGAGTATATATAAAATTGTTATAAAACTTGGTTTCAAACGTAGAATTTAACTTTCTTCTGCTCCATTTTATACATTTCTAACCACATTTCTAGACACAAGGGGTGAAAATTTCAGTTTCTCTTTGGACATAAAAGTTAGCTATTACATGTAAAATGTTAATAATTTTATCTACAGGGTAGTTCAAAATTGAAAATGCATTTTTACAAATTTTTTATAGAAATTATCAACATGTTCTATTCTGCAAGTTTTTCTAGACGTGTGATATATCGGCTCTGCGTCTTTACGGCGTTTTTTTTCGAGCCGAAAAATCGGCTTTGCGTAGCGAAAAGGTTAAATTTTACATCTTGTCGTTCCATACCATATGATCACGTGATATTACGCCCACTTTTATATAGCGATGTGACTTTGTCACAGATCGTAATATATAAAGTTAGTCTCCCGCAGACATCAGTTAGATAACGTTAAACTTCTGTTTCAATTAAGTTGTGGGAAATATGGTAATTGTTTTGTTTTTATTTGTATTTGAATAAGAAAATATATTTAAATAAAATCAAGTTAGTAGTTAACCTCTTGAGTTTGAACTGCTACATTAAAACTTAAAAGATAACGCTCCTAATCACTATAGGAGCTACCGATTTTAATGTTTTTTTGAAAAATTGCAATAGTTGCTTAGCTATAAAAAGTAAATTATGCATCAGAGCAAATTGAGCCTAGTACTAAAAACGTAAAAAAAATTTTGGGAGTACATACGAACCTATGAAGTGTCCAAAGGGTACCGATGAACAAAAAGTTTGGGAAACCCTGACCTAGAGCAACGCTTAAATGTTTTCAAGAGAATATATTTACTAAAAAAATTTACTTTTAAATCTTCCAGACGTCAAACCAAATTAATCGGAATGCACAATTTCGAAAAATGAGTCTTTTGATCACAAAAGCAAACAATTCATTAAAAAGGTGTACTTTTATTGAATATCTAAAAACCGTATTTGTTTTCAGAAGCTCGATTTATTTTTTCTGCTTTGTTTCAAGGTGCATCGTTTTGTTACTGCTACCTTTTTCCACACCTATTTTGAGTCTTCAAATATTTTGTTCGCTTTCTTTTCGACGAAAAAAAATTTATCGAAATAAACACAAAGCATTAAATAAAAGTATTTATTTATTTGATGCGACTCAAACTCGAGATGGGTACAACATCTGAAATAAAAAAATTATAACAAGCATTAACCATAAAATTTTAAACTCTTTGATAGCAACATTTAACTAAAATATTTAATAGAATTTTAGGATAAAATTAGATCTTTTCAATGGAAAAAACAATGTTAGGAACATCAAAAGGTGAGCAGGAACAACTCATAACTTCGTCGTGCTTTAATGAATAATACATAGTCAAAATTAATTCTGGCCTTTAATATATTTAATTGATCGACAAAATGCACACAGGAGTAATTTGGCCTCTTAGAATCGAGGCAGATGACACGCATAGATCGATGCTCAATCTACCCAGGCGATTTCTGTTGTGCTCTTGGAAAAAGTAATTTATAAATTCCTCATTAGGGTCACGCTGCTTACTCAAAATGGTGGCTTGGTTTAAATACAAAAGCAGCAGCCAGGCAATAAAATAATATAAATATAAGTAATTGCATCTGGCCATACGAAGACACACACAGGCAGATCACCTTTCTAGAATATTTTCCTTGCTATAGAACTAACGTAAGCGAGAGTAATGATTAAATTTCAAAGATATCGAAAAGGGACTATAGCGAACTATTGTCAAATAGACTCACCACTCTAATTTTTTCTCCGATAGCTTTAGGGGGCAGGTTTCTTTTAAACTTGGCCCGCACGATGCCGCTGTTTCCGTGCCATCTTGTTATCGTTCCCCACACGACTCGCTTCTTTGTTGGTTTTCCTTCTGGTGATTTCTTTAACCTTATAAAAGTAAAAGTAATGCACAAATGACCTGATTAAAAATATTTATAAACTTGACTCCGCTTTAAATCGGACAAAAGTCTTAAAGAACGGAACAAAAGTTAAATTCGCTTACAGTAATCCTCGTTTATTGGAACAAACCTTTGCTTAATTCAGACAAATGCTGTAGTATGGTGGCATTAACATTAAATAGAATCGCAGTTTTGAATGATTGTGATTTAAGAATGAAGTAATAATGCTACAGTGTTAACAGCAACAGGACAACCAACTTCACCGTGCATCCTGTTTATTAGACTACGCGTTTTTTCACTCTAGTCAGCGATGACACAGAAAATTTTGGCGAAAAAGTAAAGTTGCTAAATGCTTGTAGTGCGTCACAAACTATCATTCTTTGGGCCGAAAGATTAATTGCTCTTTTGAAAATTTTCATCGCTCTTACTAGTCTTTTACTATACAGGGTGATGAATATTTAGCGTTATAACTTCAAATACCTAACTGTATTTGGGAAATGATACGTTCATTTGGAATAACACTGGTGAAATATTGTTACAGAATGAATATAAATTCAGTACAAAAACAATTTATTCAATATGCTTTCCATTCGAATCGGCAAAACTGTGGAGAAACGCCTTGCCAGAGCCAGAATTCTCCTCTCCCGCCTTGAGGCAGGCACGCTTCCTAACCTCGTTTTCAGCGACGAAAAGAAATTCGACGTTCACCATCATGTGAATCCCCAGAATAATCGTGTTTGGTCACGTGATGGGGAGGTAGGACCTCAAAGAGTTATTCGGGCCCAAGGGGCGGCGTCCGTGATGGTCTGGGCAGCCGTTACGAAATCTGGAAGAAGTCCTTTGGTTTTCGTAGAACAAGGAGTCAAACTAAACCAAGAGAATTACCGAAATGACATCCTTGTTGGTTCATTGTTGCCCTGGGCAAAAGAACACTTCAAAAAACGTCCTTGGACGTTTCAACAACATTCGGCACCGTCACACGGAGCTAAAAAAACGCAGGAGTGGCTATCAGCCAATGTTCCCAACTTCATTTTCAAAGAGGAAGTGCCCTTCATCACCCGATTTGAATCCTCTCGATTTTGGTATCTGAGGGTACCTCGAGAGCAAGATCTCAGCAACACATCATAGAAGTTTGGAGGCACTGAAGACGAAACTACGGAAGGAATGGTTGAAAATGCTCCAGGATGTGATTCATGACTCTTGCAGGTCATTTTCGCGGCGTCTTCAGCTTGTAATTGATTCGAATGAAAAGCATATTGAATAAATTGTTTTTGTACTTAATTTATATTCATTCTGTAATATTTCACCTGTGTTACTCCAACTGTACGTATCATTTCCCAATTACAGTTATTTGAAGTTGTAATGCTAAATATTGATCACCCTGTATACTGTAATAGTAAAAATAGGCTATTAGAAAAGGTGGGCAGTACGCAACTTGCGTTGCGCTTTCTTACTTTTTCGGGAAGCGATGCGCACTTGACACTGTGCTAATGATTTGAGAATTTTAAGTTGCACTAATTGCGCTGCGCTTTAGTCCTATAAAGCAAAAGAGCAATGTACTTTGGTTATTTTTCAATGTAGGTTAACTAAATCTTTACGCTTTTTAAACAAACCAGCGAGTTTTCTTGTTTGAAAAACGGTAACAACCGAATCGGTCAAAAACTGCATTGGAGTGGCGCGGTTGGCAGCTTGTGCTTTCGAAAAGCGATTTCCAGCTGAAGTAGACAATAATATTTTACTATTATAAAAATTGCTTTCAACAATTCGAATACAAAGATTCGCTCGTAGCAGTTTAAAAGCAGAGTAATTAACCAGCGAATTTGAAATAGAAATACCTATTTCGGTTAGCAAACATGCACGGTGGGCCAAAAGTCACTACCTATTAAAAAAATTCAAATCACTTCTTATTCATATTCTTTTTTCAAATTGAAGTTAAATATATACAAAATCTTATAATGAATGAATACACCCTCCAAAATCGAATAATTTCGAGACATTCAATTTTTGTTAGCCTTTATCAGTCACTGGCTCCTGATCTTTTTTCTCATTTTTAAGCAGAGTTTTAAAAATTGTTTAGCAAAAATGATGTCCCCGTTTGAAATTTTAAAAAGAAAGAGACATGTTTTAGAGTGGCCAGGAAACTCTACGGACCTTAATCCCATTGAAAAAGTATGGAACGTGATGAAAAATAAGGTCCAAAAAGCTTAACCATTAAATATCAATGAACTTAAAGATATACTGAAACACTTGTGGGTTACCATGAACATCAAATATTTTGAAAAGTCGGCTGATTTAATGCCTCAGAGATTAAAAAAAATGTCATTCAAGCCAAAGGTTGTATGACCAAATATTAGATATCAAAACTTACAATGCTGTAAATATGCGTTTTTCCAAATAAAACACAATTTTTGTTGAAATTTCAGTGTAAACATTTCATTTACACCCACTGTACAGTGAAACCTGAAACTTACATCCCACAATGCCCACTATGTTTGTCACACACACACGACGCTAATCACCTCTTTAACTATAGGCAGCAATTCAACACAACACAACACCACTAGTCTGTGGAAAAATCCTTTAGAAGTATCAGAGCCAAGAGAAAGAATCTAGATTGGCTTTTTTTTGCGGGGTTAAGAGATGGCCACTCCAAAATATCCTTGGAGGAGAGGCAATAACAACAACAAACTGTGGTGCCCTGCTTAGAACATTGTTCCAAAAGTCAAGACCAAAAAAAAGTCTAAAATTGTCACTGAGTTCTTCATTTTTGTCCCAAAAGACTAGTGAAAATTAAAAAATAGCTTCAGCTTGTGGGCCCTTTCAAAAGCGCTGGTTTAGGTTAAAATCATTGTCTGCCTTTTAACACTTTTCACTAACAGATGTAAATTGAAACAAGCATTGTGTGAAGTATCCAGATGTTCAATCTGCCACTAAACCAGTTCCCAATGGACCAGGAATTTCCACATCAAATCCTCCAAGAGACTTATTTAAGTTTATGTCTTTGTCTTCTACAGATATTGATAAAGGTGAAAATGACATCACCCCACTTGCAATAAAGGAAACGACAAACACCCATAACTTCTTACTCAAGCTCAGCTAAGTGAATTAACTAGAGATTTGTATCTCTTTAAAAGAATCAGTTCAGCTATTGGATTCGGGCTATGTGAGCCAAACTTATTAGTTCTACAAACAAACTAGATACAGAAATCAAGAAAAATTTGGAAAGTATTTTAAGAGATGTGCAGCACTCTCTCATGTATTACAATGATGTTAGTGGGCTTGTAAAAGCTTTGAGCATGGAATACAATGCAGTTGAATGAAGTTTGTTTTTATATTCTTTTGTAAGGATGAAGGCAGATCTTCAACACATAAACAATAAAAGTTGCCAAAATTCCCATTGTTTATTCAGTTGTTCTTAAAGAATCTTATTCAAAAACAAAATATCTTCTTAAAGTCCTCAGCTACAATATGCACTAGTGGAAATTTGTGATGATATAAAACTGACATATATACTTGGGCTTCAAGGAGGGTATGCCCTTGCTTTTTATGTCTTTGGGATTCCAGAGCTGATGATCAACATCATTTGCAGAAAAAATAACTAACTAGAAATGCTTTAACATTTGGTCAATCTAATGTCAAATCATGCTCTTTGGTCAGGGTTGGCATTAAAAAACCCTCCCAATAAAACCAAAAAAAAAAAAAACCTAAAAAAATCAGGCCTCAAGTGAGTTTTTTTTAATTTTTCCTTTTTTAAGGTATTTAAAAGCATTTTATATCAATAATATTAATAGTATGCTGGTTGGCCTCTGTGTGCCAAAGTATTTTTTTCCAATATAAACTTGCTTGTGTATGTGTAACCTTCTGGATTGCATAATTTGTAAATTTTTACACCATACTTGTGTGCTTATCCAGGGTTATACTGTTGAAACAGCAAACGACTGCACCAAGCACCATTGATTTGTCAGTAGCAATAGTGTCACCAGGCATTTAGGTAAAATTTTCCTCCAGAACTTCAAGCATTTTTTTCGGACTTTGATAATCTTATCTTTGTTTACCTGCGGGTCTTGGTTGTCTGCAAAATGCATAAATTTTAGCAATAACTGAAACCTATTATGACTCCATCAATGGAGGAACAAAGTTGTTCTTATAAAAAGGATCTCTACTCTAAGTCTATGCTTGGGTATTTCACTACACCCATGTACAATATTGTGAAAAACTTTTTCATTTCTGCTCTATCTGTATCTTTCCACCCTTTCAATTGAGATTTTCAGCTCACTCACTCAGATCACTTGCTGCAAATTCAAATTAGTCTGATTAACAACAAGATCATATGCATCATCAATTACTAGCTTTGAATAAACGTCAATAGGTTTAATTGCAGGTGGTAAAGTCCCACTCAGACCATGGATACTAGGATTGTCAGTAAAAAAAACTGTTTATGGCGAGTTCCATCAACATTAAACCATGTGTTTGGTATATTGTTGCTTTGCTCATCACCACTATCGTTATTGGGACTAACAGGTGCATCCTCAAAATCAGATTCACTGTATTGGTCTGATGAGCAGTGAGAAGGCTACAAATTATTCAATAACAACTCATTTTCAGAATCACTGTCAGAAAGAGCTGCTGCAGTTTCACTATCATAAAATCAATTTGGATTTATCATCTATCTTTTCTTACGTAAAATAATTTAAAGTAAATAAATATTAAATTTCTAAAATACAATATAGCTGTAATAAATGCATGACGTGCTGGCATGCCACGCAGGATCTAACTGATCTTGTATTATCACAGTATTGTATGACACACCGGCAGTCACAACAACTAGAGAAAAAAGTATTATAATATTACCTCAAGATCAACAAAAGAACAGCATTCCAACATTTAGTGTCAAAGGAAATCATCTCAAATTCAATGGCACCTTGGCCATCGGTGCAAAAACAAAAAAACACTTCAGCAGTCAACATGCTAAGGCTTAGCAAAGTTTTCCATTAAATCTAGTTTAATGTATACAGGACAAAAGGAGGATATGAGACATCTTTTGGATCAAACTGAAGACAGGGTTAGCAAAATTCTAGGTTTTTAAAAAACCCAACCCAGCAGGTTTTTCTGGGTTTAAATTTTTATATTTTATTGTTACTTAAACTGTTTTTGAGACCTTTTACTAAAAAAGAAGCTATAAAAGTGACTAATAAAGTGAGAAACAGTAAAAAAATTCAAACAAATATTAATGCAAATTACAAATAGGCTAATATGTTTACTTTTTTACTTACTGATGTAGCCATTAATTATAGCCTATATAATAAACAACTATTACCAGTAAATTTATCAAACTTGCATTCAGATTTGTTCAATTTTCACTGTATATTGAGAAATGGGCATGACACACACCAGTTTTTGCCACATCAAACTAGGAATAATTATAATCAAAGACCATAGATAGCTTGATGCCTTTGGATGAGTGTTAAGTTAGGGGAGCAGAGCAGATGCACTAGTGTTCTGCAAGAGCAGCCAAACTGGCAATGTACAACATTGGCCATTGCAGTTCAGTATAGCACCAGACACTGCAGGCATTGGGTGTTTGTTTACTGTGTGTGTCTGCAGAGCAAGCAAGAGATATTTTGGTAACTACTCACTAGGCATACTTTATTTAGTGATTCATATTTCTATTTAGCAGCAGGAATGAAGAATATAATATTAATATAGTTATCAAAAAAATTCAAATAGCTTCAACTTAAATTTTATTTTAAAATATTAATTGCAGAAGGCAGCCATTAGACACTTTGATTAAAACAAAATATTTTCTTTAGCACTGCAAACAAAAAACTGCCTCAAGGTTTCTGTAAATTCTTTTCAAAACTCCAAACATGCCCTGCTAGCTCAGGATCAATCAAAAGAGTATTCTTATCATTTGGACTTTGTTCCTCCATTGATAGAGTCATAATAGGTTTCAGTTATTGCTAAAATTTATGCATTTTGCAGACAACCAAGACCTGCAGGTAAACAAAGATTAGATTATCAAAGTCCGAAAAATGCTTGAAATTCTGGAGGAAAATTTTACCTAAATGCCTGGTGGCGCTGTTGCTATTGACAAATCAATGGTGCTTGGTGCAGTTGTTTGCTGTTTCAAAACAGTATAACCCTGGATAAGCACACAAGTTTGGTGTAAAAATTTACAAATTATGCAATCCGGAAGGTTACACATACACAAGCAAGTTTATATTGGAAAAAATACTTTGGCATACAGAGGCCAACCAACCACAACCACCACCCATAGCACACAAATTGTATTAGATCTGGCTGAAAAATATCGAAAAGTGGAAGAATAGTGACAACTGATAACTTTTACACATCAGTGGCTTTAGCAAAGATATTTTCAGAAAATCAAATACATCTTGTTGGGACTCTTCACAAAAATCATGTAGAAAATTCAAGAAAACTGCAGCTAGGCTGAAAAAAAGAAGAGATTGTTGGTCAAGTGAATGCAGATGGCATTGTAGTGGTGAAATGGCAAAGCAAGAAAGATGTGCTAATACTTTCAACCAAGCCACAGGAAAAAGAAACAGACTAAATGAAGCTGTTATGAAGCTGGAAATCATAATTTGCTACAATAAAGGTAAATAAGGTATTGATATTTCAGACCAAACGGCCAGTTATTTTACACCTCTTAGGAAAACAATTTAGATGGTACCACAAAGTTGCTTAACATGGCTGGTGTTTACCCATTAAATGCCATTGGCAACTTTAGTTGCCAATAAAGTGTGTTCATAAAACTTTCCATAATTCAGTCTCTAAAAAGATAATTTAAATAACCTTAATTTTGCAAAAAGAACTATTCCCAGTAAAAATTTTAATATAAATTTCTAAATTAAATTAATTTTGGAAACTCTAAAATAATAAGTTTGAACATGACCACTAAAAATTAAGAAAATTTTTTCTCTATAGCTGTGCTATTCAAATGGTAGAAAATTTGAAAGCAATGTTGAATAAGATATTTCAATGCCTATTTAAGCTGAAGACATAATTTTTTCTTCCTAAAATTTTTGTTTAGTTTAGAGTTATTAGGGGAGATATTTAAGTGGCAACTTAAGTTGCCAATGGCTTAAATGGAATCAAAATTTAGTTCGGAATGAAATTCTTTTAAAGTTTGAAAAATGCTCTGATTCTGACTGACATAGTTTACTTACAATAATTTTAAATTATTTTTTACTTAATTAAATAACATGGGTCAACATCTTATGATTCATTGTACATATAATATCTAAGTAGCTTTTTATTAGCATTTACATAATTTTTAGTAGAGAGGAATGAAAAACCTTGTTCAAAAAATATTTTTGATACAAATGAAAGAGTTAATACACAGAAAATGTAATTCTATAATAATCTTCAGTATTAAATGAAGCAGCAGATGTTCAAGTTTTATGGCTAATAAAAAAGCTTGTAAAAACCATTAAAGTCGCATCTTGTGTAATAGCCCTGCAGTATGTGGTTGAATAAATTCTGTTTTAATTAAAATACTAATATTGAAAATTTGATTATAATTTTTATATTGTGCAAAGTTTTAACAGAATTTTTACATTAGTTAATAAAGTTCAAACCTTAAAGTAATTTTTTAATTAAATGTTATCCAACTTACTGTTTAGTGATACAGACTTTTATTTTAGTTATTAAATCCCCAAAGCTAATAATTGAGAACTAAATGATTTTTTAATAGCTTATTAGCCAAACTTACTTATTCCAGCAATTTTTTTTATTTAGGTTCACTTTAAATGATGTCTTAGGCATGCTGATTGATTCAGATACTGAAATTGACTCAGAGAATGAAGAACTAACACTTGCAATGGTTTCTCCTTTTGAAAAGGTTGATACCCAATCTGACAAAGATAGTAATGCATCAGATGATTTAAATGAAAGGCTTACACATCATTTACCAAGACATTTATTGAACTCAAAATGTTGTTTAAATGTTTTTGATAAACCTCTAAAAATTCACCAAGACCCACCAGCAAAAAAACTAAAAAAAAAATAATAAGAAAATGGAAGGGTTTTTCTTGAATAATTCAACAGTTAAATTATTATCTACTTCTGTTCAAGCTGTATCACAAGCAACTATAGAAACTTTAAAAACCCCTTTGGACACATTTAATATCATATTTTCTTCTGATTTGTTAACACTTATGACAGATCAAACAAATTTATAAGCTTGCCAGAAAGGAGAACTCTTAAATGCTACTGAAAAAGAGATTTCTGTTGTGACTGCAATCACTTTATTTTCTGGCTATTGCAAAGTGCCTTATCATGAACTGTATTGGGCAGTTTCCTCTGACACTCACAATGAAGTAGTAGCCAATGCAATGAGCCATAATCATTTCAGAAAAATATTTTCATGCTTACATTTGGCAAACAATGCTGAAATCAATAGTGACAGATTATAAAGTTTGCTCCATGTTTGACTCACTAAATTTCAATTTTAAAAAATACTTTCCAACCAACAATTACAGTATCGATGAAACCATGATTTCTTATTATGGAAAGCATGGCACAAAGCAGTTTATCTGTGGGAAACCAATTTAATTTGGTTTCTAGTTGTGGTGCTTTGCTTCAAGTGATGGATATTTGTTTCATGTTGAGCCTTACTGTGGATCAGACACTAAACTGAAAGAAACTGAGCTTGGTCAAGGTGCTGATGTTGTTCTAGGCCTCATTGAAAAGTGCAATTTGCCTAGTGGCTCCTCTGTTACATTTGACAACCTATTTACATCACTAACTTTACTTAATGAGTTGACCAAACAAGGCATAGGTGGTCTTGGCACAATTCGCCAAAACCGTTTAGAAAATGCTGCTGTTTCTTTGAAAAAAAATATGAAAAAAACTGAATCCGGCACCTATGATTGTGCAATCAATAACCACAAAAATGCAGTTGTTACTTGGCATGACACAGCTATTGTAACATGCACCTCTAATTACACTGCAGCTCTTCCAAAAAGTTCTGTTTTATGGTGGTCAAAAATCAAAAAGAATAGACATTCCTATGCCAAATGCTCTCAAACAATACAATCAAAAAATGGGGGGAGTAGATTTATTTGATCAGTTTGTAGCAACAAAGAGTTTGAATTCAATCCAAAAAGTGGCGGTGGCCATTTTTTGCATGGGGTTTAAATGCTGCCATGACAAATGCTTGGCTATTGTACAGAAAAGTTCACAGCAAAAATGTTCCTATGCTCTCTTTTATCACAGAAGTTGTGATGACAATGCTGACTTCCTTGGAACATGGAAAACTACCTCAACCTCAGTATCCCAGAAATACCCAGGAAAACCTTTGCAAAGACAGGGTCAAGCATGTAATCTTAAAAGGTGAATCAAAATACAGATGTTGCAAAGTATGCAAACATCAACCTGTTCATTTATGTCAAAAATGCAACATGACTTTGCATCCTGCACATTGCTTTCAATGCTACAAGAGCCAAGAAATTGTCTTTTTAAAAAAAACTATTGAATCGAACACATTTCTTTTTTATTTATGATTATTTTATAGTTGCATTGCCGTTTTTTCTTTTTTTTGCTAAAATAAAAGTTTTTGCAAATCTAGATATAATTGTATTTATTTACAGATGGGGTGTATTTTGTGAATATCACCACTCAGTAGTTTAGTTGTGTGCTACTGCATTATATTGCAATAATTTGATGCATTACAAAAAGTTGGTCAATTTTGATTACATTATTGGCTGTTGGCAACTTAAGTTGCCATAAATTAACTAAAAAACTATATGACAAAAAATATTTTTTGTGGTTTTTATATCTCCAAATATGTGTGACAGCAACATATTGAAAGAATTTTAAAAAATAAGCACTTTTTAGTCTTGGTGTTCAATGGGTTAATCCTTTAATAGTTCATTAAAAAATAACAGGCAACAGTGTAAAAATTGGGCAATTTCAACATGACCTCATCTATGCACTTGCAGATGTAGGTGAACCTGAAAGTGTAAGACCTACCTGGGCACTACTTGCATGTCCATACAAAGAAAGAAACAATAGAAATTGCCATAAGCAAAGATGTTCCAAATGTTATAATGAATTGAAAAGCACATCTATACAAGAGGTTAGTAAAAAATGCAAACAAGTGACCATTTTCTGCAAAGATTGCAAAGGCCAGCCTTCTTACTGCCTCCAGTGCTTTGGGAAATATTACTGAAGGAGTGATATGATAGGTTTTCTTACAATATTGCTTTAGCTTGTGTAATTATGAACTAAAGTTGAGTGTTATTCATTTTTGCAATGGTTATTCTTTTCTTGCGTTTTCAATTTTTGCAAAATTTTTTTAAATGCTAAGTGTGTTCAAAAGCTAATTTGTTTAACTGAGGTGCCAAATGCAAGAGAGCACAAGTCCTACGTTAAAGCACAGATATTTTAAAGCAGTATATAGATAAATTCACTGTGACAAGCTGGCGTGTTGTGCAGCACCATGTTACAAATGCAGTGTTGCATGCCAGCATGTCATGCGGCAGTCAATGTGTTAAAAAAACCTATCTTATTAATTTCTTTAGTTTAGATTTGCAGCTTCAAGTGATACAAAAATTGGAGCAAGTGTGTTTAATGGGCCTCAAACATGTAAATTAATAAAAAATTCTTTTGATCAAATTTTAACCTTAAGTTGAAAAAAGCATAGAAATATATTTAAAATGTTACCATGAAATTTCTTGGAGGAAAAAATGTAACCCAAACTATGAAAAGGTAAAGAAGTTAATGCACAACTCTCAAGGTTTAGGTGCACAAATGTCATTTAATGTGCATTTTTCAAATTCTCACCTAGATAACTTTCCAGAAAACTGTGGTGATTACAGTGAAAAGCAAAGTGAACATTTTCACCAAGATATTTGTACAATGGAAAAACAATATCAAAGTTGTTGGAATATCAATATGTTAGCTGACTATTGTTGGTGTCTAAGAAAAGATACCCCTGTTTTATAGCATAAAAAAAGCAGTTTTAAAGCACTCTTTTTGTGCCTAAATTATACCTTATATGTTTTCCATTTCAATATAATAGCTAGTAAATGTTACTGAAAAAGCAATGTAAATTTTAAAAGACATATAATAAGTTGTACTAGACAGCTATTTTAGCATAAATTATAAAACTTAAAAAACTATGCAAAATTATTTGACTTGATTGGAAAAAACATATTGCATATTTGAATTCTACATAAATAAACCATCTAAAATGAGCTAAACTTTTAACCTCTAAAAATTTTTTTTAAACACAAACCAGTGTAATTTATGTAATAATTATTAAGAAATGATAATGTAAATAGCATGCGCAAAATATTTTTTTATTGACAGTTGATTTAGTAATACTCATAAATTTTAGACTTTTGAGTTATATTGGTTTTTATTAATAAATATGGGAACCCAGCCATCGGTGGCACATTTCTGTGTCTCTTGATGCCGGTCCCAAGCCCAGATAAATGGGGAGGGTTGCGGCAGGAAGGGCATCTGGCATAAAACTTTTTGCCAGATTTATACAAATGCGTAATCATTGTAAATCCATACCGGATCGGTTGCAGCCCGGGTTACCAACGACCGCCTCAGGTGTCACACAGCAGGGCACCTGCGGAAATTATGCTACTGCTAAACAAACTGAAAATAAGAGCAGAAAGAGAGGAAGGCGAGTAAAGAAGCAGTGAGAAGCATGGAAAGAAAGATGCTCATTCATAAGGGTGGGTACTTTAAATATTGGAACGATGACTGGAAGGGGAAGAGAGCTGGCAGATATGATGGAGCGAAGGAATGTAGACATATTGTGCCTACAAGAAACTAAGTGGAAAGGTAGTAAAGCAAGGAACATTGGAGGTGGATGTAAAATATTTTACAACGGAGCTGATGGAAAAATGGGATTGGGATAGTGCTGAGGGAGGAGCTGGCTGAAAGTGTCTTGGAGGTGAAGAGGGTGTCACACAGACTGATGGCCATGAAGCTGGAGGTAAATGGGTCCATCCTAAATATAGTAAGTGCATATGCTCCACAGGTTAACTACAGCATGGAGGAGAAAAATGATTTTTGGGAAGACCTGGATGGATTGATAGAAAGTATATCAAAAGAAGAGAGGATAGTTCTTGGTGCAGACCTTAATGGACATGTGGGCAAAGGAAACATCGGGGATGAGGAAATAATGGGGAGGTACGGTGCTAAAACAAGAAGAAAGGATCAATGGTTGTGGATTTTGGGAAAAGGATGGATTTGGCAATTGTCAATACTTATTTCAAGAAGATGAACACAGGGTGACGTATAAGAGTGGAGGAAAAAGTACCCAAGTAGATTATGTGATGTGCAGGAGGAACCTGAAAGAAATGTGCGATTGTAAAATAATATTGAATGAGTGTGTTGCAAAGCAGCACCATATGGTGGTATGCAAAATGGCTCTTATGGTAAAAAAGAAAAAAGCAGAGAAAGTAAAGCCAAAGATACGATGGTGGAAACTGAAGGAGACAAGCTATCAAGAAGCGTTTAGACAAGAGGTGACCAGGATTTTGGGAGGCAAGGATGGGTTACCTGATGAGTGGGACAAAATGGCAGAAATGCTAAGAAAAACAGCTGAAACTGTACTGGGAGTGACATTTGGGAAATGAAAAGAAGACGAGGAGACATGGTGGTGGAATGAGGAAGTTCAAAAAAGCATAAAAGAAAAGAAAGAGGCAAAGAAAGCATGGGACAAAACAAGAAATGAAAATACTAAAAAGATCTACAAAGAAGAGTAAGGCAAAGAAGGCAGTTGCAATGGCAAAGGGACGTGTGTATGATGATTTGTATGCTAGATTGGAAACAAAAGAAGGTGAAAAAGAGTTGTACAGATTGGCTAGGCAGAGAGACAGAGCAGGGAATGATGTACAGCACGTGAGGGTTATAAAGGATGAAAACGGTAATGTTATGGTAAATTCAGAGGCAGTGTTAAAGGAGTACTTTGAGAAACTGATGAATGAGGAAAATAACAGAGAACCTAGGACAGGGGAAGCAGAAGTGGTTAACAAAGAGGTAAATTGTGTCAGTAGAGAAGAAGTAAAGAACGCACTAAGAAGGATGAAAAAAGGTAAAGCGGTTGGGCCAGATGAGTTGCCAGTAGAAGTTTGGAAGTGCATGGGAGAGATGGGGATAAAGTTTTTGACCAGACTGTTCAATAGACTATTAATGGGTGAACGGGTGCCAGAAGAATGGAGGAGTGTGCTTATCCCAATCTATAAAAACAAAGGGGACACACAGTGCTGTGGAAACTACAGAGGAGTAAAGCTAATGAGCCACACAATGAAAGTATGGGAAAGAATTATTGAAACCAGGTTAAGGGATAGAGTGGAGATCAGCAAACAGCAATATGGATTTATGCCAGCCAGGAAAGGGAACCACCGATGCCTTGTTTGCTTTAAGAATGTTAATGGAAAAATACAGGGAAGGTCAAAGAGAGCTACATTGTGTATTCATGGACCTAGAGAAGGCTTACAACAGGGTTCCACAAGAAGAGCTGTGGTACTGCATGAGAAAATCCGGAATAGTGGAAAAGTATGTGCGACTAGTATAGGTTATGTATGAGGGAAGCAAGACAATGGTGAGGTGTGCAGTAGGAACTACAGAAAGTTTCAAGGTCAAGGTTGGACTGCACCAGGGATTAGCGTTAAGTCCATTCTTGTGTGCAGTGATAATGGACAGGCTAACAGATGAAGTAAGGAGAGAACCACCATGGACGATGCTGTTTGCTGATGATATTGTGATTTGCAAAGAGACCAGGGAAGAAGTGGAGCGGAGATTAGAATCCTGGAAGTATGCATTGGAAAGAAGAGGGATGAAAGTCAGTAGGTCAAAGACTGAATATCTTTGCATAAATGGAGGAAATGACGACAAAACAGTGAAGATGGAGGATACAAAAGTGCCAAGAGTAAAGGAATTTAAGTATTTGGGATCAACGGTGCAAGAAAGTGGTGGTTGTGAGAGGGAGGTAAAGAAGAGAGTACAGGCAGGATGGAATGGATGGAGAAGAGTATCAGGAGTAATCTGCGACAAGAGGTTACCAGCTAGAGTAAAAGGAAAAGTCTACAGTTCAGTGGTAAGACCAGCAATGGTGTATGGACTTGAGACAGTAGCAGTCACAAAGAAACAAGTGGAAGAAATGGAAGTTGCAGAGATGAAAATGCTGAGATTTGCTATGGGAGTGACAAGAAAAGACAAAATTAGAAACGAGCACATCAGAAGTACTGTTAAGGTAGAACGGTTAGGAATGAAGATGAGGGAGGGCAGGCTGAGGTGGTATGGACATGTCATGAGGAGAGACCAAGAGTATGTAGGAAGAAAGATGATAAAAATGGAGTTACCAGGAAAGAGAAGAGGGAGACCAAAGAGAAGATTTTTAGATGTGGTAAAAGAAGATATGAAGGAAGTTGGTGTGAAGGAGATGGACATTGAAGACAGAAAGATGTGGAGAATGATGATACGCTGTAGCCACCCCTGACTAATGGGAAAGGCCGAAAGGAGAAGATTAATAAATATGGGACCATATAGCATAGAATTGTCAGCTAAATATAGAAAATATTATTTTTAATTGTAACATTTTAGGGAAAAATGCACAATGGAAAATTACTGCAAATGTCTTTATGCAATTTTTATCTTAAAGCTATTTTATCAATTTTTAACAGCCACTTAGTCACCAGAGGTGTAAAGTATGTCCCAACTGACATGCAAGACATAGGTTTGCCATTCCTGCTAACTAGATCAAAGCTGCTCTTATTTAGTGAAATAAATGTGCTTCAACCTTTTAATCTCTGCTTTAATTTGCAGCAGTAACAACATCACATATGCATATGTGAATGAATATAACCAATATTATTTTTATCTGTAAATATGTAGACTAGAGTTAAATTACATAATTTATTTCTTAGCTATTTGTATTTTAATATACTTGGTGAATGATATACAGCAACACTAAAATGTATATGCTACTAGCAATTTCTATGTGCTACCAAACTTCACAAAAATTTTTGCATGCTTGATATACAGCCTAAACAACAATTTATTAATACTCTAACAAGGTTGATATTTAATATTGAAATTACCATAAATCCCGGCCTAAAAGTCAACATTTCAAGCCTAATAAATTGTCAAGAAAATCACTAGTCAACTTATATGCCATGTCTAGTTTTCAGACCTTTAACAATTTCCCACTAATTTTTCTTCAATTTTAAATTGTCTTGCAGCTACACATTATTGCTTTCCTTAGCGACAGCAACAACTTTTAGTTTAAAGCCTGCATCGTATTTCATTCTTTTAGCTGGAGGTTTCATGGCTGGGGTGAAATTGATTTTAATTTTCTTAACTCTGTTTCCATGGTTTAACTTTCTGAAAAACCCTTTGATGTTTTTTGTTTACATCACAATACCCCAGCATATGCGCAAGTCCTTTATATACGGCTGTGTGTTGCTACGAAGTTAGAATTTTTAATCATTTTAAAGCCCTGTTACGAATGGCATGGAGATAATTTGTTCAATGCAGTAAATTATATTAAATCAGATCACAATTATAAAAAAAGTTTTTCTGTATAAGATCATACAGGAGATCTGTATTTTTATAAATTTTTGTTTGCTAAAGTTGCAAATTGTATATCAGCCAATCAAAAATATTTTGCTAAAACATAATACTGGTGCAGTTTTATGCTTTAGCAAAAATTCATTACTTGATCACATTGTGCTACATATAGCATTTATTGAGTGACAAGAAACTATGTTACTTTGCTGATTAAGGTAAAACAAGCCTAGATCTTGAATTTTTTCATTATATATTATGATGAAAAGCCAAAACTTTTTTTCTTGATCAAAGTCAAAGTGCACAAAGATTCAAACAATGGTGCACAAGCACACACACTTAGATGAATTTAAAATGAAATCTTATTTGTGAAGAATGCTAGCCAAGCATAGGCTCCTGTGTGACTTTTAACAAAAAATTGCTGGGCTAGCCTAATGATTTTTGTAACAAAAAGTTAGGTCAACTTATACAGCAGGCCCAGGCTTAATCATAAATTTTTATTTATAAAAAACTAGGTCAACCTATAGGCTAAGATTTACAGTAAATAAAATATGATATAACAAAAGAAAACTTGCTAGATAAACTGAAAAAGTATAGCTAAGTAACTAAGTAAGCTTCATTGATGATAAACACAATAGACATTTTTTGGTTCATAACCTCTTTTCATCTTTATGATATTTTCTTGGAAAAGAATTTAATAACACTTTTCACTGCTGGGCAGTCTCAGAAAACAGCTATCAGTTTTTAATATTTTCAATTAAACAGCAATATCTTGACATAGTTGGTTGCCTTAAGTTAGCACCTTTAACATTGTTCCACAAGTTTAGAATATGAACAGAGACAATTGTTTATAAAAATGCTAATAGACTTACTTCTGGCCTCTATAAATATAAGCGCATCGTTTTCCAATATAAAATTCTGTGTGCTTTTTGTCGGTCACACCTTCAATACGAAGCAAAGCAATACCAGTGCGTTGATTCCTTAGACCACGCTTATATCCAGTGAACACACCACGACACCATAAACTTAAAACAAAATTTATTTCATTTTTGTTTTTTATTATTGACTTATCATATACTTACCGCGATGGAGTCTGCATTTTGATATGTTAACTCTAAAAAACAAAATAATTTTTTTAAGCTTAAAAATTGAACACAATATTAAAAATTAAGTGTTTTTTAATTATTTAAGAAAAACATAATACAATCTTTCCATTGCAACTTGTATATAAACTTGATTTAAGATAGCTTATTTTGATTCAACAGTTTGAATGACTAGTATTTATATTTATGTATATTTTAATAGTTCTTTTAGTATTAATTTTATTTAAATAAGGTTTCAATAAGACTATTTGAATAAGGTTTGTTTGAATAAACCAAGTTGCAATAACTTATAAGTAACTGTGCTGTTATCTCTTGTTAGTATAACTCAAAATGGGTCAGATTTGTTTGCGACATGCAATAGTGGAAGCAAAGGATTGTGGATATAATGTAATCAATGCATGTAATGAATGCAAAGATTGGTTTCACTTTGATCGTTGTAGTCTGACTAGACTGTCTGAAACAGTAGGTAAAAAATTTATTAAATGGAACTGCTTCTTGTGTTTCAACCCATTAAAACAAATGCATGCTCAGTTAGCAAAGAAGTATTGCAAAAACTTAGTTAATAAGGAATAGTGATCAGTGATCAAAGTTACCTCAAATGTTGTTTAGTCTATTCTTATATTAGTTTTTATTGTGTAATCAAAGTTATCCCAAAGTATGGGGTAACTTTGTTCAGTAGTTTGTTTGAAAACATTTAGCCACAAAGCTGTTATGACATCATCAAAATATTTTATTTGATGGATCAGAGGCAGAATGTTATGATCAACAAAAGAAAAGTTTTCTTAACAACATTGTCAGGTTATTAAAAACTAGAAAGCTCCAAAATTGATCAAAGTTACCCTGTTATACTGTATAAAAGATTTGTTGGCTTTCAAAAAACCTACTAATAACTATAATCTTTGAAATCGTTCAGACAATACTTTGTTAATGCCACAAGAAAATTCAACATTTATAAAATCAAAAACAATATTGCAATATTCTGCTGCAAAGGTATAAAACAATTTGCCAGCAGACATCAGAGAATCTGGAACTTTAACCTAATTTAAATCAATTAAAAGACACTACTTTTCATCTTGCATTTGAATATGTTTCAAACGTTATTCTAGACTGAGCTAAACTGTTTATTGCATTAAACTTAGCCAGCTTAATTTCACTGTTTTGTGCTTTGAGTGCTTGTTCTTTCACTTGCCATCAGCAAGGATTTTACTAGCTTGCGTTTTGCTTTAGCTTCAGCATTTTGTATTGTAATATATAAGTTATTTTTTGTCTAAACTCCTGTATTTTTTATTTTTTAATTGGATTATTTTATTTTGTCTGATGTATGTACCTGCACTATACTGTTTCATCAAATTTCTTTACACAAGTACCCTTTGCATATATTATAATACATGATGTATTTTCAGCTTCAATGATTGTAAAGCACCTTTTAGACAGTTTTCAACATATGATATGTTGTGAACAATCTCAAGAAATATATAAATTACTTGAGTATTATTATTAGTTTAACTATTTAAAAAATATTACTTTATTGTTTTATTTTAAAGTTAATTTTTATATTTGCTTAATTAACAATTAGCATTTTGGCTATATTTTAATCATTTAACTTTGACCACAAAATTCAAGAACCTCATTCACTATTTGCCATTCCAACTTGATAAACTTTTGGTCCAATTTATAAATCTCCAAAGCCTGCTAGGTTAGTAACAGCAAACACTGATCAAGACCTAAATTTAGTTCTTCTTCACTATTTTCCATGTTTAATTCTTAAACTTTTAAATTTTGATAATCCTCAAAGCCTGCAAGGTTAGTTATGACGAACAATAGACAAGACTACAAAATTTATGTGCTTTCAAGAAGTCACTGTCAGCAATTTTTTTCAGTAAAACTAACCCAGAATCTCGCTTTTGACACCAGGATGAAAGTGAAGAAGAAACCGAGAGAAAAAGAATCTCTGAAGAAGTGATAATAACAGCAAGGGGATTTGGGTTAGTTTCACTAACAAAAATCGCTTACGGTCGCTTATTGAAGAGACCCGTGAAAACTCTATTTCTGATAAACCATAAATTAGTCAACCAATTAACTGCATTAACACACAAACATACTTAAAATAAAAACAAAAACTATTTACCATTTAAAAATGTAAATATGACTTTTCTAAAAATTTTACCTACCAAGAAAGAAGCTTAAGATAATCGAAAAGAGTTTATCATATTTTTTAGACTGGAACTATATTGAAAATAATTTCACACCTATTCATGCTAGCTGTTAAAAAAAGCTGGGAGGATTTTGGAATCAATTTAACTTATTTTATTAGATCCAACAAATTTAGAGACATCATGAATCAAATAAATAAAATGACAATAAAAAAACCCGAAGAGAGAAAGATCCGAAAATTTTTAGTATAAAGATTAAGTTAAACAAAAAAATTCACACTGTGCAAATTTATTTCTTTCCAGTTATTTTCTTACATATCTTTCTCTATATACATCATGGGTAGAAAACCTGCGCCCCGATAAGAAATTTAATGAAGCCTGCTTCAAAATTTTGTTAAATTTTACTATATAGCCTTACCATACGTCCCAATTTTGGCGGGACAGTTCTGATTTTTAGGGCTTTGTCCCACGCATTTGGGCAGAAATCCCGCCAGAAAACAAAAACAGATTTGTAGCGATTAATTGGACAGCCCAAATATTTTCACACGAAATACAACTTTAATTATTATCGGAGTTATAGAATTTAGTTCAAAACGTTGGATTTAACTTTCACATGCTCTATTTTTATGCAATTTCGAAATTCACATCCTGCCGTTCCATATCGTATGATCACGTGGTAATACGCCCATTTGTATACAGCGACGTGGCTTAGTCACAAATTGAAATATAATGAGTTGCTCTCCGGCAGATATCGGTTAGATAAGTTAACTTCTGTCATGATAATGCTATACTAAATTGTTTCTATTATTGTAATTATTTGTTTTAATTTTTATTTTGTTTTTATTTCTATTTGAATAAGTGAATAAATGTGCTGTAAATAGAATCAAGTAGTGGTTAACCTTCTGAATTTGAACTGCACCAATTTAACTCGAACACAACGCTCTTAACCACTACATTGGTGACCCCGCCTTGGAAAAATCGAAACCCAACGGCGTGAATCACATCGACGAAAGCAAACCTGACGAAGCAAAAGTCGCGGCGACGAAAAAAACTTCAAAGCCAACGTAGAAAAAAACCTACGAAAGAAAATTTTACAACCAAAAAAAATTCTCGTCGGTGAGTTCACTATTTTATTACTGCTTTTGTCTGAACCTGGAGCTAGCCAAAAAAATCGTATTTTCCCCAGTGGCAACTAGAACAAGGAGTAAATCTATGACTACTACCAGTGAGTCTCAAAAAATAAGTGTTCAGAATGACTCCAAGCAATCTTCTAGCAAAGCCGAATCGGCTGTCGAAGGTTCACTGCCGAATGTTACTGTTCAACCACTTTTACATGCTCCTAAAATGTGGAATAATGATAGTTTGTTGCCCGCCTATTTCGTGACCTTGGAAAAATACTTTGAAATTAATAACATAAGTGACGAAAATATGCGTTTTGTTTGTTTATCAAATGTAATGTCGCCTAGTCAAGCTGAAGCGCATGGTTTAGCTTTAAGCAGAGCTTCCGAAAATATTGAACCATACACAGCTTTAAAAAATTTAATTTTATCGTCGGTTTCGTTAGAATGCAACACTGACTGGATAGATGTATTAAACAAAATTGAATATGCAAATGCGCAAGAAAAACCTTCTACTTTAATGTCGCGTATAATTGCTGCATGTCGTAATAATCCTGATAATGATCAAGGAACTCGTGATTTCTGTGAAAAAATTTTTATGCGTTTACAACCTGAGAATATTCAACAAATATTAAAGGCTCAAAATTTTAACTCATTAAATGAACTAGGAAATTTTACAAATCGATTTCATAGTCAAATAGTCGCTCATTGCTTTGACCAAAATAGGACAACCACTAGCGAATTTAAATATTTGGCAGATAAAGTTGACGAGTTAAGCACTGAATTATGTAATGTCAAAAAGCAATCACAGTTTCAAAAACCGCATAATTCATCTTACTATGATAAATGCCAATCGAAGGCTAATAGAACATTTTTTACAAGTGATGCACAAACGTATAGTAAGCATGCTACTAATTCTACATCAAAATCAAACCGAGCTTTTCCTCAAAACGGATTTTGTTTCTATCACGCTAAGTTTGGTAATCGCGCCTTTAAATGTAAAAGTCCTTGCACCTTTCGCTCTTTTAAAAATCACTCTGTAACTACTATAACAAAAACTGTTCCCTTGACGCAATCTATGATTCTTCCCAAAGTCTATGATAAACTTTCAAAACAAATGTTTTTAATTGATAGCGGTGCTTGTGGTAATTTTTTACCGGCTTCAGATGACCAAGCTGAAGAAGTAGAAAGTCACTTTTATGACGCATCCGGTAATCCTATCAAATGCTTTGGTAACGTGACTTTAGATGTTGATATTGGCTTTGGCAAAATGTCTGACGTGTTTTGCATATGTGCTATTGAACAACCAATTTTGGGTTTTGAGTTTTTGCGAAATCACAAAATTACTCTTGATGCTTCTACTTGCTCTCTAAAATGTGAAGATTCTACGAAACAAGTCAATACATTACAAGGGCCTATAGATTCTTACGATTCTTTCCCTGTGCATGAAAGTAAATACACAAAACTCCTACAAAAATATCCTGCTTTAACAGCTCCCGTAAATTATCGCAAACCTGCTAAGCACAACATAGTCCACCATCTTCCTACCAAAGGACGTCCTCCAAACATGAAAACTAGACGCGTTTCTCCTGAGAAATATCAAAAAATCAAGCATCAAATTGAAGAGATGGTCAAATCAGGTTTACTAATACCGAGTAATTCTGAATTCGGAAGTCCCTTACATGTGGTTCCCAAAGCAAACAGCACGGAATTACGTTTAGTTGGCGACTACAAAGTTTTAAATAAAATGATCACTCCAGATAGATATCCTTTGCCCAATCTTCGTACGGCTTATGAATTACTATATGGTTCTCAATATTTTTCAACACTTGACCTTAAATCAGCTTTTCATCATATTCCCGTAGCTCCAGAAGACGTTCACAAAACTACAATTAAAACACCAGTTGGAGCTTTTGCCTTTACTAGAACCCCGTTTGGATTGTCAACGAGTGCTCAAGTTTTTCAGCGTTTAATTGACCCTGTCACTCGTGGTTTATCTTTTGTCTACGCTTACATAGACGATATTTTAGTATTTAGTAAATCTGAAGAAGAACATTATGAGCATTTAACTATTATATTTGATCGTTTAAATGATTATGGTTTGACAATTAATCTTAAAAAATGTAAATTTGGTCGCAAGGAAATCAAGTTTTTAGGACACATCATTACCTCTAAAGGTGTTCTTCCAGCTCCCAAAAAAATTGAAGCAATCCGCAATTTCGAGCGACCAAAAAGCGTTAAAAGTTTACGCCGTTTTACTGGCATGGCTCAGTTTTATGCTCCGTCAATACCTAATTTATCTCGTAAGTTAGTGCCCCTATATGATATGATTAAAGGAAAACGGAGTTCACAGTCATTGTTAAAATGGACTCCTGAGTTAGTTAAAAGTTTTGAAGGTGCAAAAGATTGTTTGGCAAACTACACGGCACTTGCTTTTCCTGCTCCACACGCCAATATTTCACTTGTTACCGACGCAAGTAATGACGCAGCTGGCGCTGTACTTCAACAGGAAATAGATGGCGTCGTTCAACCGCTTGGTTTTTTCTCCCGCATATTTTCTCGTACTGAACGAAAATACGCAGCTTTTGACAAAGAACTCACTGCGATTGTAATGGCTCTTAAACATTTTCGATACATTTTAGAATCGCGAAATTTCACAATATATACTGATCACAAACCAATTGTTGCTGCTTTAAATTCTGAATCCGACCGTGAGAACGCCAGACAAGCACGTCAACTCGCTTACATTAGCGAATTCACCACTGATGTTCGACATTTACCAGGCACTTCAAACATAGTTGCCGATACACTTTCCCGACAAGAAATAAACGCAATCTTTAAACATAGCATTTCAATTGACTATGAAAGCTTAGCTAAGGCCCAATTAAAGGATGAAGAACTACTTAATTTCTTAGAAAGCAATCACTCCTTAAAGATTAAAAGTGTTCCAGTAGCTGATACAAGTTTTACACTTTTATGTGATGAATCCATATCAGGTAAATTAAGACCCCTAGTTCCTTCTGGACATCGCCGAACTATCTTTAATAGCATTCACAATTTATCACATTCAGGTATTAAAGCAACCATTCGAATGATCGCTGATCGTTACGTGTGGCCGGATATGAAAAAGAATGTAACATTTTGGTGTCGTAACTGCATTCAATGTCAAAAAACGAAAGTTCATCGTCACAATGTCACTAATTTACAACGCTATCCACCTCCTTCACAAAAGTTTGCTGATATTAATTTAGACTTAGCTGGTCCTTTGCCAGACTCAAACGGTTATTTTTATATTCTGGTAATTGTTGATAGATTTTCCAGGTGGCCGGTAGCAATTCCACTGCCAGATTGCAAAACCCACACTATATTAAATGCTTTTATGCACAATTGGCTTTCTCTCTACGGTGTCCCAAAAAAAATTAACTACAGATAAAGGCTCGCAATTTCTATCGTCCGAGTGGAAAGATGCAATGACATTTTTAGGTATACAACATATTCATACTACAGCATACCACCCTCAGAGCAACGGTTTAGCTGAGCGTACCATTCAAACTATTAAGAAGTCTTTAAGCACTCTCTTAAAAGACAGCAACTGGTATTTTTATTTACCTTTAACTATGCTAGCACTACGTTCTCGAGTAAAAGAAGACTTGGAATGTACATCTAGTGAAATTGTCTATGGAACTCAACTTCGCCTTCCAGGAGAATTTTTTGAGAGTTTTCATACAAAAAAAAGTGTAACTCCGCTTTTTATCGCTGCACAGCAGAAGTTTCTTTCGAATTTTAAGTACCAAGAGTCACGATTTCCGGATAATCGTAAATCCTACGTCGACCCGCAGTTAAATCATTGCCGACATGTATTTATAAGAAACGATGCCGTACGTCCACCTCTTCATCCCACGTACGACGGCCCTTTTGAAGTTTTATACCGTACTCCAAAATATTTTAAAGTACTAAAAAATTGCAAAGATTATACCGTGTCTGTTGACAGACTCAAAGCTGCAAACTTACTTACAGATTTTTTACACTCAGATGATTGTTTGAAGAATAACAAAAAATCTGTTTCAGGCAAACAACATCATTCTTTCCAAATACCTGATAAGTCTAAAACTCAAACCACAACTTGCACTAGAACCAGACACATCATACCACCACAACGATTCCAAGACTATGATTGCACGTAAATTTTTTGAGTATGTTTGTTTCGCCTTATTGGTTTCTGTTTTTCAAATTGTTTGTTGTTTAGAATTTAAGTTACCTGTATGTAGCGAATCTCACGCTAAAGCAGAATACACTTTACAAGATCCCATTGAATGTAAACCACATGTGCCTCACTTAACTAAGCAATGCAATATAAGTATTTTTAAACAAGAACATTTTGTTTATAATATCCCAGCAATTTCTTGCCAACAAGTTGCTACCATTACCACAGCTACATTTTACTTTTTTGGAGCAAAAACTCATTTCTTTTCCTCCGATTATTCAACAATACCATCCCTTCTAGAATGTTTGTTATGGAATTCTACGTTAATAGCTCCAAATGTAGGTAAATTTTCACAAAGCTCTAAAAACGTTTTTAAAACTCGGAATAATCCATATTTTGATTATCGATGGCCTACAACAACCCACCACACTACTTTAAATGCAATTTTAACTCGTTTTACATTACTTTATAACCCTTTTAACAAAAAGTTATCTTCACCTTTTCAACAACTTGATCATTGTAAGGTACACAAAGGATTTTGTAAATTAAGCCAAAATATTCTTGTTTGGAACCCCCCTGCAAAACTTGACTGTCCACAACTAAGGCAAATTGAAAACACAACGATGACGCTCCATATATCATCAAAGCAAGAAATTTATCGATTAGAAGTACCAAAATTTGGTATTTCAATACATCACTGGTATACCTGTCCAGCGAAGTCAGAATGCTTGAAATCGGATGCTATATGCGGTTTCTCACAATTTGTAATTCTCCCCTACAACTGCCAGCTAAAAAAGCAACCGCTTGTTAGACGCGCCAAACCGCGACAACACTCTTCGAAATTATATGCTGCTTACTTACAGGACCTCGAGGATAATTTAATAGACTCGATTAAACGCCTTGAAGCGTCTCATAATTACTTGCAGTGCAAAATACAGAACCTTTTAACGTTAACGTTAACTATACAATCTAAGTTGTATCCTTCTCAAATATTAAGTGCACTTCTCGGCACTAAACGGGCCGCTGTTGTACGAGGTGACACCATGAGCGAATTATCTTGCTCACCTCTGAAAGTGCGGTTAAAGAGGAGTCTGATTCATGGCAATTTTTATGCTACTAGACCGTTGTTCGAACCTGTGCAGACTGATCATCTCACGAACTCGTTTCCACGTGTCTTTCAATTGAATCAAGATTTCTACCTCTCCGATACAGTGTCTTTCCTCGAGTCGTATCGTCCCAATCGAGTTTTTCGTTTTAAAATTGACAAATCGTTTTACTTATTTATTAATTACACGCTAGCTGGTATTGCTCAAGATACAATAAAACTCTCTCCTACCCTTTTTCCAATAAATGAAACAATTACATCGAGAGATTACATTGCTGATTCTTCCTTAATTTACTACGAGCCAATAGTGGACCGCAATTTAAATGCACTACTTGCAACTTTAGCAACAACAAGTCTTCGCACCGAACGCATTCAAGCATTTCTTGATAGCCAGTCAAATTACTCTTCTGTTTCATCTGCCGATATTCATTTCTCTGACGTAACACATTTGCTGCACAATAGTTTTTTACTTTTACTCTCAAGCATTTCTAGCCCTTTTTTCAACGCTGTTTTATCACTTCTTACTGTTTTAGCGTTGGCTTGGGGTTTAATCCTGACTGTCTATACAATTGCAAACATTATTAACAATCTAAAAAATACGCTTACTCCTTTTGTGGCATCTAAATTGAACCGTTTTCGAAAAGAGGAGAATACTAATGAATCGTCCTCCTCCATAATTAATCCCAATTCGGATCCTTTAATTGATAGCGCCACAACTAATGTGTAGAATTATACAATTGTCATTATCGTTTTTGAATATTTAACGATTTTTCAAAAAAAGAATTATTAGTGCTATTTTGTTGTGTTTTATTGAATCTTTAATCAAGATATAATTATTAACCAGATTTGTTATTAAAAAAAAAAAAAAAAAAAAAAAAATTGTTCTTTTGCGTATTCAATATTGTTTGTGGCTATTGTACTATAATATTTTCGAACATGTACTGCTGTTAGTTCCTTTTAACAGATGCAGCACTATAAACGGCACAATGACGACATCACGCGACAGAACAGATCGTTGACTACTTCTTCTACAAAAGAAGCAGAACGAAACTTACTGAAGTGTTTACTGCTCCATGTAGACATCACAGCGATTATATTCGGATACATCGCAAGAGTTTCTTACTTAGTCAACGAACTAAAAAAGAAAAATATAACATTGTTTTCTGTTCTAAGTCGCGCTATAATCATCTTTTTTCTGTATTTACATGTATGTCCCTTTTTCACCGTCGTGTCGTCGTACTGCAAATTGCATTTTTGAGAATTTCTGCTATATTTAGAAATTGTTTTATTTTCTTATCCGCCGGGGGGGTATCTGTAGCGATTAATTGGACAGCCCAAATATTTTCACACGAAATACAACTTTAATTATTATCGGAGTTATAGAATTTAGTTCAAAACGTTGGATTTAACTTTCACATGCTCTATTTTTATGCAATTTCGAAATTCACATCCTGCCGTTCCATATCGTATGATCACGTGGTAATACGCCCATTTGTATACAGCGACGTGGCTTAGTCACAAATTGAAATATAATGAGTTGCTCTCCGGCAGATATCGGTTAGATAAGTTAACTTCTGTCATGATAATGCTATACTAAATTGTTTCTATTATTGTAATTATTTGTTTTAATTTTTATTTTGTTTTTATTTCTATTTGAATAAGTGAATAAATGTGCTGTAAATAGAATCAAGTAGTGGTTAACCTTCTGAATTTGAACTGCACCAATTTAACTCGAACACAACGCTCTTAACCACTACAGATTCCATGTCCGGAGCACTGGCGTAGCAGCCACTTGGTGATTCTGGCTCTGCGCCAGGGGCGGCAGGCTGCAAGGGGGCGGAAAAATGAGGCTGTACAGTGCACACAGCAAGCAAAAATAAAAAATAAAGTAAAACAAGAAAATGATTTACAAAGAGGCAGCTAGCACACCTTAAAAAACTTAAGGGTTGAACAACAGATGAAAACTCGAGTTGCTTCTTGGTTGATGTTGGATAAATGTACTCCGTCTGTTGTTCAATTCTTAGTAACATTTATTACGTCATAAATCTGTTGTTATAACCACGATTTATTTTCTCTATCTCAGCAGTAATTTCTGTGGTCACACCTCATGTGCAGTAAAGCTGAGATACATGATGCATTTACACAAGTGTTAATTTAGACTCGAAAATGAAACATGTCAAAGAGAATGGAGATTTTTTTAGAAAGAAGAAGAAAGCAAAAGAAGCAGAATTAAAAAAGCATGAGGGAGCTATACTAAAATTTGTAACCTCTTCCGGTTCGATAGTTTCTTTAACAATGTCAGAGAACGATTCAAATGAAAACCCAGACAATAACATTGAGCTCCAAAAATATACTGAAGAGATCAGCCTACCAGCAAAAACGCAAGAAACAGGGTCTATCCAAAGTAATACCAATGAAATCAATTATGCAGTACCAGTTGCATACGAAGACGAAGGTGAAAATAACGACGAAGCAGTTGCAGTAGTTAACAATTTGCCCAATGATGTTGCCTCTTGGCCTAAAGTTATAGATCATCAATTGAGAGTTAAGCTAGTCAAAGCAGGACCAGAAAAGTATCAAAACAAGGATGAAGGCCCATTTGCTTCCAGCCACAGAACAATTAAAGTTGGAGATAGCACTAAGCTTGAACGAAGAAGTGTTTCCAAACAATGGTTCTATAAAATACTCAAAAACGGTGACAGAATTTTGAGAAGATGTTTATTATATTCAAAAAAGGAATCTGGATTGTATTGTTTTTGTTGTAAGTTGTTCCACTTTACTGGCAATGCTTTATTTGTCACAAACTGTTTCAATAATTTTTGGCATTTAAATCCATGCATATTTGAGCATGAGAATTCCGAAATCCACAAAGCATGCATAGAAAAATGGAAAGAGCTAGCAATGAGACTACAATTGCAACAAACAATTGCAACGAACATGCAGAAACATATTGATGAAGAGCGAAAAAAGTGGAAAGCTATTTTAGAAAGCGTTGTTGATGTCATATTATTTTTAAGTAAGTAAAACCTTCCTTTTTGAGGACATCGTGAAGATTTTGAATCCAACAACCAAGGGAATTTTTTAGAGACCGTGAAGCTGCTGGCAAAATATAGTCCCGTACTCAGCAAACACCTTTCTGATATTCGTATTTGTAAGAAGGTGACCACTACTTATCTTTCTTTTACTATCCAAAACGAGCTTGTTTTGCTTCTCAGTAAAAAGGTCAAAAACATCATTTTTCAATAGGTGCGCGAAGCTAAATATTTTGCGATTATGTGCAACAGTACTCCGGACATGTCACATATTGATCAAATGACTCTTATAGTCAGATATGTAACAATAAAAAACAGTATTGCCCAAGTGAAGAAATCGTTTTAAGTTTCTTTTCGTTGAGCGGAAAAATGGTTGTGAGAGGGAGGTAAAGAAGAGAGTACAGGCAGGATGGAGCGGATGGAGAAGAGTATCAGGAGTAATCTGCGACAAGAGGTTACCAGCTAGAGTAAAAGGAAAAGTCTACAGTTCAATGGTAAGACCAGCAATGGTGTATGGACTTGAGACAGTAGCAGTCACAAAGAAACAAGTAGAAGAGATGGAAGTTGCAGAGATGAAAATGTTGAGGTTTGCTATGGGAGTGACAAGAAAAGACAAGATTAGAAACGAGCACATCAGAAGTACTGTTAATGTAGAACGGTTAGGAATGAAGATGAGGGAGGGCAGGCTGAGGTGGTATGGACATGTCATGAGGAGAGATCAAGAGTATGTAGGAAGAAAAATGATGGAAATGGAGTTACCGGGAAAGAGGAGAAGAGGGAGACCAAAGAGAAGATTTTTAGATGCAGTAAAGGAAGATATGCAGGAAGTTGGTGTGAAGGAGACGGATGTTGAAGACAGAAAGATGTGGAGAATGATGATACGCTGTAGCCACCCCTGACTGAAGGGAAAGGCCGAAAGGAGAAGAAGAAGAAGAGCGGAAAAACGGCAGCTGAAATTTCTCAATCTATTCTAGATAAACTTGAACTAAACAACTTAGATGTCATGATGTGTAGGAGACAAGGCTACGACAACGCATCTATTATGTCGGGAACTCATGCTGGAGTTCAGCAAACAATCAAAGACATAAATCCAAAAGCACTATTCGTACCGTGTGGAAATCACATACTGAATCTTGCAGGTGTTCATGCCGTCGGATCGTCGTAATTAAGTGACAGATTTTTCGCTGTTTTAGAAAGATTGTATGCTTTTTTTGCTGCCTCTCCTCATAGATGGGATGTCCTTTTAAAGCAAGGGTCTCCAAACTTTTCGAGACGGGGGCCGGATTCAGATTTTTTTGGACCTCCCCTGGCCAAAACGACAGAAAAAAAAGTCTTTGCTTTGAATCGATCTCTAATTCCGTTATTTTTCTACCAAAAATTGTGGTAATCTCTAAAAAAAAAAAAGCTCTTCACTTCGATTCGAGCTCTAATTTTGCTGTTTTTCTCCTAAAGTCTTGGTTTGCACAAGGTGAAAACCTGAAACTGGGGTGTTCCCGATATAATTCGATCCAAAATCCAACTGTGACTCAAAGTGAGTGTATGCGTTTTCAAAAAGAACTCCGCGGGCCGGATGAAAAACCTTAGCGGGCCGTAGTTTGGCGACCCTGTTCTAAAGCATGCAGCAATCGCGCTGAAGCGAGTGATTGATACGCGACGGAGCGCTCATCACGCTGCTGTAAAAACCCTTCACGCAGGTTTTGATGGCATAATGGATGCTCTAGAGCAGTGATCCCCAAACTTTTCGAGTTGGGGGCCGGATGTAGATTTTTTAGACCTGCCCAGCCCAAAGCGAGAGAAAAAAAGTCTTCACTTCAATTTGATCTCTAATTTCGCTATTTTTCTCCCAAAATTGTGGTGATCTCAAAAAAAAAAAGATCTTCACTTCAATTCGAGCTCTAATTTCCCTATTTTTCTCCCAAAATCTTGGTGTGTTCTCCAATGGAAAGAACATGTAAAAACCTGAAACTAGGTTGTTTCCGATATAATTCTATCCAACTGTGGCTCAAAGTGAGTGTATACATTTTTTAAAAAGAGCTCCTCGGGCCGTAGTTTGGTGACCACTGCTCCAGAGGAACTATGTAATCCAAACGAAAATCTTAATACACGAGGTGACGCTCATAGCATCCTAGAAGCGATTCAAAATTTTTTTTTCTTTTCCTTCTTATGTTTTTGGAAAGTAATTCTGCAAGAATCTCATGATATTCAAACTTACTTGCAGCAAAAAGGACTGCTGTTAGCGCAATGCTCTAACAAGATGAAAGCGTTTGTTAACTTTTTTGTGGAAGAACGAGATAATCTGGTTAAAGGTTCTGTGGATGCAGCGATCAAAAAATGCACAGAGCTAGAAATTCCAGTTGAAGATCGGAGAGTTCGCAGAAAAAAGAGAATGCCTGGCGTACACGAAGAAGATGCTGGCCTTAGTGTTGTTGAAGAAGTAAGATGATGCATGTTTCAAGCTTTGGACAGATTTAAAGTTGAAGCTGAAACTAAGTTTACCAGCATACACCATTTGAATGATATGTTTGGACTTTTGAACCCTTACGCGCTGCTGCAAAGCAAAAGTCACAAAGGTTTCACCAACGCTTTCAAAAGCACTTATGACGACGAGGTGGACTTTTCGGAGTTAGCTGTGGAAATTGACAGATTTAAGAGGCTGGTGCGAAGCAGTGAAACCACGTTTGATATTTTACAGTGGTTAGCAAAATCATGCCTACTTGATTCGACACCATATTTATGCTTGTGTCTAAAACTTTATCTTACCGTTGGTGTTTCAATTGCGAGCTGTGAGAGGAGTTTCTCAAAATTCAAAATGATAAAGTCGTATTTACGTTCTACCATGAGTGATGATCGACTATCGGCTCTATCGATTCTTTCTATAGAAAAAGACTAAGTAACGAAATTTACCAAAATTGTACTACTGATAGGTATTTCACTAAGAATCAATTATCTGCTACTAAAATGAAGCGAATTTTAGATAATGAAAGCCTTACTTAAACAAGGAACAGATTTCCAATCGCTTCAGCAGCCTTTAAGCCCGCCTGCTCGACCTGCGGAAGTAAAGTTCTTTAGTTCATCTTTTCCATCTGTCTTCTTGTTGGGATTTCAAAAAGTTTTCTTATGGTATGCTACTTATTGATTGGTCACAACACTCTCCTTGTCACTGACCCATTTAAGTAAGGGGGCTTAAAATTTTAATTTATGTGCGACTCTTAAAAAAATATGGTATCCATATAGATAAACATGTTTATACCAAAAAAATTGCTTTTTTCAAAAAAAAGCAAGATTATAATGGGTGTAGTAAATTTTAATAAGGTTGCAAAATATGAAAAAACAACAAATTTTAATTTTCTTCGTGGAGCAATTTTATTTCATTTAAAATAGCAAAGCATTTCTAAAATCATACTGAGCAACAAAATAAACTAATTTTTGAATTGATACAAAATTTATTTTTTTTATAAAGCTGTAAAATTCTATTATTATAAATGGTCGATAACGAAGTTTACCAGCATTGCCAATGAACAATAAATGCACTAAATTAGCTCTGTTAAAAAAACAACTGTGCTGTGTGTTTTATCATTGCAAGTGTGCCAATAATAAAAACAGTTTTGAAAATTTTTTATCAAATAACAGGTGCTGAAGTCAGAAAATTTAAAGTTATAATGACTTCATTGCTAGTGACTTTAAAGTAGACCCATGCCAAAATATTTACTTTCTCAAACTCACTTTTATTTAATGTTTATGAAAAAGTTTCAAAATTTTCTCTGACATTGAAATAAGCACTGGCCCTAATAAAACTCAAGCTTTTTGGTAAATGCAACAAAAACCCATGAAGCTGCTTCGCGATAATAGTCTAGGCTATATTGATTGCGTAACCAAATTTTTTTCCAAAATTGGGTCGCATATCTTTAACTTTATGAATCCATATCGGATCGGTCGAGGCCCGGGTTACCAACAACTGCCTCAGGTGTTGCACGGCAGGGCACCTGTGGAAACTATGTTACTGCTGGGCTAAGAGAAAACAAAAGCAGAAAGAGAGGAGGAAGGCGAGTGAAAAGGCAGCGGGAACTGTAGAAAGGGAGACGCACAGTCACAAGGGTGGATACCTTAAATATAGGAACAATAACTGGAAGGGAAGGAGAGAGCTGGCAGACATGATGGAGCGAAGCAATGTAGATGTACTACACCTACAGGAAACAAAGTGGAAAGGAAGTAAAGTGAGAAACATTGGAGGTGGCTACAAACTATTTTACAACAGAACTAATAGAAAAAAAATAGGATAGGGATAGTGGTGAGGGAGAGCTGGTTGAAAATGTCTTGGTGGTGAAGAGAGTGTCAGACCGACTAATGGCCATGAAACTATAGGTAAAAGGGTCGGTACTAAACATAGTAACTCCACAGGTTGGCAACAACATGGAGGAGAAAAATTATTTTTGGCAAGATTTGAATGGGATGATCGAAAGTGTATCAAAACAGGAGAGAATAGTCCTAGGCGCGAACCTAAATGGATATGTAAGCGAAGGAAACGTAAGGGATCAGAAATAATGGGGAGGTACGGCGCTAAAACGAGAAATAAGGAAGGATCGATGGTTGTGGATTTTGCGAAGAGGATGGATTTGGCGGTTGTCAACATTTATTTCAAGAAGAAATGTGCGATTGTAACAAACACAGGGTGACGTATAAAATGCGGAAAAAGTACCCAAGTAGATTATGTGATATGCAGAAGGAGGAACTTAAAGGAAATGTGCAATTGTAAGGTAATAGTGAATGAGTGCGTCGCAAAGCACATCGTATGGTGGTATGCGAAATGGCTCTCATGGTGAAAAAGAAAAAAGCAGAGAAAGTAAAGCCAAAAATAAAATGATGGAAACTGAAGGAGACAAGCTGTCAAGAAGCATTTAGACAAGAGGTGACCAGGGTTTTGGAAGGCAAGGATGGATTACCTGATGAGTTGCACAAAATAGCGGAAATGCTAAGAAAAACAGCGGAGGCTGTGCTGGGAATGACATTTGGGAAACGAAAAGGAGATAGGGAGACATGGTGGTGGAATGAGGAAGTACAGGAGAGCATAAAAGAAAGGAAAGAGGCAAAGAAAGTACGGGAAAAAATAAAACATAAAAATAGTAAATATAGATATACAAAGAAAAGAAGAGTAAGGCAAAGAAGGCAGTTGCGATTGAGAAGGGACGTGTACGACGATTTTTATGATAGATTGGAAACAAAAGAAGGTGAGAAGGAGTTGTACAGATTGGCTAGGCATAGGGACAGAGCAGGAAAAGATGTACAGGACGCGAAGATCATGAAGGATGAAAACGGTAATGTGATTGTAAATTCGGAGACAGTGCTAAAGAGATGGAAGGAATACTTTGAGAAACTGATGAACGAGGAAAATAACAGAGACCCTAGGATAGAGGCAGTAGAAGTGGTTAACAAAGAGGTAAATTGTGTAAATAGAGAAGAAGTAAAGAATGCACTGAGGAGGATGAGAAAAGGTAAAGCGGTTATGCCAGACAAGTTGTCAGTAGAAGTTTGGAAGTGCATGGGAGAGATGGAAATAGAGTTTTTAACCAGACTGTTCAACAGACTATTAATGGGTAAACGAATGCCAGAAGAATGGAGAAGGAGTGTACTTATTCCATTCTATAAGTACAAAGGGGACGCACAATGCTTTGCAAGCTACACAGGAATAAAGCTGATGAGCCATACAATGAAGATATCGGAAAGAATAATTGAAGCCAGGTCAAGGGATAGAGTAGAGATCAGTAAACAGCAATATGGATTTATGCCAGGAAAGGGAAGTACCGATGCCATGTTTGCTTTAAGAATGTTGATGGAAAAGTACAAGGAAGGTCAAAGAGTATTTGTGGTATTCGTGGACCTAGAAAAAGCTTACGAAAAGGTTTCGAGAGAAGAGCTGTGGTACTGTATGAGAAAGTCAGGAATGGCGGAAAAATATGTGCGACTTGTACAGGATATGTATGAGGGAAACGAAACAGTGGTAAAGTGTGCAGTAGGATCTACAAAAAGTTTCAAGGTCAAGGTCGGACTCCAGCGTTAAGTCCGTTTCTGTTTGCTGTGATTATGGATCAGTTAATGGACGAAGTAAAGCGAGAACCACCCTGGACGATGTTGTTTGCTGATGATATTGTAATTGGCGAAGAGACCAGGTAAGAAATAGAGTGGAGAATAGAATAATGGAGGTATGCGTTGGAAAGAAGAGGGATGAAAGTAAGTATAGGTCAAAGACCGAATATCTGTGCGTAAATGGAGGAAATGACGAAAAAACATTGAAGATGGAGAACAAAATAGTGTCAAGAGTAAAGAAATTTAAGTATTTGGGATCAACAGTGCAAGAAAATGGTAGTTGTGAGAGGGAGATAAAGAAGAGAGTACAGGCAGAATGGAACGGATGAAGAAAAGTATTGGGAGTAATCTGTGAGGAGGTTACCAGCTACAATAAAAGGAAAAGCGTACAGTTCAGTGGTGAGACCAGCAATGGTATATGAACTTGAGACGTTGGTGGTTGCAAAAAACAAGTAGAAAAGATGGAAGTTGCAGAGATGAAAATGTTGAGGTGTATTACTAAAACCCAAGCTACAACGTCCTACACCAAGCTACATGCAAGCTACGCCAAGCTACAACCAAGCTACACCTGAACGTAATTACTAAATACAAAGCTACACCTCAGTTCAACAACAAATTTAATATTTTTGTGTCAAAACCCAACTACTATCATAGTAGAACACACAAAACGTCAATTTCATTTCCTACTAACAAACTAGGTGTGTTATTAAACTATTTTACAAACTGAAGTTCGACAGAAAAACCTTTAAAAATAGTCGCGTACAAATGCGTAGCTTGGTAAATAAAAACATAACAAGCTATACACCTCAGTTTAATGACAAACTTATTTTTTTGTATCAAAACCCAACTACTTTCATAGTAGAACACACAAAACGTCAATTTAAATTTTTACTAACAAGCTAGGTGTGTTATTAAACTATTTTACAAACTGAAGTTCGACAGAAAAACCTTAAGAACTAGTCCCGTACAAATGTGTAGCTTGGTAAATAAAAACATACCAAGCTACACCTCAGTTTAATGACAAAATTTACTATTTTCGTGTCGAAACCCAACTACTATCATATTAGAACACACAAAACGTCGATTTAAATTTTTTCTAACACGTGAGGCGTGTTTTTAAAATACTCGCAATGTTTCGCAGTCCTGTGTGACAGACCCAATTCAGATCGTTTGCATGCAGCTCCTGTACCATTGTGAGGTTAGGTGGCTATCAAAAGGACGTGTTTTTAATCCTCTAATTTGAAATGAGATATGAAGTTTCGACTTTTCTTAACGATCAGCGCTCACCTCTTGCTGATCATCATATTGACGATTGTTTTTGTATAAAACTGGCCTACCTTTTAGATATATTTGACCAGTTGAATCAACTCAATCTGTCAATGCAAGGTAGAAGTAGTTCATTGTTTCTGGTTGCTGATAAAATTGAGGGGCTTAAGAAAAAGACTGATCTTTGGAATAAAAGAGTTAACAATTTGCGGTATGAGATGTTTCTACTCCTCTATGAAAATATCAAAACTTTCCCTCATGTGGATATATCTGAAAAAATAATTCAGCATCTGGCTCAATTGTCGCACAAATTTGATTCTTATTTTCCTGAGATCCATGACCTGGATATTTATGGATTCTGAATTCATTTACTGTCAATTCTGCAACAGAAGATATGGCCTTGCCCTTAAAACTTGAAAATGAACTCATTGAACTTTCTGAAGACAGCGGTCTCAAACTTCGATATCAAGAAGTAGATCTTCCTTCATTCTGAATTCAAGCAAGCGAGAAAAATTCTTCATTATAAAAACGCGCTATCAGATTTCTATTGCCATTCACCACCACTTATCTATGTGTGAATCTGGCTTCTCAACTGTAACTTATACGAAATCGAAGGAACGAAACAGTCTTAACACAAAAACTCTGAATGCTACTTTACGCGTGAATTTGTCTCCTATCAAGCCTCGATTCGATCTTATCATATCCAGTAAGCAAGCTCAATTTTCTCATAAAAAATCAATTCCACATTCATTGTTTTTCGTAATTTTGCTGTTCGCAATTATGTCTACTATACTGAGTTCTGAATTAAACTCTCGGTAAAAGTGGGCCCCCAAAGCAAATCCTTGGCAAAATGTGGGGCGCGAAATAAAAAAGGTTGAGAAACACCGGTATAGATCACGTTCACGTAAATGCTTAAGAAAAATGTAATGGAGAGGCAGTAATAGCGGCAAAAACATAAAGAAGTTATGATTTGCTTAAGTTGAATAAAGCGAAAGCTAAGTAATTTTTTTTTGCTTATTATTGGCATAAATTTGTAGCGCTCTACTAACTACAGTATAACTGCTTAAAACTACAAGCTCAAAACAACTGCCTTTTTATTAACATAACGAACAACAACTAAACTGTAGCAATACACGAGGCAAGGTTACAATATACGAGTATTGTGCTGTCATAATACTCTACACTTCCCCTCTCTCTTAAAAAAAATTAATAATAACAAAAAAATAAATAAATCAGGAATAACTCATGAGCACAAATCATCGTTACATACGTAAAAAAAAAAACAGGAAAAAAACAAAACCACTGCAGACAAGTAACGATAATACGGAATCAGTCAACAATAATCATTCAAGTACTTTGGAGGGCGACGCACCCTACCAAACCTGAATATCCCCTTCAAATTTTGACCGGACCGTTGGGGCCCATTGGTATCGCAATCACCATCACAACCTCTTCGCATTCATTCTTGTCAAACGAATCATCACTATTTGTTTTATTTGTAGATAAAAGATGTCGCCAATCGGTGGGCATGATCTCTGCCTCATGGGGTGCAAATTATCTACGTGTACAATTTTGAGTCTAGATGAAGATGAGGCCTGGATCTGATACAAAACATCGGAGACCTTATGCGTCACCAAGTACGGTCCAGTCCATCCTTGGTCCAACTTTTGCTTGGCCTTTGGGGGGTAAAAATACCAGACCCAATCATCTTCCTGCATTTGATTTAAAGACACACGCTTGTCATAATTACGTTTTTGTCTCAGCGCTGCCTTCTTCGAATATTCATGTGCAACCGCATACGAGCGTTGGGTGGCTTTCTTCACCCACTCTACATATTGAACGTAACACTGTTCTGACGTCGCGGACGGGGGTTGTCCTACCATGACGTCTAATGGTAAGTTGATTTCACGACCGAGCATTAATTTATTTGGGGAAAATTTTTTGGGTTCGTGGACGGTGGACCTGTAGGCCATGCACAGAAATGGTCGTCCCAATCATTCCGACTTTCATTCACATATGACGCCAAAATTTGCTGAATTGTTCGATTAAAACGTTCAACCAAGCCATCAGATTGATGTCTATATGGGGACGTGCGTGTCTTTTGAATGCCAAGTAAGTCACAAATATGCTGAAATAACTGAGATTCAAAATCTCTTCCTTGAGCATTAAATATAGCACTACAAACCTTGTAAAAAATTTAGTGACAAGTGCATCTGCGACAGTGTATGCCTGCTGATCTGGCAGAGCATAGCACTCTATCCACTTCGTGAAGTAGTCACTGATGACCATGACGTATTCATTACCTGATACAGTTTTCGGCAAAGGACCTAAAATGTCAATCGCAATTCTTTCCATTGGAACCGTTGCTGCAGATTGTTTGAGCAGTCCACGATGCCGCCCATGAGTAGGGTTTTGGTTTCGCACAAATAACACACCATCGGCACCAGGTGCGAACATCACTTTATAGGCCTGGCCAATAAAACCTTCTATGCAATTGATAGACAGTACGTTTTATCCCAAGGTGGCCTCCAGTATGCAATTCATGCAAATGGTGAAACAGCTCCCGACGTAGCTGTTTGGGTGCAACAATAACACGCGACTCGCAATCTGAATCATGCTCGTACCAGTGTCTATATAATACGCCATTTTCTATTCACAACAAGTCCCATTGATTTAAGTAGCTTCGAAATTCTTTTCCAACAACTTCGGGGCTAGTTGGGGGATACTGACTAACACTTTTAAAATATAAAATATTGTTAATTTCATCATCAGCACTTGCCATTCACGTATCTGCTTCAAACTCCAAACATCCATCCAATTGGGTTTAGATTCAAATTCCAAACTTCTGACAGCGGCTGCTTGAATTTTTGGGGAGAGAGATTTGTGCTCACAGCCCTGTTAAAGGGATACCCACAATCTGCACACTCGGCGTTTGTACAACTTCGCCGTGACAATCCATCAGCGTTGCCATGATTCATACCCTTGCGTTGAATGATAGAAAAATCATATGTATTTAAAACTGAAATCAAACGTGCAAGCATTCCTTCTGGTTCATGAAACGATAACAACCATGTTAAAGCACTATGATCTGTTCTAACGACAAAACGGCGTCTCCACAAGTAATGTCGAAAATGTTTAACAAATAAAACTAACGCAAGAAGTTCTCTGTAGGTAGTGGAATAACGTTTTTGTGACTTACTTAAGGTCTTACTTGCTGTTCCGATGTTAAAAAGTTTTTTGAAATTTTGTAGAATTTAGTAAATAATTTTTGAAATTTTGTTACTTCCACAAATTTTAGTTTTCTAAATTTTGGAAAGTTTTTGAAATTTTTTGTAGCAAATTTATTCGGTAACTTATTACGTTTTTTAATCGTCTACCTTTTCGGCGCCTGTAAAGAAGGCCTCGCCAATAACACAATCTTGGTGTCTATTAAACGATAAAATTCTTAATCTTCTTGCTGGATCTGACCTTCGAACCAGCGACAGCAAAAATATAGTCTAGCTAAATCACAGCTCAGACTACCACAATATCTTCTTTATTAAGAAATATGCTCCAATCCACTTAGGAGCCCGAATAGTATAAATCAAATCAACAGGTTAAAACTCAATAGCTTAATTCTTCACAATCACGTAGACCACCAAAGACTTGCGTTCAAAAACTATGACTTCACACAGTTAACAATTTTCCAATTTTAAGTTACCACAACGAAACATCGACTTTTTTTATACTGCTTTTCAGCGAGCCTTATTTATACCAGTCAATAAGGTTACTCGAATGTTCTGACATTATCCAAATCACAAACAACAACTATTACGCCATAGTCAAAACAGGTCAAGCGGAAGTTCTGAAATGTTCTCAATAAAGCGAAATTATGCAGTGTTGCCATTTTTTCTTGTAAATAAATATAAATATTTAAATTACTTATAAAACTGTTATTTCTTCGGCTATTTGAGCCGGACCAAAGCGAAATCAAAGAGATTTTTTATGAGATTGTGAATCTACATAATTTTTAGGAACGGAACACTTGCATAAGCAATGACTCGCTCTTGACCTTCCTGCATTTGCGATAAAACGGCGCCGAGTCCTTGAGAGCTAGCATCGGTATCGAGTATAAATGGAGTATCAACTGCGGGATATCCCAGAATTGAAGGTTGTGTTACGCATCTTTTCAGGTCTTTATATGCCTTCTGACAGTCCGGTGTCCAATCGAATTTGCTTCCTTTTTGCATTAACTTTATTAATGGGCATGCTATTTTCGAAAAATTTGGGATGAACTTTCTATAATAAGAAGAAAAACCTAAAAAATTTCGCAAGTCTGTAACATTCTGAGGGACTGGCCATGTTCGCACTGCTTCCATCTTTTCTGGGTCTGGTGACATTTAATTGAGCGAGAAAACAATCTGCATTTTTTAGGTTTCAAACGCAAACCTGATTCTCGCAAACGTTGAAAGACTGCAATCGAGCTAAACTAGTTGAAGATGATCCAAATCGATACCTTAAAGCATTAACAAGAGCAGAAAAATCCCAACGTTGTTCATAAGGCAGACTACTCTGAACATCCAATGCAATACCTTTTAAGCTTGCTGTCAGTTGTCGACATTTAGTAACCTTATCCCATTCATTTGCACACGATACATATAAAAAATGTTGAAAATAATGTTTCCAGTTATTGCCGGAAAAACTCTCTTGCAACGCCACACTGTTATTAACAAAGCTTAATTTTTCTTCATTCTCGGGTAATCTAGTTGAAGACATAATGGGTGCCATATCTGGAGCCGATTGCAGAACAAGCTCAAATATTTTTTTAGAAACATCATCTTCATTTTTTGGTAGGTATACATAATCTCCTAGCTTTCTTAAGAACCTTCTATTTCCACTGGTATTAATATATGTTAAGCCCTCTGCTTGCTTGTCAATTCCTTTCAAATAACTGCAACGAACTGCTGTACTATTCAAGTCGGCAGGAATTTCGTACAGTTTTTTTTATATTTAATTTGCAACAAAATTACGTCCGCCTTTCTTCACTCTGTTTAATTTGTTTTTTTATTTGGGTCCTGGCGTGCTCGCCAAAATGTAGCGCTCTACTAACTACAGTATGACTGCTTAAAACTACAAGCTCAAAACAATTGCCTTTTATTAACATAACGAACTACGACTGAACTGTAGCAATACACAAGGCAAGGTTACAACATACGAGTATTGTGATGTCATAATACTCTACAAATTATTATCAATCTTTTTTTGCTTGCTTCTTGTTGCTATCAAAGTATGGAATTGTATCCCGTATTCAATTTGAAAGTTTTCATATTGCAAAATCCACAAAGAATATAAGTTTTCACTGTTTGTCTCTTACATTTGATTATTTTCTACTTTTGTTTAAACTTTTCATTACTAATGAGTGACAAATAAAAAAATATGTATTGAATTAGTCTTCTACGTCACTCATTGTAATATTTAAACGGGTAATTTAATTATCAAATAAGATTTGTTTTTTTAGTTGTTTTAACTATACGAAAAAACCTCCGGAAGCATTTGAAAATGGCAAAAAAATGTTTCACGTAAAAAGTAAAAATATGCATAAGCGAGAAAGAAATGCGTTTCCTTGCAATGTTTGCCAAAAGGAATGTTTTACCAATTGTATTAAATGCAACAGTGGTGCCATGCCGAATGCACTCGTCGTCGTCGTCGTCGTTTGAAGGGCATCCACTCCAGACCAGATACAAACAGGACTGGGGCCGAGGCAGTGGTGGATATTCCAATTTAGGGGCCCGAGGCAAGAATTTTCAAAAATTCATGTTGTCTGAGAAAAAGAAGAGGTCTGATCTGGGTTTGGATATTTTTCTCCCAAAATCAAAGTGTTCTCTAAAAAAAAAAAAAAACGGCTGTTGAAAGCTGCTATGGCTCCGTTACCACCAGAGTTGTATTTACATCGAAACGCATGTTGCCTGTAGCCCGCAAAGATGTTTTACCTACCACGCTGAAAAGCTCCGTTGTTTATGAATATTCGTGCCACTGTGACAGTAGGTACGTAGGACGAACATCACAGCGACTACAAGATAGAATCAAGCAGCATGTTCCTAAATGGCTACAACAGCAAGCGAAGCGCCCTACACGATCTCAACCTGGCAGATCCTGTAAGCTAAAACGTAACAATCCAGATTGTGACTCCGCCATAGGACAACACTTGCTTGACAACGAGCAATGTGCTGCAAACTATAACGACAAACGTTTTAAAATTCTTGCTGTGGCACGCAACTCGTTCCATCTGTGTCTACTCGAGGCAACTTTTATCAAAACCAAACATCCGGTTTAATGTAAGCAAAAGGAATTTGTTTACACATTGAAACTTTTCAAATAACCTTAGTTGCGAGTAACAGTGTTTTTCCAGGGGTAATTGCACATAGTGCGTTTCTCCTTTCCGAGAACATCCTGTATTGCACCACACTGTGCAATTGTGCCTTTCTCCTTTCCGAGACTGCAGCACCTTTCTCCCAACTGTTGAGACTATAAATACCTTGATTTTCTCTGGTTCGTCCCATTTTGACGCGATTGCCACTGATGAGAGCGTCACGAAAAGTTTATGGCTCCGAAAAAATCGACTTTGTTTAAAGCGATATTAAAATTCTGTACCACAAAGAAGCTCTTTGTGTAGCTTTGTATTTAGTAATTACGTTCAAGTGTAGATTAGTGTAGCTTGGTTGTAGTTTGACGTAGCTTGTATGTATATAGCTTAGTGTAGGACGGCGTAGCTTGGGTTTTAGTAATACTGGTGAAATTATAATAACAACAACAAAAATTAAAAGTAACAAGAATAATATCGTGGATTAGTAGATAGACCAGATCTAGTCATCATGGAGTTTGTATCCAGATCATGGAGTATGTGGGATCCAGATCATAAAGTATTCAGATCAGGGATTATGTAGGAAGAAAGATGATGGAAATGGAGTTACTGGGGAAGAGGAAAAGAGGGAGGCGAAGAGAAGATTTCTGGATGTAGTGAAGGAGGATGTGGGAAAAGTTGGTGCGAGGGAGAGGGACATTAGAAACAGGACGCTGTAGAGGAACATGTGGCAACCCCTAATTAAAAAGAAGGGCTGAAAGAAGAAGAAGAAAAGAAGGATCGCATATCCTTAACTCCCAGTATTCAAATAGATTTCTTTATTTATTTTTGCGAAAAAATTTAGCCATTTGTTTAAAAATGAAAAGGTTAATGGTCTTACTATTGTGCAGTAATTATTTTCATTAAAGATGTTCAATGTTTCTTATGTTATTTATACATATTTATACATATAAAATCTTATTTATTCTTATGAGCAGATAAAAACACATTGGCATAAATTGTTCACACTATGACATACTATCTTTGATCTCTTTTGATAGATTGTTTTTGATCAAAATGAGATTTCTACTCCTTAAGTTCAGGGTTGTCGAGTCGGAGTCGCGGAGTCGTATGTTCTAGAGCAGTGGTTTTCAACCGGGGTTCCGTCAGAACAGTTCAGGGGTTCCGCAAGTTGTCTGTGGAAGGTGAACTTCGTGTGTATCTATCAAAAAAACGACCTAATTTTGAAGAGTTTTGCAAGAAACATTAGGCTCAAGTTTTTTCATTAAATTTTTTACGAAAATAAATGTAATTTTTTACAGTTTGTAGGCTATTAATAATTTCAGAGACCGATTCCAAGTGAAGACCTTTTTTTTTTAGAGAACACCCTGATTTTGGGACAAAAATAGGTGTTTTTAGCCGGTTGAGGCCCGCAAACTCGAATAATTATGAAAAGTGGCCCACGAGAGTGCAGAAGCTGGACCACCCTGGCATAAGGCAATCAAATTACTGCACAGGGGCTCCTCAAGCCTCTGGAATGTTTCATTGGGGTTCCGCTCCACCAAAAAGGTTGAAAACCACTGTTCTAGAGTGAAGTCGGAGCCGGACTCGTTTTCTTGGTTTTGATACAGTTGGAGTCGTTTTTTAGCTTTGCTAAAGTCGTTTTTTAGTTTTGCTGGAGTCGGAGTCAAAGCGGAGTCGTTTTTTAGATTTATTTAGGTCGGAGTAGGGAGTCGGAGTTGTGTTTTAAGGTGTGCGTGCAAGATTGGAGTCGAAGTTGGAGTCGTTAGTGTTTCTACGATACCGACTCCGCTTTAGACTGAATTAAGCTTACATGTCCGCTTCAGCTAGTCAAATGTATCAAACCAATAAACAAGCATGCGCTTACACGGTGAATATTTTTTCGAAGACAGGGTCGCTTTTGGTCCTAAATTTGAAATGAATAAAGAACGGTTTTCGCTTTACTGGCCAAAAGGTAAATTTTTTTGAAAGATGTAAACTTATTTTCGGTTCAGTGACTGTTCTGCAAATTCCATTAAAATTTAAAAAATTACTTTTACATTAATTCGATTACAAAATAATCTTTGAATTGAACGGAAAACTTTTTTTAAAGACTTAATTTTTGGAGACGAAATGATCCATCAAGAAACTTTGTCTTGATAGACATAATAAGCTTCATTTTGTATAGTATAAAAAGCATACCCAGTTTAAGATATGCTTTCCTAGTTAAGATATATGATTGATTGGATAGGTTATATATATTTTTTCATGGCTCAACTTTAAAAGTGTAAATCTTTTTTAGTTCAAAATGAAGGCCGGTAAGGTAGAAAAGTTTTTTATTTGCAACAAGAATATTCCACATTTATGAGTATGCTAAATCAAAAATACTGGCCGGCTAAGTAAATAAAACACCGCGGCCGAAAAGCGAAGACTTTTGCATTTTTTTGGTCTGTATTAAGTTTTTTTTTAATTTTCTCAAACGCTAAAAATTGCGTTTATTAAGAGCAGTGGTGAAAGTAAACCAGAACGGTCCGGAAAGCCGTTCCACTAAAAGATTAGCTACTGGAACGGCGTAGCGGTGAAATATTTGCTAGGAAAATAGTCTTGATGCCAAGAGTTGCAATGCTTTATAATTTACTGCTCAATTGCCGCAATGGCAGAGCTTGGCCGATTAGAAAGTTGCTAGTGCTAATACCAAAGCGGCACCTATTAATTTTCCGCTAGATTTAGTAGAATTAAGAAAATCTGTGCGCTTCTTTTATTGCTGACAAAATTGTGGAGTGTTTCCTAAAAAATGGTTACATCATTTCGAGTTACTCCAAAAAGTATTTATTGGATTTTGCATTGATTTAGCTAGCGTGATGCTGGGGGCAAAGTCAGCAGTCAAAAAGTTGCTTAAAGACAAATATCCAGATATAATATTGTAGCATTTTGTTAATCACAGACTTGAGCTTGCTGTTGGAAATGCACTAAAAATTATCAGTGACACAAATGATTTTCATTTATTTTTTCAACATTTATATTCAGTGTACAGCCAGTCACCAAAGAACAAGCGGAAACTTAGCAAATGTTTTCATGATTTGCAAATGGCCCTCAAAAGAATCGGAAAGGTGTTTAATTTTCGCTGGGTCTCTTTTTTTTAAAGCAGTAGCAGCACTCTAACATTCTTTCCCAGCTTTTTTGCAACGTTTTTACAAAGCCTCAAATGAAAAAACGAGAAAAAGTACAGAAAAGGCCACAATTATACAAATTATGTACAATAAATTTTGTTAAAAATTTAGCGCTAAAGGCAGATATCTTGTACGAATTAAAAAGTTCATCAAAAATACTGCAAAGCCAAAATACCACTCTACGAAAAGCTCGTACTTTATCATTGCGTATACAAAAAGAATAAAAAGCCTTATTGCTTCCTTGGGGGAGTAGGCATATTCCATTTTAGCCCAACGAGCAGAAAAAGCAATGTCGTTCCAGGAAGTAGAATTGAGAGTAGGAAAAAGTCCAGTAATCAATTAGAATCAGTTTATTCGGGCTGTAGCTGACAATATAAAAAAAGGCCCTTTACTATGGCATCAAACAGACCACAGCTTAGCGTTCATGCAACTCGAAAAGAGAACTACAAAACCCTTGTTGATCAAATGGATGTGTTAGATTCAGAAAAAATTGAACATGAAAATCCTTGTTTTGAAAAAGATGAGGTGAAAAGCTTGTGATACCCTTCGTCTCAACACCAAGAAACTCATCTTGCATATATTTAAGTTAAGGCAAGTGGTGGAAGAAGTATTCCTAACCAACTAAATAAGTTAATAGTGGCCGCTGACACTCTCTCACCAAGTAACGTCGACCATGAGCGCGGCTTTACCGCCATGAACAATATTATTACTGATATAAGAAATGTGACCACAACAAGCAATGCCGAGAAGCAGCCCTTTTCTCAGTACTGTGGGGCCTCCGTGCAAAAAAATGGAATCCAGAGCTATATGTAAGAACTTGGCTTGGAAAAGAAAGAAAAGCAACTCACTGAACAAGTGGCATGGCTGGTCAAAACTTAAAAAAGAATAATTACTATGAACCTTAATGGAAAATCTTTAAATATGTATTTTAGTGTTTGTTTTTAGTTATGTTGTTTATGTGCTGGGTTGCTGGGTTGAAAAAATTTTGTTTATATTTTTTGTATCAATAATGAGGCAATATAGATTTTCCTTTTGATTAGCAATTACAGTAAGAAAATTATTCCACTTTTACCACTGTTCCGGTAAGAAAATTATTCTATTTTCTACACTAGTTAAGAGTTTCTTTTCTACCAAAAAAGTGTTCTTTTTTAAACTTTGCCCTTCTCGCCCAAAATTTTTCCGATGCCACTGATTGCACCTTTTTGTTTCTTACTTGCCAGCCGCAACTGCAGTTGAGGGTTGCATACTCCATAAAGTGGTGATTCTATTAAACAAAATTTTTGGTATAGTGAGGACAATAAGGTCACGAACTGGAGCTGTTATATCTCTGCTGATTTTGAGTTTTGTTTTTCTTGCCTTGTTCTATTTAAATAAGTGTTACGTCACAAAGGACCTAAATTTGTGATCAGTTTACGTTTTTTCTTTGCCTTTTATTTAAAACAATGGTTTTCAACCTGTGGTACGTGAGACCTTTTTAGGTGGTACGCATTGGTAAATATTTGGTGAGGCAAATGAGGCAGTTGCCCTGGGCCCCCCTCGAAGATACCGCATATAGTCTCATTTTGCTGTATAAGGTTTTTTAGAGATCATTATGAAGTTGAGAAGAAAAGTGGGAAATAGGAGATTGATCCGAAGTGAAGACCTTTTTTTTTAGAGATCACCATGATTTTGGGAGAAAAAAAGCGAAAAGGGAGATCAAATCGAAGTGAAGACCTTTTTTTTAGAGATTACTATGATTTCGGGAAAAAAGAAAGAAATCTGAGATCAAAGCCCTTTTCTTTTTAGAGAACATCAAGTTTTGGAAATCCTTGCCTCGGGCCCCTAACTTTGAATATCCACCACTGATGGTAACTGAATAGTTTTTAATTCTATAAAAATCCAACACTCGGATTAAATTGTGTTTTTTAGATATGCCACATTTTCAACAAAGACCTTTTTTTTAGAGAACATATAATTTTTGGGACGAAAATTAAAAAATTTTAAAAAAAACTCGAAATTATTAATTTTTTGATGAACTTTGTGGTACTAATGTAAAGAAAAATTTCTAGATGGTACTTGCTCGCAAAAAGGTTGAAAACCACTGATTTAAAATAAGTGGCGTTGTAATTATTGGTTTGTTGGATCTACAATGGAAAATTAGTTGAAACCGTGTTTCGTAAATCAATCTATAATTACATGTATATTTACAACAATAAAAAATTTAACAAATAAAGTCAATTGTGCTCAATATAATCACGCAAAGACGAGTTTCTTGTCGAGTGTGACAACCAGCGCCAGATCCAACAACGTGGGCTGCTACAGGAGCACTAAACTTGAACTTAAAAAATAAAAATTTCTGAATTGCAACTAAAAAAAATTCAATCCTGTTAATTATTTAACTAATTTTTAGGAAAATTAAACCTAATAAATACTCAGGGGCGCCGGAAAATCATTTTTCCAGTGGAGCAAAATTTAAAAAAAGGCAACTTAATTTTTAAAAAGTGATATAATTTTTAAAAAAGGTTTTTGCATTGAAAACGGTTGCGATGCCATTCCGTATCGCGACCGTTTTGAGCAAAACTTTAATGATTACTTTAAAAAAGTCATCATTTTTAATCGAGACAGTGATCCCTACTTTTGTCCTAAATTTAAGGTGCAGAAACCAAAATAAAAGCCTTTACCTTCAATCGATCTGACATTTTGATCGAGTTTCCAAATGCTTCTGTATCTTCTCATCTGCACCATCCCTTTTTGAAAAAAAATGGGAGGGTAATTTAAAGCAATTAAAACGGTAGGGGATTCTTCTGCCCTTTTCATTCCTCCTCGCTTCCGGTATCCATGCACATACCAGACTATTAACGAGACTAAGAATTAAAACGAAAATTAACAAGACTTTTTCCTATACTCAAAAAATAAGAAATAAAAACTCGAATTTGAAAAGTTCTTATGGGTTCAAACAAAAAGTTGAATAATAAAAATCTATCAAGTTTCCAGCATTGACATAAATATTACAATACTTAGGTCTACTAAACCATAGTTAAAGCCTTGAAAAATTCTTTTTTTTCAGGTTAAAAAAGCTTCAGCCAGCGGTAGCAAGTGGCAAAGGCATGCTCCAGTAATTAAAAAAGCTTTGCTCGGACAAATTTTTCTGCACGATGACTTCAAAACGAGTAAAAAATATTTTATAAACGCTTAATCAAGGATTAACTATTAACTTAAACTATTAACTTCTTAACGTGAATATTTGCTTTTTTTTATCTCCACATACACGCAACTATATTTTTTAACATTATATGTAAGAGGAAGCAAGTAAATAAAAAAAGGTTTTCACTTTGACATTGATGCTTATTGCTTGGGTACACTCTAGCTCAGGGGCGTCCAACCCGTGGCTCGCGTAAAGGTTTTTTGAGTGGCCCGCGCATTATTTTTCGAAAACCTCTGTCCCGGCAATTTTATCAGAAATCGAAGACAGGTTCATGTGCAGACTCCTTTTTTCTTGTTTTTTTATTCGAAATCACTAGTTCTCAAAGACGAAATCATAAAATTCAAGATTGATTTGTAGTGAAGACCTTTTTTTTAGAGAACATTGCGTTTAACGGATAAAATTCAGAAAATCGGAGAATGATTCGAAATAAAGACCTTTTTTTTAGAGATCCCTACAATTTTGGGACAAAAATTTGGGTGTTTTATTTATTTGGTCCGCCAATATTTTTGATGAGTCAAAATGGCTTAAAAAAGGTTGGACTCCCCTGCTCTAGCTTTTACTGATGCGGCAACCATGCACGATTTTTTGTGCATGTTTCAACGTATATTGTTTAGTTGCCGTCTCCCTATTGAAAACCTTTGCTCTATTTTGCTTTCAACTGCTGTCACTTGTTCGTTTGGATGGAAATAAAAACAAACTACTACTACTACTACTGCTACTACATTTATTTATCGAACCCCATTCGACCCCTTAGATCCCTTAGAATAGAACCCCTTAGAATAGATGTTCCAATCGACCACTTGGAAGAACACTGGTCTAGAAAACAAACCTGTTCATCTACATAGCCCACAACTAGACAATATATAGCTACATTGGTGAGACGAATTCGGGGAAGGTCATTAAAAAATCTAATATTAACATGTTTATTTCTTTCCAAAATAATTACTGTTTAAATGTTAAAAGTAGGCATGTTATTTATATGCACATCAGTTTAAAAATATATTTCATTTTGTCACTTGGGTTATTATCGGCCTGTGCAATGAGAGAAAATTAGCATTCTTGTTCTTGCAGAAATAGCAATGACAACATATAAATGTAATTAAATAAGTATAGTATATAGATGTACTTCAGGTATTCAAAGTAATCTCTAAAAATGTCTCAGCAATATATGATTGTACGTGCAAGATTGAGGTTATTGTGTTTAAGATCGGCAAAATATGAACAATCTGTATTAAGATGAAATTAAAACTTAGCACTCGATTCTATTTGAATAAGTGATAAGGTTGTTATTTGAATAAGTTTGATTATTATTGATTTAAAAAATATTGAATAAGTAAGTGATCTGAAAAGTTATTCTGAATTGATGGTATTTGAACCTGCAAGAAGTTAAAAGCTTGAAGAAAATTTGATAAAGAACTGGAATAAAAAAAACAAAAAAAAATATTGCATTATTTGTCTTGTGAAATTTATTATTTTTTCTGTGAAATTTATTATTTTCTCATAAGACAACTCAACTATGGTAGTACCTATAGTCGTCAATTCCTTATTATGGTATGTCTACCAAAGGATGAAACAATTATCACAAGTGATGATTATTAAAGTCATTCTTGATTATTACAATAGCGAAGAAATTGAAGCAGCTAAGAAGCTATTATTCCAGCATTTTCCTGATCAACATAAGAAGCTACAACAGAAAATAACCAGACAAGGTCTCCACAAAGATGAAAATAATGTCAAAGATATACTGGAGCTCTTTCATGAAATGTCTGTTGCTGATAAATTTAACCCACCCATTTTTGCTACAGCAGATTCTCATTTCCCTTCTATGGATATCACCAATATTGATGCTTTAGCTCTTCAAAATAAAGTTAATCTTTTAAGAAAAGAAATTAATACAATTAAAGACAGCAGAAATGCTGACAATGATACTCTGGTTGAAATCAAAAAAATGCTCACGGAAATGAAAAATAAAAATGTTAAATCTTCCACTATAAGTGATACAACCAACTGATAAAAGCTTTTTCAAAGAAAAGAAGTCTTTCTCTAAAGTATTAAAAGAAAATTTAGTTACAAATTTAACTCATTCATCTTCTACAAATATAAATTCTAATATTGAATCAGTGCATTTAATGGCATAGAAAAATGGAAAATAACTAAGAAAAGAAGGAAACCAATCACTACAATAGGAAAAAAGGTGACAACTATCTTCAAATCTGTAAAGCCTCTTTCTAGGCCTTCTGAAATTTTTGTGTCAAGGTTTCAACCTCATACTACAATTGATTCAATGAAAAATTATGTAAAACTCAATTCTCTGATTGTAAATCTGTGACTTGTTCATAACTATCCACAAGATACCCATCATATACTTCCTTCAAAGTTATTATGCATGGCATTTCTGTACAGGATGCATTAAATCTCGATAACTGGCCTGAAGGAATATTAGTTAAAAAGTTTTACTCAGTTTCACATAACACCAACACTGAAAATGCAGTATTAAATTATGACAATGACAATGAATAATCATAAGATGAAAAGCACTATTTCTGATCTTCTTATAGTCTCTTTTAATTGTAGAGGTTTGTCGTCCTCTTTAGTTGAAATTCAAGAATTATGCAAATCACGTGATGTTATTCTGCTACAAGAAACATGGCTTGCTAAGCAGCAACTTCACTCTTTAAGTTCTATTCATGATGATTTTCTTTTTGTTGGTACTTCTTGCGTGGATCTGGAAGATGGAGTGATGACTGGTCGACCACATGGTGGCACTGCTGTTCTGTGGAGAAAATCACTCACTGCTTACCCTGTAAGTAATGTTGATAAAAGCATTGTTGGGATAAATATTAAGTGTCAATACAATTCTATAGTTATCATTAATGTTTATCTTCCGTATAACTTTCCGTCAAATGTTGAGGCCTACTTAAAATATTTGGGTGCTCTTCAAATTTTGTGTGAAGCTCAGCAAAGCTCGAATTTATGTATTGTTGGAGATTTTTATGCTAATAAAGAAAGTACTTGTTGGCAGTTCTTCAATAATTTTTGTAAGGAACAAGGTTATATCATCTCTGACAGATCTATTTTACCTTCTAACACTTTTACTTACTTAAGTGACTCTCATCATACAACCAGCTGGCTTGATCATTGCATATCTTCTTCATCTGTTCATAAATCAATAAAAAACATTTCAGTATTATATGATTATATTACATAAGACCATCGTCCACTATATATTACTTTTTGCTGTAACTTATTACCTCTCTTGCTGTCAAGCGATGAGGCTACTAATCAATACACTAAATCTTGGAACTGTGCTAGTCCTGAACAGAAAAAAAGATATAATATGTCTCATCTGAACTCTTAAAAGATGTATCTTTTCCAGCTGCTGCAATGCAGTGTAGAAATGCCACCTGTGATGATCACTCTCATCTTAATGAGATAATACTTTTTTACTCAGAAATTATCTCTGTTTTGACTAAAGCATCCAAAGCAGCATTAAGCTATCATCAGAATACCCCTAAATATTCTCAGGTCCCAGGGTAAAACAAAAAAATAAAATCTTTACACTCAGCTGCTCGTTATGCTTTTTTAACTTGGGTGCATAATGGCCGTCCTAAACATGGAGTTTACTTTGAAAAAATGAAAGTTACTCGTAAAAAATTTAAGCTATCTTTGAGACACTGTAGAAGACTCAAGGAACAGCATAAATCGGATGCCTTAGCAACTGCTCTTCAATCAAGTTCTTCAAGAACAGCATTTTCGAAAAAAGTACGTGCAGTGTACAGAAAAGATAATAACAGCATTTCACTCTCTGTTGGCAATGCCACTGGTCAGTCTGATGTTGCAAATATGTGGAAAAGCCACTACAGTGGAGTTCTAAACAGTGCATCTGGTAAAAGTTGTGACAAAATTTTTGTTGATAACTTTCTAACCCGTCTGTAATAACGCTTGAAACGTTGACTGTTTTTAAAGTTTTTAGTTTGAATAAACTGAAGATTTTAGTTAAGTCTGTTTACCAGAAGAGCATAGAAAAATTATGAATAACTTACCTGGTAACAAAACCAATAGAATAAAAAAAATTATGAACTTTCTAACCCGCCGATCCAGTTTTTGGAATATAACCAACTTTCAGTGCACAGCTCCTATGATGTGTAATTTAATTAAAAAATTACCTTTACAGAAATCTGCTGGTGCTGATGGTATTACGGCAGAACATTTACGGTATGTTCACTATTGTGTTTGTATTTACTTAAGCGTTTTGTTTAATTTATGTGTGAGTCATGGCTTTATTCCTGAAGATTGTCTTATTACTGATATAGTTCCTATTCTCAAGTGTAAAAATAAAGATGCTACTAATGTAGGTAATTACAGGCCTATAGCTGTGGCTACTACTATTTCCAAGCTTTTTAAACATTTTATATTATTTCATATAAAGCCTTTTTTGTCAACTAGTGATCACCAATTCGGGTTTAAGCGTGGTACTGGCACTGATATGTGTATCTTCTTGCTCAAGCAAACCATTTCGTCTTACCTTCAACAGGGTAGCCCTATTTTTTTAGTATTTTTAGATGCCTCTAAAGCGTTTGACCGAGTATCTCATGAACTCTTGTTTAAAAAGCTGTTATTGCGTGATGTGCCGCCGTGTTTTATACGATTGCTGCGATATTGGTATCGTCAACAGCAAATGCGAGTGAGATGGGGATCTCAACTGTCTCAATCTTTTAAAGTCTCTAACAGTGTGCGATAGGGGGGAATACTTAGTCCTTACTTATTTGCTGTCTATATCGACCAACTGTCAAAAGATCTCAATCGCGTTCCTGCTGGTTGTTATATTGGAAACACTTTGGTTAACCATATCATATATGCAGATGATATATGCTGTTTCAGTCCTAGCGTTGCAGGACTTCAAGATTTACTTACAGTCTTAGCTTTTCTTATAAAAATGGTATTGTTTTTAATAGTAATAAATCCCAGTGTATGCACTTTCTTCCAAAATCATTTCACCTCACGAATGTCCCTGTAGTCCGCTTGTGTAACGAAACGCTGAATTTTAGTAAAAAAGTTAAATATCTTGGTGTATATTTAACCACTGCATTAACAGACGATGATGATATAAATAGACAAGTAAGATCTTTATATTGTTCCGCAAATCAATTAAAATCTGCTTTTTCACACTGTTCATTTGATGTTAAAAACCTATTGTTTAAATTGTATTGTACAAATTTTTATGGTTCACGTCTGTGGAGTAATTACCTAAAATCAAGTTTTCACAGTATTCGTGTAGCCTACAATGACTGCTATAGGATGTTACACAACCTACCAAGATACACAAGCGCGCGTGAATTTCAAGTTATAAAGCATATACCTACTTTTGAAGCTCTCTTGAGAAAAACTTTGTACAATTTTATTAATCGCTGCCTTAACTCCTCTAACTTACTTGTCACCAACATGATAAACACTTATTGCTTTTTTGATAGTCAATTTTTTACTTATTATAGGCACATGCTTTATCGTTTTTAATAATGGTTGTTTTTCTAACGTGTACATTTGTTTTGTCGATAATTTTATATGGACAGTACTGTTTGAAATTAGTTTTTAAATTTTTGAATTTGAATCATTTTGTGCAGTTTTTGTTATTTTCTTTTGTTTTTTTGTTGGTGTGTTTTTTTTTTCTGTTATGGACCGGGAGTCTGAATTAAATAAATAAATAAATAAATAAATTATTAAAACTATAGTAATTTTGAAAGTGACAGGGACAGTGTCGCTTTTCTAGGTTTTTTCCTGGTTGCCGGACGGCATACATATAGTAATAGATAAAAAGAAAAGTGCTTGAAGTAAAAGATTTTTCTTCCCAAAGCTTTTCATCTGACACTCTTCAGGGGAAATCGTCAGAATGAAGCAGAATTGAAACCGAACTAATTTATAAAGGAAGAAAGTAGAGTTCTCATTGGTTGAAAGAGTCAACCAATGAGAGAAAAGATTAAGAAATTTTCAAAGAGTATACGAATTCTTTTTGCTTACACAGAAAGGGATTGAGAGATTTAATGAAAGTTGCTTCAAGAGCAGAAAGGTGAAAAGAAGAGCGACCTCGATCGAGAATAGAAAATTTTTCGTTGCTGTAATGGAGGGCACATTGGGCGTTGTCAAGAAGATGTTGACCAATAGCGGATTCGTGAAATTGTTGTGGGCGTATGTTGTTTTTGCAAGAGCGGGAAAGACTTTGGCGGTTGGCCGAGGTACGAGGATTGGTGATGGATTTAGGAACGTGTTGTTTAATTCGCTCTTCTAGCCGTTGAGACGTGCGACCAACGTACCGACTATCGCAGTGGCACAAAAACTGGTAAATAACATTGCTGTGATGATGGGAAGGTAGCACGTCTTTCTTAATCGCTGGAAGGAGCTGTCGGGTGTTGAAAATAACACGTGGTTCGACGGAGAAAAAGCAGCGTTTCACAGCAGACGTAATCTGCTTTTCGAACTTCATCGAAACGTTTCCAATCCATGGGATGTGTAGGTAGACAGGGCACTTTTTTACTGTGTGGACCGGGTTAGAATTTATTTGTTGAAGTTTTCGCTTGAAAGCCGAATTGATTACACGTTCCGGGTAGCCATTTTCCAAAAGAATTGAACGAATTTTGCCAAGCTCTTGGTCCAGTTTGCTTTTAGAACAAATCATAAAAGCTCTGTGAACGAGAGTACCAATTAGATTGATTTTCCGTTTCTGTGGACTAAAAGAGTTCCAACGTAGATATTGGCCAGTGAAGGTAGGTTTCCTGTATACTGAAGTGAGAAATTCTGAATCATGCCTTTCTACTAACACGTCAAGGAAAGGGAGAGAGTGATTAGATTCCTTTTCATAGGTGAAGCGAAGTGAGGGATGGAGAGAGTTGAGCTGGATGAAGAAATTGTTGCAGTCTTCTTCATTGTTGAATACGGCGAAAGTATCATCAACGTACCGGAAGTACACCAACGGTCTTTTGGCGATGTTGAAAAGTTTCGCTTCTTGGTAGCCAACAAAAATGTTTGCTAAAGCTGGACCAAGCGGTGAGCCCATAGCGACGCCGTCGATTTGTCGATGCATGTTGTTATTGAAGCTAAATTCCACAGAGGAGGTGGCTAGCTGCATTAATTCGACAAAGATGTTGCGTGGAAAGGATGGCGCCATTGAGTCGTCATTGTAAAGGGCATCAGCGCAGATTTCTATGGTTTCAGCAAGCGGAACATTAGTGAAGAGACTGGAAATATCAAAGGAACAAAGAAAGACAGAGGAAGGAGAAAAGGTAAATTTTCTGACTTCTTTTACAAAAGTGAAAGAATCAGACAAACAATTAGAGGAAAAGTTTTGGAGAACAGGTTGAAGAAGAGAAGTAAGCCATTTAGCTAGCTGATGTTGGGCCGATCCGGTCATAGACAAAATCGGACGTAAGGGTACGTCCTTTTTGTGTATTTTCGGAAGACCATACATGCGCGGTCGCTGAAAGCCAGTGGGTCGGATTGCTTCATAAACTTGCTTAGAAATTAGGTACTCTTTCCTCAGCTGAAGTAACCGTCGTTGTATCCGTGATTCAATTTTAGCAGTGTTGTCGTTGTTCCTGACTGGTCCAAGATCAAGAAATTTGGTCGTGTCATTAAGAATCGTCTTCATCTTGTCGTTGTAATCGTTTTTGTTAAGAATGACAACGCCAGCACCTTTATCAGGCTTTGTTATAAGAATTTCTTCATTCATCCGAAGGGACTTGATGGCCTGAAAACACTCTTTTGTCATGAGGAAATCACCCAAGTCAATGGGGCTTCCACAATAAGCGTGAGCTAAGTCACTCAACCTGGCCTTTAAAGCAGCAAGCTGCTCTTCAGACGAAGGTTTGTGATGGACGAGTTGAGCGTAGAGTACTTCAAAGTCTGCTAGTATTTCTTCACGTTTGACACTAGTGGGCGGTAAACAAAAAGAAAGTCCATGGGACAATACAAACCGTTCAGTGTCTGATAGTTTGTAATCGGACAAGTTTACGATGTTGTTCTGCTTGAAACTTGTCTGGTTGCCAAAACGATGTTGAAAAAGAAGACGTAGGTTGTTGCTGTTCTTCTTTTGGTTGACGGCTTCTTTTTGTTCATCTATGACTGACAGGTAACGACAGAATCGTACCAGGTCGAAGAAAGACAAAAACTGTCTAGCTTCTTGCCACAGTAAGCGACATTTAGTTCTGAGAAAAGCAGCCATTGACTGGTTTTTCTCAATTTTCATGCATGATGACTCTCAAGCAAGGTTGACTCTTTCAACCAATGAGAACTCTACTTTCTTCCTTTATAAATTAGTTCGGTTTCAATTCTGCTTCATTCTGACGATTTCCCCTGAAGAGTGTCAGATGAAAAGCTTTGGGAAGAAAAATCTTTTACTTCAAGCAATCTTCAAATTCTGTACCACCAAATCTTTATTTAAAAAGAAAAATTTTAGTTTCATTTTTTATTTTACGTTTTTTGAGTTTCTGTATTCAATTTTGTACTCTATGTTTAGATACAGTCTGTCGGACTTTAAATTATTAAAATTTTTTGATTATATTTTGTGACTTGTAATTCAAAATATTTTGCATGGATATTTTTATCAAGCACTTTTTTGAAGAACTGATATCAAATCTTAACATTATACAGCTCAGGCTACAGATTTTAAAAATAGTCGGAAAAATTCCTACGACTCCACAACCCTGCTTAGATTAACCAGGAGAGAAATAGTTCCTTTTCTGGTCAGAGTATGGTTTTTGACAAAGGTTTATATCCTGGGTAAGGAAAATGGAGCCAGGAGAAAGGCGTGACTCCTGCACAAAAATAAAAGTGTACTGATTTTACGAAAGGAAGTCAACGTAGGCTATGTGGATATCATTTGTAGACAAGTTTGAGTGGAGGGAAGAGTGAATAAAATAGATTTGAGCAAGAGGTAAAGAAAAGGTTTTTGTTTGAGGGTAGAAAGATTTAAAGCTGTGGTTAGATTGTTAGTAGTCAGTTGTCAATCAGCTAAAATTGGCTGCAACGTGGCCCGGGGGAACTCCAAGGTCTTCACCAACTGCACTTCCTAGAAATAATTTTATTGCAACAGAAACAAAATTAAAACTTTTATTCCAAACAAAACTTATTCAAATAGAAAAATTCAATTGCAAAGTTCAAGAAGAATCGGTGTAATTTAGTCTAATCAGCAAAAGGTATAGCTCAGCCAGCATGAAGCACAATCAACATACAGCACAGACGGCAAAATAAATTAAAGGATTGGGATCAGGTCTAATAACTGCCCGGCCGGGCAGATATTAGACCTGATCCAAGGATTGCTCTTCTGGGCAACCAAAGCAACAACTGATTCTAATAAATTCAAAGCAATAACAAAGAAACCTTCAAATTTTTAAGCCCAATGTCGCTCAAACAAAAAAGAATGTGAATAAAGCGCGAACTAATTAAGATTATAACATGAGTTAAAAGCCGGAATTTGACTGAGTTCAAATCCATATAAAGTATAGTTACCTTTAGGCAATTCTCCAACACCCTGAATTAGAGCAATATTTTGCTTAGGAGGCCACTTTTCAACGTTTTTTAGGGGGGCCGCTGCGACCGCTCCGTTAGTATAACTACATGATACTGCGATAGTGCAAGAGAAATAATTGCAGCTGCTTCAGCATTTCTTACATTAAGTATGGAACGGTTCTTTTATCAGCACTTCAACAATTTACGGTACTCTTTTTATTGCTTTGACAGTTTGCGAGATTGTAATAGTTCACACTGCATATGTCAGTGAAGGGTTGCAAAAAGTCAATTAACATTTAAGACAATCACAATTTCAAGTTCACTCTGCAATACCTGCAAACAGCAATTGCACCAAATAATTTCACAATATTTTGTTGAAGCTAAAAAATAAAGCAAAAAAAGAGGCAGCGAGCTGAGAATGTCTTGGTGCTGAAGTTCAACGCTGGTTTGCGCTTCAACAGCAAAAAGATAAAATTAATAAAAAAATCTGATTTAAAAAATAGACTTGTAGCAGCAAAATATAAAATTTTCAAAGTAGCAAAGCTTCTCGTTTAGTTGTTATTTTTCCTCTAACGACCACCACAGTAGAAATAGCTTTCAGTTCTCTTAAACGACTCAATACGTAAGTTCTACGTATAGGTAGCGGGGCGGAGTGAGCAGGAGCGTCATTTGATGCCAACGAGGTATTGATTGACACGGTCGCTGTTCAAAACCTAAAAACATCACTAAGCATATCACGTATTGTTAGGAAAACGCTTTCGGGCACTTTCCTTTGCCTAGCCGTTTCATCAAGCAGCTTTAAATTTTATTTATATCTCTAAATAAAAACTAGAAAACAAAATAAAATAATTGAACTGAAAGGCAATATCTTGACATCTTCAAAAGCAGGTTGGGGTGATCGTTTGAAGGTTGTTATAAAAAAACGCTTTCGACGTTTTCCAGCGAATTAGGGAAAAATTGCTATAGTAATAATAATAATAACCAATGATGACAAAGACGCCTCAGTTTTCTTGTTTGGTTGGTAATTCCACTCTGTAGGCTATGTGGACAAATGGCTCGTATAATAAAAAGATACTCTTCAAAAACTAACTGACAAATTTTACTTCAATAATCTTTGTTTCAAATTTTGCTTGTTGCTATTTATACAATATTTTCGCAGTTATCGTCTTTGCAAGGATAATACATTTTACGTCGGCAGCATGGTCAGGAGGTTAAGAGCGTCGTAATTGTGATAGACATAATCTCGCTTCAAAATTTACTCGTGCCATTCTGTTGTGTCCTTGGGAAAGACACTTTACGCGCTTTCCTCTGCTTTGCGGTCTTGGCAAGCAGTTTTAAACTTCAACCACATATCTAAAAAATCAAAAAATTTTAACCGGACAGCAATATCTTGGCATCTCCAGAAGCAGGTCGGGATAATTGCTTGCCTAAATCCAATGTACAGCGTCTGCGACGCTTTCCTGCAAGTCAGGAGGATAAATACATAAGAGATGTAATAAAATGAAAAACGAATTTTCTAGTTTTTAACCTGAACTTGAAAAAAAATTTTTCTGATTACTATGTACTTTTTTATGATTACTATGTACTCCGTGTTTTTATATCCAAGACCAGTGCCAGGCCTGATGGGATGAGGCTGCCCTGAACAGCTTGGGTTAAGCTCAATCGCCTGCGGACTAGTGTTGGGCGATTTCATTCGTCCATGCACAAAAGGGTTCTCGCTCCTTCGCCGAATTGCGAGTGCAGCACCGCTAAACAAACCGCAGACCACGTTCTAATGGTGTGCCCCATACGTCGGGCACCACATGGAGCACGAGGTCTGACGGTTTTGAATGACAAAACTCGATGCTGGCTTAACAACATTACTGTCAGCATCTGATCCGGGAAGTACAGCAGCCTGGGGTAGTAAAAGGATAAACCCTCGGCCCAGTCCTGTTTGTATCTGACCTGAAGTGGATGTCCTTTCAAGCGACGACGCCCGCGATTTTTAAAAAAATGTAGAGTTGTTGGCCTTCTCAATCACAACGTTTTCCCACCCCTATAATTTGTTTCTTTATTTATTTTTTTTACAGTATTTTCATCTTTTTATTCATTCTCCCGCCTCACAGAAAAGCGTCTGAGGCGATATACTAAGGACAAGCAATTGCCCCGACCTACTTTCAAAGATGCCAAGATATTGTGTCCGTTAAATTTTTTTATTTTGGTTTTTTAGTTTTATACTGTAGAGGTATGATTGAAATTTAGAACTGCTTGCCAAGACCGCCAAACAAGACGCCCCTGAAATATCTTTCCCAAGGACGCAGCAGAATGGCGCAGGTGGGTTTTGAACCGCAGGCGTTTTGATGACAATCACGACGCTCCAAACACTCGACTATGCTTCCGACAACCCTTTTAACCAACGGTTAAAAAGTTGTAATCTATGAATCCATACGCGTATGCGCAGAAGGAAGAAAATTGGGGGTTAAAAAACCTCGATGAAGATTGATGTTCAAAGGTTTATAGAAGCACTAAGACAGCTTAAAAATTGTTAAAATAAAGTAATTTTTAATTAAAAGAAAATGAGGGCTTGAAAAAAGTGAAGAGCAAAAAAGGTCTTCACTTTTAATCACAGCAGACAGTGTCACTGCCTCGGTCTTTAAAACCTCGTCAGTGCTATGTTGACCATTACTTGTCTAAGACTATATACTGTAAATAGCATGAACCAAATTTAACCTTTGTAGTACCTATACTTGATACAGTCAGGACTAAATTTTTACGCTGTTGACAAGTCGGATCTTCAGTGCAATTACTTTTATTTTACATTAATCGGCAGCATGATTGTGTGATTGATGGCGATCGTGATTGACACCATCGCGGCTTAAAGCTTTCTCTCGCCATTTTTTTTGTGTCCTTGAAAAATCATTTTACGGCACTTTCACCTGTTTGGCGATCTTAGCAAACGGTCCTAAATTTGATCATACCTTCTATTATAAATTAAGCAACAAAATAAAAAATTTCAACGGGACAGCAATATCTTGGCTACTCCGTGAGCAGGTCAATGTAGCCTAATAGCTTGACAGTTGCTCTGTGGAATAGCAACTCCGACGTTTTCATGTGAGTCAGGGAGTCAGAAGGATGAAAATAAAGTTGAAACAATTAATAATAAAAATAAATGATTTTTTTAAGCGAATCTTTAAAAATGGCTCCCTTTTTTTTGTTGCACCAGGTCCCCTAAAAGATATCACAAACTATAGTAATTCTATTTTTGGGTCTCAAATGCCTCCTCATAAAATTTTTGCATATACCACTGTATGAATCTAATTGCTTAAAGAAGAATACGTAATTGTTTAAAAGTTAAAGTAAAAAGTGTTAATATGACGTCATAGAAAACGACAACGCCCTAAAAACTATTCAGAATAACCTAATCAAAAGGTACATAGAAAATAAACAAGTACAATACCAAAAAAAAGTCTGCAAGTCGTTAAACAGTTTTTACATTGCATAATTTGTCATTATTTTAAATTTTTTTAAGGTGATTAATTAGAAAAATTCTGTTCTATGTCAGCCAAAAATAGCAAACAAATCCAAAAACTGCAACACGCCAACACAAATAGCCGAGTTAATCAAATATTTGAATGAAATTTCAACCATTACCGTAATGACCGTGCCTTCGGCATTTTCGAGTTTTGAAAAAAATTTAAATGTATATTCTGCTTTTTTCAACACTGTTAACCAGCATGCCTTGCTTGTTTCGGCTTTCTTCTGCTATAGTTGAGGGCTTTTTTAAGCGAAATGTTTAATGATGCAATCACACAGAGCAAAACTCTTTCCAACTAGTTAGAGATGCTTGTTTATTAAAAATGTAATCTTAGATTACTTTTTAAAAAAGTTATTGTTTTTGGAATAACTTGAATAAATTATATTTTTGTATAATTTTTCAGTCTCGGTCTTAATCTCAATTGTTTTTTGTCTCGGACCTTAGGTCTCCAAATTTGCCGGTCTCAATCTCGGTCTTGGCCCTAAAAAAATTATCGGGTCTCGGTCTCGGTCTCGTTTGTGGCTCGACTTCATCATTGGTATGTTAAATAAGTAATATAAGTTCATCAATCAATAAACAAAATCATGCAGTTTTACCTTTGCTTTTGTTTTTCTCTTGTCTTGTCCTTTGATATTATAAATTTTTGCCCCCCCCAAAAAAATCCTAAATCCGCGCTTCTTTGTTGAGACTGCCTTTTTAACAAAAAAAAGTGTCTTTTTCTAAATCTTGTCACGTTGTTAAATTACTGGCGTTTGCTGTGTGATTATTTTGGTAAAAAGTTTGGTACCCTTTGTCTGAATAGATATTTTATAAACTTTATTGGATTATATTTGGTCGAGATTATATGATTGTAGAGACAGGTGCAAGAGCACTATCTGCCCCCTTTTCCCCGCGTTTTAAAAATATTACGAGGCAGGAGGGGCAATTTTTTACCAATTATTTAAAAGCCAGTAGCTTTTTAAAAATTATTTAAGGCCGAACGATATTGATTCACTTTATAAAAAATTTGATTTGAGTTAATTGCGTTGACTAGTTTAAAAAAAAATTTAATTATTCTAGCACAAGCAAAATGCTTTTCTGCTTGTTGGAGGTTGACGTATTCTCCAACTCCCTCTAATTTCTATCCCCTCTAATCCCCTCTAAACACTGCTTGCTGGAGGTTGACGTATTCTCCATCATCTTGACGATGAAAAATTAGAGGGAGCATACGCAAAACAAAATTTTTTTTGTTTATTGTTATTACGACAACTTTGATCCCATTTTGATTTCATCCATTAAAGTATTTCTTTTTTAATTTGTAATATCAATATTACTTTTTATATTCGAATAATTTATCTGCTTGTCTAAAACTTATTTAAACCTAGAATCAATAATTAAAAATCGGGAGAGAGCGGAAGAACGGAGTTTTTTTCTTAACAAAAAAATTGATTTCAAAACTTATTGCAGTTCGTAATAACAAAAAAAATTATATTTTAATCGTTTTAATTCTTGGAAGAAGCATTAAAACAAATTTTCAATAGTCACTAAAATTATCTGCTAAAAAGTTTCGTGGTCTGCAGATAACTCGAAAGATAATTTACCCTCGAGCAAGCAACGCTATTCATCCCGAACTGCTTTTGGCATTAGTGCAGAAACAGTTTGCCCCAAAAATTGCATGCGCAAATTTCTATCCAAGTTCAATCTTTAGGTTTAAATAAAAACATTAAATCGCGAAATCAAATCGTAGGTTAATGATTAATGTCTTTGGAACTTCCCTTTGCGCACTCATGGTGTAATTAAGTACGAGTACTAAGTTAAATTTGCTACTTTTCCGAAAACCGGCCAAATTTCGCCGACGTGAAAATATTTCAGACAGTACAGGCGACTGGTTACAACTTAGTTCGAAACAAATTTCTTAAACAAACAACGAAATTATTCGTCTTTGACGTCACAAACTTTCTCAACCTTAAGTCAACTCGAATAACCTCTTTACGTCACAAAATTACGCTTAGTTATTGGTTAATGGATGAAACCATACTTCAAAACAACCGACATCAGATGACGTTCTCAGCTTGGTTTCAAATCACTTACATCCAATCCACATTTGATCGCGTGTGCAATTTTTAAAAGATTTTACTGTTTTTGTCATGCAATTATTAACGTGGCCATTACATGGTCAAAATCTTTCTTACAGTGATTTTGCATTCTCTAGCGCAGCTAACGACAACACAACCTCAACGTGTAAAAAATAAAATAGTAATCACTCTCATATTGTCTTTATCTTTTCTGTTCAACTCAAAAGATTTTAACTTTGCTTTTTTGTGTACATAGAGATTTATTATTAACTAAAGAGATTTTTTTAGCAGGTGATAAATTCCTAAAAAAATTCTTAAGGATCGCAAGAAAGAAAGCAATTATTTTATTAAATATTGATCTTTTTCTAATGTAAAGTGAAACAAAAATTTTTTAAACATAATTTGGTATTAAAAACGTTATAAATCGGTACATAAAAAAATTTTATATATTGTTTTTTCAGAGACTTTAAAATTATCTTGCACAAATTTGTCCAATTTTTAAAAAGATCTTATTTGAATTGAAAACATTCAAGATTCTTCTAAAATATTTTTAACACTTAAAAATTTAAATTCAATCTATGAAGACTGTATGTGATTATTTAAGGTATAGGTTCACTTTAGCTGGTTTTAACTGACTAAAGACAAATTGTGGTCTTTTTACTTAAAATTACATAAAGCTTTTTATATTTTTATATGTCTAAATAAATAAGTCATAACATTATACGAATAATATGCAAATGTAGATTTGAAATAAGCAGTTGTATCGCTTCAGCGTAATGCTATTTATTATCATCATCTATATTTATTCTTTTGACTTGCAGGAAAACATTGGAGGCGTTGTAGGCCTACTTAGGACAGCCGTCAAACGATTGGCCTCCTACTTTTAAAGATGTCAAGATATTGCTGTCCTGTTGAAAGTTTTTATAAAATAATATGAATAAACTTTAGAGGTGTTTGCTGCCATCAAGCAGAAGAAAGTGCCATTGTTGTTTTTGCAAATTGGCCATGACGCGAATCGAACGCTTTTTGTGCGGACAAGAGCATTTTCATTTGACGATGCCGTAACCTTTCGAAGTAGTTGCTGATCGCAAATTTTTTGGCTTTTACTGCAATCAAATAATTAATTTGTAAAATATAAACCGGCGTGGAAGGCGTTTGTGCACAGATTTCATCTTTGTTCAGTGGCTCTCAAACTTTTTGTGCCCGCGGCACACTTTGTTCCCTTTCCAAATTTTGCGACACACTTGGACCAGAGTGCAGATCTTTTTTGGTCTTCATTAATTTTTTTACGTTTTCCTTAACCTGAGGTATTATAGTGTACTGCATTACATAAAAGCCTTGGATTTTTATGTAACTTTCTATAAATAAAGTGAAGAATTTTTTAATTATTTTTTACTAAATTTGGAACGGTTTGTTTTCATATGAAGTATTCAAGTTACGCATATCGTGTACGACAGGCACATCAAACTCGCGGGCTCATGTGGGTCGCATCGGTGAAATTTTAGCCTGAAAATTTGCCGCGGGGCGCAATCTGGTCACAAAAGAAAGTGAAATATTTAGTATAAGAAACGAGCCTAGAAGATCACCAAAACTTTACGTAATGGGATTATATTTAAAATTTTCAAGTTTTTTTATCGCTGCCCATAAAAAAACATACTTTTCCTCTGTTATAAAGTATGTTCAAGTTGCCGTTGCGGAGCATGGATTAATGTTTTTTAAAAAGTTTCGCGGTACACTAAGAAATCCCTGGCACAATAATGTTCCGCGGCACAAAGTTTGAGAAACACTATTCTAGTTTCTATGTCCTACATAAATTTTATTTGAAATGAGTGAATTTGTTAAAAATGCAATAGCCATAAATTGTTTTTGTCCCCAAGAACACAATAAAATGACCCAATGGATTTTGAACCGCGATCGTATCGATTGTCTTCACCGTTAATACGGCACTCTTATTCACTAGACCGCTTTGCCAAGTGCTGTGGTGTAAACATCATGCGTTCGCTTCGCTTCGCGATTCGCTTTATCTAAACTTAAAAGGTTATTAATTTTCAGTCAACTGTTGCTCCCTAAGCATTTAAAGTAGAAGAGTGCAAAAGGTAGAAAAACAGTGGGTAGACAGGAAGGGAAAAAGGCAAACCATCAAAAGAAAGTGGTACATCAATAGAGTGAATTTACAGAAATTAAAGTAGAAAAAGTACTACTTTTAGAACTTATATTGATGACATACATTAAAGTACTTGGCTTCGGCATTACGAGATCCGGCAAGTTTTCCGTTGAGCTCTCTTCGCCGTATAGGTCATTAAAAAGAAAATTTTAAAAGGAAAGTTTTTTAAATATCACAACTGTGCTAAAACAAATAACGCTATGTACTCAGAAAACCCAAATCAGGATAGAATTTTCGTAAAATAGAAATCATTATATTTACTTCTGATATTCTTTAATTCTTTATGACCTTTGAAGACATGCCCAAAAAGTAATTGCATAAATCTATTTGTATTTATAGAGGTAACAATTTTGTTGCTCCCAATGAAAAACAAATTATAATTTAACATAGAAGTTCCTAACCCCGGAATAAAAGTTTAAATCATAAATTTCTTTTCGATTTATTTGGTTTGCATTAAAACTGCTTTAAAACGAATAAAAACAAATTTAAAAAATTATGTTTGGCTGATAAAACCACTAATTTAATTTAAACTGTTTATAATGATTAACAATTAGTAATTTAAATTTTATTGCATTTAAGCTCTTTCAGCTGCAGGCCGCACTCTTCATGATAAAATTTTAAAATTTTTCGACTTCAATTTTGCAACAACCGGTTTAACACAATTCCCTCATAAAGCAAGGTTTATTGGATGAAGGATCGAACTTCGGCGGCGCACCATTATTGCGGTTTAAATTTGTTAGGTTTGGATGATTACATGTGACGTCATCATTAATGGACAGCTATATTATTTCAAAAAAAATCGGTTCAGATGAAACTGTTGTTGAGCCCGAGGCAATATTTGGTCTTATGCTCTCGTAAAAGCTAAAAAGTGACAAGAAGGCAAATTCGTACACACACATCCAATCTTTAACGAAAAGTATTTTGTTTCGATTTTGCCTCAAAATAGTCTTAGTAATTTCCGTTACATTTTCAGTTGGGCAGTTTCTCAAAAAAAGAAAAATTTTAATTTATGCATAATTATTACCATGCAAGCTTTGTAAAAATGATTTATTTTTCCACACAAACTTTCAAACCACGTAGCCTGCGTTTTGTCGTAATGACGTTTATACATGAAGTTACAGTACGTATATCAGGAGATTGCTGTGATCATAAGCAATTTTTGGCCTTGCCCTAAAATTTTTATCTTAGTACATGTTAGAAAAAGTTGACTTTATTGCTTTTATTAAAATGTTAGAATTCATTAAAGGTTGTCATAATACGTATCTAAATAAAAAATTGACTGTAAAAAGAGTTACATTTCTCCTGAAAACGCGGCCAATTTATAATCTACGTTATTAAAATATATTTATTTATATTAAACAAAAAATTTATTCAAGAACCACAAGAGTCTGTTTCATCCTATAGAATCGTCAGAGGGTTACTTATTCAAATAGAATAATTATTCAAAATTTAAATAGAATAGAATATTAAATTGCTCAGATCTTTCCATTGAGCACTCTGCAAGAAAGATCGATTCACTTTTGCAATATTTCTATACATTTATGTAGTTTATTAAATTTAATAAATGTATTGTATAAAAAAATATGAAAGTTAATACAGCAGTTTTGGGAAAATTTTTTGCTAAGATTATAAACTAAAGAGAAATTTTCCACATTTAAACAATAATTTAAGAATAAGTTGGATATTAATATGCACTGACATTGTAATTTAAATGAATAATGAATAAAACAAATATGTTTTGGGTTTATTTTTTTATAAGCTTTTCATAACATGCATATCTATAAAAATACAATCTAAAATTGAGAAATATGTTTAATATTGTGAAGAATTACTTAGGCCAAAGAAGAAATTTGCTGTCCTACCTAGGTTCTTATTTATCAGGTGAATTGTTTAAATTTTCGCTGAATTTTGAACAATGTACAGTCGATTAAGATAAAATGAACTGACGCAAAAGGTTTCATCAAAACTTAATTACACTTCACTGTTTAATTTTTGTGGTAACATTTGCGATAAAAAATCAAATTTCTTTGAAATCATTGCACGTTAATGATGGGTTATAATATAGGTTATAAATGAAAAAGCTTGTTTGTGACTAAGTATTCTGGAAATCGTTTTTGTCAGTGTCTAATGATCCCAAGTTTTTAACTCGTTTAACTGAACGATTTCACTAAACAATTGAACTCAAGCTACCTTAAGTAAAATTTAGAATTCCCCTACTTGTGACGTAAAAAAGTGACCTCTCGCTATCCTTACAAATGACTCAGACTCAGAGGGGAATGGCAGGACTGGCTGTGGTGAACATTCCGCGGAGGCTTGCCTCTGTGGTTGCTGTCCACCATTTTGTTAAGACACATTCGATCAAAATTCTTAGTTGGATTTGAAGTTTTTTTAGGAGAACCAAAAAAAGTTGCCACAGTAAAGAAGAATAATATAAAAAGAAGAAATTATGATTTAAATAAAGCTAATTTTCTTTGTTTTGTGATATAACTATCAAGAATTTATATGAAAGTTAGTTGGTTGTTTATAATAAAAAGGAGCAGTTTCAAAAAGTTATGTTTTTAATATTAATCGTTCTTTAGTCGAGTAAGTGGAGCGGCTCACTCTGAAGCGGTAAACTTCAGTGCAATCGCGTCAAACCAAGGACGTCAATATTGGCATTCACAGCTTTCCTGTTTGACGCTTAGTGTTATAGGAGGAGTTTAAAGAAATATTGGAAGCTCATTGACTTAAAGACTTCCCCGTCCACTTGGTGCTGCTCTATATTCGCAATAAGTATATGTGATTATTATTAATAGAAAACAGCAAGTTTGTCAGTAAAGAGTTCAATAAAAACGTTCAAAGCAACTATTAAATATATTCTATTTGAATAAAAGCTATCTCTTGACGACCCCTAAAAGGCGAAAGTAGAGAGTTTTTAAAAAAACCTGGATGACTAATAAAAAATTTGATTATCACTATATTATTATTATTTATTCATATATATTGCAAATTACGTAGACACTACAATGCAGTAGTTTATGTAAGTTGGATTATAGCAATTTAACCTTTTTCAATAATTTAATTTTTTTATGTAATCACTACTTGTTAAAAAGTAACAAACTGTTTTAGTGTGCTATGACAGTTAGTTTTGTGAAGTATATGCTATACATAGTATATTATCAAAAGTAATGAAATAAAATTACTTGGACCTAGAAGAAATATTAGTCAAAGTCTAGTTTTCCACAAAGATAAAAATCGGAGTTAATTTATAGCAATTACTTTAAGCTTTATTTATTTGTAAAATTTTCCAGTGCGTTTAGTTGACATTTTGAACGCGCTTGTTTATCAGCAGTCTTAAGTCTTCGCCTGACCTGGGCAACTTTAGCAAAAAACAGTCCATTCGACCTCGGCTGACCCTGCTGTTCTGGTCGTTATGTCGCGCTTCGTTCGACGATAAGCAATTGAAGTGAAAGCGAATTTATCTGAAGAAAAAATTATCGACGCTTGGCTTTAAAACGATTCGACGAACGAAATCAGAATCCCTAGAAGTTTTCGTTCATCAAACAATTGTGTTTCACAATTGCAAGCAAGTGAGGATGACTTCAGCAAGTAAATCTCCTGCTTTAAACGGAATTGCTTCTTCTTTCCTTCCAACCAATTCTTTTGCAGGAAAAGATTATTATGATGGGAAGCAACAACTTAATCTGAATTCGAAATCAGAAACCCTAAATGATGTTACATCTTCCGAAACTTCATCAAGTCCTTATGGGAGGACAATCTCCGTGCAAGACGAACAAGCCCACGGGAGCGGTGTTCGTCTTCTTATAGAAAAAAAACAAAAAGAAAGTTTTTCGAGTCAACTAATATCTTTACCGCAAAGCGGATCAAACTTTGAACAAGACAATGACTTAAACGAAGGAAATTCTTTTAAACAAACAAATATTTTAAAAGAACAAACCAACTATCCATTGTTCGGCGATGCTTGGTCAGGGTCTAAAAGGTCCCGGACTACAATTGAAGCAACGTTAGATGACGGGAAAGATTACGGTCGCGAAGACAGCCAAAGTCAAGCGGAGAGACACGAACAATATTTTCACCACGTAATGTCGCCTGATATTCAGCAAAAATTGGAGACGCAAAGAGAAAATGCAACAACAGCGTATTCCTTTCGCTTGCCATTTCAAAAAGTTTCCGCAGAAGAGATGCCCATTCAATGTAAAGCGTTCAGAGCGATTGCGCCACAGTCCCACGCAACGGATGTAGTCAACGTAAGCGTGAACATGCGAGGTGCGTCAGTGAGTCACAACCTACACTCGGTAAAATGGGAGGCGCGCCACAGCGAGCAGCTCAGTGGGAAGTTTTACAACGGAAAAAAGTACCAAGAACAATGCGCGTCTGGAAAGCTGAGCGAAGTAAAGCAGTTGAGTGATCGGGCGATCGCTGCCATGAACGCCAGTAGTTTGTCGGCCTCTCCGGCGACAGCTACTGATCTCAGTCAGCATGGTATTAATAATAACTCTGCTGTTTTACACCGAGAGGACAACTCGAGCAATAAAGTGTATCCTCACTTGTTCCTATCTGCCCAGCAACTTGATCAGCGACAAAGAGAAACGCAAGAACAGTCAGTGAAAAGTAGTAGAGGAGACTTTATTTTACATGATCAGATCGATGGAAAAGACGAGAAAAAGTTCAACGTTAACGGCTTTAAACAAACAGTTTGGAGCGGTTTCGGCTCCCCAACTATTTTTACCGAGCAGCAGCAACAGCAGCAGCAGCAGCAGCAGCCAATACCGCATCAACAAACTTCTTATGATTCAAGTTTTTATTCCGAATGCAATCCCAACGGAATGCATCATCTACCGACAAGACACTACGATCCAAGTTTACTTGTAAAACAAGAAAGTTCGCAAGTTCATCACGGAAGCACTATTCCAATTTCATGGGAAAAAAATACTAGTCCTTTCGACAGAATGATCGGTTCAATATACAAACCAGACAGAAACCAGTGCTATCTTAAACCTCCACCTGTCGACCTTGATGATGTAAGTAAAATACTTATGCTAGTGTTTTTGTAAAAATGCTTTCCTTTCAAGTAAAAAATAAATATTAACTGAGATTACACAAAAAACATTCGTTTTTTAATTTGTGCTGGGTAATCAAATTATCTTTATAATAAATTGATGAAAGACTTGCTGTTTAGAACTTAAATATAGTCCTTAATTTGTATTTGAAAATTGTCAATAAAATAAAATTAATAGTCTTATCAAAGTTTTAGTAGAAGAAAGTATATCTCTATATAGTTTCGTAATTGATTTATATGTTGTACTTTACTTTGTTATAGTTAAAGTCATACAATTTTTTTAATCAAGAAACAGAACAACAACACTCTATTTGAATCTTCAAAGTAAGGTAGCGTAATATGTCAATACGACGGCCATAACTTTTTAAAAAATTACAATCCAACATTGCGACCAATTTCAACAGCTTGATTGTAAACAAAATCAATGAAAAATATTTTTATTTGTTCAAAAATCATTAAGTTGTTTTTCTCTGCAAAACATGATAGCTCAGGTGTTTTTCGTTTGTCTTACAAACTTTGAGCTTTCAATGCTCTCGTAAATTTGCCAGTAAGCGAGTTTAACCGCTTCTTTGACTTGCGGTTGCTTTACAACAGATTTCCTGATGGCGAGACAAGCGATGTCCGCTTCGGTCGTTTTGCCCTTTTGTCTCAGAAAGTTAACAGCCGGTAATATCCGAATTAAAATGCAAACCTGCGACTTTACCAGATCGGGGATGACAATATATTCTTGTAAAATTGATGCCTTAAAAAACATTGTTTTTCTTAAAAAACTGCTTTTGATGTTTTTTATTTCAAAATCAATATATAGATTATACTTTTTCCGTTTAGCTAGTCATAAATGTATTGGATTGAATAAATATAAATGTGATCGAATTGAACGTTTTTAGGATTAAAAATTATCAAATTGACAACAAACTACAAGCTATATTTTTATTTTATAAGTACGTATTTACACTACCACGGGGATTTTCGGGATAGGATGTTTTTCTCCTTACTACGCAATTTGTTTGAGCCACATTTCTATGACTCATGTGCAGCTCCTAATAGTTGTATGTTTCTGTGACTTGACAATCATAGTAGTAGTAGAGTTTTGTATACATATTACTATAACTTGAAATTAAAATAAATCAAGGTAGAAAATAAAAAAATAAATCAAAAGATAGCTTTTCATTGTATTACAGTAGGTAACTTTAAAAACGGAAATGGTACTTGAAGAATATTACAATTGTAACGATATGACAGCAACTTATGTTTACATTTAATTTAGTTGGTACAGTATTTGCCGTAGTTGTGTTTAATTATGCAATCTTAGTAATCAATTCTATCTCTATAAACTAATCTGAAATGAGTTTGTTTTAAAAATCTCAATTAAATATCATATAATTTAGTCCAAAAATATCCAACAACTATCATTGTCTGATGATATTTATCATTGATGGTGCTCATAACTTTGGATTGCATAGCATTTGACATCTCATTAACTGCCGTAAACCCAACATAAAAAATGATTTTTAAAACTGCCATGAGACGTAAAGAAGAAAAATTCTTTTAAGTTGTGTTGAAACAATGATTGTCGTTTTTCTTATAAACATAGTCTTCAGAACGTTTTACAGACCCAAAACCTTAAATTTTCTGCACACATATTTATAGATACTCAACATGAGGGATCAAATATCTTTTTAAAACTAAGAGCTACTTCATGGTTAATGAGTCATACGAAAGGCCTTCAGTTTGATACGATCTTCTGATGTAAAATGTATTGTTCAGTTTTCTTGTTATACAGAATAATTAGGGAATAAGTTGCGCTGTTTTTATACGTAAAAAGTCTGCGAGGAACTCATGGTGCTTGGCGGCGATTTGGTTCCCGCGGGCGCCGAGTTAGTTACACTCCTCTACAGATATTCAAACAACAAAAGACCATAAAGTAAAAACGAATAAAGCATTCATGTTAAAAAATGTACTTTATCTTGGAGTTTAATTATTTCAACATGTATTCTACTGTATATTGGTGCTTGTAAAAACCCAAAGACTGTTTAAAGCTCGGCTACTATGTCGTTGTCCTTGAGCTGAAAGAAGAAAACTACTTTATTTTTATTTATCTCTATATTTATCCTCCTGACTCGCAGGAAAGCGACCGAGGCGCTAGTACATAGGGTAAACAATTACCCCGACCTTCTTCCGGAAATGCCAAGATATTCCTGTCCGCTTGAAATTTAATAGAGATGTTACCGTAATTTAGAACTGCTTGTCAAGACCACCAAGCAGGGAAAAATGCCGTTAAGTATCTTTCCCAAGGACACAACAGAATGGCGCGAGTAGGTTTTGAACCGAGACCGTGTCAATCAGAATCCCAGCGCTCTAACTACTTGACCACGCTGCCGACAAAAAAAAAGATCTTGTAACCAGTTTAAAAACTGAAGTCTAAAGTTTATTTTTTCAAAAAAAAATCACTATCATTTCATGAAATCTTACACTAATTTTAGCTTTCGGAAGACGAAAGAGAAAGAATGCGAGTAAAAAGAGAGAGAAATCGCGTCGCTGCTGCAAAGTGCCGAAATCGCCGTCGGGAATTGCTGGAGAGACTGGAAAAAGTGAGTTGCCAGATAAACTATTTTTTGTACTTAATAAACTATTGTAAGGCTTGAAGTAGATTTGTGGCGATTTTATTTTTACAGCAATTTTAATTGCTTTATCTGTATGATTTAGTTGTGGAGCACGATCGACATAACCCGGATTCCCTTCCTAGTTTCAACCTATTGTTGTGACATTTAAAAAAAATATTTAAGAACGGCGCCAGCTTGATGACAAGAAATTTTTATTATAGATTAGATAAAAACCGGCGTCGCACCTGAATGTATTCTAAAGCCTTTAGACAAAAAAAAAGTACTTAAGAACTTTCCAACAAGTTATTATCTTTATTTTCATAAAGGTAATGCAATAAATTTATGTTCAATAAAAGTTACTTAAATAAAAGTAATTGTTTTATGAAAATACAGGCGTTACTTAGAAATATAAAAAGGGCGTTACTTACGCTGCACCCTGTGTTTTATAGTCTGAAGACCAATCGCGTTATTTTCATTTCACTTTGCTTATGATACTTTCATCGTCCGAAGACCAATCGCGTTATTTTCATTTCACTTTGCTTATGCTTATGCCATCTGTCCCAAACTCGATATATTACAGCATCTGGTCATACGGCGTGCGTGATGCACAATGCCGTTCCTACCAGTGCAGTCTTGCACTTGGTAGGAACCACAAATCTTATATTTATGATTCTTTCAAAGCTACGAATGTATTTAAATGGGACGGCTTGAAATCCAGTCCAATCCTGAGCTTAAAGTTTAATGAAATTGGAATACTACGTTTTCTTATCTGTCTTGAGAATGTAACAACATTTTCGAGTTTGTATAAACAATTATTATGGTGTTTGGGTTAATTTATGTTTATAAACAATTATTTTCTTTGATAAAAATAGTTGAAACTAATGAGAGACACAGGCTAATTGATACTTGATTATCTTTGTTTATCAAAGTTGGGTCTGCAAAGACTTTTCAACCCAATATTGAAAAACGAGTAAGCAAAAAACATGCCAAGCCGCAGAACAGAAAATTTTATGTGCCAAAACAACATTTCTGTATGTTTATTTGTTACCAATTAGATTTTTGATAGTAAATATTTTAATTTTTACAATATTTTAAAATTGTTCATTTTAATTATAAAAAAATTATACCTACGAAAAAGCTAATAGCTTTTTAGTAATCTAGTTTAGACGCTAAAATAAACATTTACCCAGTTTCTCAAAAATTTGTGTAGTATCTGGATTTGCGCCGCTTAATCATACTTATGTAATGAATGCAGCTCGTACAAGCTCTCGTGTTAAAACATTCCTGCAATTTTACTGTTAAATGTTATCGTACGGTAGATGAAAGCAAAGTTGTAATCAATGTTTTAAGTTTCATTAAGTAGAAGCGTTTTTGCTTAAACCAAAAAATGGGTGTTGATCAGGAGCTTTTCGTAAAAAGTCTTTGAGCATATTAAAAAATCAGTAGGTTTATTTTTCGATAACATACGTCACTCCAAATGCCTCCCACGACTAGTTTGTTTTAATTGACGCCTGTTTGTGTAAGAAATTTCAGCAACAAGTTTTATTGCAACAACCAGTGATGGGCTTACAAAAGGAGGAGCCTGGCCCAAGAAAAAAAGGAGGGTCACTTTTTAGTGTGTCAACTTTTTTTTCGTCCCTAAGATATAGTGATCTCCAAAAAAAGGCTCATCATTTTCAATCAAGTACATAATTCCTACTTTCGTCCTTAAGTTAAGGTGCAGCAGGGAGCCACCATATTGGTGCTACTATGAAGAAATAAACCAATATTTCGCTTAGGGGGCCACTTTTTTATGTTTTTAAGAGGCCGCTTCCTACTAAAGTCATCACTGGCAACAACAATAAACATCTGCCTAGTATTCATTGAAAGAATATTGCAAAAAAATTCCCTTAAATTGGCAATATTCTTTCAATGAATACTAGGCAGGGACTGCTGTAACCAATAATGGCCTTATAAAAAGGGGGGGCCGGTGCAAGAAAAATAGGGGTCACTTTTTAGTGTTTCCAAGCAAAGTGATCTCTAAAAAAAGATCATCATTTTAGGGAGGGCCATTTTTTGTGTTCGAAACAAAGTGATTTCTAAAAAAGGAGTCATCATTTCAAGGGTGCCACCGTTGTGGTCCGACTATGAGGAAATAGAGCAATATCTTGCTTAAGGGGGCCACTTTGTGACGTTTTTAGGGGGTCTTGTGCGGCCGCTCCATTTGCACTGTACTAAAGCCATCATTGGCCGTGACAAAAATTATTATTTATCAAAAAGCAATTTTTTTATCTATCCAGGCTTATATTCTAACCATAGTTATGGCGTAACTGCTTTGGCCGCGTAATGGCCCGGGCCAGACTGGGATTTTAAATTAGACCAATAAATGCTCCATAGCAAAGTTTTTTATTATTGGTCTTTTCTAAGAGTAAATTAACTTTTTGAGTTTTAAATTGCAGTAAAAACTAAACTAAAAGTTTTAACTTGAAATAAAAAACGAAAAAGTTTTAAGAGAACTTAATACGAATAAAACTGCTTGCGCTCGATTCTTATCAATGACAATCTCTATTTACCCTCTTGACTCGTAAGAAAACATCCGATACATTAAGTTTAAGACATCCAGCAAGCAATTAACGATGCTTTTGAAAATGTCAAGATATTGCCGTTCGGTTGAGAGTTTTTTATTTAGTGTTGATTGAAATTTAGAGCTGCTTGTTAAAGCCGCGAAGCAGAGGAAAATATCGTGTTTTTTCCAAGAGTGCAAAGCAGGAGTTTAATTCAAACCGTGTCAATCGCTTTCACCATCAATAATGTTCCATCAATTTAGAACAAGCTGCCGGCATCAAATCGTAATAGACAGACATTTAGCACGTTCTACAAATTGCTCGACGTGCTAAATGTCTTAGATTTTTTTTAATGCATTAAATCATTAAAAAAGATTTGGGTATTTTATTGCTCATGCATTTATTTGTTTAACCGCACATTTTATGCATAAATAAATTGATTAAAAGTAGTGCGACACTTCTGCTACTTTAAAGAGTTTTTGCGTTTGACTTTACTAAACATATTTTCTAGTTCAGCACATTATCTACTGTATTGCTGTCTATAGGAAGCGGAACAATTAGAGCGTGAACAGGAGGCTCTTCGAGAAAACGTGAAGAAGTTGCAAGCGCAAAAGCGGAAGTTAGGAAGCCTGCTTGATAAGCACGAACCAACTTGTGTGAACAAGACTGAACAAAGTACAGGCAAAACTTTTAATGATGAGGAGGCAACAGAGCGTGCTGCAGAGTAACCTGACCCCTGCTGCGTTTGCTGCTCGACCGTTCTACGCCGCCCTCTATGTTCGTTATTTATCAAAAATTACTTAAAACTTGTCGAAGGTGAAGTCAGTTACACAGTAATAGAAGAATTAGTGAGTCGACAGTTTTTATTGCAATTTGTGAACCAGTTCAGTATTTTTTGTTTTTGTAAACGACACGTGTATACACCATTTACAAAAAATTTTCGGACCAAATTTCTTTGTTACATTTTGTCAAAAATGAAACTGTTTTTAGAAATAGATTTTTTGTTTCATTTAAGCGTAATTTTTTTATACATTGATCCGTAGTTGTCAACTTTTACGTATGTTCCACTAACATGTATAGAGTCGTTTTAAAAAAATGTCTTATGGTGAAAAATATTAAAATGGTAAGATTTTATCTATGTATTTGAAATTTGCAAATTGAAATTTTAGATCAAACATGTAATTCTATTAGAAGAATGCTTAAAACACTTTTTTTTGTATTGGAAAAACTGTTAAACGGACAAAGAACGAATTCTAGTTATGCTTCTTCATTCGTACGACATTTGTACGAACCAATAACATTATATGTTGTTGAATGCTTTTTTTAAGTATTAATAGTGATCTCCATTTTGTTTTATTTTTCTGATTTGGCAAAGCCGTTTTGTATTTTATTAACAAGTCCTTTAAAATTTCAAATGTGCAACTTTAAGATTGCTTTTTAAAATTATTTTGCATTGCGCAATTTTTTTGCATTTTACGATATTCCAATTGCAGTCCTACAAAATTCTAAACTTCATTTACGTCTTATATTTGCAAAGAAATTGCCTCAACTGACTTCAAATTATAAAAAACGAAATTACGAAAAATTAAATCTGTGGCAGTTATTCACCCTGAAGTGCTAATAACATTTCTCCAATCAAGCCCAATGAGTAAAAAACAACTGATAACTGTGATTTTAAGAAAAAGTTCAACTGTGTTTTACAAAAATTTAAAACTTTGTTTTGCAAAAAAATTTACGAAATAAATAATTGTGAAAAGCATAGTTTATTGCTATTTCTTTTTTTTGTTTTCTACTAACTTAACAATAAATTATTTAAATGATTTTTAGTCAATAGATATTGTAACTTCGCTGCGGTAAAGACAATTAATGTACTGAAATTTATTTTTATGGCATTTTATTTTTTCAGATGCAGTGTTGTGTTTTGTTGCAGGGAAAATGTAAGTGTATTTATTGCTGCCTATTTCGGCGTATCAGTGCTGCTGTAAAAAAAAAACAATTTAAATTGTCGGGAAATAAATTCTGCCGTTTATTTCTGTAAAGAGCTTAATGAAAATCACTCTAGTTAACTGAGCAGTATTACGTAGTCGTAGTAAATAAAAGCGAACAACGGTTTTTTTAAGCGTAATGGCTTCCATTTTATTTTTTAGAATTACAACCTTTTTTCTTTTTTTATCTCTTTAAGAAAACAATTCGACCACTAGGCCTGTTGAAGTCAATCAATGCAAATCAAATAGTCTAATAATATTTTAGTACTATTTGTTACCATTTAAAAATTTTTTGCTTTTGGTAATTTCGTGGCAAGGCGAGCGAGGAGGAGACCCCAAATATTAAAAAAATAAAATTTTACAAACATTATAATCTATTGTCAAAATTTTATGACTGAGTGCTTCTCTTTACTATAAAGTAAAGCTCCACAACGTGTGTGCAGCAAATTGATGCAAGATGTGGTGAGAGATAGCCTAACGATAATCTACACATACATTTTTAAAATAGAAAAAAACTTATGTTTTTTTGAAATTTGAGCTTTACGACTGCTAGATAGATTTGCTGGCTCAACTCTGGTGAGGTTCTCTAAACTTATTAAAACAAATCAATACGTCTACTTCGTGTTTAAATTGATTAGATGTTTTTGTTTTTGGTCGAAGTGTGGGCCAAATTTTGAAAGTTTTTACGTGTACCGAGAGTGGATAAAGATTGCGGAGTTGTAATCCTAGAACACACTAGCGTGGACTTTTTGCGAACTTGTCAAAAAGCGAGGCATGCAAATTAAGTTGCAATTACAAAAAATTATCGTCAAAATCAATGTTAAATTTATTCAAATAAAAATAAAACATTTTTGTAACTGTATGGTCAATTTGTTATAGTAGGTGGTCTAACCTACAATATGGCTCCAATTAAACTTTTCCGTCCTATGGAAAACAGCAAAAAATTGCATAGCTATCTTGAAATATTAGGTATGTTCATTGATGCGTCTATTCTATAAAAAAAAAGACTAACTTCTTGAAGGATTAAGAAAAAAACGTTATTGACCACTGCTACGAAAAAAAAAGACTTCGATTGGCGACAAAATATATAAGCTATGTATGAGTTGAAAGCGGTGTCTTTCTTTGATAAATTCCAGTTTTAAAATGCAAGGTTGTGTTCTCATCAGAATATAATTTAAAAAAAAAAAAGAAAAAGCATTTAGAGGACAGAACTTTCTGCAATCTTCTAAACACCCTTTAAATATAATGTTCTGAAAATTTTTCTCTGCTTCTCGACCTGCAAGGCTGATCCATTGAAAAAAATTGAATTTGGACGTTTTAACAACGTGCCAAAAATTAAAAAATAATTCACCTTTCTATTTTTTTTAAAGACAAAACGTTGCTATATCCTATTTAAAAATTTTTCAATACTCAACCAATTTTTCAACTGTCAGTAATTCTTTTATGAAATTGGCCAAAAAATTATCCAAAATTCAACCCTAGATAACTCTGATCAGAAATAGTGCAAGGGAAACTTTAAAAACACATAACTGCTCTAAAAAAACTTTGCTTATTGGAGGCACTGCTCATTAAAAGTATAGTATGATTCAACGAAGTGTAGACTTTTTAAAATTCATATAACTTTGGTATGCAAAAGCCAATTTAATTATAATCAATTGATAGATAAATGCATCACATTTAATATCCTATAATCTCATTATCACCTTTCTTCCCAAATGGCACGTTGGAGACGAGGGATAACATGTGAGATTGTTGTAGGTGGCGTGCAAGATATTATCATCAATTTCTTCCCAAAATTCTTATTTTATTTAGAAGTTGTTCACCATTCGAGCCATTCATAATCTTCAAAATGTTCGATTTTGGACAAAAAATAATTGCACCTCTTTTAGAAGACAAAAGCCAAATTTGGTATTGATCTGGGCCAGGGTTATGTCAAATAGTTTGAAAACTCTTTTAATTTTTTTTGAAGAAAGTGTAAAAATCAACGAAAATGTTTATTTCAATATTTTAAAAAACAATGTTGTTTTTTGGGTAAATTCAGCGTTTGGAAAGGAAGACGTAACACTTTAACACAACAGAGCAACCACTCACACAGTCAGAATAAAATTTTTCTTACACCAGATTTGAGTATGGTGCAAGAAAAATTCTGGTCAAAGAAAAACTGGTGTAAAGAAAAAGTACTTCTGGTCAAAGAAAATTTATTTTCTGGTCAAGGTCATCTTATTTTATCTTTATACTTATCCTCCTGACTCGCAAGAAAGCGCTAATACATAGGGCAAGCAATTACCCCGACCTGCTTCCGGGGATGCCAAGATATTGTTGCCCGGTTGAAATTTAATAGAGGTATGACTATAATTTATAACAGCTTGTCAAGACCATCAATTAGGGGAAATTGCCATAAAGTGTCTTTTCTAAGGACACAACAGAATAGACCGAATAGATTTTGAACCGAGACCATGTCGATTACAATCCCGGCGCTCTAACCACTCGACCCCGCTTCTTCCGGTCAAAGAAACCTTCTTCTCCAGATATTAATCCTATGGATTTTGGGGTTTTGTCAATCTTGTACCAGAGTGTGTCTCATGTACGCTAAGTGTGGAATTTTCAAAACAAAAACTAAGAGAACCTTGGGAAGAAATTAATGATAATATCTTGCATGTTACCTGCGCACAGGTTGTTTTTCGTCTCCAACGTTTACACCGAAAAAAATTTGCTATATTGAATAAGTTCATATGCTATTGAAGATGATACATTTATCTATCAATCAATAATTAATATATTGTAACTGGCCTTTGTCATAGTCGTACCAGCCAAAAAAATTGGGGAATCAATACAGTTCTGCCCAAATTTTTTGACGTTTGCCCGAATCATGATTTTCTAGAACTTATGAGAACGGATATGAGAACAAAATTTTTCTATAATTTGGGTGAAGACCGAAAAAAGGTCTTCACTTATAGGTAAGGTACACAAAAGCCAAAGTTCCCCTGCCCCCCAGCAGGTACCGCTATGGCCTAAATTATATGAATTCTAAACAATCTACACTTCGGTATACTACTTTGCATAATAGCCATCAGGCAACCTAATAAACAGCTAGGAAAAATGTGCTACCACCTCGTTCATTTCAATGCCAAAAAAGTATCAATAATCTTTGAAACGTATTTTGATTTTTGCCTTTTATTACAAAGATCAAATTTGAATTGCATAGTACCGTAATTTTAACATAAAGAATATTATAAACAGTGTGCTTTACCGATTCCAAACGTGCACAGACTCAATGAAACAGAAAGTAAATCGACTTTAGTGACGATCGATCAGGGAAATCTGGCTAATCAGCGATTACCTAATCAACCATTTTTGAAAACCATTAGAAATTGAATTGATATGTCCAAATTTTTCTCCATATTGATCGAAATTATTTTTAATTTTTGCTTTAAATTCGCTTATTTGTTAACGCGGCGTTTATCAAACTGTGCTAATGAGTTAGTGAAAGTAGATGAAACTATGTATCAGTTGTATAAAATAACAAGTTTCACCGATTGTATACTTTTTATTATTCCCACCGATTGTAGTGGAACAAAATGTCCCTATTTTTTAACGATCAAATTTATTCAAATATTTAGTAAAACATTGCAGGCCTATTAACAATTTTCATAACTTACATGCTTGTAAAGAAACTTACAAATTCAATCAACTAAGCTGCTTTTGTCACACTAAAACTGCTAACAAAATTATATAGTCAACAATTTGTACTGAGGGTGAACTAAAGCAGCATGGTCATAATGCTTCCAAAAAAAGAAAGGAATTCAAGTTAAAGTCTTTTAAATAATATTACTTCAACGTTTTTTTACAACCTTGTTCATATATACGTTTTATTTACTCACTAAAACTTAAGCAGTTGTGGTTTTAGTACAAGCAAATCCCCAAGATCATTATTTTTAGCAAAAGCTTTAATTTTGACAAACGTGCATGATTTTATCTTTACGACAAATTCACTTTCTTATGAAGCGATAACCTTTTTTAAAGGACAACTTTAAATTGAGAGAATACAGTATGTTTTTTAGAATAATATTAATTCTTGTTCAAGCTGTTATGTCCTTTGTCACATGGGCCCCCTTCTTTTTTGCCGAGGCCCCCTCTGTAGTTAACACCACCACTGTTTGAGGTATCAATGACTTTATATCGCATACGTTAAAATTTTTATCTTGACTTTCATTACAGCACCATGATTCACGGTTGCCTTCGTAATTTTACGAACATTGTTGAATTCAATGGTGATAGAGATTATATAGTTTAATTGTAGAGTAGAACTAAAAATATATTACTGTAATACAAATTTCAAAGGGCACAATCTGCTCCTCTGTGCCCTCGCGTTTCAAGAATATTAAAAGGCAGGGGGCAATTGCTGTCCCCTAGCTTCCGGCGCCCCTGATAGTAGCACAGCATACAACCTGCTTACAGGATTGTGCTTTACATCATAGGTGTAGCCAAAGGGCCCAAAATTTTAAAGATATGGTTATTTTATGCTTCACGAGGTTAGAATTTTATGCACAAATCGAAAATTGTTAATCTGTTAAACTCAAAGTAAGTTAATTTGTGATACTCATTCGAAATGCAAATTTATGTACATGAAAAAAGTTTTAAAAGGGGCCTAATTTCAAGGAGAATGATGTAAAATTAAAAAATTAAAACAAAAACAAAAGTTATTGGTTTCAATATTTTTTAAAAAAGTTATGAGTGAATTCTAATAAAACATAGCTACTGATCTACAGTCGTTTTACCGAAACACACTAAAAAAACAGTATGTTTGACTTAAATACACTTTAAGTTTTATTAGAAGCAAAAAATAGGTTGCAGAAATTAAGTACAAGCAAAAACAAATTAAATTTCTGAAGAGTCGCTTTACCCAAACTTACGTATCTTTAAAAATCTGTATTAGATAAAAGATTTTTTGCATCATTTTGCGTAGGCCCTGCTAAATTTTAAAAACAAAATTTTTTGTTTTTATATACTTAAATTTAAGCAGCATGAATATAATGACATCATAAGCAGCATAAATCTAAAACAGTGTTTCTCAATGTATTTTGGGCGATGCCCCACCTAATCACTTCTAAAATTTTGATGTCCCCCGTTTGGTGATACATAGCTGTAACTGCCGAAAAGTATTTGGGGCAATACAGTTTGCCCAAAAGACTAGTGAGGACTAAAGAAAAGTCATCACGTTGGCACATTGGAACTGTCTCTAATTTCTTCATTTTCGCCCCAAAAAATATAGTGAAGATTGAAAAAAAGTCATCATTTTGTAACTGTCTTTAATTTCTTCATTTTCGCCCCAAAAAACTTCAGCTAAGGCTTCTGCTAATGGTCTCCTCCTATTTTTTCTACTAAAATCTCCATGGCCTACCAAAATTTTGCCAGGCGCACTGGTGGGGCAAACGTCCCACGTTGAGAAGCACTGATCTAAACAGAACAATTTATAAAGAGTTTCTTTGTGGTACAGAATTTTAATATTGCTTTAAACAAAGTCGATTTCATCGGAGCCAAAAGCTTTTCGTGACGCTCTCATGAGTAGCTATCGCGTCAAAATGAGACTGATGAGAGTGTCACGAAAAGCTTTTGGTTCCGATAAAATCTTCTTCTTCTTCTTCTTTCGGCCTCTCCCTTCAGTCAGGGGTGGCCACAGCGTATAATCATTCTTCAAACCATTCTGTCTTCAACATCCATCTTTTTTGCACCAACTTCCCTCATATCTTCTTTTACTACATCTAAAAATCTTCTCTTCGGTCTCCCTCTTCTCCTCTTTCCCGGTAACTCCATTTTCATCATCTTTCTTCCTACATACTTTTGGTCTCTCCTCATGACATGTCATACCACCTCAGCCTGCCCTCCCTCATCTTTATTCCTAACCGTTCTACCTTAACGGTACTCCTGATGTGCTCGTTTCTAATCTTGTCTTTTCTCGTCACTCCCATAGCAAACCTCAACATTTTCATCTCTGCGACTTCCATCTCTTCTACTTGTTTCTTCGTGACTGCCACCGTCTCAAGTTCATGCACCATTGCTGGTCCTCGTCGTCGTCGTCGTCGTTTGAAGGGCATCCACTCCAGGTCAGACACAAACAGGACTGGGGCCGAGGGTTTATCCTTTTACTACCCCAGACTGCTGCACTGCCTGAATCAGATGCTGGCAGTGGTGTTATTAAGCCAGGATGGAGGTTCTTCCATCCTAAACCGTCAGACCTCGTGCTCCATGTGGTGCTCGATGTATAGGGCATGCTGTTAGTACAGTACATGGTCTGCGGTTTGCTCAGAGGTGCCACACTCGCAATTCGGTGAAAGATCGAGACCCCATTTGTGCATGGACGAATGGAATCGCCCAACACCCGTACGCAGGCAGTTGAGCCTAACCCAAGCTGCTCGGGGTAAGCCCATCCCAACAGTCCTGGCACCGGTCCGGGGCACAAAAGCACGGAGCCTGGAAGCATTTTCACAGTACTCCGTTTTCCATTTGTGATTTGTCCATTCAGAGGCGCGGATGCCAAGTCTGGCAAGGTTGTTCAAAAGATTCCGCGCAGCTGGCACAAATGGGCCTCTGGATCTTAGTCTCACTTGGCGATTATCTGAGGACCCACTTAAAAGACCATAGAAGATATGATCGGGGTCCAGAGATCCATGGTGAGCCAAGGAGAGTGTTGCTCCCATTCGGCGAAGCTCAGCTGGCTGGATGCCTGAGAGTACAGGTAGGTGGTCCGTTGGAGTGGGACGCAGGCATCCAGTAACTATGCGCAAAGCTTCATTCAAGACACTGTCGAAGAGGCGAGTGTGAGCACTGCGACACCAGACTGGCGCACAGTACTCAACTGTTGAGTAGACTAGAGATAAGGTGGCTATGCGTAGTGTTTTAGCACCAGCACCCCATCCCGAGCCCACGAGTCACCTCAACAGTGTGACGCGCGAGGATAGTTTTTTGCGCAATGCTACTAAATGGTTACGAAACGTGACCGATCTGTCCAGTTTTACCCCAAGATAAGTAGGGGTTGGACAGAACAGTAAAAGTCTACCATTGTTGTAGACCTTTACCATTGCTGCTCTTACCACTGAACTGTACACTTTTCCTTTAACTCTAGCTGGTAACCTCTTGTCGCAGATTACACTCGATACTTTTCTCCATCCGTTCCATCCTGCCTGTACTCTCACTTCTTCACAACCACAACTTTCTTGCACCGTTGATCCCAAATACTTAAATTCCTTTACTCTTGGCACTTTTGTATCCTCCATCTTTACTGTTTTGTCATCATTTCCTCCATTTATGCAAAGATATTCGGTCTTTGACCTACTTACTTTCATCCCTCTTCTTTCCAATGCATATCTCCAAGATTTTAATCTCCGCTCCACTTCTTCCCTGGTCTCTTCGCAAATCACAATATCATCAGCAAACAGCATCGTCCATGGTGGTTCTCTCCTTACTTCATCTGTTAGCCTGTCCATTATCACTGCAAACAGGAATGGACTTAACGCTGATCCCTGGTGCAGTCTAACCTTAACCTTGAAACTTTCTGTAGTTCCTACTGCACACCTCACCACTGTTTCGCTTCCCTCATACATATCCTGTACTAGCTGCACATACTTTTCCACTATTCCTAATTTTCTCCTACAGTACCACAGCTCTTCCCGTGGAACCTTGTCGTAAGCTTTCTCTAGGTCCACGAATACACAATGTCAATCAATCAATCAAGGTTTTATTTTTTTGTCCGTTACACAGCTGAAAATCATATTAAAATGCGCACATGTGGTCGAAAAAAAAGGAATCAGCGACAAAACGATATACGTTGAAACATGCGTCAATTAAAGGTTATAAGAGTGATTATTTAAAAATGCATGGTCGCTGACCCTGAACACCCACACACACTCACACAATATGGACAAAACAAGTAGTAAACAATCATAAACAGAACACCAAAGTAATGTTAATTGAGCGAGCATAAAAATAAAGCGTCATGCTGTCAACCTGTAAATTAATTTCTAATAATTTCAACCAAATTTTATGAATCAAAGTGTAGTATAAGAAAAATAAAATTGTTTTTTTTTCTATTATTATTATTTTTTTTTTTTTGTAACCCATGTTTAGGGAGGCTTACAGGTGCTACACCTTGCCCAAGGGTGACTTGGAAGAAGTTGTGACAGGGTTTCCTCATTCGTCCCAACTTATCAAAGATAAGCTCACAACCGAATGTAGTTTATTCTCATACCCAGGACAATGTAGCTCTCTTTGACCTTCTGTGTACTTTTCCATCAACATTCTTAGAGCAAACATGGCATCGGTGGTTCCCTTTCCTGGCATAAATCCATATTACTGTTTGCTGATCTCCACTCTATCCCTTAACCTGGTTTCAATAAATCTTTCCCATACATTCATTGTGTGGCTCATTAGCTTTATTCCTCCGTAGTTTCCACAGCACTGTGCGTCCCCTTTGTTTTTATAGATTGGGATAAGCATACTCCTTCTCCATTCTTCTGGCACCCGTTCACCCATTAATAGTCTGTTGAACAGTCTGGTCAAAAATTTTATCCCCATCTTTCCCATACACTTCCAAACTTCTACTGGCAACTTAATGGCAAATTTGGCTCCGATAAAATCGACTTTGTTTAAAGAGAACAATTTGGGCACTTTTTGACTTGTTTTCCGCCAGTGAAAGAATACTAAAAAGTGTTTTTTTCTCGTTTTTTTTCTTTTTTCTCTCTCGTTTTGAAATTATTATGTAAGTCTAGCAATTGGACAAAGCGGTTTATGACGTCATAAATACTATCATAGGATAAAGTACATGTAAAATTTTTTATCTAACTTATAAAACAATATTAGAAGATACCAGTCTTTACTTGAATAATAATTTTGTTATCACTGCCGCAAGGAACGTCGCAATGGCTTTAAACTTCAGTCAATGTGCTTTGAATAAAACAGTAATACCAACTCTTTATACATGTAATAATCACTTATAAGAACAACATGTAGACAAAATAAATTAAGTGAGGGAAGGTGTGCCGATTACGCAATCACTACGAATAATAGAAAAGATGACGTCATAATTGAAACTTAAAAATTACTGCAAAAGACTGGGAATCAACCATAGAGTTATATGGTTAACATTAAAACTATGAATAAAGTGTGACAGTAACAAATATGTCGAAATAGAATACATTAATTTGGTTATGTACCCAAAATTTTTTTGGTGGCCAAAAATCAAATTACAAGTTTTATGCTTTAAATAGTCACTTTCACCCCAAAACAGACAATTTTATGATCGAATCTGACATACACAGTGATGGCTTTAGTACGGTGCGAATGAAGCTGCCGCACCAGGTTCCCCCTAAAAAATGTCAAAAAGTGCCCCCCGAAATAAGATATTTCTTTATTTCTTCATAGTAGCACCATGACCGTGCACCCTCAAAGTGATAACCTTTTTTTTTTTTAGAGATCACTTTGTTTCGAAACAGTAAAAGTGGCCCCCTATTTTTCTTGCACCGGGCACCCTTTTTTGTAAAGCCATCACTGGGCACACACAACATTGAAATAAATTATTTAGACGTTAAAATAAGTTCTATTCTTCCGAGAAACATTTTTACAGATGCATTTTATACCTCAAAAAAATTTACTCAGTGGTCGAAAAATCAGATTGTTCTGGAATTTTTTGCGGGTCAACAGATTGAAATGGCGACTATTGCCTCCCAATATGTACGGCCAGGTTTGAAGCCGAATGATATCTCATGGTTCCCAACTAGCATGTTTTTTGGAGGACGACGATAAACAGACTTTGCTTAACTAAAAAAGTGAAAAGTAGGCCTATAGGTTTTAAAAAGTTAAAACATTAAATCTATTCACAGGCAAGCTATTTAGATGTGAATTGTAAAATCAACTCTGCATATTTTAACAAAGTTGAATCGAAGGTATAATAATGATTTTGCGAGCCCAAAAAGTGCAAGCGAAAATTTTTTGTAATTTTTTTTGATATCAAGTTTTTAGGCTATTTTACGCTATTGACAAGGTCTTAAAACTTTTTTTAAACTGGTATCTTATGCATTTATTGGATCCCTTGTGGACAGCAACTTACAAGCAAATACTGTATATGACAAATAAGGTGTTCCAACTGCAAAAGTCTTTTTCTTATACATGTATATTTCTTTTTTACTTTCTCCGAAATGCTGTATTGTTATAACTTAGACCCGCTAAAATCAATAAAGTTAATTTTTTTGGGGTTTAATTACATCATGAAACTTTCACAACCTTATAGTTTCAGTTATTCAGGAGTCTTTTTACTGAGTTTTTTATAGTCAAAATAAAGTCCAAATTTCTCAAAATTTTATCTCATCGAATTTCATAAACAAAAACACATTTTTAGCTTATTTTAAATTTTTTCGAGCAGCTTCGAACAGCATTAATACTTTTTTCTAGGTTTTGTTGCATGTATTCAAAAACTTATGGAGTTGCGACCTACAACGTTAAACTTTTTGTCTTTTTCTTTATAATTTTTAAATCAGCAATGTAAATTTTACATGTTTTTACATTATTTACCTATTTCAAAACTGCCCGAAGCACTTTTAGCAACCGCCACCCAGAGGTGGGCAATTCTTAGTTTACGAATCTTTGATTTATATGATGAAAATGTTTACCAATATAAAATTCGGTAAAAAACAAAGTATTAATCTATATTTTGAAGAATTACGAGGATTTGGAATTAATTTTTAAACAAGCTGCATAAAGATGAGAAACACCAGACTCCGAGTTTCGCTCTCATTAGAGCTCGTCAGTGATGCTTATCTCACCGCGAATCGAACCTGGGACCTGTAGTCTTCCACGCAGGTAAGGTCCCAGGTTCGATTCGCGGTGAGATAAGCATCACTGACGAACTCTAATGAGAGCGAAATTCGAGTTTGGTGTTTCTCATTACCAAGTGTTTTAAAAGAAGAATAAAACATCAGAAAATTTTTAATCTTACAAAAAGCAAAAGCTGCCAGTAATAATTATAAGAATTTTGATTTAGAAGCAAAGAAATTGTGGCGTTAATCTATTTTAACAAACAGCACAAGTTGTCTGACTTTGGCTAATCAATACTCACTTATAGCCGACATTAAAGTCTCAAAATGAAAACACTTAGACTGAAGGCGTGATATTCCTTTAAGAGACTGTGGTACATGAATACAATGATTGTGATGTAACGTAACTATTGAATACTGGGCGATGCGATCGATAATCAGTGAGCGGGGATGTCTAATCTGTCCTTCTAAATTAATTCCTAACTCACCTTATTTAGATTCTAAATCAAATGGTTTAAATTTAGAGATTATATTAGTATAAAGAACGAACAATTAATACGAAAAAAGGCGAATAAGAAATTAAATTTTGGCGGATAGATAATGAGTGCTAAGCTGTTGAACAACGTCTACAATATTGATCAATATTACAATGTAACAATATGACAGCGTTAAACAATGTGATTCTCTCAACTTAACAACAACTTAACGTCCAAATTTATTGCCAAGAAGGAATAGATAAACAATTTGTTTTCACTCACGATTTTCGCACCGTCTCATATTGACGTCCTTCCACCATTCGACACGACGAGAAAATGAGCGGATACTAACTTGATCACATGCTCTAGTCCTAGTCAGGGTTTCCAAATTATAAATATTATTTCAATATTTAACAGTAACATTTTAAGAATCTTGTTTGTTTTGATGTACTTGCAGAAGAACTTGCAACCTAAATGTTTATATTAAGTTATTTAACAAAAAAAAAGTACCACACCTCTGAAAAAAGTAACAAATATATCAACGGTTTGCCTAGTTTTAAACAAAAAGCTGACAAGCAAAAAATGCCTTTTGGAAGTACATAAATTGCTCCCAATTTACTGCGGCATAGCTTTCGTTTGGGCTTGTGCAGAAAGAAGTTTTAGTGTCATGAGAAGAATTAGAATATGGCTTAGAAGCACTATGAGAGATAACCGTCTTAATAACCGAACGTTCGCAAATATCGATATAAATTTGTTGGGCAATCTCAATTTACAAGCCGTTGCAGATGACTTTGCCAAAGCAAGAGAAACACTAATAAATTATTATTGGTTACAAATACATTAATCGTGCAGCTTTTAATAATTGACACCATACCTTCATCTAAAGGGCCATTCATGCTCGTGTAATTACGTTTTTTCTTGTACGCAATTGTTAATAGCTCTTTAAGTTTTTATTTAACCCTTTTGTATTCTTAATAGCGTAAATGTTTCAACCAGCATTGTGTTGTCGGTAACTAATAACTATTCACTGATTAGCATATGGAAAATATTTACTGATATTTCAAAGCAAAATGCATTCGATCTCTATCTATCTGCCTTTGGCTGCCTTGCATTGACGTCGCAAGTGTTAAACGTTTTCGAAATTATATAGTGACAAGAGATTTTTACTAGAGGCAGGCTGAACAATTTTTATTATGCTGGTGAGGATCTATTTCACTACCCCACTCATATCCACCTCAGAATCCTGTTCGTCCAGATAGAACTTTATAAAATAAGCTTCTTTTTCCCCATTGGAACATTATGATTTCATATTTTATTTATTTATTCGCTCTTTTTATTTGCTGTACTTTTGGGGGGCAATAGAAGACCATGTCCCACCAACAGGGCCGTAACTTCGTTAGGTGGGCCCGGTGCAAACAGCTATTATGGGGCCCCCATTTTTTTCTGTACTTCATGATCAATTGAGCTACTTTTCTCAACACAAAAATCATTGACTATTCCGCGTTATAGAAAGATTTTTCAATTGAAATAATGAGTCAAAAGAGCATTGAGCTGAACAGGTAAAAGGGGCGAAAGCTAGGTTTACTGTGCCTGCAAATGAAAGGCTATAATTAGAATAAAATTTTACCAAGGTTGCACGGTTCAACATAATTTTTGCGATTGCAATGTATTCAAATCGAAATAATGGCATAGCAAGAATTTTGTGGGGGCAGACTGCAACAACAATTTTTTGATTGTTTAATAAAAGTTTAATCAAATAAACGTCGCAAACTTAAATCATTTTATAAGGACAAAAAAATTATGTGCAACCTTTTGAGGCAAAATGCTTTATGAGCACTATTAATCATATTTCAGCAAAATAGAGATGTGCTATGCAATGCGGATAAATTGTTTAACCCAAAAAGAATTAACGTACAGTACACTAACATCACCACAAAAGACACAAACTAATAAAACAAAATAATACGAGTACTAAAACTAATAAAACACAATGAGGCCAATTAGGTAGGCTACCATAATTTACTTGCGAGTGGTTGGAAACTTGAAATTTTTCCGTCTTGCTTTTTCACTAGCGAACTGCTGGATAACTTTTCTAAAATCTAAATTTTTAGCTCGATCATTTTTTATCGATAGCAGAGCCAAACCGCTAAGTCTCTATTAGGACATGGAGCTTTAAAGAAAGTTTTTGATCAGTTTGAGTTTAGAAAAAGACCTCTCTGCCATAGCAACTATTTACAGGTACTGTATGGTAGGTGCTTTCTCGCAGCCTGGGCCGTGAGTAAGTCTGTTCATTGATTTTAAAAATGACAGACCGAAACCGAACCTACCAAAACGGAAGGGTATCCACCCACTCCGATGTTCAGTGTGGGTCTGCTAGTTGGCAAACGTCCTTTTCAGGACGGGGCAATGCTAGGATAAACTGCCCTTTTCAGGGCACATTGCCAACAAGTTCCGAAGACCCACTATTCTTCAGCTGAACATCGAAGGCCTCACTGCAAGCAAGATGAACGTTCTTCATCACCTCGCTATGCAGTCTGAGGCACTCGTCATTCTACTGCAGGAGACCCACTGCACTGATGCAGGAAAGTTGGTACTACCAAACTACCAACTAGCTGGGTCTTCTTTAAGCAGGAAGCATGGCCTTGCCACGTTTATCCACGAGCGACAGAGATACACGCTTTTGAACCAATCTCCACCGACATCGGAGATAATAGCCACATTGCATGTTAATCGCTAAAAGCAACATGCAACAAGCAACTGAAACTGTACCAAATGAAAGTTAACACAGTTTCTCATGCAGAAAGCTGATAAAGTGTGCGTCTGATTTAGACTTTAATAGCCTATATCGTCAAACTTTTTACATATCTTCAAATGTAGCTGCGACAAGAATTAAATTCTACTATGGATGATTGCAATGAACTGGCTAGCTATAGTATTTTTAAACAAAGTAACAAAAATGAAAGAGGTTTTTATTATTTTTCTGACCTGTCCTTTCTTCTTACGGCGAAGTTAACACATAGAAACCGTAAAGCAAAAAAGCAAATCCATATAACTGATTCTTGGTTTAAAAAATTTGTTACTGCTAGTGGAACAACATTAAAAAAACTAAAATAAGACTACAACATTACAAAATCTCAAGCAATGAATAAAGCAATTAAAAAACAATGAAACAAAATATATCTGTTTGCTTTGCACACAACCTTATGAAGAGCCACCATTTGAAAATTGGATTCAATGTACCAGGTGTTTGCAGTGGTGTCACGATAAAAGTTTGGATTATAGGCTACTGGCCAAGAATTTTTTTTGCAATTTTTGTCGTATTTAATTTTTTTGACATTACCATGTCTGTATAAAAAATGTTTTTATTTGATTTTTTTAGTTGCCACTTAGCAGAAGTAATTATATTAATACTTGAAATTTAAAACAAAGATAAAAAACTATTTTAAATTTTATCTGGGGCAAGACGGATACCCTATGAACATTATGCCCCGAGCCAGAGGCAAAACGGCATGTAAGTAAAATATACATTTTCTAAAATAAAATTTTTATGATGTTGTTACGGGATTCAAATTATGTTCATGAGATAATATATTGTCAAAGCAATTATAAAATCTTCTTTCGTTAATTTAAGTCCAACACCAATAAAGTTACCCCAATTTAAAATAACTATGACCGTTTTGCCCCGCCTTCCGCCATACCTTTGTACACCCATCGAAGTGGTACACCCTTTGAAGTTTTTGGTACACGCTGTGGTGCACTATTTTTTTATTTTTATTTTATTTTTATTTTATTTTTATTTTATCTCTATATTTATCCTCCTGACTCGCAGGAAAGCGACGGAGGCGCTATACATAGGGTAGGCAATTACCCTGAACTGCTTCCGGAGATGCCAAGATATTGCTGTACGCTTGTAATTTAATAGAGATATGACTGTAATTTAGGACTGCTTGCCAGGACCACCAAGCAGGGGAATGTGCCGTAAAGTGACTTTCCCAAGGACACAACAGAATGGTCCGAGTGGGTTCTGAACCGAGACCATGTTGGTCACGAGTCCGGCGCTTTACCCACTCTCGTGACCCTGACCCTGGCCCGACAATTGATCGAACGACATTTGATCAAAACGACAATTGATCGAAACGACATTTGATCGAATAATAAAAGGGAAAATTTACAACTTTAAATCTATTCCAATTTTGTCAATTTTTTGTGTCAAAAACATATTGATCTCCAAAAAAAGTGTTGACTTTGAATCTGTTCCGGTTTTGTCAATTTTTTTGTCCCAAAAACATAGTTTTCTCTGAAAAAATAGATTTTCCCTTTGAATCTGTATCTAATTTCTCCAAAGGGTCTCCAAGGGTGGGCCATGGCACAATACCCCCCCTAAATAACTGACTACAATGTAAAAAGAATGCAAAAAATGACAGCAATTGGCATCTAACAAAACATAAAGCATGACAAGAAATCTACTTGTTGCCCCCCTAAAAATGCTTTGCCTAGGGACCTTGTTAGAAAACCCTGGCTTTGACAGTGACAAAAAATTATAAAAAATAAAAACAAACTGTCTTCTTACTGATGGCCTCTGCTTTTTATGGATCTAATTTACAGTAACAAAAAGATTGTTTAATTGCAAAAACATACAAAAGTAAATCTTTTTGTGTATCAACTGTCATTTCGATCAAGTATCATTTCGATCAAATGTCGTTTCGAACAAATGTCATTTCGATCAAGTGTCGTTTCTATCAACTATCGTTTCAGTTCAGTTCAGTTCAGTTCAGTTTTCTTTTATTTCTGCTTCGCCACATAATAAAAATGCAACTATAATTTAATAATAAACGTAAGACTGCGGATTAGAAAAAGGAAATCATTTCAATCAAGTGTCAAATCATTTCAATTCAAGGAAAAGTTTCGATCAACTCTCGTTTCAATGAAGTGTCATTTCAATCAAGTGTCGTTTCGATCAAATGTAGTTCGATCAAGTATCGTTCGATCAAATGTAGTAGCACCGCCTATACACCCAGTTGACAAGCACTGCTCTAATTCATTCACACATTATGTTTGATTATTTGGGGAAACACCTATTCTTCATGTCTGACAAAATTAGCGATTTTTCAAAATAGGGCAATTAGAATTGTAAACAACTGTAGCTAGTATACCAATGCGTTTCCATTATATCAAAAGCGCAATTCACAATCACTATCACAGCTAATAAAATTCGAAATGGCTAAATTTATTTATATCTTTTTGAAAAACCGCTTACCATCATAATTTGACCACTATTTTATTTTAGCGAAAAAAACACATTTTGATCCAATCAGATTTGCAAAATACGATCAATTGGCTATCCTTTTTTCAAAACCCATAGAACGCTAAATTCTCTTAAATATACAGGCCCTTTAATTTGGAACTATGTTTCCTGCAAACTAAGATTACAATGTCTTAATAAATTCAAAAATAACTATAAAAACGTACTGAATTCATAAAAAATAATTATCTACTGCCCATAGTCTTATGTTATTCAAATTGATTGTTCTTGTTTTATGTGTTTTTATTTGTTTTTTTGTTTCAAGTAATATTTTGTATAAATGCATAATGTTCATTTAAAACAGGTTTGTTATACATAGTGTTTATCTAAAACAGAGGTCAAATGCAGGCTGGATCTAAACTGCCAAGCAAAATCATCCAGCTCATGAGGAGTTAGTTAGATATTGAAAGAGTGGCCTGCCATTTTGTTTGTAATCCTAATTTTGGACATAACAATTTTAACCTATATTGCAGTAAAACTGTGATAGATGTAGTTACAGGAGTGAAAAAAATGCTTTATTTTTAAGAATAAAATTTGGTGTAGAACAAAAAAAAGCTCTCCATTTAAAATGTGAAAGCTATTCCTTTTTTATGTCCAGAGAAAACTAGCAAAAACCAAAATAAAAAAAATGGTCTTCACTTTAAATTTCTGTGAATGTGCAAAGACAAGTTGAGTTGTTGATCAATACAAAAAAGGTTGGGTCTTTTCAAGAAGAGATTGTAACTGTTGTTTGTCAGTGAAACTAACCTAGAGTCTCTCTTACAGCCCTTGGAGGCAATAAAAAAGAAAACAAGAGAAAAAGAATTGGGTCTCTTTAAGAAGTCACTGTAAGTGAATTTTTTTGGTGAAACTAACCCAGAATCCCCCTTTCAGCACCAGGATAGAATAAAGAAGAAACCAAGAGAAAAAGGATCTCCCAAGAAGTGATAGTAATTGCAGGAGGATTCAGGTTAGTTTCACAAACAAAAATTGCTTACAGTGACTTCTTGAAGAGACCCAAAGAATCTCTCAAGAAACAATAGTAACCACAGGGTTGTTCCAGGTTAGTTTCACTAACAAAAATTGTTCACAGCGCTTATTGAAGAGACACAAAATGTTTTGGTAGCTGAAAAAACAGTGTGGCCTGCCATATCGTTATAAATTTGGTTTTTGGATTGTGACATGCAAAAGGTTGCTGACCCCTGATCTATAATATAAATTCTGCATTTTCTTAATAATAATAATAATAATTGAGTAGTTAAATACACTTTGAGATTGTTCACAATGTTGACATCATTTTATGACATTTCAAAAAAGTATTTTATGGGCCCTAACTCTTCCTTACATATAACAGGGTGAAATAAACTGTAGGAATGTGTTTTGTGAAAATAAATGTAAAATTTATACATGCTTTGGATTTCTATTCCAGCATTTTTCAAAGCAAATTGATTTATTTTTTGATAGAAAGAGAGTGCGAAAGCCATTATGTTTTTATTATGTTGCTTTATATTGCAATTTTTTCAGATCATTTAATTTTATGTTAAATTACATTGAAGATGATGGCAAATGCTCATTTTTATTGTCAACCAAATTCTCATCCTTTTCAAGAAAGACATGTATCTCTCAATGAGCCAACTAAAATAGGACGTTCAGTAGCTAGGTGTCGACCTTCACCGAATAATGCAGTATTTGATTGCAAAGTTCTGTCACGTAACCATGCTCTTCTTTGGTTTGAAAATGGAAAGGTAAAGTGTATGTTTTATTTTTGGTTGTATACATCACTGTTTTTCAAAATTATCACAAAAAAAAATTAAAAAAAATTGTCTCAACTGACTGTTTAGTCTTTGAGGCTCATCAAAGGACATAATATCTAAAAAGACAATACCAGTAACATTAAGAAAAAATTAAAAAATAAAATAAAAACAAAAATTAAAAATTATTAGTAAAAAATCAAATGTTATATCTCAGATAAAAACTTGCATCATAATAAAGTAATGCTACAAGAAGAAAAGTTGCTTTTGCACAATCTTTCTGTTGCTTTTGAACAATCTTTTTATTAAATTTAGTAATTAATTATCAAATGATTACCTTTGTTACAGTATTAAAATAAAACATGCTATAATGTTTGAGATACATATATTTCAAACTTAGCCAAGGTGCAGAAAAGATTAAAGCATTGAAAAATGTATGGATCATTAGTTAACAAAGGGAGTTGAGAGAATTGACTACTTAAATAGTGAGTAACTTATGAGAACAAAAAAAATTATTACATGCCATAGTAAAACATGTAGACAGAAAGACAGACAGACAGGCAAACTGGTGAATGTGTTGATACTGATTTAATAAAGAATAAAAATACTGATACTCTTATGAGTATGATTAATTAAGTAAAATTGATAGTACAAAGTTTAAATTTGCTGTGATGATCTTCTTCTCCTTTCAGCCTTTCCCTTCAGTCAGGGGTGGCTACAGCGTATCATCATCCTCCAAACCTTTCTGTCTTCAACATCCATCTCCTTTGCACCAACTTCCTCCATATCTTCTTTTACTACATCTACAAATATTCTCTTTGGTCTCCCTCTTCTCTTTCCTGGTAACTCCATTTCCATGATCTTTCTTACATACTCTTGGTCTCTCCTCATGACATGTCCATACCACCTCAGCCTGCCCTCCCTCATCTTCATTCTTAACCGTTCTACCTTAATGATACTCTGTGTGCTGTGATGATGACATTTTGAAATTAATTTGGAACATTTATTGTGTAGATCAGGGGTGTGCAAACTGTGGCCTTGGGCCAAATGCGACCCGTGTCCAGAAATTGTGTGGCCTGCAGAGGTTTGTGGATTTTGAATAGAGTGTGGCCTGTAAACGTTTTACATGTTTTTTTGAGGTGCTTGATAAAATCAATGTCACAAATAAAGTGTTTTGGTTGGATTAGAATGAATATCATAACTATTTTTATAAGTTAATGTTATAAATACAGCGCTCTTGATTTGATAATTTAATAAATTGAGTAATATTTAAGATATATTTAAGTTATTGTAATGAATATAGTGCTTATAATTTGATGAGTAAGTCTTAGATCGATAAAGTTAAATAATTTAAAAGTTAACCGCTTTGTAAGAATATATTTCAATTGAATGCTGCTCGCTGTGCAGCAAAGATAATAAAGAAACAAGTTTTTTAGCTAAATATTGTGCGCTTGTAATGTTTAGACAAACACTATTGTGTGTGTTTTTGCTAGAATGTTCCATGTACTGTAATTGGTTAATTTTGCTCTATTTTTATTCTTCTCACCTCTTGGGAAAAATTCCAGAATCTAGTGAGATTTGTATAAATATGACAAAGAAAATTATTAGTTAATTGGAGAGATTCATCCTTTTGACAATTTGCTAATCTTTAGTTTAGATTAGGGATGTACTGATACCACATTTTAAGCCGATACCGATACTGCTACCGATACCAGCATTTAGAGCCAATACCGATACTGATACTGCCGATACCACTGATACTTTTTTATCTATTGAGCACCATCAGTAAAAGCTTTTGTAAGTAACACCAAAGAATGTATTCATAGCCGTACCAGCCCAAAAAATTTTGGGGGGGCAATGAAGTTTTGCCCAAATTTTGCGACATTTGCCCAAATCATGATTTTATGGTACATTTTGGATATGACAAAAAAATTGTCTGAGATTCTCAGACGAAAAACCAATTTTGTCCTAAAATCATGGTGATCTTTAAAAAAAAAAAAAAAAAAGGTCTTCACCTAAATTTGAGTTATTATTTTTTGCAATTCATCATCGTCACCTCTCTAAATTTCCTGACTTTGCCCAAATTTTTCATATCGCTGCCCGAAAAATTATGGTTTTGCCCAAATATTTTCTTCTCACTGCCTGAAAAACCTTAATTTTGCCCAAATCTTAGAAACTTGGGCCCCCCTGCACCCCCGGCAGGTACAGCTATGAATGTATTTACTAAATCTAGCTTGTTATTGGATTTTGAATTTTTTCCAGGTATATATCTATCATTATCATTACAATATTATTACAAATCTTTAAAAAGAAATCATTAATTATGTTAGAAATCCAATCCAGTTCTAGGGGGCAACAAAAATTTTTTATATTTATACAACAAAAAAAATAAAAAAAAAATTTTTATTTTTGTGCTTAAAAAGTATCGGCAGGTATTGGCTATATTTACCGATACCGATACTACTAGCCGATACCACAAAAATAGGTCGATACCACCAATACCGATACCGATACTGTAGTATTGGTACATCCCTAGTTTAGATTCAATCGTTTGTGGCTTGAGGAATTAGTGTGTAGCTAATTTGTGGTTGATAGTTGTGCTAGCAAATCAAGTGGTAGCTAATTTTTTTAATTTAATGAATTGAACATCAAGATCTAGCTTACTTTTCTGAGGTGCATTCGCTAAGCAAGGGTAGTACATTGCAATGACAAACTGTGAAAAGAAGTCGCATTATTTTTAAAAAGTAAAGGGCAACCAATGGCTGAAATGGAAGATGAAAGTTGGTTGTGTGATCTAGCTTTCTTGGTCAATATTACTACTCGCATGAATGAACTCAATACAAGGGTGCAATGAAAAGCCCAGTATGCAAGTGAAATGGACGGGCACATAAAAGGCTTTATGAACAAGTTGAGACTTTGGCACACACACATACAGAATGCGAATCTCTCTCACTTTCTAACTTTAAATGAAATGGGAATGCGGCCAGCAAAGATGACTGAATTTGCAGATCAACTTGAAAAATTGTTTAATGAATTTTGGGCTTGCTTCAAAGATTTCAAATCCCATGAACATTTATTTGAAATATTTTCTTTACCATTTCTCACAGACATTGACAAAAACCCCACTGATATCCAAATGGAACTGATTGATCTTCAGGAGAGGACTGACCTGAAGGCCAAGTATGTGGAAATGAATCTTGGTGATTTTTACCAGAAATATCTTGACCAAGATAAGTTTCCAAATTTAAGAAAGTTTATGGCTTTTAAAATGGCACTTTTTGGCTCAACTTATTTGTGTGAACAATTTTTTTCTAAAATAGGTTTCATGAAATCTCCTTATTGATCAGTAATGACAGAATAACACTTGGAAAATGGACTTAGAGTTGCCAGCACCTCAATTAAAGTAAATTTGAATAGAGTGGTTCAGAAAAAAAGCCAGCTGCAAATTTCTCACTAAATTGTTTTTACAAAGATTAAATCGTATTGCTATGCTCTGATAACGTCTTTTTGTTTTTTAACTAAATGATTTTTTTTGAATAATCATGGTATTACTATTTTTGATATTATTGCAGTTTTAGTTTTATTGCTGGCAATATCAATAGTTGATAAAATATTATCCTATTTAAAGGTGCAGCTTGCAGAATATTGTGCTTATTGGTATTTGACTTGCCATTTAAAAAAGGTTGCACACTCCTGGTGTAGATTGTTTGGTTTTGCTTCAAAGATTTGTTGTTTTTCAAATAAGCTAAGTTACAAGTACTTGATCTGCACTGATATGGAGTGGATTGATTGATTATGTCCCATGTTATTTGAAAAGTTTCTTCAGCATCTTTAATGGTCCAAACAGCTTTAGATAATTCTGTGACTTTTCTTTTTTGATTATTTTAAAATTAATTGCTGGGCATGTTTTACGACTATTTTTGGTAAATTTTAATGTCTTAATTTTGGTGTGACTTTAAAAAAGTTTTATAAACTATAGAGTTAATACAACATTTACTGTTTAAAGAACTGTTTTTGCTTAATCTACATTTATATGATTTGGCATCAGGTTCTTGGTCTTTGTAAAAATTTTTTTGTTTTGATAATCAATAATCGGTTGAATGCTAAGCATACAAGTGTAACTGAGTTTTACATTGTTTTTGCTTAATAGTTTATGAAGTTGGTGATGTAGTTGGAAATGCTTGTTTAAAAGTTGAAAATATCTTTTGTCAAAATTCGATGTATGGTGGATTAAACCAGATAATTTTTTGAATAAAAAGTAAAGATTATATTTCAAAACGGTTTTTATTTTGAAATATATTGGCTTTACTTATTATTCTGAAATTAGTTAAGCATTCCAAATTTTATGCTCCTAGATAATTTTTCTTTTTCTAATGTGTTTTTCAAACATTTAGTCTTGAATATGGAGTTTTAGCTTTTCATTGTATCCACTGAAAATTAGTGGTTTTTTGTGGATTGATGTAGCTTTTTTGAATTCTTCACAGTTGCTAGAGTTTCTTGCAAGTTCTTTTTCAATTGTGTTAGTCATTGTTAGTATAGTCAATGTTTTACAATATATTTAATTATTTTTTTAATTATTGAAAGCTTTTAAGTACAGTTAAAAAGCTTAGCAAAGCATATTTCTTCCAAAATTAAGTTGTTACATATGCTTTTTTAACTAAATGGAATTTTTCCAAGCTGTCCATGTATCATCCACTGTTAATTGCAAAAAAAAAAAAAAAAAATTTAGCTATTGATGAACATATTAATGAAAAAAAATTGATACAGTTAAATTTGGTCTAAGGATCAAGGAAGGCTGTTTTTTTTTGGTACCTTTAAAATGTACAGGTCAGCTATGTTTTTTCAGTTTTAGAAATTACCAAGATTTAATGCTTTTTTGCACTTCTATTTCCTGGTTTTTAGCAAAAAATTTCCTGTTTTTTTTCTTAATAGTTTCTATGATTCTATGATTTTTTTAGATCTAATTAAAATTCTTGATGCAATCAAACAATGATGTTACTGATAAATTTTTCTTAAATCTAGCTAAGTTTTTGCATCACTGTGGTTATTTTCATGTCATTTGTTCTTAGAAATTTCATTTAATATATGAAATGACTTTTCTAGTGATGTTAGGCCATGTGTTAATGTAATAAACTATTATTTAAAACCCACTCACTTTTAGAAACTTGTTTAAAATTAGTAAATCAAGCTTTATTGTATTTTTGATTTGCTGATTTTACATTTTTGCTTCTTGTGTATTATGTTGAAAATTCCCAGTTTTTTGCAATCTCAGAATTGTATTAAATTTTTTGTGGTTTTCATAAACAAACAGTTTTTGTAAACAGTAAAACATATATGTTATTTTTATAATTGTGAAAAGAGAAAAAGTTAATTTTTTGTGTGAACAGTAAATACTGTTGTATAGTAAATTGTTGTAAATACAGTGATTGGCAAAAGTTTAACACCTTTGTGCAATTGTGCAATATATTATGTTATGGGTGGCAATGGCCTTAATTTTCTGGTTTTGTGGTGATGAGCATTGCAGGCACTGTATCAAGACATCTTTTTAGATCAGTTTGAGTTTATATTATTTGTTTTCCATATTTAGCACTAGAACAACCAATTGGCTTTTTGATCTATTTCAATTTTTAAACAGCTGGCATTTATCCGAGATTTGAGCTTTTCAGATAGCTTACAATTTTCAGACAATTAATTTTTTTATAATATGACCTTTAGTAATTTGTTGCTTATCTATGAGAAATAAGTGAACTATCTAGAACAACTAAGTGGCATTTTTGATGCATTGCTTTTTAGATTCCATTAAAGCATAACATGTCAATCATTCAGTATATTATTTATTGACCTATCAAAAAAAAAAAAATCATAGAATAAATGGACATTATTGTTGATTCAAGTAGCAGTTGTATTATTGACTTTACTTTATAGCCATAAGCTTTGGCAAAGTTAAAAAGTTTCACTTCGGCAAAGTCAAAAAGACAGAAATGTTTTAGAAGTTCACTAATTTCTTCAAAAAGGCATACAATTTTGTATGCAATATCAATCTACAGTTTGCTGAACTTCTAAAAACTACAAAAGTTCTTTCTTTTGCTGTCTATTAAGCTGATTTTAAGCTATGTTAACTTTGTTAATTGAATAAGACAATTATCTGATGTGTCAAACACACCACTTGGTCATCTAGATAGCTTTAAATCCCAGTTGCTTTAGTATTAAATTAGCTGTTAAATAAAACTAATGCTATTATTACTATTATTTTTTTGATGAACTGCTTAAACTACAACTTAAAAATTTTTATACACACTATTTACTGAAAAGAAAACATCTGACCAATCATTTCATAAATGTTTCAATGATGTTTAAATGATAGTCACCAAGCAAAGATGTTTAGAAAGTGCAACATTGCAATTGCAGTAAAACTGTGTGTCTCGTTTCGGTTGCTAAGCCTTCAAACTTTTTGGAGATATTTTTTTCTTACTATTAAAGGTAGGCTTGCTATAGCAGAGTCAATAGTGGTCTATATAGCAATCAATTGTCAATAGCAGAGTCAGCATCTTTTGGAAAACCTTTTCTGTGCCAGCCAATGCAATGACACCAAATTCTCTATCTTTGTTTGAGGACATACTTCTTTTCACTCTGAAGCTACTTTTGTCAAATCTATTCAACCTAATCTTTGTTGACACAAGTGATTTCTTTACAGTCTAAAACTTATTCACTAATACTCTTTTTCTTTTGCTTCTGTTAAGTTGCTTTTTTTCGACTAATCAGACATACTCTGGTTTTTTTTTTCAATTAGTTGCTTTCTCAACCAATCAAAAGCTGTCTTGTTTCCTTTATAAGCACGATTGGATTGCTCTTAATTGATTCTGACAATTCCTCCCAATGAAAGTCAGATAAAAAGTCTTCAAGGAATAAATATGTTTTTTAAAGCTATCTTAAATAACTTTGCTGTGTTTGTCTTTACTCACATCATCACGATCATTAAGCTGTAATAGCAGCAAAACAAAACTGCTAAACTAAAATCAAAAAAATTTTTTTTTGCTGTATTGGCTTCAACAAGTTATTTTGTGTCAAATTGTCCTTCACTGAATTTGCTCTGCCAAATAGTTGTGCTTCATGATTGTTCTGGCTGGGACAAGTCCTAGCCAAACTAATTTGCTTAAGCTCATTGGCAAATGCACTTAAGCTGTTTAAAAATTCATTTTTATTTTTGATAATTTTTTATGGTTTTTCACTTTGTAAATAGACCATGTGTCTTTAGTATTTTTGAGTTACTAATGAACTGAAGTTTTGCAAACTTCTAGTGTTTATGCAGTGTTATTTCTCTTTATCTGCTAAAATATTGGTGTAACTGTAAATTCTTTGCTCATTAATTGAAAAACTAGTTATATACTAGAACAATTTCCAGAATTTTAGGCAAACTATTTAAAAATCATATTGCTTTAAAAATGAATCTATGCAATATTATTGTTCAAAAATCATCATTATTATTTAATTAAACACCATTTTTGCAATTACACCAAAAACTATTAACTTATATGCAGCATAATAAATTGTACTACTATGTTAAATTAAGAGATTTTTAAATACAGCCTATAAATTTTTTGAAAAAAAGCATTATATTTTATAGTAAAACTTATTTTTATGTGATTTTTTTAAATCAATCATCATTTTGTCATTAACCAATAATTTTTTGTTTGGTCTTATTAAATGCTCATCTTTATGTGTTTGTAACTGTTTATTAATATAAAGTAATGTTCACAAATGCCTGTTCTCTAGTTTAAGATAAATTTACAAGGGGCGTTTAGAAAGTAATGCAACTGATTTAATTTTTTGCAGCATTCATTTAACTAACATCTGATTTTTTAAATAAGGTTTACAGATTTTGTAAAAAAATAAGGGTTTGGCAAGTCAAATTTTAGCAATCCCTCTATGTCTTTTTTGTTAGAAGGTAAAACTGGCATGATTGCCCCAAAGCAATCTTGATGGAAGCAAAGAGTTGTTATTGAATTTCTGCTGTCGCAGGGTGAAACAGCTCAGAACATAAGCAGAAGGCTAAAGCAAGTGTATGGTGATGGTGTGATAGACTACAGCACAGTGATGAGGTGGGTGAAGCAAATCAATGATGAACAGGAAGAACCTGCTGAAAGTGTTCTTTGCGATAGGCCAAGAAGTGGTAGGCCATCTTCTGCTCACAGTTCTGCTAATATTGATCTGGCAGATGCATTGATTTAGGAAAACAGACACATCACTATTAATGAGCTTGCTGAGTCATTAGGAGTAAGTGCAGGGAGTGCTGTAAAGACCATGGATACCCTGGGGTATTCAAAAGTGTGTGCAAGGTGGTTCCCAAGGCAGCTCACAGAGGCTCATAAACAATCCCACCTAGAAGCTTGTTCTGAACTTCTGGAGTATTGCCATAGTAACAAAATCTTTTTGCAGCGAATAGTGACTGGAGATGAGACTTGGGTTCACCACTTTGAACCAGAGTCAAAGAGAGCATCAATGGAGTGGCATCATCCCACCTCACCATGCTCGAAGAAGTTCAAATCTCAGCAGTCTGCAGGAAAAGTGATGGTGGCTGTGTTCTGGTATAGTGTTGGTGTGATACTGGTAGACTTCATGTCCAAAGGAGCAACAATCAATTCAGATGTTTACATTAATACATTAAAAAAGTTGAAAGCAAGAATACAAAGAGTTCAACCTACTTTGGAAATGGCTAAGGTTTTATTGCAACATGACAATGCTAGGCCTCACACCAGCCACAAAGCCTGTGAGATCATCAGCTCCTTTGGCTGGACAACAATTTTACATCCCCCATATTCACCAGACCTGGCACCATCTAACTTCCATTTGTTTGGGCCCCTTAAAGAAAGTTTGAGGGGGCAACATTTCTCTACTGATGAAGAGGTCAAAACTGCTCTTAGGAAGTGCTTTAAAATGCAGCCTGTAGAATTTTGCAATGAAGGAATAGTCGTTAAAAGGTGAGAAAAGGCGGTTCAGAAAGCAGGAGATTACATCAAGAAGTAACTATGAAATGCTCATGCTATATATTTTCTTGTGATCCACAATTTGTGTGCCTTTAAAACTCAATGTCATGAAAAGAAACCTGGTTGCATTACTTTCTGAATGCTCCTCATATATTCAAGATATTTGTTCACATTTTTTATTGTATTTTCTAAACATTAAATAAAATAGTATAGATTTGTTTAAAACTAGGGATGTTCCTAGTTGAATGCCAATTTATTTAAATTTCTTAATGGCTTAATTTTGAATGTATTTGAATTTTTATGAAAAAATGCAACACTTACTACAAAGATGCTGACTGTTAAGTTTTGTAAACATATGAAATTCAGGTAAAAACTGTAGTTTAATTAAACAAAGCAATTGTTCTTTTTGCATTTTTTTTACTGATTTTGAATCATCCTGCCAAGCCTAATCTTAAACAGACTGTTGAGAAAATACATTAATGTGCAAATAATTTTTGTGTTGCAATAGTTGAATTAATTAATCATATACACATATACGCACTGAGTTGGGCAGTCCTGTACAAAAAGATATGCTTTAAGCAATTGCAATTTTAAAAAAACAATACTTGTTCTTTCAAACTAATTATTGACAATGTTGTAAGTATTGCAAAACTTAATTGACTTTTTTCAACAACAATTGAAATAGTTACATATGCATGTTAAAAAAATGCAGTTACATGTAGTTTAAAAAAATTCTACCCACACTGCTAAAGATCACTTTCTACTGACTCTGACACTTGCAATTTGTTCTGCTTCTTTTTTGTTTGCTAATTAAGACATTGCAACTATTTTCAAGTTTTGGATATTTTAATTGTTTGACTTGTGCATTGATTGTTTACTGCACCCAATGTGGTTTGTAGCGCTGCATGTCAATACTTACTTCTGCTTTCAGCTGCCCTGCAAAGTGCTCATTCTGAACTCTTCTCAGACAAATGTTTTTATTCTTGTAGAATGTGCAAATAAGTTTAAAGTCTGTACCAGCTTTGTGCTTAAATGCTGCACTGTTGAATTTGCTTTGGTAGTCACATATAATATACAGGATTTTTCTGCTTCATGTAAATTAAACTTAAATGTTTGCTAACCAAAGTATTTCTTTCAACAAAAAGCAAAGAGCCAATGCATTTGAAAACATTTTATTTACATGCTGATGTTTCAACTGCATTGGCTCTTTGGTTTTTGTGAAAAATTCTTCAATGTTTCAGATATTTTGCTCCAAAGTACCATAAAGTCTGGCATATAAGACCTCCTTTAAATTAAAGTTAACTTACTTTCAAAAAACTCACATTTTAATTTAGAAAAAATTTAATTTAAAAAATTAAATTTTTTATCAAGTTATGATTTTCTTTGGTGTGTAAGACTCCCATCAAATTTAGGACTAAATTTTAGTTATGAAAAGGGGTTTTATATGCCAAACTTTACAGTATTTCTATTTTGAATATTTAAATGCCAAAAATAGCATATGAATACGACTCTATTCAAAATCAAAAATACTTAAAATTACATTTGGAACATCCCTTATTAAAAACTATTCTATCACTTTTCATAAAATTAAATCTTATATCTAATTTATGTTAACATTTATACTCAATCTGTAGTTTTATCTGCAAGATACCAAAAGTAGCAATGGGACATTTGTGAATAATCAGCGACTAAGTAAAGCATCTGAGGAAAGTGCTGCTGTTGAAGTTTATTCTTATGATGTTGTACAGTTTGGTGTTGATGTTGTTGACAGCACAAGAAAAGGTAACATTATTGTAACTGACCAATCGTAGTTGATTAATTTGTTGTGTTTGTATTTTATTTCAAATTTGCATATAGCAGGAAATTACTAGTACTTTAATTTTTTCTTCTGCAATGCAATATGCTATTGTAACTTTTGACAATTGACAATGTTCAAATAATTCTGTGGTGTGGTGGAGTTCTCCAATAATTTTCTAAATTTCATCTTTGTTTAGTTTTATTTATTATTGACATGAAAACAAATTAACATTATAAACTGAAACACTCATATTGACTTAATGTCATGATAAACTTTTGTTTTTTGACTTTACAGTGTGAGAAATTTTTTTGCAATTGTTTATCAAATGTATGGAGTCACTGAAGTTTTTAGATGCACTATTGTTAATTTTAGTGCAACCTAAACTTCAAGAAGTTTTTAAAAATTATGATGACCACAAAATAAGTAAGGAGAGATAAATGTTAAAAATCACTGTATAAAAAAATTTTCTTGAAAGCTGTGTCTTTGCATTTTAAAAAATAAAATACAGTACAATAATTTTCAGGCAAATCAGTTCATTAATATGTTATTATTTATATTTTTTACAGTTACTCATGGTTGCATTGTGTCACAATTGCGTTTATATTTACCAAATGGAGAGGAATCTCAACAGAGGTCTGTACCAAACATACCAATTTTGTTTTAATTTAAAGTGAGGTATTTGTATGTGAACCTTTCATTAAATCTCTTAATCCCCTTTTGTGTAAACAAAAAGAATTTGTCTTTGAAAATTTCTTAATCTTTTCTCTCATTGGCTAACTTTTTCAGCCAATGAGAACTCTGCTTTCCTCTTTATAATTCAGTTCGGTTTCATTTCTGTTTTATTCTGATGATTTCCCCTGAAGAGTGTCAGATGAAAAGCTTTCGGAAGAAAAATATTTTACTTCATGCCACTTTATTTTTATTTCATTGTTCTATTACATCATTTTTTTTACAAAACTAAAACACATTTTGTATTATCATCAAAATTTTTATGTATACTTTTTCAAATTGAATTGATTCATATGAATTCCTAACAAAAAAGTTGTAGGATATATTTAGCACTAGATTTTTTACAGCCAGTTTAAAACTTTTTAAAAATTTTTTTGTTTCTTTTGCACCTATATATAAATTAAAGGCAAAGCTCTGTTACCTAAACAGAGTTTTTATATAGACTGAATTGTTAACTGCATTTCATGTTTTAACCAATTTGACCTATTTGCATAAGGAAAAAAAGTTTACAACAAGCTGGCACTGCAATTGGGAACGTTTGTGAGCTATATTGAAATCAAAACAGTTAACTATCAAATGCATTGTCAATAATTTCTTAAACATTTTCTTGTGGAATGACTTATGGGTACATAATTAGTTGTACCCATAAGTTGCAGAGCATAGATTAAAATAGTTATCAGGTCAAAAAGAAGCCATCCAGCCATTTTTACCTGGATCAACATTAAATTACGTCTATATGCTTTCAGTGTGATATTATAGTTAGTATGCAACCGAAAAGAATAAAAAAAGCTTTGTTTAAAAACTTGTCAATTCTGTAGTTTTACTAGTTAATAGAGCACAATGCAAAATGGTTTGTGTGCAGTGGAAATTAACAGTAGTTTACATTTCAGTTTTATAAGGCATCACATGGTGATATTTGTGCATAAAAAATAATTTTATACACACCTTTTGTAATTAGCATCTTATAATTTTTATAGAAACGTTACAATATAAATTGCCCATTTGTTGAAATATTTTTGTATAATTATCATCATTGTAATATAATTCTTACAATTGTAGCTACTTTTTGTTAAAGTTTTATGTCTCCAGACTTTTTCAGTTTTTTATCCTGAAAAGATAAGCTGAAAAAGAATCTGTCTACCATATATCACAGTGTAGAGAAGCTTAATTGGGTTGGGCTAAGAAGGGCAAGTTTCTCAAAAGAGGCAAGGAAAAGTGAAGTAAATTAGAAATAAAGTGAATGGAAGGGCAGAGGGGAGGGCAGGAATAAAAAAAAGAAGAAATTAGTGCATCTTTACCAGCAAGCTGAATTACAGTATCATTGCCAGGAAGGGAGATGTGGCCATAAATTTATTTTTGAGAAAGTTGTTAAATCGATTAAATTGCAAAGGTTTTAGAAAAAGGTAAGTAGAATAAGAATAATTAAGGGTGAAGGATTCAAAGTTGGAAAGAAAGAAGGTGGATGTAAATACAGCATTTTTTGCTGTCTAACTCAGTACTTCTCAACCTTTTTTTGTGGTGACCCAAATCTTAGCTGAAAATACACAAGAAAATTTTGGCAACCTGATCTTTTTTTTACTGACTTTATTACAACCATAAAAATATTTATTTTCATTCCCAAACTGTGGTGATCTCTAAAAAAAAAAAAAACAGGTCTTCACATTGAATCTATCTTGGATTTTCTTGATTTTTGACCCAAAATCTTGATCTCTAAAAAAAAGTCTCCACCTTGAATCTATCTTGGGCTTATCAAATTTTGTTCCTAAAAAATAGTGATTTAATCTTTACACAACTACAGTTGTTGTTGGTGACCCAATCAAACTGTATGGTGACCCAATTTTGGGTTGTGACCCAGGGTTGAGAAGCACTGGTCTAACTGAAAGAAGTAAAGTGAATTGATTAGGAAAAGAATGGCAAGTAAGGTTGGAGCTTTGCATAAAGATATCATTTTCAAACAAAGCTCTCTATAGCAATGGTGAACAAACTACAGCCTGCCAAGCCATTTCAAACAGCTTGATAAGTATTCAATGTAAATGGTGTAGCAAATCAAAATGAAAACTTTTTTGTAGATGTTGTGCTGCTTGATTAGAGGATGTGTGCCAAATTGGTGTTTAAATTTTTATCAGAAAATGAGTGCAGAATAAATTTTGTAAAGGTGTACCAAAGAAGAGGAGGGACATTTCAGACATTCTTGGTCCAATCATCACTATAAACAAAACATGGTTCTTTCAATAAGATTTTGAAATGAAGAGACCAAGCAGGCAGTGAAAGACTGTGAAATCACCCAGATCCAGAACGAAATCAAGATTAAACCCCCCCATAAATTGAAGATCAAAGTCGTTTGTCATTTTTTTGTCTTCACCTATAATTTGGAAACAATTTAATGAAATTGGGTGTGCAATGAAAGTGAAGATTAGATACATTGAACTGCAATAATTGCGTTTCAAGTTATTTGGGCCACGGTTTTAAAAAGGTTGTGAGAACCCCTTTTTTAAGTGACAACAGCAAAAATTAACAAGCCACAATCTCTGTTGGTTTGCTTGTTTGTCAATGCTCAACTCATGGACACAAGTAACAATTTCTTTATGCAATTGTTACTGACAACGAAAAATGGTGCCTATACATCACTATGAAGCAGTACAAAAAATAAATGGCTCAACCTCAATAAAAAAAGCAACACCACACATGAAGCAAGATCTTTACCTGCATAAAATGGTGTTGTGTGTATGGTGGGACTGTGAGGGGATAGTTCATTATGAATTGCTTGAAAGGAACCAAGCAATTAATGCAGAACTCTATGTTTAACAGATGGAATGACTTAAAACAGCTATTCAAGAAAAAAGACTGTGACAGGACAATGCCAATTTTTTTGATTTTGATGCCGATTCCAACAAAAATTTTAAATCTGATTTTGATTCTTGTCATTTAAAATTCACTTTGTTTTTATAATAGACTAGCTCTTTTGATCTCTTCATGTGTCAAGTTTTGTTTAATACCAAAGCAGAACTGTGCTTGGTTGAATGAATTTTTCAATTTAAAACTTAGTGATTTCTACTGAAGAGGTATTGAAAATCTAGTTGAACATTGAGAAGAACTTGTAAACAACAAGGGAGAATACATCATTGATTGAATAATTGTCAGTTTTTATCAAACCTTTAAAAAATCTAAATTAAAAAAAGCAGCAATTATGTTGCCAACTCAATATTAGCTGGTTTTTATTTACCTCTACACTGAGTTTGATACAGTAGCTGGGCACTGTCAAATGACAAATCATGGCTCCATTATGACAATACAACTGCACACCATGCATCAGTGGGAGGCAGCTATTGGTCTAAATAGAAATCACAGCTCTTGACCATGTTTTGTATTTCTCAAATCTAGCAATGCATAACTTTTGCCTTTTTTCCAGCTAAAAATATTACTAAAGAAATTATTTTTTCATTTTGAAAAGATATAGAAACCTCAGTGATAAGGGTGCTTAAGAGCCTCAAAGAGAAATAATTTCCTAGTGGTTCTGTGGATGGCAAAATCAAATACAAAAGTGCATTAACTCAGAGTTGTATTACTTTGCAAAAAACAATTTTTTATTTATCTAAAACTGTTGTATTTAAATTTTTTTATGACAACAGTCTTGTTTTTTTTATCTTATCTTGTAGGCCATGCAACTGAATGGTGCCATAGACTTGGCAGTGTAGCACAGCTTTAAAGGAGATTTTTTTTAATATTCTTTTCCTTGGCTGCTTGCCTTTTGCAACTAACAAACACAAACTGCCAAAGTATTCAATCTTGCACACCACTAATTTCTTTACCTTCAAACTTCTGTGGCATGGATAGCCCTAATAGGAAAAAAGTTTTTGGCTGATACAGCTTTACTTGGCATGGAGAAATTTGCACCTTTTACCACAATAAGATAGTAATTAATGTAAAAGTTGACATTTAAAATTTTAAATTTCTTCATTACATCTTTGTTTTTGTTAATTAAAAGTAAAAAATTGTAATTTAGTAAAGTTTTTTCTTGTCATTTAGTGATCCTAAAAACTGTATATTTTGTTATTTTTGTTATGACCAGTTTTCCAGAAAATATATATATTTTAGGCCTTATTTCAAAATAATAAATTTAGGAGTTTAATTTTAACAAATTAACTGCCAACCATGAATTATCTCATAGGTGGTAAGCTAACCTATACCTGATATGACTGGACTTTAATATTCATGGTATTTTGGGATGGACTCATGAATCAAACTTCGACTGTTTAAAGTGTTAAAGTAAAATACTTGATTGATTTAAGAAAGCGTTTTTTTGTATAGAAAAGTCAAAGACCAGTTGTTCATTTGATATAATACAATAATTTTCTTTTTTTCTGAAATCTTAATACACTAATGTATAAATAGATCCAATACCACACAGCAAAAAATTGATGTTATTTAATGCAGGGATCTACAAGTAGGGAGTTATGCTTGACTTAAAAGAATGCAAAAGTAATGATAGCTTTTGTTAAAAAGGTCTTTTATTATTGATTTGATTGCCAAAACATGTTTTTTTACACAACTGGGCAATGGTACTTTTTTCAATCTTATTATCACTTCAGATAAAAGCAAGTTTTTGGGTTGTGCTAAAAAATAGTTGTTGATTATTCATACTTCGAAATAGTTTTATTGATATGTTTATTTGCAAAATTTTGTCTTGCAAATAAACTTATCTATAAAACTTTTTACTTTGACCTAAAAAAATTTTTAGCATTATTTTTTTTAATTTTTAAATTTATTTGAACTTAAAAATTTTGGCTTAAATTATTAAAAATTGTTCTGGCAAGTTTTGGTTAAAATAATGAAGAAACAAGAATTTGCATTGTTTAGAGAATCTATAATTGAATTTGTTGTCAGCAGTAAGAAAAATTTTAATTTATTTTGTTAATAAATGATTTACTATTACAAACTCTACAAAAAACATTTTTTTTGCATGGTTAATGCTTATAAAAACTGCAATGTGCATTTAGAAAATTATGTTCATACATCAGCAATTAAGATTTTGATGTAAATGTTTTTTATAATATTCATAAAAAGACAAGTTTTGGTTCAATTAAATACACATAATGATTTACTTCTACATATTTTTAAATAAAGAGACATTTCTGAAAATTAAAAATTCTTAAACCAAAAATTGCATGCTTTTAAAGAAATGTTAAAAGTCTCCAAGAGTGGTCATCTTTGTCATCATGACTGTTTGGAAGGTCATCCACTCCAGGTCAGACACAAACAGGACTGGGGCCAAGGGTTTTTCCTTTTCTTACCCCAGGCTGCTGTACTGCCCAGATTAGATGCTGGTAGTGATGGTGTAAAGTCAGCATTGCATTCTGTCATCCAAAACTGTCAGACCTCGTGCTCCATGTGGTGCCAAATGCATGGGACATATTAATAGGATGTGGTCTGCAGTTTGTTCAATGGCACTGTACTTGCGATTTGGTGAAGGAGTGAGACCCCATTTGTGCATGGACAAATGGAATTGCCCAACACCAGTCTGCATGTGATTGAGCTTAACCCAAGCTGTTCAGGGTAAGCTCATTCCAACCGGCCTGGTGCTGGTCATGGGTATGAAAACATGGTCGGCAGCGTGGTCGAGTGGTTAACGCATCGGACTGATGATCAACATGGTCTCAGTTCAAAACCCACTTGCGCCATTCTGTTGTGTTCTTGGGAAAGACACTTTACGGCACTTTCCCCTGCTTGGTGGTCTTGACAAGCAGTTCTAAATTACAGTAATATCTCTACTAAATTACAAGCGGACAGCAATATCTTGGCATCTCCGAAAGCAGGTCAGGGTAATTGCCTACCCTATGTATAGCGCCTCCGTCGCTTTCCTGCGTGTCAGGAGGATAAATATATAGAGATTAAAAAAATAAATAAAACCTGGATGTATTTTTGCAGTACTCCACTTTCCATCTATAGTTTGTCCACTGAAAAGTGTGGATGCCAAGTCTGGCAAGGTTCTTTGATAGATTCCACACAGCTGGCACAAATGGGCGTCTAAATCTTAGTCTTTTTTGGTTAACATCTGAGGACCCATTTAAAAGACCATTCAATATATGGTCAGGGTTCAGGAATCGATGATAAACCAAGGAGAGTGTTGCTCCTAGTTGGCAAAGCTGAGGTGGGTGGATGCCTGAAAGTATGGGTAAATAGTTTGTTGGGTTGGGACACAGGCGTCCAGTGACTATGTGCAAGATATCATTCAGGACACTGTCTATGGGGCAAGTGCTGCTACACCAGACTGTTGTTTAATATAGACCAAAGATAAGGCAGCTGTACACAGTGTTTTGGCACCAGCACCCCATCCTGAGCCTGCAATTGCCTCAGCTGTTTGATGTGTTACAATACTTTTTTGTTCAATTTTTTCAATTACATTTTTCAACAGCATAGCCTGCTTTGCTTGCTGTCACCAGTAGAAAGGGTGAAACTTAGGTTTTAAACAAGCTCCATAATCATTCTGAACATATGCTTATTTGGCAGAAGCCTCAGCAGCTTGCAGGTAAGGTCACAGTGCCAAACAGTGTCATAAGCAGTGGTCAGATTGACAAATACATTACAGCGGCCTTCTTTTTAACCTGATTATATACAGGGTGATTCAAAAGTCTCCATACATAGGGATACTATTTTTTTTGAAGTTTTTGCAATGACAGGGATAAACGTGTCACAATCTGTATTCAAAACAGTGGTGGGCATATAGAGCCTGTTATATAATTAAACTTGTGGTTATAAAAATAATAAATAAAATTTTCTTATATATGGTGACTTTTGAATCACCCTGTAGTTTTAAAGTTTAGGTGGACTATTTAAGTACTATATGTTCCATATAAAGTCTGATCACTGACCAATGTGGATATCTAGTTTAGATGCATTATCTTATAGAGTTTCCGTGTGGGAGGTACAAATGGGTGTCTGGATTTTAATCTCTCTTGCCACTCATATAATGGCCTGATCAAATGATTATGCAAGAGGTGCTCAAGATCTAAAATGCTGTGGTCAGCAAAGAGAAGAGTGGCTCCCAGAAGATGAAGTTTAGCTGGTTGGATATGACAAGAATGGGAGGGTTGATCATTACAGTGGGATGCAGGCATCCAGTTACAATCATTAAGAACACTGTCAATAAGACGAGTGTGTACACTGCAAATTAAACTGATGCACATATTCTGCTGTACTGTAGAGTAGACTACAAATAAAATGGCTATGTGCAGTGTTTAAGCACCAGATCTCCATCTTAAACTGCTAGTCGTCTTAGAAGTGTCTACGCACGAACCTGGGTGGGCCCATCAGTCAAGAGCGTTCATGTCACCTGGGTTGTCAGTAATCATGAGTAGACAAAGTCGATCTTGCCAAAATGGAAAATCATCTATATCATGCATTATGGTACCACTTGACTATTCACCATGAAATCTATAAAACCATACTTTAATAAACCACTGTCATATTTTCTTCCATTCATTTTATATCAATACAGTTATTGAATCAGCTTGTACCCAGTTGCTCGTGCCCCCTTGAAAAATTTTTCATGCCCCCCAGTTTAAGAACCTGGGGTGTTAACAAACATGTTTTAAAAATAGATAAATAACACATCACAGAAGCTTCGGCAAATTCTGCTTTGGCACATCCCTAGTTGAAACTCAGTCACTCTTTAGGGAGCAGTGGATCAAAATTTGGTTTGATGCAGGTGCAGATAAGCCTCTCGAGGATCTTGTAGGGGACACAGAGCAGAGATATCACTTGATAACTCATTGGGTCTCTTACAGGTTTCAGCAACTTTGAGATTGTGACTACAAGTGCTTTTCTCCAGATCGATGGAATTTTGAGTTGGTGCAAGAACCAGGACTTCAAGGCAGCTCCAGCATGGATTATTATAAGCTCTAGGCAGATGCAATCAGGGTCCGGAGCTTTACCTGGTTTAAGGTGTTGGGGGGCAGCAGTGAATTCTTTCAGTGAGAAAGTGTCAGAGATATTCACTGGGTTTGGTGTTGTGGCCCTTCAAAAATCAGACACTTCTTGAGAAACAAGTTGAGATGACTTGCAGTCAACAGCCTCATATCTTCCATTTAAAAACCATTTTCCATTTATCCAAGAGTGGTGCAAAATTGGTAAAGTTATATAACATGTATTGCTGATTTATAATAAAGGAGTTGGAGGCACAAAGCTCTTGAAGTTATGTCAAGAAGTCCTAGCTCTAAAAGTTTAAGAATTTTTGAGATAGATTAGAAACAAAACATTGAAGTATTTATAGCTGCTCAAAAAATTACAAAAAAAAGTTAGCAAAAATTTTATTTGCAGTTTATCAAAATACAGTTACTTTCATGTTTTATGGCATTTATTACCCCTTTAAACCCTGAATTAATTTCAAATGGTAAAAAAATTAAAAAATTTTTTTTCATTTACAGTGTGATTCAGCGAAGTGTGCACAAATAAAAACTCATCTTTCAGACTTATAATTAGGTCAAATGAAACAAGTTATATGCTGTGAAGATAGTAAATTTAATAAGCTTTCAGAAAATATACAAGTTATTCAATATAACCCCCTTTGTTTTTGATTACTTTCCGAAGTCGTGGCAGAACTGGGCACATGTGGCACGCACCACTTCTGGGTCAATTTCGTCCCATGCCGATGTCAATTTTCGCTTTAGAGAGTCCAGATTTGGATGAGAAGTATGGCAGGCTTTTGTCTCTAAAATAGACCATAACCCAAAATCCATAGGGTTCAAGTCTGGTGAAGACGGCGGCCAAAGCTCTTTCTCCCAAAAACCTTTGAAATTGCATCGACACCAAGCTTGAACTGAGTTGGCCGTGTGGGAGGTTGCACCGTCCTGTTGAAGAGTAACTCCTTGTTCTCCGACTACTTCTTGGACCCAGGGAAGGACTTTCTCCTCCAGCATTTGCCTATAGACGGTCTGGTTTATCTTGACCCCTTCTTCAATGAATACGAGAGGAGTTTTAAGCCGTTTTGATGTTGCGCCTGCCCATACCATTACGGAGGCGGGTTTTTGTCTTCTGAAAGAGCTGTGACGCTCAACTGGGACCATGTTTATGTCTGGAAGCCAAATCCTGTCATTTTGATGGTTATGGACAGCTTGAACAGTGAAAAGTTTTTCGTCTGTCCATAAAACTTGAGGCTGCGTGCCATCGACAAGTTTCTTGACCAAAACCTTTGCTCTATCGAGCCTTTTCTTTTTAGTGGCCTCCGACAAGAGATGTCTTTTGGTGAACTTCAATACCAGATTTTAAATTTTAACTCTTAAATAATAAGAAACTGAAATGTTAATAATTGAAAGTTAATAATGGAGGAAATACATGTACATAAAACTAAGAAAAGTATTTGTGCACACTATGCTGAATCACCCTGTAAATGTTATCAAACTAGGACAAAAAATCTAAATTAAAAAAAAATATATTTTCTAAAAAAATTTTGTAAGAGGACAAATTTGTCCTCTGAGGCCTACTAGCTGAAAATTTGCAAGGATGAAAATCAGGACAATCTGTAAAAAATATCTTTTCATATGAAAATACAATTGCATATTCATAAGTACACAAGAACTAGGTCTAATGCAATTTACAGAAATTTTTTTAAACACTTTATTGGGCATATACAAAGGCATACAAGCCAGAGGGGCAAAGGACAATTGCTCCCCAAGTCTTAAAATTTGGAAAATAAAGATTTTTTTTGGCAGTGATAAGGCAATATTTGAGCAAAATCAAAATTTTTCGAGAAGTGACAGGACAGTTTTTCTCAAAATCAAAAATTTGTGGCAGCCACAAGGATGTATTTGGAAAAACAAAGTTTTTTGTGCCCAGAAAATGATTAAGATTTGAGTTGAGAAACATTTTTTTAAAAGATCACCATTATTTTGGGATGAAAATTGAGAAATCAGCAACAGATCCACACATTAAAGACTTTTTTGTTTTTTAGTCTTGATTAAAATTTGGCAACAAAAGTATTGGAATTAGGTACAGTTTTAAACTAATGGCCTTTTTTTCTTCTTCGCTTAAATTTTAGACAAAATTTTGTCTCATTTTCATGAATTGCTAGAAAATCATAATTTTGACAAATGTCAATAATATTTTAGAAAACTGTAGGATTTTTTTGAATGGTTCTGCTTGGGTACGAAAAATTCAAAAACAATTTTGTTTGTTTGCAAAACATTTATTCAAGATTTGACATCATTTTTGTCCTCATTTGGAAGGACTTCCACTCCAACTCAGACACAAACAAGACTGAAGCCCAGGGTTTATGTGTTTTCTACCCCAGGAAGCTGTACTGCCCTGGATCAAAAGCTGGCAATGATAGTCTTGAGCCAACATTGGGTTTCGCCATCTAAACTTGTTAGAACTTGTGCTCCATGGGTGCCCAATATATGGGCCACTCTGTTAGAACTTGGTTTGTGGTTTGTTCAGGGGCATTGTAGGTGCAATTTAGTAAAAGAGCAAGACTTCATTTGTGCATGAACAAATGAAATCACCCAACATCAGTCCACAGGTGATTGAGCTTAACCCAAGCTGTTGGGGGTAAGCTCAATTGAACAGCCCTAGTAGTGGTCATGTGTATGAAAGCATGGAATCTGAATGTGCTTTCACAATACTCTGTGTCCCCTCTAATTTTTGGTGACTGGCCAACATGGGCGCTTAGTTTACAAGGTTATTAGGTATTTCTGTGCAGGTGCCACAAATAGGTGTTTCAATCTAGTCTCAACAGGCCCTCTAAAGCCCATATAATAACCATGAAGTATAGGTTATGATCAAAAGTGCCATGGTTAGGCAAAGTAAATATAGCTCTTGGTCAGAAAGCTGAGCTGGCTGGATGCTTAAAAGCATATGTCAGTGGTCTAATGGAATGGGACACAAGAATTCAGTGACAATGCACAAGTTGCCAATTGGTTGAAAAATAATTTACTTAACCTTTGCAGTCAGACAATTTATACATTTAAAATTTATACAACTTCCTCAAAAATTAGACTTTTCCAGATGGATTTCTTAGGATTTCTCTGGAATTTCTCCCTGGTAGCTTTTATCAATTTCGAAGTCCTAGCACTTCGAGGATGCCCTTGTTCTGGTTGATTTTGCACATTCCCACTTTCTTTATACCTTTTAAGAGTCTTCCAGACCAGCATTCTTGTTCACTTTCAGGTCCTTGCAAATTTCTTTCTGAGACTTCCCTACCTTAAAAAGCTCAACAATTGCAATTTGTTTACCTAAACCTACAGCCATAGTTAAATTTAAATACCTAAAAGAATAAAGATTCATTAGAAAGTGTCAAAAGTTAAGTTACATTGAAAAAATATAGAAAAAATTCAATTTAAAATGAACTGTAATCCTAAATATTGATCACCCTGCATAGTATATAAAAATACTATATTAGTCATTTTTTCATGCCATTGGCCCAACTGGATGAATTTGTCTCCTTAGGTTAATTAACTTTTATATTATTTGTATTTGAAAATTAACATAGTAATTGGTTTTTCTTGCAAGAAAATACTACAATCTACTCATTAACAAAAAAAATGCTTACCTTTTGAAGAAGTTGTATAAATTTTAGCTTAACCCTTTCTCAGCAGCACTCTTAACAATTAGTCTTCAAAAAACAAAATGCTGCCCCTTGTTAGTATCCGCTTGTTAGTATTGTTAGTTCTGCTGCTTGTTAGTAGTCGTTGCTGCTTGTTAGTATCCGAAAAAAATAAATGCGAAATTAAATATAGCCCTACCGCTAATTGTTCTAAAAGTGATAGAGCCCATATATAGTTCCGCCACTGAGAAGGGGTTAAATATGACTTTCTCATCAATTGTGTGAAAGTACAAAATGAGTCACATGGTAAACAAAAAAACAAAAAAAAACAATCTTTCATCAAAGTTGCAAAAAAATTTTTTTCTAAACTTTGAAAAAATAATCTTTCTAGTTGGCTTGGAAATAAAAATTTTGTCATATTAGACTCATAATAATGTGTTTTTTTAGCAGGACATATTTGTCTCCTCAGACCTTAAAGGATCAAAGGCATATATTCACAAATTTTAGTTGATGTATTTTTACATATTAATTATTTTTTTTTAGAAACTGTGCATGGAACAATCAATTTATGGAAAAGGTATTATTAGAAAATTATTTCTTACTAAATTTAAGAGATATGTACAATCAAGTTTTCAAAATAAAACTTTATTTTATTCACCTTACTTTAGTTTAAAATTAAAAATTTAACTTTAATTAACCTTTCTTTTAATACAATTTTTTGTTTCTTATAAGTTAATAACCTGCATGCAAATTGAGAGGTTGGGTCTCTATATTTTAAGTAATCTATAACAATGAAGTTGTAACAGAATTTGTTTTTGTCACTTATTTAATTAAATGTTTCATTAAAACACAATTTTTATATTAATAATTAACATAGCAATAAATAGACATTAACTAAAACAACCAAACTTAAAATAAAAAATTTTTGCTAGCAATTGTATTTTTGAATTTCTTGAAATGTAATATATTTGATTAAGTGAAGTAATTTATAAATTAATTTAATCTAAATGACAAAAAAAAGAACTGCTGTACTGTCTAAGAAGCAAAGTAACAAAAAAACACAATAAAATAAATCTTTAATTTTAAAGAATATTTGCAGATTTGAAAAATTCAACCAAAAATCATTTTTGCAGTTATAGATAAACAAATTAGAAAATACTTAGACCCAAAATATCAAAATACTAGTTCTAAAACTAAAAATAAATTGAACTCTCAGATTAGCTATTTTAATTTTGTTTACCTTTTATATTAACCTTAATTATAACCATCCCAGTCATTGTCTTAAAATCATAATTTTGACAAAATTGGTGTTTGTATGACTTTGAAACCAAATGTTATTGCCATGAAATAAACATGTGTTGTTTTGTTAAAGATTTGATAAGAAACAGTTAATATTATACAATTTCTTTTGTCAATTTTATTTCTTTTTAGCCACACTCTTTTTTAATACTTGTATTTTTCTTACAAAAATTTTACTTAAAGCATTTGTTACAGATACCTTTCAGCAATGCTTATTGCTCTCTTCAATCACAAGATTTATATCAACTGCATCATTACTTACAAGTAAAATATATTTTTTTAATTAAGAAAATTTATTGTAGTAGTGGTTTAAAATGATCTGGCTTAATGAACCTGTATCTTATTTGAAAACATGATATAAATTTTGTATTCTCAATGTGATGAATTCTTTTGAAGCTCTAAAATTTTACAGTTTGTTTCTGGGTTACTTAATAACAAATTGTTAAGTTTAAATTGGTAATTTTCTTGAAATTCCAGCAAAATTTTTAGTCCTAAAAAATTAAGTAAATCGACCTATTTCATGTCACATGGTAAGAAAAAGCTTAATAGTAAGCATGCATACATTTTCAATCCAAATATGATATTTTGATGCTGTGCATTATTATCCAAAATAGTTTTTTGTTTCAACTTTTTTATTAAACCCTACTAAATATTGCTTAGAGTTTTATTGTTTCCATTTGGAAATATTAGCAATTGGGAAAAAAAGTTTAAATTGTCTTGTGCTCTATGTGCGACTATAAAACTGACTTCAAGTTTGTTGTGACATAGACTGCTGACAATTATAACATCTACTTTAGAAAAATTCAAGGTTTAAATGGTAAATTGAGACTATATTTAATCTACCTTTTTATCTTATTCTCATGTGAACTTAGAGATTAATTAAAAACTGTATGAACTTAGAGATTTAGACTAAAAGCTTGACTTACAGTGGAAGATGGCATTGAAAAAAAGCAGAGATCAGTCATTGCAGAAATACATGCCAGTAGAAATAGTGCATCTAGAATAAACAAAACTACTAGATATACAGGGTGATTCAGCGAAGTGTGCACAAATACTTTTCTTAGTTTTATGTACATGTATTTCCTCCATTATTAACTTTCAATTATTAACATTTCAGTTTCTTATTATTTAAGAGTTAAAATTTAAAATCTGGTATTGAAGTTCACCAAAAGACATCTCTTGTCGGAGGCCACTAAAAAGAAAAGGCTCGATAGAGCAAAGGTTTTGGTCAAGAAACTTGTCGATGGCACGCAGCCTCAAGTTTTATGGACAGACGAAAAACTTTTCACTGTTCAAGCTGTCCATAACCATCAAAATGACAGGATTTGGCTTCCAGACATAAACATGGTCCCAGTTGAGCGTTGCAGCTCTTTCAGAAGACAAAAACCCACCTCCGTAATGGTATGGGCAGGTGCAACATCAAAACGGCTGAAAACTCCTCTCGTATTCATTGAAGAAGGGGTCAAGATAAACCAGACCATCTATAGGCGAATGCTGGAGGAGAAAGTCCTTCCCTGGGTCCAAGAAGTAGTCGGAGAACAAGGAGTTACTCTTCAACAGGACGGTGCAACCTCCCACACGGCCAACTCAGTTCAAGCTTGGTGTCGATGCAATTTCAAAGGTTTTTGGGAGAAAGAGCTTTGGCCGCCGTCTTCACCAGACTTGAACCCTATGGATTTTGGGTTATGGTCTATTTTAGAGACAAAAGCCTGCCATACTTCTCATCCAAATCTGGACTCTCTAAAGCGAAAATTGACATCGGCATGGGACGAAATTGACCCAGAAGTGGTGCGTGCCACATGTGCCCAGTTCTGCCACGACTTCGGAAAGTAATCAAAAACAAAGGGGGTTATATTGAATAACTTGTATATTTTCTGAAAGCTTATTAAATTTACTATCTTCACAGCATATAACTTGTTTCATTTGACCTAATTATAAGTCCGAAAGATGAGTTTTTATTTGTGCACACTTCGCTGAATCACCCTGTACAAGAAGTACAACTTTTCAAATTGTAGCATGTTTGAAAGCTGGGAAAAGCATTGAACAAAAGTCTTACACACCAAGAAGTGATCTAAATGTACTCTTTGCTTTTTAGCAGGGTTGAAATAATCCATCAAATAATCAAAAATGAATTTTCTAGGTCAGTGGCTTCATTAGCAACATGCAGAAATGTGAGCAAGATGACAATATCAAAAGCTGTCAGATTTTATTTCATAATGAAATCTTATGGTACAAAATGTTAAAACATACTAACAACCCAGTAAAACACCATTAGGAAAGAAAGAAAGTGTTTGTTATTGAATCATTTGAAAAATTTGGACAAAGAAGTTTTTGTATTTGTTAATGAAAAAAATTTATTGTTTTCAATTTAATAATTGTTTAATAATTGCTTTCAATCCATCAAAAGTTTTTTTGTTATGCACAGTAAAAATTAAAAAACAGTAAGTACTTCTTGCATACCTAGTAGCTTTAATTATTCTAGATGCACTATTTCCAGTGCAATCTACTTCTGAAAGATTGATCTTGGTTTTTTACAATGCTGTCTTCCATTGTAAGTCAAGTTTTTAGTCTAAAATTATAAATTTATACACAAAATTAATCAATATCTAGCAATATTTTTCCGTGATTAAAGCACACAATAATAAAATATAAATGTACATTAAACATAGTCTTAATTTACCATTTACAATTACAACAAAAACAACAACAACACTCCATCTCAGGTTATTCTTCACCTTCACCTTCATTCAATCTCCCCAATTTCCCCAACTGTTATACCCCTGTAGACTGGCAAACCAACTTTCCACACATCTACAGTCCCACTTCTCTACTCAAACTCTAAAATTCTTTTAAAGTTCTGAAAAAAGCCACATGAACAAAAGTAGATCTGTTCATTGTAACCCCCTAAACCCCACTTTCTGTATCCTAGAACTTTCCTCAGTTATCTCCCAACTATCAAACTCAACTTCATTGGGCCCTGATTGAATTGCCTACCTACTTTTAACCCATCTTCCTCAATCTGGTCTACAATTCCTCCTATATATCTTTAACCTATCTTGGTTGACTCACACTTTCTCATCAGCCTGGAAACAATTATCATCCCCATTCTTAAATCAGGCAAACCCTTTAAATTACCCTCCTCCTGTCAAGTCATCTCTCTCATTTTGTGCACTTCCAAACTCTTCAAAAGAATGGTTCTTGAATGACTCACCTATTTTCTAGAATATAATAACATTCTTTCACCCATGCCAGCTGGTTTTAGACCTGATAAATTGACTGAAGATCAGGTTCTACTTCTCTCAAAGTCAATCCTGGATTCTTTTCACCAATCTAAACCAGCACACATACTGTTTTTTCCACTGTGAATTTTTTGAAACCTTTTAACTCAGTCTGGCATTCTGCCTTTCTCTCTAAACTCCTATCTTTAGGTCTTCCACTCTGTTTTGTCAAAAGGATACGATCTTATCTCTCAAATTGCCGTTCGAAAGTCCAAATCTAGAATTGTTATAGTCATTCTTTCCGTCTTTGTGGAGGTGTTTCCCAAGTTTTAGTTCTTGAACCAGTCCTTTTCTCTCTTTTTCACAATGATCTCCCTGCTTTTTCCCTTCATCCATTAAAGTCTTTCTCTATGCTGACAATCTTGCTATTTCTGCCCCTCCCCTAATGTTGGACATGCAACTACCATTGTCCAAGCTGCTCTCAACAGACTGGTGGAATGTTCCTCTAAGTTTTGTCTATCTCTTAACCCTCTCAAATGTGAGTCATTTTTCTTTAGCCTGGAACCCTACCAATCTCGTCTTAGACCCTCTCTATCAATTCTCAACACCCCACTTAACTTCAACCCAAATTCAATCTTTTGTGGTGTAACCTTTGACTGCACTCTTTTAAGCATCATGTTTTATCTTTATGGAAGAAGTGTTACAGCCTATTCTGTGCCTTCCGTCCTATCGCCTCTACCTCCTGAAGCCTTTCTAAGGACTCTTTATGTACACTATATAAAGCCTTTATTTGCCCTATCATCACCTATTTGTTTCCTTTCTCACCCCCCACACATATCACTTCTGTATAGAGAATGCATAGATCCTCTTGTGGAGTAATCACAGGCTCTCTATTGTCAATTCCTATCCCCCTGCTTCACCTAGAAGTACTTCTTCCTCCACTTTGTGTCACCCTCACTTGCCAACTCTCTCTCTTTGAACAAACTCTCAGACTGCCTCCATTTTTTCCTTTAGCCTTTCTGCTCATTATAACCCCTGCACATATCTAAAGAAAGGATTGTGGAGTTTCTTCTCCCGCTCACATAACCTTACCCCTAACCCACAACTATCTCACAAACCTCTAATCCTTGTCCTTCTAAACCTTCCTGGTCTACCTCTTCTTTTTACTCTATCTCATACTAACTCTTTGTACATGCTCCTGTAATGACCCTCCTGCACTCTGTAATGCTGGTGCTTTTTCCTATCTATCCTCTCTACCTCACAGTGACAGTACAGGTGGACTGATGGCCTGGTTCCTTGTTGGCTAGAGAGGGTAGTGCAGGGTTTCACATAAAGTGTACAACGTGTACAAAGTCTCTCTCACCTCTTATTTCCTCCCAATTTCCATCCCTCTACACCAGTTATAGATGCAGTATCCAATCTGGTCTCTTCCCACATCAAATCCCTTCGGTGTCACCTGAAGAGCTTACTATCCCTTGCTTTGCTTGCTGTGCTCTCTCTCATTTATGCTGGAATGGGCACAGCACTCTTTTTGGTACATATATTTACAGGGTTGGTCAAGCCAAGACTCCTTTGTGCAGCAACTGTGGTTCTGAATCACAGGACCTCTTTTATCTTGTGCTAGACTGCCTTGCACTTGACTTTATATGTCTAGCCATTTTCAGCCACTCCCTCTCTATTCTGGACCTCTGGTCTTGTCCCTAAGGGGCTGCTTGATTATTGGGACTCCATGGAGTTGATTGGTGCCTTCATCCCCAGAAATGGGTCAGGTAAGCACACCACCACCACCACCACCACCACTGCAACAACAACAACATATTGAAAATCCAAATAAAAAACACTTTAAAAAATTATTATCTGAAAGAACCATTTTTCTAAGTGTATTTTAATTTTGTTTACTTTCAGTTTTTTAAATTTTGATTCCTTTGAATTTTTTAAAATTTCAATTTATCTTTAATTTATTTGAAATTGTCTGTATTGTTAAGTTTAACAAAACTAAAACCTTGCAAGTTTTATCATCTCAATATCAAAATCATTCATACATGAATAATTAAATTTTCTTTTAAGTTTTAAAGTATTTTTGAAAAATGCTTTAGAAGTTGAGAATGTTTAAAAAATAAACAACTTTTATGAATTTATTTGTGCTGTTGAGTATTGCACCCATGTAGTTTAAAAAAATTTAGTGCATGCTAAAATTGATTTTTTATGTAGAATTTTGATTTTAACAATTTGAATGTTACCTGATGAGTGGGACAAAACAGCAGAAATGCTAAGAAAAACAGCTGAAACTGTACTGGGAGTGACATTTGGGAAACGAAAAGGAGACAAGGAGACATGGTGGTGGAATGAGGAAGTTCAAAAGAGCATAAAAGAAAAGAAAGAGGCAAAGAAAGCATGGGACAAAATAAGAGATGAAAATACTAAAAAGATATACAAAGAAAAGAAGAATAAGGCAAAGAAGGCAGTTGCAATGACAAAGGGACGTGTGTATGATGATTTGTATGCTAGATTGGAAACAAAAGAAGGTGAAAAAGAGCTGTACAGATTGGCTAGGCAGAGAAACAGAGCAGGGAAAGATGTGCAGCATGTGAGGGTTATAAAGGATGAAAACGGTAATGTTATGATAAATTCAGAAACAGTGTTAAAGAGATGGAAGGAGTACTTTGAGAAACTGATGAACGAGGAAAATAACACAGAACCTAGGACAGAGGAAGCAGAAGTGGTTAACAAAGAGGTAAATTGTGTCAGTAGAGAAGAAGTAAAGAATGCACTAAGAAGGATGAAAAAAGATAAAGCGGTTGGGCCAGATGAGTTGCCAGCAGAAGTTTGGAAGTGCATGGTAAAGATGGGGATAAAGTTTTTGACCAGACTGTTCAACAGACTATTAATGGGTGAACAGATGCCAGAAGAATGGAGAAGGAGTGTGCTTATCCCAATCTATAAAAACAAAGGGGACGCACAGTGCTGTGGAAACTACGGAGGAATAAAGCTAATGAGCCACACAATGAAAGTATGGGAAAGAATTATTGAAACCAGGTTAAGGGATAGAGTGGAGATCAGCAAACAGCAATATGGATTTATGCCAGGAAAGGGAACCAACGATGCCATGTTTGCTTTAAGAATGTTAATGGAAAAGTACAGGGAAGGTCAAAGACAGCTACATTGTGTATTCATGGACCTAGAGAAAGCTTATGACAAGGTTCCACGGGAAGAGCTGTGGTATTGTATGAGAAAATCTGGAATAGTGGAAAAGTATGTGCAACTGGTAAAAGATATGTATGAGGGAAGCAAAACAGTGGTGAGGTGTGCAGTAGGAACTACAGAAAGTTTCAAGGTCAAGGTTGGACTGCACCAGGGATCAGCGTTAAGTCCATTCCTGTGTGCAGTGATAATGGACAGGCTAACAGATAAAGTAAGGAGAGAACCACTGTGGACGATGCTGTTTGCTGATGATATTGTGATTTGCGAAGAGACCAGGGAAGAAGTGGAGCGGAGATTAGAATCCTGGAGATATGCATTGGAAAGAAGAGGGATGAAAGTAAGTAGGTCAAAGACCGAATATCTTTGCATAAATGGAGGAAATGATGACGAAACAGTAAAGATGGAGGATACAAAAGTGCCAAGAGTAAAGGAATTTAAGTATTTGGGATCAACGGTGCAAGAAAGTTGTGGTTGTGAAGAAGTGAGAGTACAGGCAGGATGGAACGGATGGAGAAAAGTATCGAGTGTAATCTGCGACAAGAGGTTACCAGCTAGAGTAAAAGGAAAAGTGTACAGTTCAGTGGTAAGACCAGCAATGGTGTATGGACTTGAGACAGTAGCAGTCACAAAGAAACAAGTGGAAGAGATGGAAGTCGCAGAGATGAAAATGCTGAGGTTTGCTATGGGAGTGACAAGAAAAGACAAGATTAGAAACGAGCACATCAGGAGTACTGTTAATGTAGAACAGTTAGGAATGAGGATGAGGGAGGGCAGGCTGAGGTGGTATGGACATGTCATGAGGAGAGACCAAGAGTATGTAGGAAGAAAGATGATAAAAATGGAGCTACCGGGAAATAGGAAAAGAGGGAGACGAAAGAGAAGATTTTTAGATGTGGTAAAAGAAGATATGAGGGAAGTTGGTGCAAAGGAGATGGACATTGAAGACAGAAAGATGTGGAGAATAATGATATGCTGTGGCCACCCCTGACTAACAGGAAAGGCCGAATGGAGAAAAAGAAGAAGAAGAATGTTAATTTTCAGTTTTATTACAAGCAATAGGAATTAATCACTTAAATATATATTATTTCAATAGTAATTCATTGCTGTAATACAATTAAATGTTCTACATTATTATTATATCTTGTCATGGAAAAAGGTTTAAATCCATTTAGCAACTCACATTTATTACTGAAGTTAAATAATTGTAATTACACACTTAACCCTTTGAGCGCGGCTGTCGCAATTTTGCGACAAGGCTACCCTCCAAATATCAATCAATACTGCTTCAGTATCGAAAGCGGGAAAACCCCAAGTTAGATATCATTTTGTTCGTTAGGAAATCAGCTTTCCAATGAGCTATTGTGTTCTATACGTTGCTATTAAAGTTATTGCTAATATCTGCGGTTGAAGTTACTGATTGGAAATGGCTAAGAATTATTATACTCTTGACCAAGCCTTCGAAATGGTAGCTGCTGATAGCGATTCAGGGAGTGAACCAGAGTATTCTGAGCATGAATTTAGTGACAGTGATGATGATATGGGACATGTACAGCCATCTTTGCAAAATGTACAGTCAAGTAGGGACATTGTCGACAACTTTGTCAGGCATGGTCGTGGTAGGGGGAGGGGGACTCGAGCTAGACAAAGGGCTAAGGGACAAAGAGGTCATGGAAGGGGCAGACAACCTGTTCTTGATCATGTTGTAAGTGGGGATGCAGGCTGGCAGAGACTTGATGGAGAAGAAAACTATGTGCCATGGATAAAAAATTTTACTGCAGTTTCTGGATACACTGGCCCTGATGGATATGAAAACAAGCCCCCTGTTGACTTTATATCATTGTTTTTGACCAATGAATTTTGGAATCTTGCAGTCACTGAAACAAATAGGTACGCTCAGCAATATTTAGATTCTCATGGCCCTAATTCAGCCAATCCCCTGAAACTGAAGTCTCGTTTCCGAAACTGGAAGCCTGTCACAACTGCTGAAATGAAAGCCTTCTTCTCCTTGACATTCTCAATGGGATTGTGTGAAAAGTCAGAAATTGAGGATTACTGGGCCAAATGGTGGATTACTGCAACTCCAGGTTATGGAAAAGTCATGCCAAAGGATAGGTTTGAAGTGATTCTGTCCTTCCTTCATTGGGCAAACAATGATGATCATGTACCTAGGGGTCAGGATGGACACGATCAATTATTCAAAATTCGCCCCCTGATTGATGTTCTTGTGCCAAAGTTTAGCCAGTTGTTCTATCCAAAAAAGGAGTTGGCTCTTGATGAGATGACAATAGCATTCAAAGGTAGGAATATTATGAAACATTACAATAAGAACAAACCAGACAAATGGGGGTACAAGGCATATGTACTCTCAGAATCAAATTCAGCATATGTGGTAGACTGGCTTTTGAGCACAGGAAAAGGAAACCCAGGCCAGTTGGAAGATGATGATGAAGATGAAAACACTCTGATAACTCACAAGATAGTTAGGCAAATGATGAGGCCTTATTTTGGACAAGGTCATACAGTATATATTGATAGTTATTATTCTGGGGTGTCACTTGCAAATGAACTTGGACAGAATGAAACTGGTGTGTGTGGAACAGTGGCTGTAAAACGTCGTGGTATGCCTCGGACTCTGAACAAGAAAAATCTTCCACTCTGCAAAGGTGATGACCCTGTATTTATGAGAAATGGGAAACTCCTAGCTCTTGCTTGGCATGATGTCAAGAGGGTGAGCATGCTTACAAATATTTATGGAAACAATTGTGTTATGAAACAAATTCGTTCAAAGGAAAGCGAAAATGGATTTCGGGATGTAAAGAAACCATACTGCATGGACAGATACAATCAATTCATGGGAGGTGTGGACAAAATGGATCAAAGAATGAAGACCTATCTATTCCCTCATAGGTCAACCAAGTGGTACCCCAGAGTAGTCAGTTGTTTACTGAGCGTTACTACAGTAAATGCTCACATCCTTTACTGCCTCAAAAATGATAAACCGGTTCCCCTGAAAAAGTTCATTCAGGAAATATGCATCTCACTGTTAGAGGGGTACAATCGGCCTGTTGACCCTAGGCCTGGATGAACCATGATAGGAGACAGGCCTCAAAGACTTACTGAGAGACATTTTCCAACAGCCATTGAAGAAGGGAGGCCAGATTGCATTGTGTTTAGTGATCGGAGTGTGAAGGGTGGTAGAAAACAAACTCAACAGAAGTGTCGCCAATGTGATCTTCCAATGCATGCTGTACCATGTTTTGAAAGATTTCACACCCTAAAGGATTACAAATGCTGTCATCTGTTCTTATAGACACTTGTTTGGACATTACTGACAAACAGTTTTGAAGATGGGTAAAGTGGGATTTTTTTTCTTACCAATTTCTTGAAATCTGGAATTCGGTGTTTTTTACATTTGTAGATATGAGCCTAAAATGGCCCACAAAAATATAATTCATCATTTCTTTTTGTAGAACTGATTTTATTTGTAATGTATGAAACAATAGCAATAATATATACAATAAAATTAGCCATTTGACTAATATGTGCATGAGAAAGTTGCAATTTTTCATGTGCGGATGGTCATCCTCATAAATCCAAGATGGCCGCCATTGTGGGGGGGGGTAAGTTTGTCAAATTTTATAACATTTTTTGATAGTCCTACTTAGGTGCTACAAATGTTATATACATTGTTTGGGTATACAATAAAAGGTTAAGCTTACAGAATTGTTTAAAAATAGGTTGTAAAAAATTATTTTCTGTAAAAAAAAAATTCAGCGCTCAGAGGGTTAAGTTGTCAGATGCAATACTTAAGGTTTGTTTGATGTAATCTTTGGAACTGATTAAGATGTGGTTTAAACCTTGCTTGACTTGACTTATTTTTTTAAAGCATAAAAATAGTTTTTGTATTATATACGAGTCATTCCATATATAATCAACCAATTTTTAAAAATTTTGTAACCACTACTCTTGGATATTAATGGTTTCAATATATATTGTAGAGCTTAGAAAAACTTGAAGTTTAAAAAAAATTTTTTGAAATTATCTCAAGGTGTTTTTGAGTTATTGCAATTTTAAGTTTTGGCCACTTGATGATGTTTGGGTAAGTGAGCACTGGTCACGCTCTATGATTTTCTGTAATAAATCGATTTCTGCTCATAGAAAAATGAAACAAATGTTAAATTTACCATTTTTGGGGTCAAGGAATTTGTTTAAGCTCATAAAAAGTCAATAAAATGTCTCCTTTATGGGATAAATAAACAATTTAACATAAAAATCAAGCTCAAAATTTACAACCCAATAAAAAAAAATAGCAATCATTTTCATAATATGGTTTTTGCTTTTTTGCATAGTATAGTTCATATACAAAGGAAAAAAGTAGAGTTCTCATTGGCTGAAAAAGTCAACCAATGAGAGAAAAGACTAAGAAATTTTCAAAGAGTAGACGAATTAAATTTCTTAGTCTTTTCTCTCATTGGTTGACTTTTTCAGCCAATGAGAACTCTACTTTCTTCCTTTATAAATTAGTTCGGTTTCAATTCTGCTTCATTCTGATGATTTCCCCTGAAGAGTGTCAGATGAAAAGCTTTGGGAAGAAAAATCTTTTACTTCACGCAATCTTCAAATTCTGTACCACCAAATGTTTATTCAAATAGTTCATATACTTTCATATATCCATAAATTACTCATATGCAAGAAGTTTTAAAAGAAAATATTGCATTTTTGATGCTGGGTTAAACAGGCATCTAGATGTCAGTTTCTCTCGGAAGACACCTTGAGATTTTTAAAAAATAGAACATGCTCTGTTTGGTAAAAGTTTAGAGTGCCATGCTTAGCCAAGAAGAGTGTTGGTCCCAATTGGCAAAGGTCAACTGAATGGGATGCTTGAAAAAATTGGTAGGTGGTCAAGGATGTTCCTAGCTGAATATTAACATACAAGGTGTGACAAAAAAGAAACCGGACTGTTATAAAAATTTTAATACAACATATTTTGATAATTTATTAATTGTCCCCTTCAAAGTACTCCCCCTCCAAGTCAACACACTTTTGCATTTGATCCTGCCACCCACAGAAGCACTTGGTAAAATCCTCTTCCTTGAGTCTCTTCAGCTCCCTCATCACTGAGGCCTTGATTTCTTCTAGAGATGAGAAATGAGTTCCTTTCATCACATCCTTCAGCCTGGAAAAAAGCCAAAAGTCACAAGATGCTAAATCTGGCGAATTGGGAGGGTGGTCAAGAGCTGTTATTTGTTTTTTGACCAATAGTTGCCCCACACTAATTGCCTTGTGTGTGGGTGCATTTTTGTGGTGGAGAAGCCATGACTTGTCACGCCACAGTTCCCACCTGCTGCATCGAACTTGGTTATGGAGGCGAATGAGAACCTGCTGGTAGAAGTGCTGATTCACTGTTTTACTCTCAGGTGCAAATTCATGATGAACCATACCCTTCTGATCAAAAAAAAGCGATCAGCATGACCTTGATTTTTTATTTTGGCATGCGTGCCTTCTTGAATCTGGGTGATTCTGCAGTCTTCTACTGCATGCTTTGCCTCTTTATTTTAGGATCACATTGGAAAACCCAAGTTTCATCGTCTGTGATGATCTGCCTAAGAATATCCAGATCATTTTTAATTTTCTTTAGCATGTCTTCACAAAATTGGACTCGATTGTGCTTCTGGTTTTCCAACAAAACTTTGGGTACCATTTTGGCACAAACCTTTTGCATCCCCAGATCGTGCAGCAAGATCGTCCACACTGATTTTCTGTTTAGGCTCAGTTCATCTGATATCATTCATACTGTCAACCTGTAATCACTTTGCACCAACTGTTTCACTCTAGTGATGTTTTCATCTGTCCTTGTTGTAAAAGGTTGTCCTCTTGGGATCATCCTCCACTTCCTTGCAACCTTTCTCAGAACATTTGTGCCATTCAAAGATTTGCGTCCTCGACATCACATCTTCACCATAAACCTCTTTAAGAAGTTTAAAACATTCAGTTGGGGTCTTCCTCAGTTTTACCAGAAGCTTCAAGTTGATTTGTTGTTTCATTCTTGAGCTACTAACAGTTTCGTAACAACCAACAGCACAGAGTACAAATAAATGTGACACAAAGTAACAAAATTGTGACAAAGGCTACCAGCACTATGTTACATAAAAGCCTGAAACACAAAAATGGAATGACTTACGTTAAAGAAATTGCAACACAATAGAGCTAAGGAATTGTGTTTCACGGTGAGCAAGTGGCTTGCCAATTGGTATTGTGCCAAGAGTGTGGTTGATACAGTCTGGTTTCTCATTTGTCACACCTTGTATTTCTTAGATAATTTAATTTTGAACATTCAAAATAAAAAAAGATACCGTCTCATTAGTCACATTTTTTTGTACCAAATATTCACCCAAAAAGTCAGGTGTGACTCATACCTGAGGTGTAACTTATGCACAATTTATCATAAAAGGCATTGTTAAACATGAGATAAATTAGGCCTGGGATGAACTTCCAACCAAGATCATACAAAAAAGTTTTCTAGAAACTGATTGCTAATCTATTGAATGGTACTGGGTGTAACTTATGAATGGTATTGGGGATTATCAACTTTGGGATGAAGAATCTGATGACAAAATTAGGTCAAGGAGTGTTTGCCACTTCACTTCATATCATAAAAAATTATAAAAGCAGTTTTAGGAAATTTTTTTATGATTTTTATTTTTATACCAGGAGGCATTGCATCGCGAGCAGATGTTGGAACAAAAGCTTGCTCTTCTTCAAAGGTTGCTTGTTAATTCGCAAGATGCATCTGATAAGGGATGGCAAGCTCTTATTGATGAGGATAGACTTTTATCCAGACTAGAGTTTGTGGAAAATCAACTTCAGACATGTAACAAAGTAAGCAATTATTATTAGAAAAAAATTTAATATTTGGTATTGTAATTTTGTTGTGTTTAATCCAATTAATAAATTAAATATTGTGACGGAGTCGCAAAACTGCCTCGTCCTTCCAGCTCTGCACAAATGCGCTCCACAACCAGTACCAGACTTTATGATTTATTTTATTTAAAAACAAAACAATAATTGCGATGCTAGTCAGAAACAGTTTTCAACGATGTTGGGCAGACGAGCAAAGGAAATTAAACACCAAACTCTCTACCCTAAGTAGACAATGTTCAAAGGGACAAATATAGCAGCCAAATCAATCTAAAGACTGTGCAAATGCTAAGTCACAGCCAGCTCAAATCGAAAGGCTTACCAATACAACATGGCATCACTTTATGCCCAACAGTGCACGAGAATGCAACTAAAAGGTAGCGCTGATACAAAAGGTGCACTGGCTCGAAACTCGTACCCAACACCTACTTCACAAATATTTTATGCGAACGACGTAACAAATATTATAAAAGTAAATTATTTATTTGTAATCATTTGTCATCTCATGCTCAGTTGTGCAAAATTGCAATTTTAACTGAAATAAAGTCAAAAGGGAAATTTTGGAAGAAGTCTGATAATCATTTATTTCAATCTATAAACTAAGTGTTTTGCTTACAATTTCAAACATGTTTTAGTAGGTTAACTGTTGCTTACCTAGTAAAAGATTGCATATCTCTACCTCTGGTAAGAATTTATTAGTACCTTTCTCAGATACAAGGGCAATATTACTTCAAAGTAAAAAGAACACTTAAAATTTTTTACCCTCAGTGTGTGCAAGTGCTACTGATGCTTGGAAAAATAGGTTTTAACAGAGGTGCACCGCTGCAATCACAAGGAATGAATGCAGAAAAGCTGCTTATAAAGGTGAAATCTAATCAAAAATACTAAAATCTTTAATTGAGTAAAACTTAGTAACTCCACTTGGTATTGCAAAAGTTTGATTGCTTAACAGAGGTGCTTGCCACTGGCACACACAAACATTGTTGTAACCTGAGAAACTTTTCTGGGACATTCTGTCAATTAATTGGCTATAATGACCTACAATTGCAAAAGCTAGATTTTTAATTGGTGCCATTGTTTCAGCAGCCAGAGTAAAAGCTGGCAGCATTTTAAGCATTGTATAAAAAAGCAAGACTGTTAATTGCCTGATCAGCCAAGTACTCTTTAATCATACTGTAGGTATAACCAGGGCTGGGGAGCTGAGCCTGGAGCCATGGAGCCAGCCAATTTTGGAGGAGTTGGAGCTGGAGCTGAGTTTTTATATGTTGTGGAGCAGTAGTTGGAGCCAGAACAATTAGAATTTTTGCTGGCTCCAGCTCCAACCAATATATTTTTACAGCTGGAAGTCACTTAAGTAGTTTGTAAATTTGAGTATGCATTAAAATAATGTAAAGCATATGTTTTGGTATAAGTCAAATGTTTATGTCGTAGGGCATGGAGTTTGAGATGGTTGTCCATTGGGAGGACACTGATTTTGTCATGTAGGTATTGAGTGTTTGTGTCTTGTGTGCAGCCAAGAGCAATACAAAAAGCTGTGTTCTGATTGGTTTGCAGTTCTTGATGTTAATGTTTTATATGATAGGGCTCCATATTGTGTTTGCATATTCCAAAATGGGGCAAGTGATAGCTTTGAATGTAAAAATGATTAGTTTCTTTTGTTTACCCCATTTGGTAGAAGTGAGTGCTTTCAGAATGTTAAGGATTTGCTTTAGTGATCATGATGTTTATATATTGTGAAAATGTCAGTTTTGGGTCCAGAGCAATTCCAAGAATTTTGGGTTGTTTTGTTGTTGGTAGGGTTTGATTGTTTAATTTAAGTGATAGAGTTATGCTCTATTCAGCTGGGTCTGGTGTAAAAAGTGTAGTTGTAGTTTATGTTTTATGTGAAGATTAATAGTGGTGCCCCAATCATATATTTTGTAAAGATTTGGTCAAATGAATAGTTAATCCTTAAACAGTGATTGGTGTGAGATGGTGTAAGATGCTGTGATTGTTATGTCATTGGCTTATGTTATGATTTGTATGTTTTTCAGGGGTGGAATCTCACAGATCTAAATTTTAAAAGTGTTGGAGACAAAACTCCACTTTGTGGTACTCTAATCGTTTGAGTTTTGAGAGAGAAAGTGCCATTGTATTGTGTGCATGCTTGTTGTCCTTTAATATAGTTGGCTATGAACCAGAGGATGATGTTTGTATGAATTGTTTGTTAGTGTGATTTGTGTATGTTCACTGTGTTAAATGCCTTGCTTATGTCCAAAGCTACTGCTATAGTGTGCTGTTGCCTTGGATCATTGAAGCTTTTTGTGATTTGGTGGCAGATGTTGTGCAAAGCAGTTTGTGTTGAGTGCTTATGCTTGAATCCATATTGATGAGGAAAAAATGGTATGTTTTCTGTTATTAGTGGTAATAGCGTTTTCTCTAGTGTTTTGGCAAGGGGTGATAAAAGTGATATGTGTCAGTAGTTTGTGCCAATGTTGTGGTCTTTGTTTGGTTTTGGAATTGGAATGATTGTGGCATATTTCTTAAGATGTGGTATTGTGTTAGTGTTAAGGAAAATTTTGTACATGTTTGTGAGGTATCTGATGGAAAGTGGCCCTCTGAGGTGTCTGATGTTTATGCCATCAAGTCCAGTGGAATTGTTGTTTATGTTGTTTAAGATAGCTAGTTGCACTTGAGTACTAAGTAGTGGTATGTAATATTTTGTCAGTGGAAAGGTTTTTGATTGTATGGTCTTTGTGTCTGTTGAGTTTTTGGTAATTGACCTTTGTGAATTGTTTATTGAAAGCTTTTGCTTTGTTCATGTTAGATGGCTATTTCAATTTCAAAGCTGATGCTTCATTTCAAAGATGATGCTGATGCAGAAATACCCAAAAACAGCATCTTGACAAAATTGATCATAAACACAATCCAACTCCCTGTGTTGTGTTCTGTTGTGTAGGTGATTTTTTGTGAAATAATTTTGTTATAGTGCCCACAGGGAGTTGGATTGTGTTTTTGATCAATTTTGTCAAGATGCTGTTTTTGGGTATTTGTTTTGTGTTCACATAATTGTTTATTTATGTGATTGTCAGGATAGTGATTTGTAAGTCTGATATGTTTTGTTTGCAAATGTAATTATAGTGTTGAATGAGCTTGTGGATGTACATGGGAAAGTGAGTGTAATTTGTGATGTTTTTATTTTTTTTAAGAATGAGGGTGTGTTGGCATTCAGTATTGCCTTGACAAGATTTTTGTTTGCCTCATGGACATATGTGGGATGGGGTTTGTAGGAGATGAGATCTTGAACATGTTGTTTAAATGATGTCCATTTGGTCCTTTCTTATTTTGTTATTGTTTTAGTGAAGTGAGATGGAGTTGTTTTGGTCTTGTGATGTATGCTGAGGGTGGTGAGTAACAGTAAATGATCTGATCTGAGAAAGGGGATGGTCTTTCAGCTAGTGCAATCATGCAAGTCTGCTGAAGCTGTGATGTCTGGTGAAGTAGGCTGTTGTGCTTGATTGAGTGATAGAGTGTTAAGAGTGTTTGTGTTTAATGTGATGCAATTGAAGTCATTCAATCAGTAGTTCTCTTTTATGGTCTTCAGTTAGCAAGTGCCATAATGGTGAGTGAGCATTGATATCTGTGATGATAATGATGTTTGGAAGATTTGTTATAATCAAATCTTTTTTTGTGATATATACTTGATCCCAGGGTTACATCCAAGAATAATATATAGGACCCTTGGAAGATATAGAACTCTATCCATTGGGTCCTCGAATAATATTGAGCCCTTGGATAATATACTGTATAATTAATCTTAGGGTTGTAGCAAAGTGCAAGTTAGTAAATTTTTGGTGATTGGTATATCATCTAACTATCCTTTATTGGCCAATATTTGTATATGTGTTGTCTAATTGGAGCTGGAGCTGGAACCCTAGTTGGGTCTGAGCTAGGGTCAAGCATTAGATTCAGAGCTGGAGCCAAAGCCAAAGTTTAAAAATAATTGACTCTGGAGCTGGAGCTGGAGCTTAACCTAAATTAGGCTGACTCTCCATCCCTGGATATAATCTTAATCAACAAACTGACTGGCATAGTTACAGGAATGAAAAATACTGGGATAACTAGTAGTCATGATTGCATTCATGCAGGTTGATAGACATTAACTATAGCCTACTATATATAACTGTAGCCTACTATATATATATAAAATATAACTAGTGTTGGGTAATTCCATTTGTCCATGCACAAATGGGGTCTTGCTCCTTCACCGAATTACGAGTGTGGCACCTCTGAGCAAACCGCAGACCATGTTCTAACAGCATGCCCTATACATTGGGCACCACATGGAGCATGAGGTCTGATGGTTTTGGATGATGAAACTTGATGCTGGCTTAATAACACCACTGCCAACATCTGATTCAGGCAGTTCAGCAGTCTGGGGTAGTAAAAGAATAAACCCTCGGCCCCAGTCCTGTTTGTGTCTGACCTGAAGTGGATACCTTTCAAACGAAGATGATGACAATCACATTAAGTATTTTATAACCATTAATGTCAATGCATGATGCTTAATCTCTAATATTAATGGACATTAATTCAGAAAAGTGTAGTTAAGTCACCCATGGACAATGTGGCAAGACAATGCTTTCTGCTTGTGAAAGACACAGCTAATTCAAAACTTGAAAGTGTTAACTTTGCATTAATGCAGTGAATTCTCTAAAAATGAAAAGTACCTTAAACTGTAGAGCCAGGTGTCAAAAATGATTTGTCGTGCTTTCTATACGGTTTTTAACATTCAGCTGCACAATATTGGTTCTTAATAACTTTTTGATAAAGTGTTATTGGAAACCAAAATAAGCACTGGGCAATGCATTAAGTATGCACTTATTACTTTTGCTGAACTTCTTTAAAAGAAGCTTCAGAACTGTTCTTTACAATAGTAAAATAAAACTATCACAGTAGCACATTTTGTACATTAAAAAGCCATACAAAAGTCTTGAAATCCTCTTTGATGCCATTTAGTACTGTAGTATGAAGATTTTTGGAGACCTGGTAATTATTAGCATTATAATGGGAATGCAGGAAAGATTCACCAAACACTGCTGCTTTCTTGGTCTATAAATTTGTTGTGCTGCTACAGAGTACTATGTCAGCTGTGACTGGCCAGGTATTTATTTATCCCAAGAGTTGCAAATATTTAAAGTGTGTCCTTGGTTGAACCCAAGAAATTATTCCTGGTACCACTTTATATAAAACTTGGATTTAATTAAAGAATTTGGTTAATGCACTGGGGAAGAGAAGTTTTAATGTGTTTGCATTTCTTTGTAAAAAAATTTTCAAAATAAGCAAAGTAAACAACATAAAGAAGGCATCTTTGTTGGCTCACATATTTGGCAGGTTTTAAAGTTTTGAGAAAACATTAAATGCACTCAAACAGCATTCTAAAAAAGCATTTGCGTGACTGTGGAAATTTTTTTATGCAATGTGACTTTTATTTCAAGGAGTTGAATATCTATCTTAACCCATGTAATGACAGGAATTATTTTACAACATTTTCCTCATTTTGTCAAATGTTGTTAAAGTAGGTTGTAATAATACAAAAAGCAATTAATCTTAAATATTTAATAAAATTGCCATAATCAAATAAAAAGTTTTGCTAACTTTTCTTACTGCTTGGTATTAACTGAACAACTTAGTAGGTGGTAAGTAGTAATGTCCATATTTTTCCTTTTATTTTTAGATTTCTTAACTATAGAACTGAACTATATAGGGTTATCAATATTTATTGTTACAATTTTAATTAAATATTTTTGTTATATTTCAGTTAAATAAATTTATGACACTTTCAAACAATTTTTAAAATTTTTAGGTTTTGATATTAAGCCACGACTAAAACTTTAAACCCTCCATCTACTACAAAAAATTGCATGCATTGTGAACGAGTGGGGTCCATTGGACCCCACACTACTTTATTAGTTGAATTCAATGAAAAAAGTTTTTGTTGAAGATAATAAATCAAAATAAACAAAAATTAAGCAATGAACAAATGATTACGTGAAAAATATGAACGATTAACTAAAAAAAACAATTAATAAAAAACGAATGAGAAAACCTAATTAACACCAGAAGTTTATCAAAAAATTTTACCAACACTTTTCACAAACTACTTTAGAATGTTGAACACAAACAGAGTTTTTGCAAAGGCAGCAAGCGGTGCAAGATTTTTTGTCTTTGCTTCTTTCACAGATATGGCATCTGGCTTTCTATGGCCTGTGTGAATTATCTGGTGTAAGTTTTTGTTTTTGGCTATTTGCTCAGACTGTGGAAGAAGCAGGATGCGACAATCTAGCCTGAACCTTTATTCCTGCAAATTCTTTTCCCAGTTGAATCAGAAACACACATCATTTTCTTATATTGGCACTGCTGTTTTCACCATTTAAAATTAGCCAAACAATGAATGTGTTGATAGCACTCACATCAATCATGTTGTAGAACAAAGTTACCAGCCATCTTCTTGTCATTCTCTTGCAAGAGTAAGTCCTCACCATTCTATCAACTATATTGACACTGCTTTTAGTGGAATTGTAAAATAGAACAACCAAAGATTTCTTGTTTTTCAAACCTTTATCGACCTCTGGTTGGGAATGCATAGTGGATAACATGTTCACAATACAATTCGTTTTAGGGCAACACGATGCAATCATTGCATCTTTTTAAAACCCAAACAAAGTTGATTTGGCAGTCCTGTTCTTTGCAGCAGTAAATTTTCCTGGAAGTTTAGGTTTGTCCTATCTAATTGTTCCAACGATTGTAAGTTTCTTCTCTAGAAGCTTATGAGCAAGAGAAAGACTGGTAAAAAAGTTGTCACATGTGATATTTCTTCCAGAGTTTTTTAATTTTTGTTACCAGGTGTAGGACAACTCTACAACCTTGATTTACTTCACCATTAATAAGATAAACTTAATAAGATAAGCTTGCATAATTTGCATAAACTTAATAAGATAAACTTGCATCTTCCTTGTAAAAAACCTTTCAGAATCACATATTGTCCATATTTTGACGCCATATTTTCTGGGCTTTGAGGGTATATACTGGCGAAATGGGCATCTTTGAAGCATAACAGCTGTTCACCAACAGTCATGCTAATGCATGGAACGTATGAATCACTCAAAAATGAATCCCATTTTTCAAAAGTGTCTCTAATTGACTGTAATTTGTCATTTGACTTGTTCTTTCTTTTTGCATTTGCATCATCAAAATGCAGAACTCTAAGAGACTGTTGGTATCTTTCAGGACTCATTATTTTACTGAATATTGGGCTTCCATTGTCGTTGCTCCAGAGCTGTGATGCATTTTCACTTCTGCACTTATAAACTTCAATTAGGATTATGACGCCAAAAAACTGCATTTTCGATAGCCCTGCATTTTCTTGAAAAATATTGTGAGCAGCAGCTCTGCCTGTTCAAGACGTTAAAGGATCACAAGACCAATTTCACTTCCATTTTGCAAAATAAAAAAATTTGGCAATCTAATGGATGGAATGTTGATTGTTCTTCAGATGAATCTGAGAGCATTTTTACTTGTGGTCGTCTTCGCTGTCATCGGTGCTCCATTCCTCTGCATCTTCTGAAAGATGATAAATTTTCTCTGAAGATAAATATGTTCTTAGCATGCTGATGTTGATCCAAGAGTCTTTCAACTTCACTTGCTATTGGTTGTTCTCCTTTGACTTTATTTGCTTTTTTTGATTTCTTGAATTTACAAGGATTGCATTTTATTTGCTTTCATAGCTAAAATCAATCATTTATAAAAAAAACAAAAATCTTACTTTTATGGTACCTAACTATTAATTTATCTAAACTACTGGCATTCATCTGATGCAGTAGAAAACTATCCAGTAATACACTTGGTTTATAAACAAGTTAGGTGGAGGTTGCTCAGCCTTCCTCGTCCCCCTAAAAAATTTAGGACATTTTCTAAAATATATAGGCTTATGTTGCAGTATTTATTTGTTTTTATGAGCCCAGACTGCATGTACTAAATGGTAATTATTTTCATTGAATCTACAAAAAATAATGGCCAGTATTTATTGAATATACACTTAATATCTGTCGGGGTCCAATGGACCCCAGCCGTTCAAGATGCTGCTTTTTCTGGGGCAGTTAGAGTTGCATATGGGGCAAAAAAATTGTTACTTACAAAGACCATGTAAATATGCAAAAAGTCAAGGAATGCAACCTTCCTAACGATTATAACCACAAAATAGCAAGAAAACGAAAATGAATTTGGAGTCCATTGGACCCCAATGTAGACTGAGGGTTAAATAAAAGAATAGCTATAGTTGAGCTATTTAAGGCAGCAAGTCCAAAAATGAAATTTGCAAGGACTTAAAAAAAGGCATGCTGTCCAATCTTAAGTGTTTAGTGATGAAAAGAAATTCAATGTTAAACAGCATTTCAACGCACCAAATTATAATATGGCTTTTACTTAATGCTTTCCTGCAGTTATTATAAATTGCTACTCCTGTTGATGCAGTAATGAACCACAATCATTAAAGTTAAAAATGAATTGGACCAACTTAAATTTAATGGTGTTTTGCTGCACATTTTTTAAAATTTATTTGGGCATTATCATTTGTTATTGTGAACAAGCCAAATAGCTATAAAAATATTTGTGGTGGGTTTTAATGTTTAAATTTCCACTAAGCATTTTTATCATTGCCATATTACTCAAGAACTGACACAAACACAAGCACAACCTTTATCTACATCATCTCAAAACACATTTAAATCCATTTAATCATCTACATGAAATTGCTTACCAACAATCATCACTTGAACATCAGAAATCACACAACAGGAATATAAAGAAAACCTAAAATACATATCCAATACAATCACTAAGCAATACTAAAGTTCCAGAAAACCATAAGTTACCAACACCATATGCATTACTTCTATGTTGTGGAACAAACATTATTATGTCACATGTTTTGAAATCAGGCACAGCTCAGAACCAATAAATCAACAACTTGTCAAAATCACTTATGTAGGAGGTCTAAGTAGCCTTATAACAATTTCTCTTATAATAATTACACACTCCTACACTTATGTAGGAAGTCTTAAGTAGCCTTATAATGATTTCTCTTGAAATGTTTTCTTATTTTAGACTCAATCAGAAGAAGAATTAAAAATTCAACTTCAGCAAATGCATGAAGAAAAATATAATTATGAAAATACATCAAAGGTAGAAAATATATATAAATCAACAATAATAAATTGTTTAAAACTGATTTTTTTGTACATTTTTGCTAATTATTTATAAAATGTAAAGAGTTTTGTTGCTCCACATTAAAATAGTAGAATTTAGTTCCAAATTTAAAATTTCTGCTTAAGTTTTTTATATCAAAATTTTTGAGAGCTTTATTGCTTCTCTGTCAAAATTTAAAGTATGATTTGTCATTACACATTGCAAATGTGAAATAATGATTACAAATTTTATAATTAATTACTCTTAGCCTTATTTTCAAGGATGAATCTTATTCAAAAATGACAACAAGTACTTGATTGTTGTATAACTTTGATTAATGATCAAGCATTACTTAAAAAAGTAGTCATAGTTGTTAGCTGTTTTTAATTTTTCTTTAGTTTAAAATTTTATTGCTTTAAAATTTATCAACAATACATTTTTTAATGCCTTTTAAAGATGTGATGAATTACTAATAAGTTTAACAAGAAAAGCTTTTACATTGGTAGAATTCTGATGTCTATAAACTTATTTGTGTACTATTGAACATTGGTCTCACATAACCCATAATTCTCCCACTCCTGACACCTAGAGAGGCCAAGAATCTGCTGAAGGCAGCACATGCTAAAATCCTCCATACTTGTGATATGATTATAATATAGTACGTATCTAATATTCAATTTGTATAGCAGAGTGAGATGACATTCATTATGTATACTGCAATTTGTGTTTGTAAGCAAAAGCTGAAGTTGGTGGGAACTTCTTAAGCACTTTAATAATCAATAATACAGATGTTGATATTGTCATTTATTTGAAGTACGTAAAGAAACCAAAAACTTAAATCTAAAGAAAGAAAAACTTACCTCCCAGTAACAGAAAGTTGAAGCAGTTTTTAACAGAGTCCTCCCCTAGGTTGTGCTGGAAAGAGAGAGTATTCATTAGAAATATATCTACAGTATCTCAGTCTTCTTTGGATTGAGAACTGGGGATAACCAATTATACTTTCATATTTATGTCAGTTGTTGAATGGAGATTATCTAGAATATGCACAGGTGCTGCTCTGTTGTTAGTGCATTATAGATCATAGACAGAAGGAGCAGAGTTCCAGTTGACTGACTTGAGGCACCTTTTGTTAAATAAACTGCCCTAGAACAGATTTGGATATTGTTATCTGGTTCACATTTCAATAAGAAAAGAAGAATTACTGCCACAATATAACTTTTGAACAACACTGAGGCAAGGTCACAGCCCTGCTTGACATCAACCTGTACACTGAAAGTGTCAGAAAATCTACTGCCAAGTACACTTTAGCTTGATTGTTTTTATAAAGTAATGTAGAGGAGAGTTGTGAAAAGAGATTGAATAGTTAAATTTTTCTAATTAACTACAAAGACTTTGGTTGGGTTGATGAATGAAATACAGATGAATCTGGATATATGCATTCTGAATGATCACATAATCTGCTTTATTGTATAAGGATCAAAAATCCCAAACCAAAACCAATCATTTGCTAAGGAAATACTTTGGTTAATTACATATTGGTTTATTGCATAATCTGGTTAATTAAATAGAAATTCAAAGCTATTTATTTGATTAACCAAACAGCCCTTGCACATTAATGAAAGTAACTGCCAATTGAAAATGCATTGTGAGCACAAACACACAATGCTCTTGTGGCATATTCATGAGTAGACAGCAGTCACTACAAAACAATGTGAGATCCAAGTTGCTCAAGTGCTACTGTACATTCTTAAAACATCTATCATCATCTGATAACAAAAAGAAAGTTTCAGCATTTGTAACTGATTGAATACAATGCATGCACTCACCTTTTTTCTTTTTTTTATGTCACTTGCTCACATCATGAGAATAGAAGAAACAAAATGTAACAACTTTGTTCATGGAAACACCGATGGTAAGGGCTTGTTTCCACTGCAAGCATGGAATGGAGCATTCTTTGTTTCTTTTACTGATTTTTTCACACCTAAAATCCTAGCAAGTGCTAAGCAAAGCAAAAAAATCAATAAACTCATAGTGGAATCTTTGTTTCTTCTATTGATTTTTTTACGCTTTTGGGCATTCTTTGTTTTTTGTATTGATCTTTCCATGCTTAAAATTTAAGTGAACATTAAGCAAAGTAAAAAAAGTCAATAAAACAAACAAAAGAATACTTCATTCCATGCTCATAGTGGAAACAAGACCTTATGTAAGAAACAGAACACTAGCTTGCTTTACTTTTCAAAGCAATGAAGAAACCAAGTGTAATGCCACTGTGATTTATAGACATTATAGAGATTTCTGTAATTTTCTTGTAATGCTATAATGAGTTCATTCTGAAATACTTGTCTTGAATTTGTACACATACTGACATGATTCAGCAGCAATTACAGTTAAAAAGGGGTGTTTTTACTACTTTCGGAAAAACACATAATCTGGTTACTTGTATAAAATGCTTGGCAAATTGGCTATGCAATTAAGCTGATTTGTTTGTAAATACAGGGTGGGGACTTCAAATTGTCGCCGTAGCTCACTTTTTAATTAAAAGGACATAAAATGGTCAATTTTGAAGATTTTTATTTCAAATAAAAAACATAATAAGGATATGATGTGAGAAACATATTCTACTTGACATAGTTGCCCTCAGCCTTGATGATGCACTCAATCCTGGTCCTGAAGCTCCTGCAGGCCTTCTTCACCATTTCCCTGTCTATGGAGATGCATTGCTCCTTGATGGAGGTGATGAGAGATGCCTTGGTGGTATGAGGGCATCGGTTAGTTTGATTCTTCAAAACGTCCCAAAATAAATAATCCATTGGGTTCAGATCTGGGCTACTGGGAGGCCATTTGTCCTTGGTTACGATGTCGTAGCAGTGCTCCTCCAGCCAGGCAAGGGAGCGTTTGGAGACATGACAAGGCGCACTGTCTTGCTGCCATACCCAGGGCCTGTCCTGGGCCACCTGCTTGATCCAGGGTAACACCACAGTCTCCATGACCTGCGGGTAGATCTCAGTATTAACCCTAAGACCTGTCTCAAAGATGTGCGGTGGCATCACATCCCAGTCAGAGCTGATCACATTAAAGACCATGGCCATGTTAGGGAACTTGGTCCTCATCACTCTGGGCACATTGTTGGGGCACATAGCAATCCATCGATGGTTTTGCCTGTTGTGGGCCTGGTCCTGGAAGAAATTCTTCTCATCAGAGAAGAACCACAGCATGTTGGACTCCTTCAGGTGCTTCAGCTTGTTGAGGAGCTTGGTGGAGTTGAGCAGCTTTCTGTCCTTGGTCACCTGGGTCAAAAGCTGGCCAGTTTGCATTCTGTAGCTTTTGCAGTGCAAATCCTCATCTACACATTGTTGAATTGTCCTTTTATCAACTCCCAGTTTAGCAGCCATGGATCTCATGGACTTAGAGGGGTTAATATCGATCATGGCCTCAACCCTTTTGACAAAATCTGCATCTCTCAACTTCCGGTGGTCATCCAGAGACTTTGGAGCTCTTGTGATAACTCCATGGGGATCCTTACTCTCCTCCAACTTCTTACGAGTACACTGGATGGTTCTCATGTCAACCCCAAGGGTGTTGGTGATGGTTCTGTTGTCCACTTCACCATTGTTGTGAACCAGGGCCATGACCACGGCACATCTCACTTCAGCTTCAGTGAATGATATTTTCAATAACTGCGTGTATGTTCTCTTCATAGTGTCAAACTCAACACTGGTGATTACCTTATTTTTATAGCTATCCAACGATATATTTCACTTATGTAATCTAAAAAGTAAAATAGAATATATCATGAATATATGAAGATGACAATTTGAAGTCCCCACCCTGTATTTCATTTTTTTTTTCTAGCAAAAATCTAGTATCAAAAACTATGTAGAGCATGGTTTGGTCAGGGTGAAATCTGCATTGAGGTTTTGGGAGGATAGTGCTAATAAGATACATGAGTAGAAAAGAGGAATGTCTTAACTGTTTTTACATTCAAACTCCCTCCTCTTTTTTGTAGATGGTATGATGTTAACATGTTTCCATTTTAGAAGAATCAAAATCTGTTTCCAGCATATGTAAAAAAAAGAGGATGTAGTTAATTATTTATTTTTCCTGCTATTGCACCATCATATTTCTTGGTTTTGAGGAATTTGATAACCCTTATATGTGTTGAGATTTGGAAAAAAAATTTTTTGAATGTCTAGTTTAAATCTTTTGTTACTCTTAGAAACAAAATAATTTGAACTATTTTGCCACATCATATTATAAACAGAGAAAATAAAGATGATTTTTAATTTATTAATCACTCATGTTTTGACAAGCTTTTTAAAAAAATACATGTCATTTTAATGGGAAAAAATTATATTTTCAATAGTGTAATAAGTGTATAGTTGTAAAATTATTTTTTAAAACATTCAAAGTGTAATTAACAAACTAACTTTAAAGAATGTTTGGAATCATTTGATTTTTAAAAAAAGCACTTGCCATGCCACTTCTCTATTTAAGTTCCAACAAAAACTGACTTGAAAAAGCTAATGATATTATTTTTGCAATGTAACAGTGTTTTAAAGTTGTAAGTTTTATTTAAACAAACTGTTATTTTGGGGTCAAGGATGTTTTGTCTAAACCAATTTTTCTAAAATACAGTTTATCTACTTGAGTAAAGAAGCTGACCAAGCAAACCTAACCCTGCATGTTGACAAGGCTTGTTGTTATAGTATACCATAGACAAATTGTTTTGGACAAACTTACTATGTTTCATTATTTTGCATTAGCAGATTTTAAAATGCCATTTTATTAAAAAATGTATATGATTACATTGGCTCTATTTTTTTGATTAAAATTATTACCAAGTTTTAGTCATTTTGCTGTAAAAATCAAACAAGTTAAAAAATTTGGTAGCCTTTTTTTGGAAGTTTAGAAACATTGCTGCTGGGTAAGTGTGAATAATTATCATTTTCCAACTTGGTAAGTAAGGTTTAGGTTTTATTTCCAAACCATTTAAATATAGCACAGTACTGCTATAACTTTGCATTGTGATAATTATGCATAAAAGAAAATGCTTCCTGGCACAATGTTGCAAAAGTGGGCACTGCTTTTGTGTTAGAATAAATATATTGAAAGGTAAGGTATAGCTTCGGGATGTTGTTTTTTAAAAAGCAATTGTTTTTTTCTTTAATTATGTAAATAAAAAAATTTAAAAATGCTTAATTCAATATGGCTGCTTTTCATAGTAGCAACTTTATGAAAGGTAAGGTTTGATTAAGAAGCTTTACATTTTGACAAAAATATGAAAACTCATTAGTTGCATGCATAGGCATATGCATTTCCAAACACTTTTCTTTTTAGCCTAATTTAAAGCAGTCATTTAAATAGGAGATAATTCGGTACTTTCCTGTTATTGCCCCACCATCAGCAAATAGTGAACAAAAACTCAAAACTGTTGGGGTCTTTTCAAAAAATCACTTTTTTGGTTATAAGTTCTACATTTCTTTTTTAGTCTTGTATTTTTTAAAATTACTGATTTTTCTATAGGAAACCTTGCGTCAAGCTTTACAAGAAAAGTTGGAAGTTATTCGAAAACTTGCAAACATTGAAGTAAAATTTTTATTTATATTTAAATACTATTAGTTTGATTTTGTTTGAAGTTTGTAAATTTTACATTTCATTATGTTACCTTATGTTTACATAAATTGAAGATTAAATTTACCTAAATTGTATATTTGTTTTAGCCATGAACTAATTCATAATGTGTTAAGGTTCTTGTTGATTCAAAAGTAAAAAATTCATTTGTAGATTCTACTTATATGTAATCTAAAGATTAAGCATTGGACTTATATTTTAAATTACTAAGTTTTTAGCTTTGAGTTGAAATAGGTTGCTTTTCCAGTGATTACTGAAATAATAAGAAAGATAAAAAAAGTGAACATGTACAAGTTTTTAATGTGTTTTGCATTGTTCCAAATATCATCAGCTACATTGGTTTCCTAGTGACCACTTGTTAGAAATATATCAATAAAGTTATAGATTACATAAAGGTTAGTATAAGTTTCAATTTTTTTTTTAGTAAAAAATCACCAAAAGGGTGATTGTTTTGATGAACAACAGGGAAAGTTGTTAAGGGACTGTAAAGTCATCAAGTCTACAGCCACCTTATGCATCATTAAAACATTAAAAAAAAGGTGTGGCAGTAAAAATTTCAATATGTTAAGTTGGGCAAGCAAATATTTAATGAATAGGTAAAAGCATAAATAAGAATACATAAAAAAATAAATTGCACAATGTAGATTTTTTACAAGATTTGGTGGCAATGTTGTGAATCATTTTTAAAAATAAAAAATTTTTTTCAAAATGTGGGAGGCCCACATTTGTTAAAATAATTATAGAGACATTTATCAGCTTTCAATGTAATTTGTATTTGTTAGAGTTACAACATAATAAAGATTTAAAAAATATGACTGATCCAAATAATACATAATTTGGATAAAATTCTTACTAATTTGGCTACTTTTGCTATGACAAAATTTTATGGTTGTAAAAATTCAGTTTATTCAATTTTAGAATTATGCAAAGATATTCCTGCTCACTGATTTTATAATTTCAGCTTGAAAATTTATGTTAACTTTTATTGCAGATGAATTTCAATTTTAGTGATATGTTGATATGATATGTTGAGTGATAGGCACATCTAATGATACCACATTTAAAAAAAATTTTTTTTTTTACTGTAACTTATTCATAGATAGCTGTTATTTCCATATCCAATCTAGCTTGCATAGTGGCACTGATGAATAAGCATGCATTGTCACCTAACAATAAGCATGCATTGTCACCTAACAGACTAGGACTGAAATTGATAAATGGCAAAAAACAGACACTGAACATCTGCTTTTTTTGATTTATATAAAAATAGATTTGTAGAAATTAAAAAAAGTGAAGCATCCAAAGATGAACCTTAAAAATGCCAATATTAGTATGGGTTTGTTGGCTCAAGTCAAAAATCAATTCTGTTTATTGCAGAGAGTCTCAATTAATCTTTGTCAAGAAAAAGAATCAGCAATTTTAAGCTATAAGAAAAACAACAAGTTTGAAGCTCAAACTTCAATTACCTAATTTTCAACTTGGACATATCACCACAATATAACCAGTGAAATTACTTATTATTTTTGTTAAGGGTGATTGACTTTTTCCAAAGTGAAAATTATGCAATATTGGGTCACCTGATGGGTGATTTCCTGGAAACAAGCTGGCAAATAAACTATGCAATACAATTGATAATGGTCTTGATTTTATGATTAGCCAATGATTATTTAGGAAAGACAGTAAAAATAAAAATACAAAAATTAACCTTGGGAAAATAACAGTTGCATAAAGAGTGCTAAAGTACAGTGCAATGAGCAGATAAGTTCTTCAGATTACTTTACAGAACCAACGCGATTGCAGCATGGAACATAAACTTTGCACTACAATTTATTTATTTATCTTTATGTTTTCCTCCTGGACTGCAGGAAAGCAATAACAGACAGCAAGCAATTACCTTGACCTGCTTTTGGAGATGCCAAGATATTGCTGTCTACTTAAAATTTTTTATTTTGTTTTTTCAGTTTTATAGATATATGACTGAAATTTAAAACTGCTTGCCATGATCACCAAGCAGAAGAAAGTGCCATAAAGTGTCTTTCCCAAGAACACAACAGTATAGTCTGAGTAGATTTTGAACCAAGATCATGTCAATCAAAATCACAGTGCTCTAATCACTTGACCATGCTGCTGACACTATGTTTTACAAAATTGATATGATTGCATGCGCTGAAGATGGTTTGCAAAGGATGAGTTTGCTACAAGATAATGAACAATTATTGATAAAAAAATATTTGAAATGATCAAATAAAAAAGATTAAAAAATTTGTTAGCAACTCCATTAATGCCATAGTAGTCTGACTTTGTTTAGCAAAATATTGTAATTTACAATATTGAGTGCTTAGAAAAATCTAAGAACACAAATTTAGAAAAAATTTTTGAATCAATATTATTGTAGCCAGGTAAAGCATTAGGATTTCAAAACACCACTACTACCAACACAAAACACCACTACTAGTCTGTGGAGAAAGTGTTTAGAAGCAGCAGAGGTAATCCAAGAGTGGGGATTTAGATTGATTTGAGAGGTTAAGGGATGGCCACTCTGAGATATTCTTGGAGAGGGACAACAACAATACTGAAAGCAAATTTTTTTACAAAAACATAAATCTATATTAGCCTACTTGCAGAATTATTGATTGTGTTTTTGATTCAGAAATCTTCAAACTTTGGTAGCTTATTGAAACAAATATGAAGGAGTTAATAGATCAAAAAAAGTTAAAAGTAATAATATAAAAATGCAAGAAATCTTTTATTTTACACATAGAAAAATAACAATTGTGATAAAACAATTTTTAATTTGATAACTTTTGCCTGTTTGACTGAAAGTTTATTTTTTGTCTGCAGCTAGTTGTATTTTAACATAACAATTTACTTTTTTTAAATATATTGCTAATGAAATTTACAGAATAGGATAGAGGAAAAATGCAACTAGAAATTAAAACAATTTTTGTCAAAAACCAAATTTATTTTATGTGTATTTTAAGTTGTTTTCATTACTCAACTTAAAAATGAAAGTTTTGTTACTCCTTGCTTAGAATTTTTATTATTGTATTGCTGAATTTTACATTATTATTGTAAACAGTTTATGGCATAAACTTGCTTATTCTATCTGATTTGAAAATTTGGTGACATACCTTATGACTGTGATTTGCAACTTGTTAAAATGTGATGTTTTTTTAATAGTTTATTCAATTATGATACATCAAAGTTGATTAAATCAAATGCAATTAGACAAAAAAGATAGAAAAATTAGTTTGGCTTAGATAAAACAAATACAGTTACATTAAACTGTAGTTAAATTTTTTTATCTAAATTTTTGTACAATTACAAAATAAAATTTTATGCAATATTTTTGAAATGTTGAAATGATATAAGAAGACATCATAATAAGATTTACACACTTCATCATGTGACATTTCATCATGCAACTGTTAATCACAGACCTTTAATCACATAGACCTATTAACACTACAAGATTTCATCACTTAGACATTTTAGCGTCACACAGATCATCACGTGGACATGTAAGCACGTGTGCATTTAATCACTATACAGAATTGTCATTATGACTTTTTTTGTGTCACTAAGTGTCTGTGTGATTAAATTTTTAAGTGATTAAACATCCGGTGATTAAATGTTTATGATTAACAGTTGAGTAAATAAATGTTGCATGATGTAATGTCTGTACACCCATAATAAACAATTTAAAAAACACTACTTTGTAATTGCTTTTTAGCTCTTCATTGTTGATTTGATATTATGTAGTTTTTTTTTGTAGCGCTCTCTTAGCAACACAGAAGATGAGTGTTCTCATTTGCATCATCTTCACGAACAAACTCAAATTGAAATACAAAATTTGGCTGCTGCTCATCAAGACAAAATTCAAGAAATGCAAGATGTAACTTTAAAGTTACAGGTGAATAAATTGCATGATGGAACAAAAAACCTAGGTTAAATAAATAAATTGATTAAGTGAAAAATCAATCAAGACAACTTCAGTAAAAGTAGTTTTAATTGTTAATAAACAGTTTTTTTTTGCTTTTACAAATCAAATGGTAAAAAGAAATTGATTTTTGTTTTTTATTAACAGTGATCAACATGAAAAATATTTTGATTTGAGAATGATAATTGTGGATGATTTTAAGATTGTTTCATAAAGTGTTAAGTTTTAATATTGCTTTAAACAAAGTCAATTTTATTGGAGCCATAAGCTTATCATGACACTCTCATCAGTGGCAATCGTGTCAAAATGGGACGAACCAGAGAAGATCAAGGTATTTATAGTCTCAACAGTTGGGAGAAAGGTGCTGCAGTCTTGGAAAGGAGAAAGGCACAATTGCACAAAATCAAAGAAGTGTGGTGCAATACAGTGTAATCTCGGAAAGGAGAAACTTTCTGAGATTACACTGTATTGCACCACACTTCTTTGATTTTGTGCAATTGTGCCTTTCTCCCAGCTGTTGAGACTATAAATACCTTGATTTTCTCTGGTTCGTCCCATTTTGACACGATTGCCACTGATGAGAGCGTCACAAAAAGCTTATGGCTCCAATAAAATTGACTTTGTTTAAAGCAATATTAAAATTCTGTACCACAAAGAAGCTCTTTGTTAAGTTTTAATAAAAGTTCTTCAAAATTTTCACCTTTTTAACATTGTTGTTCATTTATTTTGTCATGCTAAGACTAAATTTTAAATATTTTTTAAAAAACGTAAAAGCTATCATGATACAATATTTTATGTAAAAGTGAAAACATCTGATTTCAAAAAATAATGTCTTATTAAAATCATTTTTTACATAATATATACCGTATATTTTTGACTATAAGGTGCACTTAAAATCCATAAATTTTTTCAAAAATCAAACTTGTGCCTTTTTCTTTGGTGCAATACAAAGTGAATTTTTGATTCATTTGGTGCACCTTATAACCAAGTGTGTCTTATGTATGAAAATAAAAGTGTTAAAAGCTGTTTATTGATACTGCGCCTTATAAGATGGTGTGTCTTATGGTCCAAAAAATACTGTACTGTTTTAATTAAAAGTTTTTCAAAAGTTTTAGTTGGTGTTCAGGAAAGTGCTCAATGACATCGAGTCAGAGTGGTTAAATAATTAAATTTCAAATAGATTCTAATTAAATTTCAAATAGATAGAAAAAAATTGTTAAATTTAAAAAATAACCTCAAATTACTTACTGTAAAGTTTGGCATGTAGGACCCCTTAGTCCTAAATTTGAGGAGTGTTTTAAGGCCTGTTTCCACTACGAGCATGAAAAAAAGCGTTTTTTGTTTGTTTTGTTGCTTTTTTTTTGTGCTCACTTCAATTTTAATCACTCGCTTCAATCGAAGATCAATAAAAGAGAGAAAGAATGCTCTTTTCCACGCTCGTGGAAACGGGCCTTTATACACCAAATAAGAAAATCATAACTTGATAAAAAATTAAATTTTTTTTAAAATTAAATTAAAATGTGAGTTATTTTTGAGCTAAGCTAACTTTTTTTAAGGGGGGGGGGGGTCTTATACACTGAGAGGTCTTATATGCCAGACTTTATGGTAAATTTATTTTATTGCAATAAAACATTTTAAAAATTCCAAAAAAGATTTACTAGTAAAGTAACTTCTATTTTTGCTTTGGCTGAATTTAGAACGGCTTTTATCTGTATTAAATCAGTATCTGCAATATTGAGATAGTTGTACTCAGTAAATTCAAAGAATTGGACAAAATTTTAATTAATTTTTAGGTTGAATTATATTTTTTTGCAATACTGTAAAAATTTTTAATTGAAACAAGATTGAAAAAAATTCTCATGGCTACATTCTCCGAAAAAAAATTTTATGAAAAAATTTTTTGAAAAATAATGGAAAAAAATTCTTCTGAAAAATGTGCAATTCTCATGGCTTACAATTATTAAAAAAAATTCTCATACATGGCTCCTATTTGCTGCATAATTATTGAAAAGTTAATTGAACTATGCAGTTTTCGTTTTTTGTTTTGTTTTTAGTTGTACATGAGTATGAGTTCTTTTGATGTAACTATTGATGTAACGAGCATGAGTTCTTTTGATGTAGCCACAGGTTTTTACAACAAGGCAGAGATGCAAACTTGTTCGATTGTACAGGCTGCAAAAATTAATGAAAAACCATAAAAAAATATCACAGGAGACTTTGCAAAGATAATGACTTATAATTAACAATAAAGCAAGACTAATTAATTAGTAAAAAAATTAAAAAAAAAGTATTGAGATTTTTTTTAACACCAGGTGCACTGCCAACTACAAGAATACTCTGGTTTCTGGTGCCAACTACAAATATACTCATAGTTAGCACTCTTGAGTATAGTTGTAGTTGGCAGCAGTACTAGTACTTGGCACTAATATGTTGTGATTTTTGAGCAGTTTTGGCAAAAACCAGTTGGCAGTCAACATGTTAAACTAACAACAACAGCCTCAAAATAACAGCAAAGTCTATGCACACTGTTTTATATTAAAGCAAATATTAACCATCCACCAAATATTAAAAAAGCACCTCACCCAAATGATTTCATCATGTTTATTGATAAAGTCATGTACTCTTAAAAATTCAACGAAGTATGTAATACTGTAATACCAAAGTAAACAAAGAGAAAAATTGATGTATCATCACTTTAATATTATAGTTGCTTATCTCCTTTTTGTAGTTTTGAGATAAAGTGATTTTTTATAATAATATGATTTCTTCAAGTTTTCTATTTTGCCAAAAATATTTGATATCATTGCTAAATACGATACACAATAATTAGACTGAAAGTGATTTTTGTCTTAGGGGATTTTTTGTAGATACCCGGCTATAGCATGAAAACTGTTTTTAAGAAATGAAAAAATTTTTATGCTATAATCATGTATCTGCAATATTGAAAGAGATTTTAGTATAATTTTGTTACAAAATAACTATGGAATGTTACAAAATGATAACAAGACAAATTATTTAGTTAAATAGTGAATGAAACATAGTCCCAGCAGAAGACAAAAAACAGCACAAACTTAAATCACAAACTCAAAATCATACTTCATGCTAAGCACAAACATAAGCCATAGTTTTCAATTTGTAATTAATTTTAAATCAAAATGTTCATTTTTTTCAACTAAGAGTTTTTGTTTTTTTCAATCATTTTGTTTCAAAAATAATGATAGATTGCTGATACTAGCAAAGTTATACACAAATCCTTCAGATCTCCCATTTTTTTCACATATTTTTTTATTTAAAAAAAGACTTTATTATTATTAACACTGATTACCTGTTGTTCTTTAATCAGTTTGTTACAAAAGTAGTGATAATTTTTTGGTACCACCTTCTGCACAAATCCTTTAGATCTCTTTTAGACAACTTCTGTACAGATTCTTTTGATTGCCTATATTTTTCACATAAGTTTACTCGGCATGAATATGCAGGCATGATTCCATGCATCAAGTTTCTTTTTCTAGAAAACCTTGTGTCATTGATGCTCACAGTATTTTTTACTAAAAAATTAAAATGAATTTGAAAAAGCTGAAAAGACAAACAATGCTTTATCTACTTATAGTATTTCAATTAAAATACACATTTTTAACGTTTAAAAAATTTAGATGAACAATTGAGTTGTTTATTGAAGCATCATTTTGCTCTCATCTTCAATGATGCAGAATCATCATCAATCCAATTTTTACTCCGGTTTAAATATCCCCAGGTGGTGGATGTGGAGGTGGCTGGATGCATCCCACTAGTTCCACAATTCTTTCTACACCTTTTCTCCACCTACATCAATATGTTGCATCTTCTTGTCTTAAACCAATCCTTCTCATATTTCCTTCAACTTGTTTCCTCCATTTCATCCTTGGTCAGCCCTGTTTACATGTTATCAAAGAGTTATCTAGAAATGGTACAAAACGATATCAAGAGTTACCAATGAGTTACCAATTAAGTATAACTAGCTGCTCTTTTATAAGAAGTAATGTTTTTTAACAACAGCACTGAAAGTAATCTGACTAACTTAAATTGGAGAAGTTTTTTGATGCAGAGTTATTGTGGCCATAAAGTTACCCCAGCCATAAACAAAAAATCTTCCCCTATTTTTTTTGACAGTTTTAAGATAATTTGAATTCTTAACATTGTAAAAATATAATTTAATTTTTCCTGTCAAAAAAAGGTTATTTTCTTTGTGCTGTATTTTTTAAACTGCTGCAATTCAGAGATAATCATTATTTTATAAAAATTTTATCATCAGTTAACTTTGTTAAATAAACACTATTCTACTATTTTTATCAAAGTTATTTTAAAAATTTTCACTATTAGATACACATTTCAGCTTTTTTTCATTGTAGGAAGTTGAACAAAAATATACAGAAGCATCAAAAGATTTTGAATTTCAAAAAATTGATGTTGAAAAAAAAATTGAAATTTATAGAGAAGAAGAAAAAAAGTTAAATAATAGTTTGCTTTTGTTGGAAAAAGACAATAAAAGATTGAAAGAAAGTAGTAAGTACTTTTTAAAAAACTTTTTAGTTTATATGTTTTAAAATTAATGACAATTTGATTTGCTAAACTTTTGTATTAAATTTCTGGTAAGATTTCATTTTTGTCTTAATTTTATTTTAAAAACTATTTTTGTTTAAATATTGCTTTAAACAAAGTCGATTTTTTCGGAGCCATAAGCTTTTCGTGACGCTCTCATCAGTGGCAATCGCGTCAAAATGGGACTAACCAGAGAAAATCAAGGTATTTATAGTCTCAACAGTTGGGAGAAAGGTGCTGCAATCTCGGAAAGGAGAAAGGCACAATTGCACAGTGTGGTGCAATATAGTGTAATCTCGGAAAGGAGAAACGCACTATGTGCAATTACCCAGGAGAAACACTGTTACTCGCAACTAAGGTTATTTGAAAAGTTTCAATGTGTAAACAAATTCCTTTTGCTTACATAAAACCGGATGTTTGGTTTTGATAAAAGTTGCCTCGAGTAGACACAGATGGAACGAGTTGCGTGCCACAGCAAGAATTTTAAAACGTTTGTCGTTATAGTTTGCAGCACATTGCTCGTTGTCAAGCAAGTGTTGTCCTATGGCAGAGTCACAATCTGGATTGTTACGTTTTAGCTTACAGGATCTGCCAAGTTGAGATCGCGTAGGGCGCTTCGCTTGCTGTTGTAGCCATTTAGGAACATGCTGCTTGATTCTATCTTGTAGTCGCTGTGATGTTCGTCCTACGTACCTACTGTCACAGTGGCACGAATATTCATAAACAACGGAGCTTTTCAGCGTGGTAGCTAAAACATCTTTGCGGGCTACAGGCAACATGCGTTTCGATGTAAATACAACTCTGGTGGTAACGGAGCCATAGCAGCTTTCAACAGCCGTTTTGACATTTTTATCAAGACCAATGGAAGCTTTCCCTATCCAAGGAACTCTCAAATATACAGGACACTTCTCAGGACCAAATCGTTTGGGCATAGAAAACTGAGCAATTTTCTTGGAAATGTTGCAGTCAATAATAGATTCAGGATAACCATTGTCCAATAGAATGTTTTTGATATGCTTAATTTCTTCGTTTAGTTTAGATTTCGTGCATATCATTAGTGCCTGGTGTACCAAAGTTGATATAAGGTTTGTTTTTTGTTTAGTGGGACTGAAAGATTCCCAATGTAAGTACTGTCCAGTAAAGTTAGGTTTTCTATACACACTTGTTTCAAAACCGGTAGCTGTTTGTTCCATGTTAACGTTGAGAAACGGTAAACAATTATTTTTCTCTTTCTCAAAGGTAAATTTGAGAGAAGGATGGAGACAGTTTAGTTGTTTGAAAAAGTTATCCGACTCTTTTTCATTGCAAAACATAGCAAATGTATTGTCAACGTACCTAAAATATGTGGAAGAAAATATCGTCAACGTACCTAAAATATTTTTCCACATATTTTAGGTACGTTGACGATACATTTGCTATGTTTCGCAATGAAGAAAAGTCGGATAACTTTTTCAAACAACTAAACTGTCTCCATCCTTCTCTCAAATTTACCTTTGAGAAAGAGAAAAATAATTGTTTACCGTTTCTCGACGTTAACGTGGAACAAACAGCTACCGGTTTTGAAACAAGTGTGTATAGAAAACCTACCTTTACTGGACAGTACTTACATTGGGAATCTTTCAGTCCCACTAAACAAAAAACAAACCTTATATCAACTTTGGTACACCGGGCACTAATGATATGCACGAAATCTAAACTAAACAAAGAAATTAAGCATATCAAGAACATTCTATTGGACAATGGTTATCCTGAATCTATTATTGACTGCAACATTTCCAAGAAAATTGCTCAGTTTTCTATGCCCAAACGATTTGGTCCTGAGAAGTGTCCTGTATATTTGAGAGTTCCTTGGATAGGGAAAGCTTCCATTGGTCTTGATAAAAACGTCAAAACGGCTGTTGAAAGCTGCTATGGCTCCGTTACCACCAGAGTTGTATTTACATCAAAACGCATGTTGCCTGTAGCCCGCAAAGATGTTTTAGCTACCACGCTGAAAAGCTCCGTTGTTTATGAATATTCGTGCCACTGTGACAGTAGGTACGTAGGACGAACATCACAGCGACTACAAGATAGAATCAAGCAGCATGTTCCTAAATGGCTACAACAGCAAGCGAAGCACCCTACACGATCTCAACTTGGCAGATCCTGTAAGCTAAAACGTAACAATCCAGATTGTGACTCTGCCATAGGACAACACTTGCTTGACAACAAGCAATGTGCTGCAAACTATAACGACAAACGTTTTAAAATTCTTGCTGTGGCATGCAACTCGTTCCATCTGTGTCTACTCGAGGCAACTTTTATCAAAACCAAACATCCGGTTTTATGTAAGCAAAAGGAATTTGTTTACACATTGAAACTTTTCAAATAACCTTAGTTGCGAGTAACAGTGTTTCTCCTGGGTAATTGCACATAGTGCGTTTCTCCTTTCCGAGATTACACTATATTGCACCACACTGTGCAATTGTGCCTTTCTCCTTTCTGAGACTGCAGCACCTTTCTCCCAACTGTTGAGACTATAAATACCTTGATTTTCTCTGGTTCGTCCCATTTTGACGCGATTGCCACTGATGAGAGCGTCACGAAAAGCTTATGGCTCCGAAAAAATCGACTTTGTTTAAAGCGATATTAAAATTCTGTACCACAAAGAAGCTCTTTATGTGTTTAAATATTTATATCGCACAATTTCATTAAAAAATTGTTATTTTATAATAACAGGTACAATTAAAGTGTAATTATTTTCTTTGCAATTATTTGGTTTTGTGTGATAGTAATGATTAGTTTCACAATGTACTGTAGCCCATGTAATGTATCTGGTAAGAGGTATCCCTTAACCTTTAATGTTTTAAAAAAGTAAATCTAAACTCCCACTCTGGGATTACTTTTTCTGCTTTTAAAGGCTTTTACCATGGACCAATACTCATAGCATGGTGCTGTGTTAATACTTTCCTACAATTAAAGAGGTGGTCAGTGTCATGTGTGTGTTAAGTATAATGGAACAGTGGGCATAGTTGTGCATAAATATCATGGTTTACTGTTTGTAGTTAATTTTGAAAGAGTGTTGATTTGTTGGCACTGAGCTGTACCAGTTTCATATGCATGTGACATGGTTAATGTTTGTTTTAATGAATAAATGTCAAGGTGTAGTGTTAAAGAACTTTCTTATTGTTTCTGGAACTGGTATATAGATAATGGCAGTGTTAATGTGTTTAAGGTTTTTGCCTTTTGCAAGTGTTAGGTCTAAATTGGAGATAATGTTAGTGTAATCATTGTTATAAAGATTATGGCTTTTTTGTTTGTGTGTGGATCTGAATGTGCATTAAGATGATGTAAAAAGTGTGTTTGTGTTTAAATCAGTTGTTTAAGTTTAGTAGCATAAAGCTTGAGATGGATGCCCATTTGAAGGATCCTGCTTTTGTCATATAGATATTGAGTGTTTGTGTGCAGTCAGTAGCAATTTGCTGAACTGTTCAGAATGGTTTGTAGTTGCTTGATGTTGTTGTTTGATATTATAGGGCTCCATATGGTGTTTGCATATTCCAACGTCAGGCAAATGATAGCTTTAAATTTAGTGACAATTAGTTCTTTTGTTGTTTTATTTTGTGGAAGTATGTGCTTTCAGAATACTAAACTTTTGTTTTGCTTTAAAGCAGATGCTTTTGTTGTGTCATGCTGGTGTTATTTTGTTAAATAGTTTTTGATGCTCAAAAAAGAGTGAGGATTGTGTTTGTGATCAATTTGTCAAGTTATTGCTTTCAGGTGTTTGTTCTGTGCTTATGTATTTGTTTATACGTATATTTATGTATTTGTTAGTAATGATTTGTGGTCACAGTATATCTGATCTATTTTTTTGCAAATGTGATCACAGTGTTGGATCAGCTTGCAGGATTGCATGACTAAGTGAATTTGTGTTTTTGTAATTTTCTTTTAGGATAAGGAGTCTGTTACAATATTGCCTGGACAAAATATTTTCTTGCCCCATGTACATGGGTGATGTGCAATTTGGAAAATGAGATTGTCAACATGTTGTTCAAATTATGTGCAGTTGGCTTTTTGGTAGTTTATTTTTTAGTAAAGTGAGAGGGAGCTGTATTGGTCTTGTGATATGTGCTGAGGGTTGTGAGTAACAGTAAGTAATCTGACTAGGAGTGATACTTTCTTTGGATTACTACGGTACAAGTGTGGCGCTATTGAACAAACTGCAGACCATGTTCTAATAGCATGTTTCATACATCAAGCACCACGTTAAGCATGAGGTCTGATGGTTTTGGATGACAAAACTTAGTGCTGGTGCAACACCATCACTGCCAGGCAGACAGACAGATCAATTTATTTACAAGGATTGTGGAAACAAAACACAAAAAGAAACACAGTTAATATACTTATTTGACAAAACAACAATGTATGACAATTTGTAACACTTTTATAAAATATGAAAAAAAAATGAAAAAAATAAAATAAATAATAATGAAAAATGACAATCTTGATGGAGACTGCAAAGGGACCAGTTAAGGTCATTAAGTCAAGCAGTCACCGAAAAAAAACAAAAAAAAAACAAATGGGCTAGTAGTGCACAGCAATTAGTTGCAAGGATTATATGTTAGTATGTTGTCAGTATAATTGTAATAAAAATGATTTAAAATTAGACTTAAATTTGTAAAATGATTGATTTTGTAGTTCAATAGGGATAGAGTTTCAAATTTTTGTTCCTTCAAATTTTATTAATCTTTGACAACAGGACATAGAGAATTTAGGAAGATATAAGGTATTATTAGAGTGAGATCTGGTAGGGCAGTTGTGAATTTGGCAGGTTGTAGTAAAGAAGGAAGAAAGATAATCGGGCAGTGATTTTCGGGAGTGCTGGTGCATAATTTTAGCGATTTTATTAATATACAAGTCTGCTAATTTTAAGATTTTTAGTTTGTAATAATATGGTGAAACAGATATTTTTGGTGAAATGTTGAAAATTATACAAATGGATTTATTTTGAAGACGTTGAAGTTTTTTAAGGTAGGATAGGAACATACTTTCCCAGATCAGTAGAGCATACAATAGATGAGGGTGTATCAAAGAGAAATAAAGAAGTCTAAGAGCAGAAAGTGGAAGAATATGTTGCAATTTGCTAAGGATACCAACTGCCTTAGCTAACTTGGTTTCAAGTTGGAGAATGTGAGGTTTAAAATTTAATTTATCATCTAATAACACTCCGAGGTATTTGCATATTTAGCTAGAATTTATTTTGGAGTTTCCATAAGGAAGATTTAGATTTAGGTATGTTAAGATTGGGAGATATTGGTAGTATAAATGACTTTTGTGAATTAATTTGAATTTTGTTTGCATTACACCAGTCTTTTAGGCGAGGCACTTCGATTGCACAAATGTTTTCCAGAGATGTAAGAGAAGAGTGATTTAAAAATAAGCAAATATCATCAGCAAATAGACGGGGATTGGTATGAAGAGCATTGGGGAGATTATTGATATAGATTAAGAAAAGTTTAAGAATTGAGCCTTGAGGAACGCCAGTGTTAATAGCTTTATATGAGGAAGATACATTGTTTATAGTTATGAATTGTTGTCTTCTATAGAGATAATTTTTGATTAGTGAATGAGCTGGGCCTCTTATGCCATAGTGATTTGTCCAGTAATTTTTTGTGACAAACTGTGTCAAAAGCTTTACGAAAATCCATAAATATTAAAGCGATGTAATGTTTATTGTTTATGGCATCATATGCATTAGTTAATATATTCATCAAGGCATGGATTGCACTGTGGTTTTCTCTAAATCCGTTCTGATTTGGATATAAAATTTTGTTTTTACAAAAAAACTTGGTAAAGCGATTTTTTATCAATTTTTCCAGAATTTTTGATAAATTTAGGAAGTAAGGCTATTGGGCAATAATTGCCTAAGTTATCTTTATTACCTGATTTAAAAATAGGAATCACTTTGGCAGTTTTAAAGATATAGGGAAAAATATCTAGTTCAAGAGCTTTTCCAAAATAGACAGCTAATATGGATGCTAAAACAAATGCTCCCCTACGTAAAAAAAAATTTACTGATGTTATCATATCTACAAGCTTTAGACAGGTTTGTTGAAAGTAACATGTAAAAAATTTCATTAGCTGTTGCAGGTTCTAGGACAATAGAGTTTAAAACTTGGTTTTTGAGATAAGCAGTGTGAGTGGTGTTGTTTCTGATTTCCACAAAATATTTATTAAATTCTTCTGCTATATCAGATGTTGATCAATAAATTTATTATCGATGTTAATGTTTTTAACGAAAGAGTTAACGGTTTTACAAGGAATAAGTGAATTAATTATTTGCCACACTTTGTTTGGATTGGTGTTATGTTTAGAAATATATTTTGTGTAATACATTTTTTTTTGACAATTTTTTACTCTTGTTAATTTGTTAGCATATTTTTTAAAAAATTGTTTTTCAAAGGCATTACCCATTAAAAAGTAAGTACGGTATAGCTTTTGTTTATATTTAATAGAAGTAATTATACCTCTTGTCAGCCAAGGTTTTTGACTGAAACGCCTCCATTTTTTAGAAACAATTTGCATTGGTGCATGTTTATTAATAACTGCTTCTATATTTGCTATTAAGTTATTAACGTGCGTATCAAAATTTGTTGATGTTATTGGCAGATTAGTGAATTCATAGACTATTGGTTCTAAAGTATGGTGTAGGTCGTGGCGAAATGCTTCTTCTGCAACATTACTAATATTGCAGTATGTTGTGTTGGTTTTTATGAATGGAGGGTTATACGGTAGGGAGGAGATAGAGCAGAAGATGGGAAAGTGGTCAGAAATGCGAAACTTTAATATTCCTGGGGTAATTTCATCCCCAACAATGTTGGTTATGATATGGTTGATTGCTGTTTGAGACGAGCTTGCAATGTGAGTAGGTTTATTTATTCAGCATGTAAACTCGTTGCTGTAAAGTGTTTCCAAATATTGGTGCAATAAAGGGCTATTCTGATTGCTGCACATGTTTATGTTGACATCACCCATAATAATAACGTTTTTATTACAACAGTTTAGCATCTGAAGTGACTCATCAAGCACATCATAAAATTGAGAATGATTGTTGTGAGGATGACAATAAATTACAGCAAAAATATACAGGGATTTTATGTTTGGAAAACTAATGTTCAACCACAGGTCTTCACAACCATTGACTCCAAGTTTAAGGGTTTTATTAACTGTGAAGTTTAAATGATCAGAAATATATGCACCAACACCACCAGCTTTTGTCAGGGAAGGACAATGAATAAAGGTATAACCAGGAATAGTAACGTTTGTAGAAGGTTCAATATTTATACAGGTTTCCAAAATAAACACAATACTGAGGGCTGGTTTAATTGTGAAAGAAAAATAAATCATCAAACTGTATTTGAAGCAAAGATATATTTAGATAAAGAAATAGATGACAGGAATCTTTTTTAGTACTATTGTTCAGTCTACTTAACTCGAAATAGTTGCAGGGATTAACATTGGAACTAAGAGAGTTAGAAATAAAATCAGTTAAGTTTTATTGGTTTAAGTTGATGGTGACTGCTTGACCATCAGAAATACAAGAATTAGTAGCTGCACACATGATGTCAGTCTCGCCAAAAAACCCAGCAGTTGCTAGGTAACAGTGACCAGAGTGAGAAAACGACAAATAAATTGATGTGAGGCAGACAATGTAATCAAATTGCAATATTAACTAGGACAAAAAGAACTGGTTCAAGTCTCAGGTAAGATGAGCATTAATTCAACTTTGCACAGTCAACTATATATACTTTAGATACTTTAACGTTATCTATATATCAACTATAGATACTTAACATTATCTATATATAAGCAGTAGTGGCCATTTTCTCCTCTCCAGCTTGTTTTTTTCTTCAGAGCTTTGGCCTTTTTAAAAGTGGGTAATAAAGCTTTAGGGTCAAGTTGAAATTGCTTGGGCAAATGTTCTGTAATATACACAGAGTTTTGCTTGTTCAGTTTTCTTGCATTGTTAAATTGCTTCAAGTTTTTCAAGCTGTTAATTATTAAACGCTTGTTGTTCAAATTAATTAATTTAATAATTATTGATCGGTTTACCTTTATGCCATTCTTGAGGACTAGATGTTGGGGCAAGCGGTGATAATCAGCAAGCATTATAGCAGAAGGATCTTTTATTTGCAAACCATGTTTCATAAAATGTTACACTAGCTGTAAGGTAGTTTCTCACTTTTCCCAAACACTCATGTTGGTTTCTTCAATTCCATTAATTAGTAAGTTAAATCGCTTTTCATACAACTCCTGCATAACATCTTTAGCAAGCTGATCAACTTGTTGCTGTTCAATTTTTTGTATTTTTTAATGCAGTTTGTTCCAGAGGGCTGTCATCTGCTTTTATTTTAAGTTCCTGTTGAAATTTAAAGATTTTTTTCTTCTACTAGATATTCTAATTTAGTTATGCACCAATCAAAGTTTTCTAGTTTTTCATCTAGCTTGTCAATTCTTTCTGAGATATTGCCTACTGCTTTGAGTACTTCATTCAATTTTCTTTCTATATTACTATTTATAGCTTTTTTGCTTTTTACCTCTGTTGAAATAGTAATGTTCTGGTAATTCGCTAATCTACGACTCAGAGATTACGCACGTCCATCCACTAAATGCAAAAAAAGGACAGCATCTGATCTGGGCAGTACAGCAGCCTGGGGTAGTAAAAGGATAAACCCTTGGCCCCCTTCCTATTTTTGTTCAACAAACCTGGGGTGGATGCGCTTCCAAGTGATGAAAATGATAATGAGAAGCATGATTATCCACATGAGTGAACTGAATAGTTGACTTTCTTGAAAAGCCAGATATAGTCTTTTTTTCTTCTAATAAAGCAAGAGCTCCAATTAATTTGGTTGAGAGTGTCCTATCCTTGATCAGGCTGACTCATTTAGAAAAGTATTTTTCAAACAGATACCTCTGCCAAGTTCTTGAATGCAGACCTTTTTAATCTGTCTGATGCTCAAGGCAGCAGGAAAAAAGTTCTTGATAATATATCATGATTTTCGCAATCTAATCCTAATACAAGAGGGTTTTGTTTTTTTGTTCCAGACCTTTCACCTTTGTTGACCTAGACTTTCTTAACCTTTCTTGACCTGGCATGCTTGCACCCAAGGGGTACAATATCTGTTCATAGGGGGTGTGTGGTTGCTGAATTATCAAGATTGGTCAGGTCTATGTCACAGAGACAACAGCAAAAATGTCACTAAAACAAAGTAAATGTATAAACTATTGCTGTAATTTACTTTTTTGCTAATGTAACACTAACTCATGTTTTAGTTTTGTGTTATTATGTTGTCAGTTACTTGTTTAAAAATTTAAAAACAATAATTTTCTTATTTAATTAATTCTAAAGGGTTGCAAGAATTGGTTGCCGATTTTAAAGGTTTGCTAGCAACGAAAAAGATTAAAAAAACACTGTTCTAGACTTGAATAGATGTTTGGTGGTACAGAACTTGAAGATGGTGTGAAGTAAAAGATTTTTCTTCCCAAAGCTTTTCATCTGACAGTCTTCAGGGGAAATCGTCAGAATAAAGTAGAAATAAAACCGAACTGAATTATAAAGAGGAAAGCAGAGTTCTCATTGGCTGAAAAAGTTAGCCAATGAGAAAAAAGATTAAGAAATTTTCAAAGAGTAAACAAATTCTTTTTGTTTACATAGAAGGAGATTAAGAGATTTAATGAAATAGCAGAAAGGTGAAAAGAAGAGTGACCTTGAGCAAGAATAGAAAATTTGTCGCTGTTGCAGTGAAGAGTGCATTGAACATTGTCAAGAAGATGTTGACCAATGATGGATTAGTGAAATTGTTGTGGGTGTATGTTGGCCTTGCAAGAGCGGGAAAGGCTTTGGCAGTTGTCCAAGGTAGGAGGATTGGTGATGGATCTTGGAATGTGTTGTTTGATTCACTCTTCTAAGCATTGAGATGTGTGACCAACATACCGACTATTGCAGTAGCACACAAACTGGTAAATTACCACTTCTTGGTATGCCATTCTTGGCTATTATATTGACCCTAGAAAGCAGTAAATTATTATTCATGTGGGTTAACCAAAAAATTGACTTTTTTGCAACTGAGGGATAATTTATTTTTTACTGAACTAAACAGAAGCTCTATCTGGCAGAGATTAGATGGGAGTCAAACATAAGCCAATTGGTTGTAAATGAAATCATTTAATTTTGAAAAAGCTGACTTGTTTTGAAGGAAACTTTTTTGACAGTTGTGCTTGCCACTTACCCAAACGCAAAACATATTAGACTGCTTCACACTTCAACTTCAAGCCAGTTAGAAAAATATAATATATTATATTATTTTATAGCTACAATTTTTGTAATGTAACTCAACAGCAATGATGTTTTACTTTAGAAATTTGTATTATGCTAATTGTCTGGTACATTTAATAAACTCAAATTTTATAAGAACTTTTAAGTTTTTTCTCTTTAGACTAAATTTTTTGTGTTTTTTTTTCTGCACACTTTTCTGGCATGGGTAATTTAAAAAATATTTGGTCATGACAACTTGTTGAGGCGTGGAAAATTTTTCATTATGGCAAGCTAATAGTTAGTCGAAAAGTGGCCCACCATCTACAAAGTTTTTTGAAAGTGCATTCACTTTGGGTCAGATGCAAACAGGATTAAGGCTAAAGGTTTATCCTTTTATTACTCCTGGCTGCTATACTGCTGGATCAGTTATAATTCAGTGAAGAGCAAGACACCTTTTTTGTATGGACAAATGGAACCCTCCAACACCAGTCCACTGGCTATTAAGCTAGTCATAAAAATAAAAGTATGGAGCTTGGATATTCTGTGACATTGCTTTGTGTTCCATCAATGATTCATCCACTAAACAGTGCAAATGCCTAGTTCAGCAAGGTTGTTTAGTATCTGTGCAGTTGGCACAAAATAGGAGGGCAAAACTTTTTTGTTATTGATCCTAATATTTCTTTGCATTTTATTTTAGAAAACTAGTTTTTACTCATAACAGCTATGCCCCATTTTTGCTGTTAAAAATTAGCATAAGCTGTAGCTGGGCTCATGTAATATTGGTTGAAGTAAGATAAATCATTTTTTTCACAATAATACATTAGTTATTTAGATGATAAAAGACCAAGAAACTCAGTGTTTTATGTGCTGTTCAGTTAAGTATCAAACACTGTTAGCAATTTTGGTATTATTTTTTTAAATGAATTAAAATTTATTCTTTAGTTATGTTTTCATATTTGCTACTTAAATTGCTACTTACAACAACTATTTGACTGCTTTATATTATTTTTAAATTTTGCAAAATTTGCCTGGAATCAAATGTTTTATTAAAAACTTTCTGCCTTATTTTAAAAGTATTTTGTTACATAATGCTTTTTCTTTTTTTTTTTAGTTGAATCACATCAATCTAAAAGTGGTGTCGAATTAGCAACTGTTGGTATGCTTAAAGTGTTGATGTTTAAAATATTACTTTTTTAATTCCTTTAATGTTTAAGGTATTCAAACAAGTTCACTTGGATATTTTGAAATGGATTTTAAAAAATCAGGTTGGTTCTATGTGATTTTTAAAAAAAATTATTTGAATGAGATAAAGGTTTTTAGGTTTGTTCATTTTGAATGTTTTGGTCTTATCCAAAATAACTTAACTAAAAAATTTTTTTTAAGTATTTGATTGATTAAGCAACAAAAAACAAATTTGTTCTCAATAAAAAAAGTAATCATCTTGCACTTTATTTTTGCATAAAATAAACAAATTAATATTTTTTTTAATTTTTATTTTGATCTTTCAATTTCCTGTGAGTCAGGAGGATAAAAATTGAGATAAATAATCTTTTTGAGTATTTTGAGATTTTATTATTTGTGAGGCTTATATATGGAATATCCAGGGGATAAAAAGCAACATTTTTGACACCTGCTATTCTTTGCTTTTCATTGAGGCAAAAAAGCTGAAGCAGCTTGGGACATTTGCATGGTATACAGGAAAGGTGTCATAGGCAAATTTACAGCAAGAAAATGGTTTGTGAAGTTAAAAAATGGCAATTTTGATATCAACAACATGCCCCGCAGCAGAAGACCTTCTGAATTTGATGAAGACCATCTTAAAGCACTTTTGAAGGAGAAAAGTTGCCAAACAAGTTGTGAATTGGCTGAAAAAATAAACTGTGATCAAAAAACGATTCTCAATCATCTTCATTCAATGGAATTTGCCGAAAAATTGGGAGTCTGAATGCCTCATGAGCTCAGCGAAAACAACAAAGAAAATTACCTTCAAATTGCTTCTCAACATCTTGCCTGCCATTGAGCAACACATGGTCACAACACAGCGCTTTTTGTACCGAATAGGACCAGCATGGCATGGAATAGGACCATCATGTCCATTTCACCTATCTGGAAATGTTTCACTAAAAAATTGACTAACTTCAAGGCCCCAATGAGGTGGTGCATCATTCTGCTGGAAAATAACTTGTGGTTGATACTGTTCAAGCTGTAGTGACATGTATTCTGTCAAAACCTCAAGGTAAATTGAATTGTGATTAATTTTTCAGCAAAGAAAAATGGACCAATTTATCATGCATGATTTCACACCACATGTTTAGTTTAAAGAGTCCCGTTCAAGCTCACAGGTATCATGTGGATTCTCCAAGCCCCATATTCTGAAATTGTGTCTGTTTAGTAATCCAGAAATGTGGATTGTCACTGAAGCAAACATGGGTTTCAAAAATCCTGGGTCTGAATCTAACCTGTCCAGCATCATCACTGCAAATTTTTTTTGTTGTAGCTTATCTTCTGGCTTAAGGGCTTGCAGTAACTGCACTTTATATGCATAAAGTTGCAAGTTTCTATGCAAAACTTTGTGAATAGTGGAGCTTGAGATCTGTAACTGCTTAGAACCCCTGCAAATGGACTTTCTAGGGCTTCTGGTATATGCCACTTGCACAGATTCAATTTCTTCTGATATTTGAGGTCAGCCAGCTCCCTTTCTCTGTAGCACACTACCAGTCTCCATAAACTTTTTATGCCATGCTTGAATGGTAGGTCATGCAGGTGGCTTTCTTCCATACTTGTTTCTAAAGTTTTGCTGTGCTTGGATGTCTGACTTTGTCTGTATAAACCAGGAAACACACTGGGCTATTTCCTGTGGAGTGCTCATTTTCATGAATTCTACTTTTACTACTAAATTCAAAAATATTCTGCTTAATCACTAAATAAATTGTAATTTTAAACCTAATTATTTTCACAAGTACCTGTTAAGAAAGCATTTTTCTTGACTATAAAACAAATCAAATAAAAATATCTCAAAAAATAAAATTTTGACAAACTTCGAAAATTGTAACAATAATTTATGGACTCCCTGTATTTTAACTTTTTATTGATGGGTGCTTTGTAATAGATGTGATTTTTTGATTTATCACTTGAAAGCAAATGCTGGCTTTTTCTTTAATCTTATATCGTGATACAAAGCATAGTAATGCTTCAAAGAGCAGCCAACTGCAATTTAATTGTAAAACTTGCTTCTTGGCATTGGGGATTGTTCTTAGACATTCTAATATATTCAAATTTCTTAAATGGCTTAATTTTGAATAATCAAATAAAAAAAGTTATTTAAATAGTTTAAACCAAAGTCTTTTAACTTAACATGTTAACAATGTACTGCAAAGGCACTGTTTATTTAGTGTCTTATTCTTGTCACATTAAAAAACAGGTAAAAGTAAAGCACAATTTCTTTTCTCTTTTTCATGATTTTTATAATAATATGAGTTTTGTGATTAAAATAGGCACTGCAATAGGCATGATCTACCATGCAGACATTATAAAAAATATTACAAACCTTAAAATTTGATTGTGGCCTATAAACTTGATTTACATTTTTTGAACCAAAAAGCTAAATACCAATGTTTGGTCACATTACATGCATGGATTTTTAAAGTCCTGATATTTCCATCATTAGAGCTGATTTTCTTCATCAATTTAGCCTTGGTCTCTATGTAATTAGTAAAATTGTTTTATCTTATTAAGTAACTCCATGTATTTTTGACATAATATGTAATCTATAATGACAAATTATACTAATCGTATTTCCCTTGCAAACACAAGTGATACCAACAACCTGCCCCTCTTTTCTCTTTCTTTACATGATATCACTGACAACTTTCCATCTGCATTTTCAATTTTAGATGATGTTGTATGCTGTCTGACACACCAAATGCATTTGACCCTTTTATTATTGATTTACCCGCAAACATTGATATTTCTGATGCAGCTGCTTTGCCCATTATACAACCTTTAAATGAAGCTCCTTATAAGAGCAAGTTTAACTTACACACTGAGTTATGCAATTCTTTCTTTGATATGTCTAAAGCTGATATGCTTAAACACAAGGTACTTGCAAAATTTATAAGTATTTTTACTGACTGTTCCTCTTAACTCAATACAGATTAGGGATGTTCCGAAGCCAGAATTTTGCCAAAGATTTATTTTTGTTGTCATTTTGTGAGGGTCATTGCTCCCTCTTGATAAATTCTTTTTTGCAAAGTATGCAGACAGCTATGCTAACATTCTCATTACTTATTTTAAAATAATCCCATAAGTGATTTAGACCTTGTTTAGGTATTATGAATAATGATTAGCTTAGTTCTCCATATTGTTAATGCTCAAATCTGAAACATCAATGATCAACATGAGGATATTAAATACATACACTCAAAAAGATGCAATTGTTTATAACAATTATATAATTTATATGTAATCAATTAGCTACAGACTAATTATAAAACAACATTATTTACAACAAACATTTTTTCAGCACTCAGATACATGAGCAGGTTTTAAATTTTATATTAAAACCATAGAAAGTTACAAATTGAAAGTTCAGAGAGTGATAATATAGCACACACTACTATCGACCTAAAGGTTGGGCATTTTACTGCCATAGTCCTTGTTTAATGCTAGCACAACAGAAGGAAAGATGGAACAAAGTGGGGCTAACTGTAAGTCAGTGGCATGCAATGACCTTGAGGCTGGACATGCAGTTGGCATGCAATACTTTATGGATAGGACAAAATATTGTCTGGGATTCTCAGACAAAGACCAAATTTGTCTCAAAATCATGGTGTTCTCCAAAAAAAAAAAGGGTCTTCAATTGTAATCACTCTCAAGATTTCTAACTTCTCGTCCCAAAAGCATAGTGTTCTCCAAAAAAAAGTCTTTACTTTTCATCCCAAAATCATAGTGTTCTCTAAATAAAGAAAAGGTCTTCACCTTGAATCAGCTTCAGATTTCTCTAAATTCGTCCCAAAACCGTGGTGTTCTTTATTAAGTAAAAAAATAAAGGTTATCACACAAAAGTTTGTTGCTTATGCAAAGCATGACTTGCAGGCCCTGATCACATGCCACTGATGTAAGTCAGTGTAAACCAGGGGTCCTTCAACTTTTTGAGACACACCTCCCTTTCTTCATGGAAATAAAACTTGTGCCCCCTTGATAATACGAACAAAACAGAATAAGTTCATCTTTTATTTCATACATGCGTGCTAACTTGTTAATTAAAAAAATAAAAAGAACTTGGTAAACAGTTTTGTACATAATTACAGCACTTGCTTTAACGTAGTTGGTGGCTCGTATGATTGTTGCAAACCTGCTTTTCATGGCAATAGGTAAAGTTCAGAGCCCTGAGCATTTCGGTGAATCACGCAATGAGATCTAACTGCATTGGGGTTTCTCCTGTATCATTGCAATGAATTCGCTTCGAGATTCAAACATTGTCAAATGACCATCAGTGCAGACACCTATAATTTTTTTCCAAGGTATACTATTGTTGCAACAAATGTCAAGACCACTTTAAATACATCTTATTCTCTACATGTGTTCTCTAGGGGTCTGCAAAACAGCATACCCTTTTCACTCAAAATGAATGTAGAGTAATAACTGCAACAATTGGGAAATGTCATTTGTTTCATCACATGTAATTGAAAAAAAGCTGGTAACTTTTTGAAAACTTGACACATGATTTTCTTTGCAAGCTTATCAATAGGTATGTTCTGATTGTAAAATCAGAGAGTGAAATCTTTGCTATCTTCTTGCTGTATGTTTTTTATGACACAAAACCAGCTGCTTTTAACGTGCACAGTTTAATCAATGTTTCACTAATTAATGTTGTGAGATTTCTTCTTTACAGCAATCATGTGAGCAATTTTAAATGATGTTTCTACTATTTCTGCAGATGAAGATTAGCAAAAACACTTACTTTCAAACTTTTTCAGACCGTCTTTCTTGTTTTGAAAAAAGCCAAAGGCTTATCTCTATGGTCAGGGTTTTTTTTGTCTAAGATGATGCTGAATGATTGCATGATTGCTGTGGTTTTCATAGCATATCACGCATTTGTCATTGTTATCATTGTTTGGGATCATCTGCTTGTTCTTCTTTCATCTGATGATTGCAGTGATGTTCTTGAGCCAGTGTCTGGTATCTAGGATTGACAGATCATGATGTCCTTTGGGTGCCCAATGTGTAGAGCATGCAGAAATGATGTGGTCTGGAGTTTGTTTATGTGCACCACACTTGCAATTACAAGAGGAAGCAAAACCTTATTTATACAAGGATGACCCAAAATGCTCAATGCCAATTTGCAAGCAGTTGAGTCTTTTCTAAGCAGGCCCAGACCAAGAAGCCTGGAAGCAACTGTTGGGATGAAATCATAAAGTTTAGGTGGGCTATTCAAGTACTATATGTTCCATGTAAAATCTGTCCACTGACCAACACATATCTACAGGGTGCGCACGGTATTTAGAATTTGCGGAAAAATGCATGTGGTGAGCGTGCAAGCTCTCTGCATGTGTAAAATTTTATTTTTTTGACAGCTGACACTATGCTGTACATCCTCCAAAAAAGTGGGGCCAAAAGAAGAATTCACCTTTCCACAGGAATGGAAAAGGAAAAGTGTGTTGTTTGCCATTCGTGCCGGACACGACAATGCCACCATTGCAAAGTTCTTTGACCTGATGACAATGTGGGTGTGGAAGGTCAGAAATCAACTCAAGGAGTCTGGAGGTGATATGAAGCTGTGGCAAAAAGATCCGGTCACCAAAGAAGGTCTGACTGCCTCAGAACTGTCAAATCGTAGACCAGGTTAAAAATGCCATCAAAAAAGATCTGGGCAAGTCGGTGCACGCAATTGCCAAAGACATGAAAACGTCTGAGGCCTAGATACCAAAAAGTGTGTCAGAGGACTTGAGGTACAAGTCCTACAAAATGAGAAAAGGCCAATTACTGACAGCCAAGGCCAAGGAGAAGTGATTGAAGTACTGTCAAAAACTTCTCAACAAGCTCAAACATCGTCTACAGCATAACATGATTTGGTTTTTCTCTGAAAAGAAAAATTTTTGCCAGGATCAAGTGGTAAACAGCCAAAACAACTGTTGTTTGGCTGTGTGCTCCAAGGATGTGCCAAAAGTCATGCAGACCAAGTTTCCAGCCACTGTGATGGTGTTTGGGGTGGTTTCGTCTGAGGGTCACGTCATGCTGCCATACATCTTCCCAAAGGGCTTGATGGTCAACACGGTGGAGTATCTGAAGGTTTTAGAGATGCACTTACTGCTCTGGATATGTAAGGTGGCTGCTGGCAGGTGATATGTGCGGCAACAGTACTCGGCACCCTGCCATACATCAAGAAAAATGCAACTTTGGGTGAGCGACAACTTGGTTGATTTTTTCCCCCTGATGTTTGGCCTCCGAACTCATTGGACCTGAATCTGATGGACTTTTTTGTGTGGGGCGTGATTGAGAAATGCACCAACAAGATTCCATGCAAGATGAAGGACAAATTGATCAAAAGGATCAAGGAGTTCAAAGCCATGAAGAAAGCCCAAGTTGTGAGGGCCTGCTCAAGGTTCCAAGGTGGTCCCATTGAGGCTGTGATTGATGCAAATGGTGATTTTATTAAATAAATTGCAAGGTTATACATTAGTCTATAATGTGTTAAAATTTTATTGTAATCAGTTTACCCATTTTTGAGAAAATTGATTTTTTGTGAAAGTCGGACTTCGTATTCTAAATACCATGCACACCCTGTAGTTTAGATGCATTATCTTATAGTTTCTGTGCGGCAGGTACAAATGGGTGTCTGGATTTTAATCTCTTGCCACTCATATAATGGCCTGATCAAATGATTATGCAAGAGGTGCTCAAGGTCTAAAATGCTGTGGTTGGCCAAGAGAAGAGTGGCTCCCAGATGATGAAGTTTAGCTGGTTGGATACGGCAAGAATGGGAGGGTTGACTGTTAGAGAGGGATGCAGGCATCCAATTGCAATCATTAAGAACACTGTCAATAAGATGAGTGTGTACACTGCAACATTAAATTGATGCACATATTCTGCTGTACTGTAGAGTAGACTACAAATAAAATGGCTATGTGCAGTGTTTAAGCACCAGATCTCCATCTTAAACTGCTAGTTGTCTTAGAAGTGTCTATGCACGAATCTGGGTGGGCTCGTCAGTCAAGAACGTTTATGTCGCCCAGGTTGTCAGTAATCATGAGTAGACAAAGTCGATCTTGCCAAAATGGAAAATCCTCTATATCATGTATTATAGTACCACTTGACTATTCACCATGAAATAAATTTAATAAACCTTTTTATAATATTCTGTAAAACCATACTTTAATAAACCACTGTCAAATTTTCTCTTTTTTCTGCATTTTATATCAATGCAGTTATTGAATCAGCTTGTACCAGTTGCTTGCATTCCCTGAAAAACCTTTCATGCTCCCCAGTTTAAAAACCTGGGGTGTAAACAAATATGCTTTAAAACAGATGAATAACACATTACAGTAGCAATAGCATGTGATTTTGTAATAAGCTTTGTATTTGATAAAATGAATTACATCAGCTATCAGGTGTAAGAATCTTATTATAATGGAAAATTGCTTGCTGAAGCTTTGGCTTTGGCAAAAATGACCTTTGGCTTTGGCCAAAGCCAAAGCTTTGGAAAAAATGCCGATTAATCAGCATGTTAAAGCCGAAGCTTCGGCACATCCCTAATACAGGTTTTTAAGAACTACTTCTGATCCTAAATTATCTTGCTATGTAGAAAGCACAGGTATTTGATTACTCTTCAATTATTAAATAATGGTCCTAATTCTTTAGACTTAGCATATGCTAACTTATTAGGAGAAATTTTTTGAAGTAATTTTTGGTTAGTTATACCAGAGTCTTTTTGCAAATATGTTTTCAATCATATGCGCTCTCTGGGCTCCCAAGTGTTTAAAAAATGGCCCAACTAGTATCTACTTTATTTTATTAGATTGGCATGTCCAAAAATATACATTTCTGTGGAACATGCCCTACGTACTCGCTATCAAAAAAGTTTGCCATTGTACAATCTTGCATTTGTTGACTGTGCAACAGTTCTTATGTAGTTTATAAATGCATCTGCAAGCATTTGTTAATTGGCATTGACAAGAAACTTTACTCCATCTTAATTAATAGTCTAATTAGTCATAGTATTTTTTATGTAGCTAAGGAAGGTCTACAAAACATATCTAGGTTATCTTTGTTTTCTCACTTGGGACACTGATTCTGGTGAGTTTGGCACTGAAGTCAAAAATCAATTTTGTTTATTACAAACAGTCTTGAATATAATTCGTCAACAGAAAGAAACAACAACACAAAACTGCAAAATGATTTGATGGTTGACAATAACTCATGATTAACCAGGTTTGCCTTTTGATTTTTGATCTGCTTGACTGACTTCTCACCACAAAATTTTCCAAGATTTTGAGTGGATTTAACATATAATTTTTATTGATCACATTTGTCTTTTTGTTAAGCAAAAATTATGTGATATCAGGTCACATGATGGGCAATTTTCTGTAACATACGGGCAAATAAACTATATTATATAAGCAGTGGGATTGTTAAAGGATAAATCTTTAACTCCAGTCCTCTTTGTGTCTGACGTAAAAGGAATGCTTGAATAAATTCTTAGTTCTACAAAACTTTAAAATGATTAATGGAACTGCAGGAACTGTTAACTGTTTCAATTTATGGTAATCTTAAAAAGAATTCAAAAGCATTGCTAGGATAGAAACTAAACTCCAAAAACAGCTATAGAACTTACTAAAAAAAGATGAAATACCTTGGTCTGTTTATAAATTTCAAATGTTCTATTGGTGCTCAAATACCACTTTCACTCACCACATTCACTTTAAAAACTTCATATTTAGATTTATCATGCTTTGCTTCATAGGCATACCAGACCAAAACAATTTTTTCCAAGTGAATAAAGTTTATAGGCTAAGTTTTGGTAAAGGAAAAGTATGAAAATAAATCAAGAAATCAGCCACTAATTATTCAGAGAAATGGTGCCAGACTATTTTTTGACTGTATTAAGACAGTCATTGGGAAAGACCAAGCAGGGAGAGACAAGAATTTCATGAAGCAATTTTTTTGGAAATTTGGAATTCCAACCAAGAATCTACAATTCCAAATGTAAATAGGAGTAGTGAACATTGAAAAAGAAGCAATCTGAAAAGAGTTTAAAAAGTTTGAATTTCCGATTTCATTGAACCAAATAGAATAAATTACATTGAAAAGAACCTTGAATAACAACAAAAAAGGTTGGTTTTTTTGGCTGTAAACAGAAAGGGCTTTGCAAAAGATGCTGTGTAATAGCAGAATTATTGCCCATGATTCTGCTATTGGACAGCATCTTTTGAAAAACTCTTCCTGTGCCAGCCAATACAGTGACACCAAATTCTCTATCCTTGCCCAATGATATACTTCTTTTCACCTTTCTGCTCTTGAAGCTCTTTTATCAAATCTTTTCAACCTAATCTATGTCTATACAAGAAATTTTTTTATGGTCTTAACTCATTCATAAATGCTCTTTTTTTGCTTTTGATTGGTTATCTTTCTTGACCAATCAGAAGCACTTTCATTTTCTTTTTTTGTCAATTCCTGATTGATTGTCTTTTTAACTTTCCTATATAAGCACAATCATATTGCTCTCAGTTCATTCTGACGATTCCTCCCAATGAGTGTCAGATAAAAAGTCTTCAAGAAATGAACATGGTTTTTAAAGCTGTCTTATATTTTTTTTATACAAGGGTTAAGTCAAACTGTCACTGACAAGATTTTAATAATTCAAACATCTGTCTGGCAGAGGATTTGCACCCTCATGCAGATATTTTTTGTCTTCACTTATTTTTATAATTTTCGTAATTTGTAACCAAAATTTTTATTTTCCATACTTAAGTTTTTTCAATTTGTACATTTCTCTTGTTTAGTCACCCAAAATTCTCTTTTTATCAACTCTTCTGTAATTGATTTTTTTATGTGTTTTTCAATGTTGCCTCAAGATATTTTTGATGTAAGTTATCCAATTCATTCATTTATTCATTTTATTCGATAAAGTACAAACTTTAAATTATATCAACTCTTTTTGTTGTTACTTTAAGGTTCTTTCCAATGTAATTTATTCCATTTGGTTTGTTTAAAAATTCAAACTTTTTAACTCTTTTTGATTAGTTCTTTTTCTATGTTCACTACTCCTTATGTTTGGAATTGTAGATTCTTGGTTGGAATTACAAATTTCCAAAAAATTGCTTCACAAAATTCTTGTCTCTCCCTGCTCAGTCTTTCCAAATGACTGTTTTAATACAGTTGAAGGATATTCTGGCACCATTTCTCTAAACAATTAGCAGCTCATTTCTTGATTTATTTTCATACTTTTCTCTTACCAAAATTATTATACAAATCTAGTTATTACTGCTATTGGCTATTTGGTTCTTCTGTATAAATTGACTACCAATTTGTTTTTGATTCTTTCTTGATAGGCTAAGTTTCAACATTTTCTATTTTTGTTTCTATGTTTATTCTCCTGCCTTGCAGAAAAGTGTCAGAGCCACTATATATAAGACAACTTCAAGCAATTACCTGGACCAGCTTCCAGAGATGTCAGGATATTGCTGTCCAGTTGATTTTTTTGTTTTTTTTTAAAGATATGATAATAGCTACATAATTCCAAAACTACAATGACTTATTTTGCATAAATTTCTTGCTTAAGTAATTTTTTTCATATTTTGCATTTGCAGAATAAAGAGTTAAGTATAAATATTTAGTCAAGTTCAAGCAAAAAAGGCTTTCATGATGTAAAGTTATTTCCTGCTAATTGCAGAATGAAGCTTGGTTTTTAACCTCACTATTTGTGCTTAGTGCAATAAAATATTCTATAAAGTTAGTATATTGCTAATTTATAAAAGATACACATTTTACAATATTAAATTTTCTAGACAGAGTTATGTTGAGGGATTGTGCAAAAAACTGATTTAGGGGTTTGGATTAAAATTTTTTAGGTGAGCATCATGATATCAAAACATGCTTAAAAAAGCTGTATTCTCACTATATGTGTTATGGCAAATCTTACTTGAACAGTTAAATCATCCTAATTTAAAAATTCATTTGGAGAAGATTTATAGCTTTTTAATTAAAAATTTTTAAAACAAAATTCAAGCTACAATTTAATCATTTAAAGTAAATCAATGTTAATATTGCAAGGTTGATTTTTTTGTAAAAAAATAAAAACTTGGTGCTCTGACCTGACACTGACATGTTTTATATGATACTGCTTTTCTCATGTTTGCTTGTAAAGAGCTACTAAATGTGGAACAAAAAATTTTTTTGCTTTACCTCTTCAGACTCTGCATTTTTTCCAGGTGTTTGATGTTTCAATTTTTTGATTTGTGCTTTGATTTTATACAGCACCCAAATTGGTTTGCACCTGCTGCTTGCTTTCTGTGTCCAATCATTTTACCCAAAAATGCATGCCCTGTGCTTGTGCTCATGTGCAACAAACTTATATAATTAAAAAAAAAAAACACAAATCATTTTAGACTTATAAGTCTATGTAACAAAATTTAGCTTTGTGCTTTAATATTACACATGTAATTCAAAAACACTTCATTTTCAAACAAAAATAATAAAAATGCAGCAATTTTATGACAGGTAAGTTTTTTATAAATTTTTGTGAAGTTCTTATAAATATACCAGATAAAACTTGAGCATTGTTTTTCTGCTTTAAAAATTGTTAAAGTAACTGTGATGCAAACTTAGGCCACAAGTGCCTACCTCTGCAAAAAGTGTCTGGTATATTTAAAATTACCTTTAATTGGTAACATTTCCCTTTAAATATAAGCAACAAAATCAACTATCAATAATTGTTTTAGATTCATCTCAATTAGAATAATTTTTTCTACTAGAAACATGTTGCCTTTTATTCAAAAGGATATTTTACATGCTCATCAGCAAAACAATGCTGTATATAAGTACTCATGCCATTGTACGTAATCATGTATATGTAAATCAAATATGCCAACAACTGAAAGAATAAATTTGCAGCATGTTTCAAAAGCAATTAGAAACAAAGTTAAACCTCAAAAAATTCTTCCTAGACACTAATGTAAATCCATTCATTTTATTCTCGATTATTATTAAACAGTTTAACACAAAAAATCATTAAATGTTATAAAGATCTAGTAAAAATGCACCTATTTTGGATTGAGCTATTGGTTAAGATTTGTTAGATAACAGGATTTGTGCTGAAAAATTCAATATTGTTGGCTCTCAATTTTTGCTACAGGATGATCATATTTTTATCTGGCAATGCTTGAAGCCATTGTCATAGAATTACTTAAACCCTTTTTTTGTTGCCAGAAAGAATTTGTTGATGGACTGTAGCTTTCTTGCTTGGTGGCACAATTGTGTGCTACCACCTAATTGTGTGCTCTATTTCTCTAAACAAATCAGGGACATAGTTACTTTTGATGTTCTCTAACTCTATATAAACTACATTTTCTTAACAGTTTTTTAAAAGATTACCATAAATTAAAAGAGTTAATGGTTTTGTCATTACCATTGGTATTTTAAAAAAATGTCTTTTCATACAATAGAGATTTATATGGATTTGTAAAGGAATGATACACCCTTTACAGCTTTGCCCCTTCACATTTTAGGAAATCATTACAAGTTGTCCATGTCCAAATATAGCAATTAAATTGAAAATCAAAAGATTTTTTTGTGCTTTGTTGCTCATTTTTGATTTTTTAGCATTTGTTTGTATAAGTATTATTTTATTATACTTTGTACCTTGTTACTACATTATTTTAAAAATTTTTAGTTAGCAGGATCATTAGAAACAAAGAACTTTTATTACTGGGATTTCACTTAATATTTATTATTGTATACTTTCATAAGATGTTGATTTTAGTTGGTAGAATTGTAATTAATGTTTTTTTTTTAGTTATTGGTTTTATTTAATTTTCTATTTATTTTTTGAAAAGATTATAAAGATGATCAATTCCCTATTACTGAAAAATCAAATTTTGATGAAGTCTTTGAACAGTTAGGTGAGAGCTACAGTATGTAATTGTACAACTTATAAATTTTTCTCTTATTTTATTTATAGTTGAGACTTAAATCTTTTTAAATAGGCATTATCAAAATTAAAAATGTAGCCCCAGCATTAAATTTACATTTACTTGCTTTTTTCTATGTTTTTGTTTGTAAAATTTTTATTAAGGTATCAGTGATTGAATTTTAATTAAAGATTTCTTAAAACTCCAAAAAAATGACATATGTTTTAGCCATTACATTTACTTAAAGCTATCCTAATCAAGAAATTTAGTGACAAAGTTTTTATAAACTAAAAAAACATAAATAAAATGTTATATTAACATATATTAATCATTAAATAAATTTTTGAAGTAATGCACAAAAAAATATTTTGCATTAGCTGGCAAATCTAGATTACTAGCATTTTATATTATTATCAATCTAACTTTTTAAGTTTTATTTTTTAGTAAGTATTTCTGAGATTGGCAAATTATTGTAATTGCAAAAAGCAATCAATACAAAAAAAAGTATGTTTTAAAGGATTTTCAAAAGGTTTGCTGAATTTCAATATTACTGTATATACCCATGTATATGCTGCACCTTTGAATGTTTAAAACCTCACCTCACAATAGTGACCCGTATATAAGATGCATTTTAATTTGACAATTTTAATGATTGCAACAAATGTAAACATTTATCATCAAAAGATGTTATTTTGATTTGCAACAAACTAGTCTTATATCACAAATCAAATAAAATTTAAAGAATTTAGACATACTGGTATTAGCACATTTTTTTACAAAATTGAGAGATTAAATTACCCATACATAAGTAAGTCCATAAAAATTCAAGACAGTCAATAACCATTCTTACATCATAGCTGGTTAGTTTACACACAAGCATGATTAACTTCTGAAACCTACAATTGTTACGAAGCTGTTTACATGTACATGTGTAATTTGTAGAAAGTCAAATTTCTCTAGAAAATTTTCGTAATTCTGAATACCTGTATATTAGCCACATTCTGATTTTTGGAATACATTAAGATCAAAAAAGTGCAACTAGTATGCGGGTATATCATTAAAACAAATATTAGATTCATAAGTGTTTCAAGAAATCCAACACCAAGATATTCAACTCAAAAGTATAAAGATATTTCTCTTCTAAAACACTTTGAAAAGAGTTGGCATATTAATTGATGTATTTCAATAATTTAACTGCTTTTTATCTTCATTGGGCACCACCCGATTCCAGTGAAACTTTCATACAATTATTTTTGTACAAAATTAAATTAAAAACTAAGGTTATTTTGATTAAATTTAGGAATAAATTTTTTAACCTTTAGATTGAATTTGAGTTATTTTTGAGAGTTTTACATCTGAAATGGCAAATTCAATCATACATATATTTGCAGCATTAATGAGTGTCAATTAATGCAGAAAACTGAAAATTTGATAGATTGTTTAGAAAAAAAGAGATTACAGTTTATTGATACGTAACAACTATAGCTGCTATCAGTTATCAACCAAATCATGCCATAAGTTTTATTTTCATTTAATTTTATCTCCATGTTTATTCTTCTGACTCTCAAGCATGATTAGGGCAAGCAATTCCCCTGACCTGCTTCCAAAAATATTGCTGTTTGGTTGCAAGCAATTTCCTGGACCTGCTGCCAAGATATGCTGTCTGGTTAAAAATTTTGGATTTTTTAGTTTTTACAGAAATATGTCTGAAATTTAGAACTGCTTGCACAGACTACCAAGTAGGGAAAAGTGCCATAAAGTGTCTTTACCAAGAACACAACAGAATGATGAGAGTAGGTTTTGCACTAAGGCTATGTTGATTACAATTAGGGCACTTTTAACCACCGGACCACAGTGCTGCTGCTAGTTCACAACACACATTTTTCAAAATTACTTCCTTTAGTTTATCCTGATGAAATTATTTTCAATAAGTCTGAATGTTGATGCTTACTTCACAATTAATATTATTCAGATTGAGTTTGGGGCCAAAAGTAAAATGTATTTTTGAAGAATTATGAGGAAATTTGAAATTAATTTTTAAACAAGCTGCATAAAGATGAGAAACACCAGACTCGAGTTTCGCTCTTGTTAGAGCTCGTCAGTGATGCTTATCTCACCGTGAATCGAACCTGGGACCTGTAGTCTTTCACGCAGGTTACTATACCACTAGACTACAGATCCCAGACGACAGATGGACTCAAAGCAGCTGTTATAAGTTATTCCTGGATTTACTGAACAAGGAATACATAGAATCCACTATGTTGTAATTCCAAGGCCGTACCTCATGACCGGGACTTACCCGACAAGCGTTAAGCATCGTGCTTACTCTCCTAGAGCTAACAGCTGCTTTGAGTCCATCTGTCGTCCGGGATCTGTAGTCTAATGGTATAGTAACCTGCGTGGAAGACTACAGGTCCCAGGTTCGATTCGCAGTGAGATAAGCATCACTGACGAGCTCTAACAAGAGCAAAACTCGAGTCTGGTGTTTCTCATTTTTATGCAGCTTGTTTAAAAATTAATTTCAGATTTCCTCATAATTCTTCAAATATAAAATTCTTCTTTGCTCGTCAAACTCTAGGAGAGTAAGCGCGATGCTTAATGCTTGTCGGGTAAGTCCCGGTCATGAGGTACGGCCTTGGAATTACAACATAGTGGATTCTATGTATTCCTTGTTCAGTAAATCTGGAAATAACTTATAACAACTGCTTTGAGTCCATCTGTCGTTCGGGATCTGTAGTCTAGTGGTATAGTAACCTGCGTGGAAGACTACAGGTCCCAGGTTCGATTCGCGGTGAGATAAGCATCACTGACGAGCTCTAACAAGAGCGAAACTCGAGTCTGGTGTTTCTCATCTTTATGCAGCTTGTTTAAAATGTATTTGTAATGCCTTACAAATCTTGATGACCATAGCAGATATTAAGCAATATTTTTTTATTCAACACTAATCACAAACATTTAGAGCAGAACTATGTTTGCCCAAATTAGAATACATAACTTTTGTATCATATAAACAAACTCTATTTGAATTAACTTCAAAGGTAGGATGCATCAAACTTTCTACAGTAACAATAAAACTTATAATTACAACTAAAAAAAACCTTAATCAATTCAGACATCTAATTACATTCAAGCATCAAAAGAGCTTTTTGTTTCAATGCAAAATTACAGCCATTTTTTTTCTGAACTAGCAAGAATGAGTTATGTAAAAAAATTAAGCCACCTAAAATAAAAGCACCAGACTCGAATTTTGCTCTTGTTAGAGCTCTTCAGTGATGCATGTCTCACTGGAATTCAAATTAACTAGATGTTCTCCTACACACAGCAGACAACAGCATTAGACTGCAGAGCCAGGCAGCAGCTTGACTTCAAGTAACCTAGAAATTTTCCTGGCTTTGCTTGGCAAGCAATACATAACATCCACTTTGTTGTGAGATCAAGACCATAACTTACGACTAGGACTTACTTCACAACATTAAGCATTGCATTTACTCTCACTTAACTAAAATTAAATAATGAATTATTCTTTCTGACCTTTGTTTGAACATACAATTCCAAGTGATAGCATATCTGATATGCATGATAATATATTCAAAAAGTATAAACCAACCACCTCACAGACCTCTGCCCTGTTGTATGAACTTATCATGACAACTTGAAATTTTGTTTTTTATTTTTGTTTAAAGTAATTAGTATTGCTTTTTTAAGAGGTTGTGTTCCCTGATGAACTGTCTAGGTAAAACAGTCTGTTGGGACTATTTTAATAAAATGTTTTTTTTTAAATATTTGTATTCTATTTAATTGGAATAATCACTCTGACTATTGAAGTCATTAAGCACACTTCTGAAGAGCACCAACAATTTTCTGTTGTGTTTATATATATATGCATATGGACATTCCATGGTTTATTTTAAAGTTTCAAGTCAGTGTTTGATAGCCAGTCTTTTAATAGTTTGTTTACTTTTACAATGTTTTCTCTAATATCAATTGCAGTGCATGTAAGCACTTGGCTACAGTTTGATCTGCACCACATTTGCATGAACTAGTTGATGAATTTTTTTGATAAAAATTTTGATATCTTGTGTGCCCAGAGTATGGCAAATCTTTTTCATAGTCAAAAATGACAATTTTATTAAAATTACTGTTGAGTGGGCCATTGGTTCTATTTTTGGCCAAAATTCAAGGTGAAGACTAAAAAAAGGTCTTCATGTCCAATCCATCCTAAATTGCCAGAAATTTCAAGACATATGGTAGGTCATTAAATTTCAGTTAGTCGGTTGCATTGTAACTTGCAGGTTATGGGTTTGCCATTCCAGCACTGGGCTCGTGGTAGGTCGAATCCTGGTAGTTTGCTGCTTGGTGTGTGTATGTACTGTTTTAGTTTGTGTTTTGTATGATTCTATGATTTATTCCATTTATTGTGAACATAATAATTACTCTCAGCTGATTGCATTTTGATCTACTTAAACTTTGTTGTCAAAGATTCTTGTGATGCTAGTCTTTGTGTAGTATTTTGGTTGCAGTAGTTTGAAATGGTATGGAGAAGGTGTGTCTGGTCCTTCAAAGCTCTTTCATATAGTTTAATAGTATTGCTTTTTTTTTTATATCCTGGGTGTGATGCTGCTTAGTATCAGCAGCTTGTTTGTTGGTGTTGATCTAATGCATCCAGTAACAAGTCACATGCATTTATTTAAACTGGGATCAGGCAGCTTTTTGTGGTTGCTATGTGACCAGACTGGTGCACAGCATTCTGCTGCAGAATAGCAGAGGGCCAGAGCAGATGTTTGCAGTACATGAAAATCTAAACCCCAAAAATTCCCTGCAAGAGTTTTCAGCATTTTGCAGCACATATTTATTTTTGCAGTTATGGTTTTTAGATGCTGTCTGAAAGTAAGCGAACAGTCCTAAGTTACTCCAAGGTATTTTGGTGAAGTAGTGAAAGGTATTGCCTGATCATAGAGGGATACATTTAATTGATACTTTGCTAAGCAGTTAGCCAGATAAAAACAGCTTGAAACAGTTTTAAGTGAATTTGTGATGATAACATTTATGTGTTGTGAAAATGTTAGTTTTGAATCTAGAGTGATCCCAAGAGTTTTTGGTGTTTTTTTGTGGGTAACGTTTGATTGTTTAAGTGAAAAAGTTATGCCATATTCAGCTGGATCTGGTGTAAAAATAGTAGATATAGTTTGTTTGTTTATGCAAAGATTGCTGGTAATGTTTCATTGATGGATTTGTGAAGTTGTGGTTGAATAAGTTATTGAGGGTTTTTTGTTGGTGTGAGATTGTTATGTTTTTGGAATATACTATGATTTGTACATTGTTTGGGAGGAGTGGAATGTTAGAGGTGCAGATTTTTAATAACATTAAAGACAGAACTCCACCTTGTGGTATTTCAGTGTTGATTTGTTTGAGTTTTGATAGTGTGCATTTTTATTAAGTGCATGGTTGTTATCTTAATACTTTGCTATGAACGTAATGATGATGTTTGAAATGTTTTGTGTTTGTGTATGTTTACTGTATCAAATGCTTTGCTTTTGTCTAAAACTGCCACTGCAGTGGATTTTGGAGCCTTGGATTGTTAAAGTTTTTTATTTGGTGGCAGATGTCATACAAAGCAGTGAGTGTTTACTGTTTATGTTTGAATTCATTTTGATGGGAGTGACTGTAATGTTTTTTATGTATAAATTGTGATTAAAGCGGTATGGGTTAATAGTTTGTGCCAATGTTGTAGGTTTGTTGCCTTTTGGAATGAGGATAATTATGGCTTATTTTTAAAGGTGTGGTATTGTGTTAGTGTTGAGTACAATGTTGTATCTGATAGCAAGTGTCTCTAGGTACTTTAAGTGTCTGATGATTATGCCAGCGAATCCAGTGGAATTTTCTTGTTTGTAATGGTTAATTGCACTTAAATAGTGGTAAATAGTATTTTGTCAGCAGCCTATGTGTCTGTTGATCTTGTTTATGGTATATACTGTAGAGTGACATTTGTGAATTGTTTATTAAAACCTTTTGCTTTGTCTATGTCAGAGTTTGTTTTGTGTTCATATATTTGTTTGTTTATGTGATTGTTAAAAAGGAATGATTTATGAGTCTGATTTGTTTTGTTTGTGAATGTGATAACAGTGTTGAATGGGTTTGTAAATATGCATAGGTGAGTGAGTGCAATTTGTGTTGAACTCATTTTCTTTAGGAATGAAGAGTCTGTCAGATTTATCAATATAGAAGGTCATAAAATTAACAATTTTACATTGCCATAAGTCTATATTATTCACCAACGACAGTATTTGGATTAAAAAAAACAATAGCGAATTTAATGTAACAATGGGCTCTTATGACAGACCAGAAATATGTGAACTGATAGGACTATTTTTTTTACATGAACTTTCTGCAATTATTCCTAAAGAACAAGTTGGTCTATACAAAGACAGTATTCTATACAAAGCTTAGCAATTCTTCAAAATTCTAGTGGCCACAATACTGACTTAATCAAAAAAATTTATAAAGCTCTTTAAAAACATCATTTAACAATTACTATTAAAGCAAACCTTATATGGACAGGTTTTTTAAATGTCGCACTTAATATGTAAACAAAAAAGCACTGGCCGTTCAGAAAACCAAACAATCAGCAATTATGTATGAGCATTAATTCCAATGACCAACCTTCCATAAAAAAAAAAAGTACTATCAAATATGATATCAAACAGGCTGTTGGAACTTTCTTGTAACTTGGATAATTTCAAAAAAGCTATTCCACCATGTATAAACACAATTAAACAAAATAGCTATAAAAATGATTTAATATTCAGTGAATCACAACCAAAAAAGAAATCAAGAAAATACAAATTCATATGGTTCAACCTGCCTCTTAATAATTATATTGTCAACAACATTGGAAAAGAGTTTCTAAAATTGATAGACAAACACTTTTCACTACAACACAAGCTTCATAAAATTAGTAATAGAAACAACATAAAATTAGCAATACCTGTGTGCCTAACATAAAAACAATCATAACCAGCCAAAACAAGAAGCTATTAAAAAAGAAAAGCTCTCAAAAATCAAATCCATGAAACTGCAAAAATAAAGACATCTTCCCACTAAAAGGATCTTGCCAAAAGCAATCTGTCATTTATCAAGCAGACAAACAGAAAGCTACATAGGTTGCAGTGAAACAAAATTTAAACCCTGATATTATAACCACATGTAATTATTTAAAAATATAAAGAAAAGAAATGCCACAGAACTTTCCAAAACATTCTGGAATGCTAAAACTTCAGGTCTCAATCCCACAATTCACTGAAAAAGAATCAATTAAGTTACCCTCTACAAATCAGGACAAAAATGCTGCAACCTATGTTTAACCAAAAAGTTAGAAATACTACTAGCAAACCAACCAACAATACCCAACAACTGATCAGAACTTACTGGAAAATGTTGCCACGAAAGCAAATTTAAGTAAAATAAATTACTTACTTAGTTTTGTATGCCTGAATTGCCCCTCTCTTTTTTTGTGTGAATTTTTTTGTTTCTCTCACTATCTTTCACTATTATTTACATTGTTTTTCACTCACTTTACTTTTCACTGTATACAATTTTTCTCATTGCCTTTTTATAGTATTTTAGATTATTTTCTTTCCTTTTATATTTTTTACAACATGTCAACAAGTTGTCTTTCCTTGCCTTTTAAATGAATGCAAACCTCTCTTCTTGCACTTACTATTTTTTGAGTTAGTTTTTTCTTGTATGATGTCACAGGAATTGTATTATTTACTTGATTAATTTAACTATGTATTATTTATTCCACACATATTATTTTTTATAAAAAATAACAATTTTTTAAATTTTTTAGTAACCACCTGAAGATGCTATATGATGAAACAGATTGTTGTGGTTTTTAAACAGTGATTGCATAAATTTTGTATTATAATACAATATAATTACAGTAACAAATTAATACAATAAAAACCAGTAACAAATTAATATAATATATATATATATATATATTAAATTACAAAAGCTTGTAATTTAATTCAATGCTCTGAGTTTTCATTGAGCTCTTTACTGACAGTCTTGCCACTTTTTTTATTATTATATATATATATATATAAGTTATTGATTTGAATATTCTATACATTCTATTTGAATAAGTTTCCACCTGACGATTCTTAGGATGAAACAGGCTGTCGTGGATTTTAATTGTTAATTTTTAATCTGTTTTAGTGCTTTTATTAATAAATATATATATATATATATATAATAATAATAATAAAAGTGGCAAGACTGTCAGTAAAGAGCTCAATGAAAACTCAGAGCATTAAATTAAATTACAAAAGCCACAAAAGAGGTTTTAATAAAATCTCTTTTGTGGCTTTTGTAATTTGATATATATATAATCAGGACAACAGCTCCCTGCTCTTGCAGGTCGAGCACTCTGGCTGAGAAGACAGTGATGCTGTTGCACTATGCATTGCTCATCATTTTATATGATTTGAGCACTCTTGGCATCACTGGGCTTTGATTTTACTTGTGGCTTAAAAACCACAAGTAAAAGATTAGCCACAAGGTACAAATTGGTGTGCCTTGTTCTTTCTCAGCATAACTTCACTGGACTGATGAGACCCGAAAGGTCGAAACAGTTCTGTCTCCAGTTATATATATATATATATATATATATAATAACATTATTATAATATTTAACCTCTAACTTTGTTATTGAGCACTTTAGAAGTACTGATTTTCATACGGTGTTATATATATAATATATATATTGTATTAATTTATTACTGGCTTTTTTTGAAGCATTCTGTTAAATCTAAATTATATAATTGACTTTAAACAATAGTCAAAGTGAAAAACATAACACTTAAAATATATGTTATACAAATTTGAATTTCAATCTAATTGTTCATAGTATTATGATCAAAATTAAATTTAGTAACAAACTTATAAATATTGTACTGTAGAAATTATAGTGTTTGTTACAGACCTAAATTTAATTGATGATACTAAAGACTATTTGTTTGATGGTTTTTATTTAACTTTTAAGATTTTGAAAGCTTTTACAAAAATTTTGCTTTTAACTAATTCTTTTATTTTTCTTTATAAAAACTAACAAATTTTTTTTGAAAAATTGATAAAAACATTGTGGTTTCATGTCTTTTGAACCCACAACCATGTCTCTAGGATTAGCAGTTTAAAAGTTATAGTCATTTTGGTGTATTAAAATGTTTGATTCAAGTGAGACTAATTAACAAATGATTAGAAGTTTTTCTGGCACTTAAAATTTGTTTATTTTTATTTATTTCAGAACATAGAAAAATATTGGAAGTAAATATATTGCCATTAAAAAATGAAAATGAACTACTTAAAAAACAAGTGTTACTTCATCAAGAAGAAAAAAAACATTTAGTTGATGAGTTGATTGAAGCCAAAAAGTATGTAAACAGATTTCAAACATAGCCTACAGTAGTTTGATGTTTTTTTGTTTATGAAATTTAACAAATAAACTTTTAAAAATATGCCTTGTCTCATTTTGATTAATAATTTTTATATATGAAAGTAAAGAATTTGAAAAAGTTAAATGTTTTCACTTTAATTTTACATAGAATGAATTTGTACATTTCATTTAGCTTTACATATAGATTTTGAAAGCAGAAATAACAATTGCACACTGCTTTAATGCTTTTAATTTAAGAGTTAAATCAACCAGAAAAGTTGAATTTGTCTTAATTATAGAAGATTAATTGTAGTTTTTATATTTACATCTATTTGAATTAAATTGTAGTTTTGTTTGATCATTGCAATATTGTATCATAAAAGGTGCATTTAAAAAGTATTAGTACTATATGCTTTGCACAAGCAATGTTTACAACAATAATAAAAGCTCTGTTTTTTAAGATGGCATAATATCTTATGGTTGTAAAAAATGCTGTAACATTCTGTAATAATCATATGCTTTTTCACTGGCTTTTCTTTAAAGGTGCTTTACTGTAGTTCATTTTGGGATAATTTAATAAATTAAAATTTTTTGCTTTTTTGTTTGGTGAACAATTGATGAGCTCAAACAACAAATCAACTTAAAGTTTCTTGTTTGGGTTAGAAACTTCAACTAAAACATTCAAGTTACTTCAAGAAGTCTCTGGAGATACCACAGTGTCAAGAACTCAAAATTTTGAGTGGTGCAAGAGGTTTCAAAAGGGAAAAGAGGATGTGGAAAATGACCCTAGGAGTAGAAGACCAACAACAAATAGAAAGTGTGAATAAAAATGTTGAGCCTGAAAGAGAAAAAGTGTGCACTGTCACCTTACTGTTAGAATGACAGCAGATGAGTTGAACATAAACAGTGAGAGGGTGGGAGTATCATCACAGTAGATCTTCATCATGACAATACTCCTGCTCACAATGCCTTGAGCCTACAACAATATTTTGCAGAAAATAACATGACTGTGCTGGAGCAACCACTTTACTCACTAGATCTGGCTTCCTGTGTTTTTTCCTCTTTTCTAAACTCAAGGGAATCATTAAAGGAACTCATTTTTAAGACTCAATAGCCATTAAAACAGCTATAACAAAAGAACTTCAAGCAATTTTAATAAAATCTTTTCAAGAGTGCTTGGAAGCATGGCAGCAGAGATAAATAAAGTGCATCCGAGCTCAAGGAGATACATCAAAAAAGAAAAGTTGTAATTTTTACGTGGCAATTGAAATAATTATTTTACTTGCACTTTACTTTCAAATCATTTTGCTGAAAAAACATGTTGGCTTGTACAGGGACAACAGCTTAGCCATTTTAGAAAACACCCCAGGACCTGATACCAAACGTATCAAAAAGAAAATTATAAAGTTTTTTCAGCAAAATGGTTTAAAAATTGCTATTGATGCTAACATTGTACAAGCAAATTTTCTTGATGTCACATTTAATTTGCAATCAGATAAATATTGGCCATACCAGAAACCAAATGACCATTCGCTCTATATTCATTCAAGATCGAACCAACCCCCTCCATCAAAAAGCAACTACCATCAATGCTTGCTGAACGATTATCACAACTCTCCTGCAACCAACACATGTTTAACAAAGCAACTGTTTAACCAGACAACAATTGAGAAAAGCAGCCATAATGGATTCAGCATACTTCATTTTATTAAACAAACATTAAAAAATATTTATAAAGACAAATGTTTTTGGCTTTAGTCCTCATCAGATTTCTACAATTTTAGCAATATTAATTAACTTTAAATTTACATACACACATAAAAAACAACAACAGCAAAAAACAATGTATATTTTTAAAAAACAGGCTGTACTTTTGACTAACAGGCTAAATTTTAAATCAAAATGAGTGAGGGACTAAATTGATACAAATTCGATTCCAGATTATGATGTCATCGAAAAAAAAAGGAAAAAATATTACAATCAAAATATATTCAATAAATATGAAGCTCTGTTTGCGAACATTTGTCGATTTAATTTTGGACTTAACTTTTTTATGAGTAGAGCTTCGTGAATCTCAGAACAAAATTCTGATTTCCATTTACATATTATTATAAAATTGTTTTCATTAAAAAAATTATTAGAACATTTTCTACACAATAAAATATGATCTTTAATTGCACTATCCTGTAGACTTTTAAATTTCAGATGCTCCCGGACTCTAGTAATAGTGAAACTATAGGAAGACATACCGATGTATGTCTTGTTCTTATTGCATGAACATGAGAGCAAAGAGCAACAGGAGTCTTGGGTTTTAACTGGAAATAATTGACTACTTTAAAAGTTTTACTTTAAAATTAAACTTTAAAGACTACTTTATTAAACTTAAAAGACTACTTTAAAATTAAACTTTAAATGCCAGGTGCAATTAAAGCAACTGTTGTTTATCAAGAGGCGATGCAGAAAAGCATATATCATAATGAATTAAAGTACCAACATTCAAGCTGTCCTACCATACTGGCCAAAACAAAAAAAAGAAAACGAAAAATTTTATGGTTCAACCCCCCTTTCAGTGAACATGTTAAAACTAATATTAAAAGGACTTTTCTTAATTTATTTGAAAAGCACTTTCCCTCCCACCACTGCTTCCACAAAAACACTGTGAAGATCAGCTACAGTTGTATGCCGAACATGGCAGCAATTATATCAAGGCACAACAAGACCATCTTAGCATCAGAAAACACCAATGTGCATTCTCCTTGCAACTGCTGACGTAAGGTGGAATATCCTCTAAATGGTGATTGTGGCAAGAAAGCTACCATTTATAAAGCTAGCATATCAACAGATAGCAATGATCCTCCCAAATTGTACTATGGATGCTGCAAAACAAAATTTAAATCTTGTTTTTACAACCATCGCCAGACTTTCAAAAACAAGCAACAAAGATATACCACTGAGCTATCGAAAGCCTTCTGGGAAGCCATAGATAATGGGAGAGGTCCTCATGTTGAATGGAGCATTTCAGCCAGTTCTAGCACCTATCAACCTGGTGGTGCCAGGTGCAATCTCTGCCTTGATGAAAAGCTAGCCATTCTTCTGGCAGAACCACCTAGCACACTTAACAAAAGAATGGAACTCACCGGCAAGTGTCGCCATAAAAACAAATTAAAACTAAAAAACTTCTCATAATTTTCACCAGGCATCGAATTCAGTTTTTTTATCATTTACAACTTTTTTCATTAATCACGATTTCTATAAATTTATACCGCATCACTTGTCGATGACTGAAAGTCCTCTTGCATTTGTACAGTTGCGCCTATTATTATTTTATTTATTTTTATACGGTATAGCTATTTTATAGCTTTTCAAGTTGTACGAAATTTGTCTAATTTCCCATTTTTATTCTATTAGTATTTATTCCAGGTTTTATTATTTTGGTTATTGTATTTATTTTTGTTTTTGCTTTTAATTCCAGATAATCGCCTGATGAGCCGTTTTTACGGTAAAACAGACTGTTGCGAATTTTAAATAAATAAATTTTATCTGCAGTGTTTGTACTTAATTTGATATATATATATTGCAGGAGTGAATTGATCTATTGAATTCTATTTGAATAATATCTATTGAATTCTATTTGAATAAGTAACCACCTGACGAATCTTAGGATGAAATGGACTGTTGTGGTTTTTAAACAGTAATTAAATAAATTTTGTATTATATATATATACTGCAGGAGTGAATCAATCTTCCTTGCAGAGTGCTCAATAAAAAAAATCAGAGCAATTTAATACAAAATTTATTTAATCACTGTTTAAAAACCACAACAGTCTGTTTCATCCTTAGAATCGTCAATTGGTTACTAGAAAATTAAAAATATAGTTATTAGTGACAAAAAAAAAGCGTATGGAATAAATGATACATAGTTAAATTAAGCAAACAATATGAATCCTATGATGTAATACAAGAAAAAACAACTCAAAATATAGTAAATGCAAGTATAGAGGTTTGCATTCATTTGAATGTGAGGGAAGACAAGTTGGGTGTGTGGTGAAAGATATAAAAGGAAAGAAAATAATCTACAAAGCAATAAAAGAAGTAACAAAAAAAATTGCATAAGATGAAAAAGTAAAGTGGGTAAAAAATGGTGTGAACAATAAAGGAAAATATAAGCAGATTTAATGACGGACAAGAAAGCACATTTGCACAAAAATAATGACAATTTAAGCATACAAAATCAAGTGGATAATTTATTTAATTTTATTTTTGTGGTGACATTTTCCTGTAAGTTCCAATCGTTTGTTGAGGATTGTTGGTTGGTTTGCCTGTAGTATTTCTAACTTTTTGGTTAAGCACAGGTTGCAGCATTTTTGTCCTGATTTATAGGGGATAACTTGATTGATTATTTTTCAGTTAATTGTGGGTTTAAGACCTGATTCTTTGGCATTCCAGAATGTTTTGGAAAGCTCTGTGGCGTTTCTTTTCTTTATATTTTTAAATGATTGTATATGATTATAATATCGTGATTTGAATTCTGTTTTGCTGCAACCTATGTAGCTTTCTGTTGTATTTCCATGAGATATGTCTGCTTGATAAATGGCAGATTGTTGTCAGAAAGATCCTTTTAGTGGACAGATATCTTTATTTTTACAGTTGTATGGTTTTGATTGTTGAGAGCTTTCCTTTTCCAGTAGCTTCTTGTTGTGACCAGTTATAAGTGCTTTCATGTTAGGCATGCAGCTATAGCTAATTTTTATGCTATTTCTATTTAGAATTTTATGAAGCTTGTGTTGTGGTGGGAAGTATTTTTTTATTAATTTTAAAAACTCTTCTGATATTGTTGGCAACATAGTTGTTAAAAGTTGGGTTGAACCATATGATTTTACATTTTCTTGCTTTCTTTTTTGGTTGATTTTCACTAAATATTGAATTGTCTTTGTAGCCACTTTGTTTAATTGCGTTTTTATATGGTTGAGTAGTTTTTAAATTATCCAAATCACAAGAAAGTCCCGATAGTCTGTTGGATATCATGCCTGGTAGTGCTTTTTTAATGGTAAAAAGGGATCTTTGGCAAATTAGGATTTTTTAAATTTACACATAATTGCACCTTTTTAAAACATGCACATGCAACAATTCCATTTGTAATTTGAAGCAAATAAATCAATAAAAATTTTGTAATAGTTGCAGTATTTTCATTACTTTGTGTGATAGAGCAAGTTTTTTTTATACAACTCTAGATATTTAAAATTTATCTTTCTGTACAGGATTGCCAATTCATAGTATAATTAATTATCTATTGCACCACAACAATCTGTTTGGCTTATTAAGCTTATCAGGAGGCTATTAAACATCTATAAACAAATACAAAAAACACAATTGTTTTGTTTAATTAAAACTTCAGTTTTTACCAAAACAATGAAAAGTCTGCAAAAATAGTTTTTGGTGCTTGCAGCCTTGAATTAAGAGAACCTGTTAAAAATCTTTTATTTTTTTGAAAGAATTTTTAAGGGATTCTGTGTAATTCCATAAAATTTATCCATTATTTTGAAAGAAAAACTTCCTCATTAAAATTAAATTTAAAAAAATGTGCTGTTTAACATATTTTACCAGAGCCATATTTTTCTTTTGTTTTAAGTTTCTTTGCCAACTTTTATTGCTTTATTAAGCTGTTCTTTTTGTATTTATTTTTCAGGTTTTTTTGTTTCTGGACCAGCCAAATAGCTGAAACAAATTGTTAAAGTTATTAAATTATTATTAAAATAATTTTTGCAGTCTGTTAGTTTAATTAATTCTAACTGCTCTGAACTTAACTGTCATAGAGCACTTTTCTGATGTACACCATCCAGAAAAAGTTTGTAGCGAAAAGTGTATATTTAATATACATATTTATAATCAATTGTAACATCATGAATTCATAAAGTTTATTTGTAATGAATTTGCTTATTATGATGTATTTTTGTGACATTATAGATTTTATAGTTTTGCAAAACTTCAAGCTCAGCACCTTTGTAGTACATTGTTGCATATTTTAAAGAAAACTCAAAGAAACACACAGTATTAAATAATTTTGCATTAAAGTATATTTAAGTGTTTTTACTATTTAAAATTAAGCTATTTAAGAAATTCAAATACATTGATATTCAACTAGAAACATCTGTAGGGACAATTAAATTTAAAAGAAAAGAAATACCTAATTCAGTGAAAGATGCCAAACCAAAAAAAGGAGAAGTGAGGACACAAAAAAATATGAATGAATTACAATTTCTGAACTACAAGGACAAAAAAATAATCTGATCATATCAACTTTCCATGGTTTAGATTTCAAAAAAGTGGGAAAAGAAACCATTAAGGTAAAGTCATAGCTAAGACATCAGTCATCATAGTCTACAGTTGAGTAAAGGAAGATATTGATCTTTCAGATCAGATGATTTCCTATAATCCATCCCAAAAACGATCAAATGCTTTCAAAAGGTCCTCTTCCAATGTGTGTCTATTCCACAACTGAATAGTTTTGTTTGTACAATAAGTATTATGCAGGCTAGAAAAAAATAAAGGTGGAACTTTTTCTCAAGATCTAAAGCACATTCCTTGCTTTCTATCCAATTATTTTCGAAAATTCTTTTGATGGCATAAATCAAATTTCAATTTTTATTTTTTGATAAAAAAACTGGTGAATACAAAACAATACAGAATAAAATTATTGAAGTTATGACAAGAAGCTTTAAAAAGACCGTGCAGTCATAGTAATATTTTGCCATTTTTAAAAGCAGGGCACAACAATCATTTAATTGTTACTCGAAGTTTTATGCCTTTGGTCTTGTTTTGCTATCAAAAAATAGTTAAATGCTGGTCATTTATGTGACCAATTGATATGAAATTATATGAAAAGACATCCAATGATATTGCCTAGTCATCACCATGTAACAAAATTAATTATACAAGATCATCATGAAACTATTGGACACTCTGGAATGTCTCATACTTGGTCATCGTTAAGGCAAAAATATTGGATAATTAAGGGAGCTGCTACAATTAGAAAAGTCCTTGGCCAATGCTTTCAATGCAAAAGAAGAAATGCTCCAGCAGGAAATCAATTCATGTCTGAACTTCCAAAATGCAGACTGACGCCAAATAAACCCCCATTTTATTTTACAGGTGTAGATTATTTCTGACCCTTTTTTGTGAAGCAAGCAAGAAGCCACGTAAAACGATAGCCCCCACACTTTCTACCAACTCATTCATTAACGCTTTAAGAAGATTTATCGGAAGACAAGGTAAACTGTTTGAACTATATAGTGATAATGGGACAAATTTTGTTGGTGCAGAAAGAGAACTTTGTGAAGCTCTACAGAAATTCAATTCGTCCGTCATTCAGAAACATTTATTACAAAGGAATATTCAGTGGCACTTCAACCCTCCTTATGCGAGTCATATGGGTGGAATTTGGGAATGTTTAATTTGGTCAGTGAGACGCAGTTTAAAAAATTTAATGATGCAACAAACAATTTCAGACAATGGCCTAGTGATGCTACTGGTTGAAGTCAAATCTAATCTCAATTCCCGTCCCTTGACACCAGTTTCCATGGATCCAGAAGCTGATGTACCTCTAACCCCAAATCATTTACTACTATTATGCAAATTGTCAAATCTCCCTCCTGGAACATTTTTAGATAATGACAAGTATTCCACAAAACGTTGGCGTCAGATTCAATACTTATCACAGCAGTTTTGGCTTCAATGGAGTCACGAATATATACAAACATTACAGATTCGATCAAAGTGGCAAAAGGTCAAAGACAATTTTAAGATACATGACATGGTCTTGGTGTATGACGAAAATTCACCAAGAGGCAAGTGGTTACTGGGAAAAGTTGTTGAGTTATTCCCAGACTGCCAAAATTGCATATGCCAAGTTTTGGTAAAGACTTCAAGGAGCTCAATCCAACGACTGATTTCAAAATTATACAAAATTGTAGATGCTGCTACTTAATATTTGTTTCTTATGATAGAATTTCTTTTATGTTTTTTAGTGTTATTGTTTGTGTTTGAAGCTTGCTGTAACATGGGGTTGAATGTATGATGGGGTTTGTACATTGCGAGGAAATATGTTACAGCAAGCTTTACCTGAGTTTTGAAACGCTTTCTGTTATTTATGATTTTGTGTTATTAGTTACCTTCTGTTTGCTTTAATTAAGTCTTTTCTTTTCAGCACACATTCTTTTGTCAATAATTATTTTAATCAACGTTTTTTATACTTATTTATAGTAAATCGTTTTTTGTTTTGACACACACACACACACATACAGTGAGTTATTGAGAAAGAATTGGTTTGTAAGTGATTTGTATTATAGTAGACTGTTACAAAGAAGACTGTTATGAAGTAGACTGTTACGATTTATATGTTGTAGTTGCTGAAGTTATGGGGAAGTAAAAAACAATTTAAAATTGCATCGCAAGCATCTCATCACATAATTTAGCATCGTTTTGGATCACACGCAATCATTGTATCATTTGGATCATCGTATCATTTGGATCATCGTATTGAAATTATATTTAAATAAAACTGTTTTCCTTTTTTAGTGGTGCACATTTTAAACGTTTTCAAATCTGCTACAACAGTAGCAGTGAATTCTCTCTGTGGGAAATTTTCAGAGATATTTACTGGGTCTCAGAGATATGCTCTGAGCTACTTTGGATTATTGATCCCTTTGCTTCCTGTCAAGTTTGGAAAGTAAAGATGTAGCAGTCAAACTTGAGTCATCTTCCTGAGGAGACTGCAAGAACGTTGTATAGAGGGATTCACACTCCACATCCCAACACTGAATTTAGTTGTTTGGATGACTACATAGGATAGTCATTTTGGCTGCTTTCTTGATGAAGTTACAAAAGTCCTGGTAAACTGATGAAGTTACAAAAGTCCTGGCATCAAAGTCTTTGTGAGTTTGTTAAAGCAATTTAGTGACTCCATTTGATCTTGCAGAAGTTTCATTGCTTAACTGGGGTGCTTGGCACTGACAAACCAAACCTTGGTGGTGTGATAAGCAAAGGTCCTGGGGAACTTTTCTAGAACACATCTATCTGATAAGCAACTGTAAGGACCTACACTAGCAAAAGCTAGATCTGGATTAGTGCCAGTGTTTCAGTGGTCAGAGTAAAAGCTGGTGGCTCCTTGGCATTGACTCTATGGGAAGGCAAAACTATTAATATTTGCCCAGCCAGCCAGCCAGCCAACCACTCACCATCCAGGCTGTTATCATTTTAACCCCAATCAACATGGCAACAGTTGAAATTACCAGCATAAAGACAGGGATGAAGAAACATTGGGTGATCTAGAAATCACAGTTACCTTGGTGGAGGTTTGTAAATGTTGACTATTTTATAATCATCAAGGTTGATGCACAACCACTCATTCCCAAATGTCAGTGGAGATAGGTCCCAAAGCATATATCTTAATTGCTTGCAGACAAATGTGGCAAAACCATGCTTTATGCTTAAGGAAGACCCAGCTAGTTGAAGCTTGGGAGCACAAGCTTCTCTGCATTAATGCAATAAAGTCTCCTGTAGTAGGATGACAAGTGTTTCAAACTGTAGAGCAAGATCATAAAGAATGTTTATCTCGCTTACAGTGACACCTTCAATGTTTGGGAATATATTGGCAATATCCCTAAAAAGAGCAGTTTTTTCCAGACATTGCCACATCCTGAAAAGGATGTTTGCCAATTAACAGACCCTTGCTGAACATCAGGATAGGTAGATACCCTTCCATTTTGGTTTTGGTCTGTCATGTGTACCAATAAGAGCAGACTTACTCACAGCTCAGGATGCAAGAAAACAATTGCTATCAAGGTCCATTAAATTTTGTTAAAGTATAGTTCTGTTCTTCAGTTGTCTTTTTTTTTTTCAATGAAAAATTAAAAATAAGATAAAGTTTTTTTATTATACACAACCAATATTTAACTTGCATTCTGATGAGCTCATTACATCATTATTGCTGCAATCCAGTTGTGACTATGCTATTCAGTGTAATGTTGATATCAAAGAATCAACTATATTACTCAAACAAAAAAATTAAAAAAACTTTTTTAAATTGAATATTGATTACAGCAAATCTTTGTATTTTTTTCAAATGATAAACAAATAAATCACAAAAAATAATGAAGTTTCAATTTTCTTTATTACCTTGACTAACTAGCATTTTTTACCCAATAAAAAATCACTTGTGACTTTTAAACTTTTTTCACTGTACACTGGAAATATGATGTTTTTATACATGTTTCAATCACATCAATTTAATATATTATTACAATGGTTGTCAATTTGGGTGCTGTGACACTTTATTGTGTTGTTTTAATTTGCTAGGGTGCTGCAAATAGTTAAAAATTTGTTTTTGTTTTAAAGTTAAGTGTTTATTTTAAATTGAAAATAACTGAAAAAAACTTTTTAGTGTGCTTCAAGATATTTTCTTTAAGGGGTTCCAAAAGTGAAAAAAGTTAAGAACTGCTACTTTACTAATAAATTGAGTAGTTTAATTTGTAATCATACTTAATTTAATTTGTAACATTTTACTAAATTCTAACTTTTTATAATTACAGAATATTTGAAACTGTTAATCCAGAAATATTGGATGCATATTGGAAAGCAGCAGCTTATATGTGCAAGGCTAATGAAGACGATTTTGAATCAAATGAATTTGGTTAGTTTCTATTTTTTAGAAATTGACTCCTTGAACTCTTTATGCAAAAATATAAAAAAATTTGTTATGTGTTGGCTAAAATGATGAAAATCAAAAGCTTTTTTTCTGATTCATTTAAGATGATAAATAATAAAGATAAATAATAGTTAAATAATAAAAAATAAAAATAAATAAGCTGATTGGTCTTTGTTCTATGGAAGAGCATCCCCATTTCTGGTCAGGCACAGACAGGATTGGTGCTAAAGGTTTATTTTTGTATTACTCAAGGTCGCAATACTATTGAGTTGGCATTAGGTTTTTATTGTTCAAAATTGTCATTTTGTGCTTTTCACAGTGCTTGATGTACAGAGTACATTGGTTCAAATGGCACCCCACTCACAATTTATAAAAAAACAAAACTACTACTTGAGCATGGACAAATTGAAGTACTTAATATCATTGTTTAGGTAATTGAGCTAAAGCCAATCTTTTCTAGGCAAACCAATTCTACTACCACTGGTCTTTTAACTCTTTAAGGGACAGTGGTACATATGTGTACCATGATTGTGATTGTAACATAATAAAAGCACTTTTGTGAAGGCATTATATTATTACATTGTTTTTATTTTACAATCAAATTCTAAAATCCTTTAAAGGGTTAAAAAATACCCAACAAGCAGGAGTCTTGATTTGCTATACAGTGTCTGCAAATGAAACGTTGATATCACTTGCACAAAAAAAATATTGACATACAATTTTGTATCAACATTTTTTCTTGTGTTCTCTTGCATATTTCTGCTTGATCATTGGTCTGTAGATAAATATATTCCTTAACAATTCTAGCAACATTTCCTTGTCTCACTGTTGTGGAACCACATGGTTGTCAGAGTTGACATTTTTTTCGCACTTAAAAAGTAAAATTTTCTGAGATTTTGTGCTGCTACAGTTTGTTTTTGAGTGGATAAAAATGGAAAGAAGAAGTTATCTGAGATAAACAAGGCTCAGACATTAACTAAGGTAGAACACGCTGTTCATGTAATCGAAATTGCTGCTGATTTGCAGGTCTCAAGGCAAGCCATTGACAAGTTGATGAAGGCTGCAAAAGATCTACCCAAAGGCACTGTATGAATGCAAAAAATTGGTTTGGAAGAAAACAGGAAACTTCAGGTAGGACAGATCATCTTTTAAAACAAGAAGTGCTCCAGTCCATCAATCATGGCTGCAAGTTTAAAGAAGCACCCAGAGCTTCAGAGAGAGTTTTAAATGGGACAATCCAAAATCAACTGAAAAAAGACTTGAACCTCCCCTGTAGGCATACAGCCAAAACACCACCTTTGACCAACAAAATGATAAAAAAGAGACTGAATTTTGCTAATACCAGCATTAGAGGTCTTAACAAAGGCAACAAAGTAAGAAACTAAATGTACCAAAGCATGATCTGCAATACACCATTAAGACAGTAAAGCACTCAGATTGTGTAATAGTTTGTGGTGCATTTAGTGGTACCCAAGGTAGAGGAGGATTATATTTTCTTTCCAAAAATGTTACAATGAAGGGATCCAACTATCTTGAAGTGTTGAACAATCACTTGCTACCTTTTCTCATTTATGCTGCAATAGGCACAACATTTTTTTTATGCCTATTGCAGCATAAATGAGAAAAGGTAGCAAGTGATTGTTTAACACTTCAAGATAGTTGGATCCCTTCATTGTAACATTTTTTTTATGCTACATATCTTCACAGGATTGATCAAGCTAAGACTCCTTCTTGCAGCAACTGTGATTCTGAATCACAGAACATCTTCCATCTCATGCTAGACTGCCGTGTGCATGCCTTTCTGCATCTGGCCATCTTTGGCCCCTCCCTCACCATTCTAGATCACCACTTGAAGCTGTGGTGATGTCTGGTGAAGTAGGTTTTGTGTTTGATTTGGGTGGAAGAATATTTATTAAATATGTTTTCATTGTTTAAAAATATTTTTATGTTTTGAGCTGGTTTTAAGATGTTTTTTGCATAAGGCCATTCCAATAAGCCTATTATTGATCCTGGAAATGTAAAGATGTAGCCTGAATGCACTTTTTTGTACATTGTGCTCCATTTATAATTCATCCACTGGGTAGCACCAATGCTTAGTTTGGCAAAGTGTTCAGTAGTTTTTGTACAGCTAGCACAAATAGGCTTCTTGATTTTGGTCTCTTGTAAGAGGTGTTTAAAGACTCACCTAATCAACCATCTAGTACAGGGCTTTTAACCTCTGGATCTTGACCCAAAAGTGGGTCACCAACAATTGTAGTTGTGTAAAAATTAAATTACTAGTTTTTAAGGAGAAAAATTAGGAAATTCACAATTTGAAGTGAGGACTTTTTCTTGGAGATCACTACAATTTTGGGACAAAAATAGAGATTTTAGAAACTGATTGAAAGTGATGATTTTTTTTCAGAGATCACTCTGCTTTTGGACAAAAATAGAGATTTTAGAAACTGATTGAAAGTGATGATTTTTTTTCAAAGATCACTCTGCTTTTAAGATAAATAGAGATTTTTATGCTTGCAATAAAGATTGGCTTGCCAAGGCTTTGCTCTCTATTTTTGCTTAACATTTGGGTTGCTACAAAAAAAAAAGTTGAAAAGCACTGATCTAGTGTATAGCAGGATCCAAAGTGTAATGGTTGGTCATGAAAAATGTTGCTTTCAATCAGTGAACTTCAACTGGCTGGATGGCTCAAAGAATTAGTAAGTGGTCTAGCAGTATGAAATGCAGGCATCCAGTGACAATGTGCAAGGCATCATTTAAGAAAGATGAGCAATCTGTCCAGTTTTATTCTAAGATAAATAGGGACTAGAAAGAATAATAAAAGTTTAACATTGATCCTTTTGCTCATGTTTGTCCTCTTGGTTATTTGAACAAAAGGCAACTGTCACTGTTTTTGAGTGACTGATCTTCAACTTACAAGTCTTGAGATCTGCTGAACATGTTGTCATGTCTTGACTTGGAGCCCTTTTCAAGGCCTTCCAGTTTTGCAGATAAATGCAACAATGTGAGATTGTAAGCATTATTGGCAGCATGGTCAAGCAGTTAGAGGAGCCCCATGATTGTGATCAACATGGTCTTGATTCAAAACCTACTTGTGCCATTCTGTTGTGTCCCTGTAAAAACACTTTATGGCATTTTTTCCTGCTTGGTGGCCTTGGCAAGCAGTTCTAAATTTCAGTTATATCTTTATAAAACTAAAAAACCAAAATAAAAAATTTTGGCATCTTTGGAAGGAGGTCAGGGTAATTGCTTGTCCTATGTATTAGCACCTCCATCACTTTCCTGCAAGTCAGAAAGATAAATATAGAGATAAAACAAAAAATGAATAATAGCTAAACTTTCTGAAGATTATGAAAAACCAATCGTATATATAAGAGTTTAAAAAGAGAGAAGCTAGCACTGATCCTGAGAAATTCTGCTTCATGGACAACAGAGTCTACTTTGCTTACTGTCACAGGTAGCAAAAGAGCAATTTTTGTTTCTAAAGTTCTATGATCATTTAAATTATGTGCTTATTTGGAAGAAGTTTTAATCATTTGCAAGTAAGGCCACAATGCCAGACAGTGTCAAAAGCTGCTGTTTTATTAACACCAATTGCTCTTCTTTCTAGCCTCAAAAAATCCTCTACATATCAACAGTTGACTTTCTGCATCGAAACCCAGCTTGCTCCCCAGAGAGCAATAGATCAATAATTGGTTCAACGTTAGCATGTATATGTTTTTAAAGGCTTAGCATTGTCCCTTGTTTATTAATGCACCATGATTTGCTTTGCCAGTCCCAAGCATCTCTGTAAGCAATAAAGCTTCCACAAGGTCAAAAAGTTTTGATGAATAATTTCACAAAGACTACATATTAAAGTGCTTTACACTAAGATGTGACTTAAATACAATGTCTTTTTTTATACCACTCTAATAATTGCTAGCTGTTTTTAAAAAGTGTTTTGACCTGTGTTTTTGAACTGTAGAATGGAATCATGTTATTCTTTTGTAAAAAGAGCAACAATTTATTCAAAGTTTTTGAATCACATGAGCTTGTGATAATATTGGCATTTCTTGCTAATAAATGATTTGAAGATTAAAATGCAAGGAACTGAAGTGACTAATTTGAATGCTGCATAGGAAAGTGATATGTTTGTACAAAAACTGAATCTATGAATCAAAGAGATATGTAAAACAATTTTGTAAGCTTTCTTTATATTATTAGAGTATATTTTATGAAAACCTTTATGATGATATTTGTGGCAGCATTAACCATTTATTGCTGATTTGTCATTAATAGAGGATAGTAATCAGTTCAAAGAACAACTAATTGATTTATAAGAATTAAGTCTAATTGAAGAATAATTCAATCATTAAAACCTGGGTGATTTTAAGTGTTCACTAAGGGTGACTTATTTAAATTGAAATGAAGTGGAATTCTTAAAATTGATTTCATTTTTCATTTATTTATATATGGTCAGGTTTTCAGTTTTGGTTGATATAAAAACAGACTGATGTACAATATGACATGTGACTCTCATTATTAAAAACCATACCAAGAATTTCTTTCAGCTAACATGAGATGACAACTTTCACAGTGAAGTTTAATGATACTATAATTTAATTTTTTCATTATTTGTGTTCTTTGTTGCGTTGCAATTATCATAAATGTAGGAGAGTAAAAAAATACTTTTAGATAGAACAAGGGAGTCAGTATATTGAAAGGAAGAAACCACTGTTTAATTTAAAGTTAAAGCTACATACAATACTTTAATATGGACATTTCATATTTTTGCTAAATGACTTAAAGCTGCCTTTTTATTCACATTTGACTTATGATTATTGGATTACTAAACTGCCACAGCATTTTCTTGCATTCTTTTTAGCTATCCTTGGTTTTGATTTAATATGAAGGATAGTCAAAATGTAATACATATATGAGCCTACATTAGTTGTAAAAAATGTCATAATCCAACTAATTCAAGTATGTCGCCTACATTAAAAATCCCATTGTCAACTCATTTCTTGGATAGTTTATACTTCATACATTATCTTGATGACAGCTTGGCTATTTCTTATTACCAATTTGGAGCTGAAATAAACTAGATAAAAAAAAATTATCAAAAGCTTTTTCAAGTTTTTTTTATTATTTTTGTTGACTAAAAAAAAGTTTAATCTTTACAAAATTGGTTAAGCCAGTTGAGTAAAATACATGTAATTATCAGATTTTTTGGTGGGTTTGTTAAAAAATTAGTGCATTTATTAATTAGAAAATTAGAACATCAGATGCATTAATTAAAAAATTCATGCATGTCTATTAAAAGCAGTGAGCAAAAACCTAAATGCAAGTAATTAAGTATGAATTTAGCTAGTTAGTAAATATAAAATAAATTACTGTACTGTGGATATGGTATGTTTATCATTAAATCAAGAATAATCTATTTTTATAAATTTCATGATCAAATCACCACTTATATTATGATTATTCAATTTGTAACTATATTTTTTAGATGAAATAACCACCAAATCAGGAAGTTTTTTGAAGTTCAAACAAAATTTACTAGAATTAAAATGTGAGTTTTTAATCTTTTGGTATTGTAAATAACGACTTTTATTGAAAGACTGGTCAGCTCTTTAAAAAAACATTTCTTTAATGAATTCTTTTATTTATCTTGTTTGCCTTCTACTGTTTAAAAAATTTATATGATTGCTAATTTAACCTTTTCTGTTAATAATCAGGTATTACTGCAGTAACATGGTGTTATATTGTATTCATATAACTTATGATTTTGTACATGACTTTAATTCTATATAAAAAAAGTTGATTTTACACAAAAGTTTAGTTAGTCCTGCATAGTAAAATTTTAGGGTTGATGAATGTTGAATTTTTTTCCAGGCTGATTTTGTGTTTTCATAAATTTAAAATAAATTAAAATTGAAAATATAAATTATTAATTCTATGTAAAATAAAATAAATTGCTTAATTTAAAATGACAGTGATAAACACACATAAGGTTAAACTTCGGTTGACTTCCTGTGAGACAATCATAAGATTTATGATAATCATGTAACTTTTATAATTAGTTTCATCCCATTGTTTTATATAGTTATATATATCATTGTTTAAAATTGTTTGTATCAATATTAGGGATTTATGTTTCAGGATCCCAAAATCCCTGAATCCCAGATGATTTTTAAGTTTTAAATTTTTGGGATCCCAGACAAACTTTGCAAGAAATTCTGGTTTGTTGCATTTAAGTTGAAAGTAGTAATTTAAAGTAGTGGTATTCCATCGATCAATCAATCAATCATGACCTATGTAATGAGCAAAGGCTTGTGATTGCAGGTGAAGACCTTTTTTTTTTGAGATAAAAATGAGAAAATTGGATACTAAATGTTGGTGAAAACTACTTTTTTTGGTCTTCAGTAAATTTTTCAGACAAGATTGTGTGACATTTTGCCATCTCTTAGGTTTGTTTTGCAATCCCAGGATTACCCAGAAAGTTGAGTTTTTTTCCCAGAAAATACCAGAAGAATAAAAAAATCTTAGAAATTATAAACCCTAATCAATATTGATCAATTAAATAAAAACTTGTTTATTATCAACTGAGTCACAAATTGAGGTTGTCATCAGATTAGAAAACATCAATACTCTGTAACAAACAAAATTTGATCTTGATTGCCAATTAAGTCTGTGGTTTTTTTCCAAAGTCTGTGTGTCACTGTCTTGTCTACACAGTTTTTGTGTGATTATAATTCAATATGAAAATTTTATACAGGCAATTTAGTTAATATTCTTTTTGGTGACAATTTTCCTTTTTAAGAAAAATTATTTGATTTTAGACTAGTGATTTGCATCAATTAAGGTTAAAGATCTAAAAAAATGAGTTTATTGCTAGTTAAATATGAAATGCACAATGTAGCTCAAGTTAATGAAACATTTTCAAAATATTTTTAAAAAAATTGAAATCTTCAAAAAGGGCATGTAGAAAATAGCTTTTAATGATAAGCATTTGTAATCAATTCTCAAAAATTTATGAATTATTAGTAAAGCAATTTTTTTGACTTAATAATTTCAAAAATATGACAAAGTTTGCTAAAATGTGACTTAGAATATAATCTTATTTTTATGCTTTTATTTAAATCATTTTTACTTTGGACAATTGTGCAAAGTCATATTTTCTTTTTTATAAAGTTTTATCTAGACTGTAACAGCTTCTTCAGAATTAAGAATTTCAGAATAAAAAGTATAGCCAATGTATTTTGAAACATTGTTTGTTAAGAACGTTTTGGAATTATAAATCATTTCATTATCAACTGTGTAAAACTAAATAATTAATTGTAAATTTGAAAATTTAAATTTAGATAATTTATGATGTAACAAAATAAAATATTGCCAACATATACTACTAAATAAAACAGAGTTATCTGCATATAACTTTAAAATCAAATTGATACAACAGCAATTTGGGCATATACAAAATAAAGTGGTTTAAAATTTAAATCAAAAAAATAAAATATCAAGTTTAAACATTTACTGCACAGCACTATTGACAATAAAATAACTACACAACACAGTGAAGTAAAGAAGCATTAAGTGTTAAATAAATACAGTGGAATAGATTTTTTGTCAATATTCATAGATGGATTAAATTTTCGAATGTATAACAATTCTTTTATTAAACGTTTTCGCCAATGATTTGAAAAACCTAAGATTGCACAATTATTGAAATCAATTTTACGGTTTGAATTGTCAACTTGGTGTTTTGCTACGTCAGTTTCTTGCTGGAGTGGTGAATCAATGTTGTGGTTGTTGAGTCTGGTGATCAGATTCTGCTGGTTTGCCCAATATACAAATTGACCATGATGAAACTTTGAAGAAATTAAAACAATTTCAAGAATTTTTATATAGACTTTGGAAAAATAAATACTTAGACAAAGAAGCATTTCACTTAAATTTGAAGATGCTTTGTTAACTATTGATCTGGTACAGCATTTACCATTAAAAGGAAAGTTTCTATTTGATTTAAAATGACATGATTTAGAATCAGATTTCAGGTTATTGTTAAGAAGTTTTTTTGTTTTGATCATTAAATATTAAATTATTAGGCATATAACTATATATGAATTTTATGTTGTTTTTTATTGAATAGTTAGTGATCAAGTGAGAAGGAAATATTTAAAAGTAAAAAAACATTTTTTTAAATATTTGTAATGACTCTTTTGTTAAATGGTGGATTAAACCAAATGATTTTCCTTTTTCCAATATTTTTTTAATCATTTGTTTTTGAATATGGTTGTGTAATTTTTTTTTTTTGTATCCACTAGATTTGAGGGTGTTTTCATAGATCAGTATGATTTTTTCGAATTCTTCACATTTACAAAAGTTTGTTGTAAATCTTCCAATCATGTTAGTCATTTCTTATCAAGAGTATGCCTTTTTACAAATAATGAAGATAAAAATTAATATATTTAAAAAACCATATTGATTCTTTGGATTTCTATCTGAGAAATTTTTACATAATTTAATTGATAATTTACTCTGATTTTTGGTTTGCAAGTCTAATATGGACAAGGATATTTTTCTGCAAAAAATGGGAAATCATAAAATGGCATTTTTTAATAAAAAACTTTGTTGGCTGAGTATTTCAAAACCAAAATCATTAAGATTAAATCACATGAAGCTAATATAAACTATAAAGAAGTTTAAAAGTAAACTAAATGCTCCAAAAATGTTAGAGCCTTTACAAAAGTGTATGGACCTTGACTGAAAGTAAGGCACATATGTTTTTTTTCCATAGTGGATAGCCATCTTACCCAGTTTTGTCAAAATAAATGACATACTTTGACAATATGTCGTTTATTCATAACTAGGCATAGAATCTCATATTATTTTACAGACTTTTTATATTAATTAATATCACAAAAAAGGCTAATTAAGCTTGAAACTTTAAAATTTGTAGGCTATGTGTTTTAACTTACAATTGGTAGTTGTAAAAATGAAATACCACATCAATAAGATTTTAGTGGAAACCATTTTTAACAAAAAAAAAAGAACATATAGTGATTTACCGTGACCCAACAGTTGATCAAACAACACTTTATTGAATTGACATTTGATTGAAACAACACTTGATTGAATAATGAAAGAAAAAAATTACAACAAAACATTGCAAAGCCATCTTGATTTTTTTTGCAAGGAAGAATCTTTGTTTGGCAGTTTTTATAAATATTTGTGACTGAAAAATTTAAATTTCTATATTACCAACAAAAAGAGTGATGGCAGGATGAAAATTTACATTTTACACAGGAAGCAGGTTACCAAAAAAAAAAGCAAAGCTTAATTAAAAACTTCTTAATGTGCTATACAGAGCTATAATTATCTTATACTGCTTCAAAACATTAAAATCTTTATAACTACTGTAATTGATAATGTCAGCCTGTTTTGGCCTGGTTCAGCCTTTTTTAAAGATACATCAGCATGACAATAATATTCTTGCTAAATAGTAAATATTTTTAGTGTATTCCAATGCATTTAAAACTTCTCAAATTTTTCCAGCTCCTCTGCTGCAGCAAGGACAACTTTTCTTGAGAGTTGCTGTAACATGGAATATCTTACGATGCATCATCAAAACAAGACTACAATCTAAAAAGAATGCAAAAAATGGCAGTAATAGGCATCTAAAGAAACATAATGATGACAAGAGATTTACTTGTTGCCCCCCTAAAAATGCCTTGCCCAGGCACCTTGTGTTTAAATCCCTGATTTTGACATTGGCAAAAAAGTTATAAAAGAATAATAACAAACTGTCTTCTTACTGCTGACCTCTGCTTTTTATGAATCAAATTTACAGAAATAAAGAGATTGTTTAGTTGCAGAAACATACAAAAGTAAATCTTTTTTATCAACTGTCATTTCAGTCAACTGTTATTTTAATGAACTGTAGTTCCACAAGTGTCATTCAATCAGTTGTTGTAGTACCATGTTTAATGATGTATTTCTTATTTTGGTTGTTTAGATAGACTTTATGACACGGAAAAGAAACTGCAACTTTTTGAAGAAAATAATTTTAATCTTCCAGGTACTAGATTTAATACTATTTTGTGTTTAAAAATGCATGAATAAACAGTATTAATTTTTTTTGATGTTAATTGCAAAAAATTTTGTAAAGAGGAAAATTAAGCTAAAATTTAATCTGTTTATTTAAACATGTGCTTTTATCTTTTAAAACAAGCCTTATTTTTTATTGTTATTAGGTTTGCTTAAATTATTTTTTTATTAAGTGTAAGTTGCACCAAGATCTAGTTAATCCATTTAGCAGCTTTTACCATTTCATTGTTGTTGTTTGGAATGGCATCCATTCTGGGTAAGACCCCAACAGGACTGGGGGAGAGGTTTATCCTTTTATTACCCCAAGCTTTTGTACTGCATAGATTAGATACTGGCAGTGATGGTGTTGAGCCAGCATCAAGTCTCATTGAAAACCTTCAGACCTTGTGCTGCACATGGTGCCTGATGTATGGGCATGCTATTAGGATGTGGTCTGCAGTTTGTTTAGGGGCACCACACTCATTTGGTGAAGGAGCAAGACACCATTTGTGCATGGACAATTAGAATTGCACATCACCAGTCTGCAGGTGATTGAGCTTAATACACGATGTTTGAGGCAAGCTCATTCCAACAGGTCTGGTACTGGTCATGGGTTAATACCATGGAGCCTGGTTGTATTTTTATAGGCTCTGTGCTTTCATTTTACCATTTAAAAAAAGATATTTATCATATGGATGTAATGAATAGTTGGTTAATTACTCTTGAATGCATTAACTAAATTGTACCTTGACTAACTTTACTGTTTAATGCAACCGAATTTGAAAAAGATTATTAGAACTGTTTTATGATAATGCCTACTTTAGCAGTTTGCTTTTCCTATGGTTCCAAAGCTTTTATACTTATGATATGATTTAAAGCTAACTGATGGCAATAATAATTTTATTTAAAAATTTTTTTGTTTAATCTAATGTACTTTCAAGCTTTGTTAAAACTAAAATCAATTTTATAATTTAATGCAAATATAAGTTCAAATCTTAATCCAGAATTAGGTAATCTGTTTTTCAACTCTTGACTGATTTACACTTCCATAACAAAAATGTTAATGTTACAATTCTGAGGTGTTTTGGATACTTTGCTTAGAATATCAGTGATAAGTGTGAAGAAATGAAGTTATTTTAGTGTAACTTTGTACTTAAATTTTTCAGAAATAATGTAAGAACTTCTTGATTGCTGTAATTGTTTGCTGAATAATACTAAACTATATTATTTTTAATACTTATCCACATTTTTAAGCACTTTGTTTATCAGGTATAAATAGGTTATGTAAATATTCCCACTATGCTATTTTTGATTTATTGAAAGTAAAAAAATATGGCAAACAAATTTTCAAAAAATCTATTTACACAGTATTCAAAATGAAAACTTGAATGTTTTAAGTCATTAACTTTATTTTAAAAGTAACTTTGCAAGCTGGTACCTGCCTGCTGACTTTTAAACCACATAGCTCAACCTGCTTTTGATTTTGTAGACATTTGTCAGCTGCCTATCAGTCAGCATGGTAGGTACAAACTGACAGTCTTACTCATACACTTAGTAGTTGTTTTTACCCTTCATATAATTTATTGTCTGTATTTTCTCTAATAAACTTTGTTGCTCTTATTTTTTGTGATCTTTTTAAATATATATTACAGCAGAAGCAGAAGATCAATACAATGAAAATGACAACACAGGTAAAACATATTCAATTTATACCATTTTGTTTTTACATAATTATTATATTTAAATAGAAAAAAATAGCAGTAAATTAGAAGAAATGCTTGGCAATGGAGATGCATCTGCTGCAAAGCAAATATTAAGCAACACTGAAAAGAAGCTTAATGAGGAACTAAGTAATGCTAAACTTCAGATATCTGAACAAGAAAAGAAATTAAAAGCATTAGAAGGTGTGTAGTATTAGTTTAAATAGAAGTGCTGATTTTAAATAATTATAAATTTTTTAGACTTTTCTAATTTTCAATTAATGCATTTTGGACAATCTTCATTAAGTTGGCTTATGCCAGTAAGCTTTATGCTGCATGTATTTTGAGATTACAAGAAATTAGAAGGGGTCTCTTCAAGTTAATACACAATTTAACTTTTGGGAATTCCTTTAGATTAAGAAGTTAATGTATGTTTGTTGCACTTAAAACTGTTAAAGAAAATAATTTCAATTGATAATTTATTAGATTGTAGAAGTAGATAATATTAGATAATTGTAGGAGAATGGCAAATAGCATTATAATCACTAAAGAGTAAAACATCAAACACTATTTAACACTTCAACACAGCTGGTTAACAAAACAATTTAAAAACACTTCTGAGAAAACAATACTATGACTAATAAAACAAAATAAATTGCCAATATACTTAAATTCAAACTAAACCATATTTTCTATTTATTTTTTCACAAATATTTTAAGTTTATCAAATTACTTTTTCGATCTATACTATGGAATGCACGAAAAAGCTACTTTTAAATAGCAATTAACTTTGTAATTGGCATATATCCAGAAATATTTGTATATATCTAGAAGTACTTGTATTGCATATATCTATACCAGAAGTTTATGAAATTAAGATACAGCATTTACAAAATACTGCTTACAACTGACAAAAGTTTCAAGTCAAGAAAATTTTTGAAATATTTTATACAATGGCTTGCAGATTAGAACACAAGAAGTGACAATACTGAAAAACTGACAAAAGAAACTTAATTAGCTCTTCATCTTACAACAAATGCATTGTTAGAAATTTCAGAATATTGTCTCTCAGAACTGAGTGCAAATTATGTACTTTTTGGTAAATTTCAAGCGACAGTTTAGAAGCTTGATGCAGACAGTACAGACAACTTGCAGGTGGACAATATACAGGGTGATTCACCGAAGTGTTGACAAATTAAAACTGAATTATCCAACTTACTATAAGGGCAAAAGAAACAAGTTTTTAATAGATAGAATGGAAATTTAATGGGCTTTCACATAAAATTCAAATTATTTAATGTAGCCCCCTTTGTTTTTCACAAGGCGCCTAAGACGTGGAAGTACTTGGGCGCACGTGGCACGCACCACTTCTGGGTCAATTTCTTCCCATGACGCCTTCAGTTTTCGTTTAAGGGTTTCGATATTTGGATGGGATGTTGAGCAGGCTTTTTGCTCCAGAATGGACCAAATCCCAAAGTCCATTGGGTTCAAATCAGGTGAAGAAGGGGGCCATACTTCCTTCTCCCAAAACCCTTTAAAATTGGTCTTGCACCAATGCTGGACTGCTTTGGCTGTGTGGGAGGTTGCCCCATCTTGTTGAAGCGTAATTCCTTCCTCTCCCACTGTTTCTTGAACCCAGGGAATGACTTTTTCTTCCAACATCTGACGATAGATAGTTTGGTTAATTTTCACGCCTTTGTTGATAAAGATTAGAGGTGTTTTCAGGCCTGTTGAAGTGACTCCTGCCCAAACCATCATGGAAGAAGGTTTCTGCCTCCTAAATGAACTGCAACGTTCAACTGGCACCATGTCCTTGTTTGGAATCCAAATCCTGTCATTTTGGTGGTTGTGGATAGTTTGGACAGTGAAAAGCTTCTCATCTGTCCAAAGCACTTGAGGCCGCGTGCCAACAACAAGTCTCTTGATCAAAACCTTAGCTCTATCAAGCCTTTTCTTCTTAGTGGCGTTTGACAGGAGCTGCCTCTTGGTAAATTTGTACGGGTAGACATGGAGATCATCCTTGAGAAGCCTTTGCATGGTGCTCATGCTTACAGAGGTGTCCTTAGCCAGTTTTCTTGCGCTCCTTGAAGGGTTCCGCCTCAACCTCTCCCTGACCTTCTTAATCAGTTCCTTTGTCCTGATGGGTTTTTCAGGAGTACTTCTGATTCTTGGAGCACAACTTCCAGTCTCCCTGAACCTCTTTACAGCCTTGTAAACACCTCCATGACTCACAAATCGCTTCATCAACCGAAAAATTTTCACAGGTGGAAGTCCTTTCTTGCAATACCCTTCAACGATGTCATTTACTGTCTTTGCCATCTTACTTTTCTAGATTAAATATTCTTATTGATATTGAAAACTTACTCTAGAATATATAATAACAATCTGAAGAGGTAATGCGAAGTTAATAATGGAATAAAGTACATGTAATAACAATCTGAAGAGGTAATGCGAAGTTAATAATGGAATAAAGTATTTGTCAACACTTCGGTGAATCACCCTGTAATGTCTCTTTGCATCAAATTTATGAATGTGAAAAATTCATCTTCTTTCAGTTTTAAACTTAAACTTCAAGGAAATTCAATTAGTTTAACTAATTTTTCAATTAACTGGAATAATTATTATGAAACTGAATGTTCAGCTACTTTCAAAGAGCATCTTGTAGACATTTTAATTGAAGAATGGTACAACTAGCTGCAACACATGTCAGTATTAACTTATATTGCTGGATATTGCTATTACTTGGTATGCAAGAAATTGCATTGCAAAACATTCAAAACAAAAATCACAAGCTGAGTTGGCAATGTGCAAAGCATTAAAAACTCTCTACTTTCTCATATAACTAGGGGTGGTCTTTCGTACCCTTTGTCTGATGTTGTCCACATTGTAACAGCTAACTATATTATTGTAAACAAACTGGCAAAAACAGATGAGTTTAAGCTTGCACCTGCTCAATGCCAGCTTGTTGTACATACTACAATGTCTACTTTGGATAAAGAAGACTTTTTGTTTTTTATGAAGAAACCTGTAAAAATAATCACAAACTTGTGAATATTATAAAAATGTTAATATGGGGTTTTAGTAACTTATTACTGAACAATTTTTGCTTTAAAAATAATGAAAACCTTGCCCAAGAAAAACAAGGAAAGAAAAGAAAGCTACAAATTGTACTTTGAAGTTTGGCTTGAATTTTTAACAATAATACTATTTCTTCCAAATTTAATGCTTCAGATTTGGTTCATAATAATGTTATTTTATCTCAACAATTTGTTCTCAGTTTTTTAGCAAATGTTTAAGTTTACAAACAATAATTTTATCCTAAGACGTAGACTTTACAATAAAACTTCTTCTAGCAGTGTTTCGCTTATCTTTGGGTGGTTTTGATTTACAGGGTGTCAAGAAAGTTCCCGATCCTAAACAAAATTATATAGGGCTAATGACAGAAGGTTAAATCAACAAAAGGTTTATTGTGGTGATAGAACAAAGCTCCATGAACATAAAAAAATTTGGTTTATTCAAAATGACCCCCATCTGTATCAATAACACGTTGGAGCCTCTGTCGGAAATTCTGACAAGCAGCACAAAGGGCATCTTGAGGAATTTTCTCCCATGCTCGTTTCAGGGAAGCTCGAAGATCCTCCAGATTGTTATGGGGTGAAGAACAGGCTTCTTTTTCCAGAATACCCCACACACAGAAATCCATAGGATTGAGATTGGGCGAAGATGGTGGCCACAAATCTTTGGTCCAGAATGAAGGAAAGTGCTCTTCGCATCACTTCTGCATCTTCTTTGATGTGTGAGAAGGCGCGCCGTCTTGTTGGAAGGTGAAGGACTTATTTTTGAACTTTTCCTTCATCGATGCGAGGGCAGGGGTTAAAATATCATTGACATACGAATCTGTATTCACTTTGACCCCCTCTTTAACAAAAATGAGGGGAGATTTCCAAGATTTGGAGATTGTACCCCATACCATCACAGACGAGGGTTTCTGTCAGCGTGAAATGAATTGAAGATGATCAGGGAGGTCCTTGGGCGACTTTCCGAGAATCCTGTCATTCTGGGTGTTGAACTTCGCCTCCACCAAGAAGAGTTTTTCGTCTGAAAAAACGATTTCGCCTTTCTCCGTGCCTCCCTTCAGACGGTTCAGCAGAATTTTGGCCCTCTCCTTTCTTTTTCGCTTCTGGAGGTCAGTTAGGAGTTGTCTTGTCCTGATTTTGTACGGGGACATTTTGAGATCCTGTTCAACAATTGTTCTGACAGACTCATGGCTGATATTCATGTCTTTAGCCGTTTTCCTCAAGGATCATTTGGGGTTCCTCCGAATCCTCCGAATTCTCTCCCTGAGGGCCTTGATCTTTGCTGGAGTGCAAGCGGATCGAGGTCGTCCACTCCTATCCCGATCCTCCATGGTTCCAAGTTCTTGGAAGTGCAAGATTGTATCGCGAACAGTCGATTTTGGTGCTTTTAGCAACTTCATAATTTTAGAATTTGAATGTCCCACACGATGAAGTTGAATGATTGCAGCTCTTTTACTCATTTTATTATTATTTTAGCCAAAAAAATTTGAAAAGTGTATCTGAAACATTGAAAAGGAGGATTAAGTGGAAAAATGACGTACAGAACTTATCATAATTCATTGAAGTTTTTGAATTACATTAAATTTAAAAATCGATCGGGAACTTTATTGACACCCTGTAATTCCCATTATTACAATTTTTTCTTCCATCAGTCATTGTAGACAAGTGCACTAGGAAATTTCATAAATGCTTCAAGAGGGACATTCACAAAAACAGTTAAGAAACATGATATAAACTGTCTCTTTGAATTGGGTTTAACAGCAATCAAGGCTTTAGGGTTAATAATTTTTATGTAAATATTCCCTACAGTTTAGAATTTTTGGTGTACAAAGGTTATTTGCCAACAAATTATAAATGCCTATACAAAATATAATGATATAATAAAATTATTATAAAATGATTTATAAGGTCAAAACTACAGTCATAGATTTTGTGCATTTTTATTGTTTCTTTTTTGTGTAACAAGTTTATTTCATTTTGTATCTATAAAATACAGGGTGCAGCACAAGTAATGCCCTTTTTGTATTTAAAAATATTTATATTATAAAAACTTTCATAGGTAACTTTTATTGAACATAAATTTATTGCATTACCTTAAAGAATATAAAGATAATAACTTGTTGGAAAGTTCTTAGCATCGTTTTATGAAAATATAGGCGTTACTTACAAATCTAAAAAAGGAATTACTTACGCCGCACCCTGTATATTGGTATTTCTGAAAGCTAGTTAGCTAATTGCTTGTAGTTTGATTACAGTAATTAATATTTCCATTTTTTTAGTTAAAAAATACTATTAATTCTATTACCTTGTTTGTTTTAAGTTATATTTAATTATAGATAATCTTTTGGAAGAACACAATGTTGTTGAAAAACATATTCTTCTTATCAAGGAGTTGCGGGAGACTTGCAACAATCAATCCCTACAGGTAGACAATTTTCAAATGAAGGAACAGCAGACACTACTTAAGCTGAACTCTGCATTGGATGAACTAGACCAGTATGTTCATTAATTTATTAAACAAATTTTACTAATTTTGATATAATATATATAGATATGTATGTAACACATTACTCAACTAAATTTGATGAATATGAAACTTCATGTTTGCTGTTTGATAGTTGTCAGCAGAGGTGGGCAGCATAAGTCACAAAAATTGTGGCACAAGTGCAGTCTTTTAAAAAAAATCTTTTGCCTTATGTGCAATCACAAGTTTATTGAAAAAATTGTGGTGCAAGTGCAATCACTAGCACAAGTTTCACAATATCAATTCTTTTTACTCCCCCAGAAATTAATTTGATTTTATAGTCATTTCTTTTTAAATATGTAAATAATAATTTATTTAAAAAACAATAAATAGACTTTATTAAGCAAGTTTTTATAGTGTTGTTATAAATATAATTTAGGGAGAAAGTATACTTTTTTTAAACCATATTACAATTACACACAGCAATACACATACATTCATGCTAAAATAAACCAAATTAAGAAACCATAAACACTTTCTTCTTAACAATTTTAAACAATTTCTTTTCTGAAAACCTTTTGTGACAAATTTGGTAAACAACTACTATGTAATCAGGTCATTGACTTCTATCTTAAAATTACATGACAAAACTACTAAACATTTTATTTTCATCTGAATACGGCTAATGGGACATTCCATGTCAACTCACACCCTTTTCAGCATTTTTTTGCCAACCATCTCTGATTTTGCTTAAATTTGGCATGTTTGTAGGTTTGGATGAGAAAATGTCTCACACCAAATTTCAAGTTACTAAATCAAATAGGTTTTGATATATGAAAGTTGAAAGTTAGACACAAAATTGCTGCTTGAACACCCCTGATCAAGCAAAAGTGGCCCTCCTGGCTTTATTTTTTGTTCAATTTCAAAGATGTTAATATCATTGGAAAGGTCTTTTCAGCACCTTTTCAATGATATTCATATCTCAAATGTATGTATATCAATAAAAAAGTTATCTATTGTTGTGACCTTGTGACCTTGACCTCACATGACCCCAAAACCCCCACTCTAGACAAAAAAATTTTTCAATATTTTTGTTCCTCACATAAAGGTCTATCAGCATGCCAAAAATCAAAGTGAGATTTCTATGGGTTTTTAAGATATTTGCATTTTATTGAACAGGTGTGTCTAATGATGCAAATTTATTGATATTTACACAATAAATATTTTTGCAAGTTTTTTGTTAATTTTTTTCTAATTTTAAAATATTTTGAAAATTTATAGAGATCCCACTTTGATTTTTGGCATGCTGATAATCCTTTATGTGAGGAACAAAAATATTAAAAAATTTTTTTGTCTAGAGTGGGGGTTTTGAGGTCATGCAAGGTCAAGGTCATGACAATAGATAACTTTTTTATTTATATATATACATTTGAGATATGAATATCATTGGAAAGCTGCTGAAAAAACCTTTCCAATGACATCTTTGAAATCGAACAAAAAATAAAGCCAGGAGGGCCACTTTTGCTCGATCAGTTGCATTCAAGCAGCAATTTTGTGTCTAACTTTCAACCTTCATATATCAAAACCTATTTGATTTAGAAACTTGAAATTTAGTGTGAGATATTTTCTCATTCAAACCTACAAACATGCCAAATTTCAGCAAAATCAGAGATAGTTGGCAAAATAGGGGTGTGAGTTGACATGGAATGTCTCTAATGTAAGTTGAAAATGTTATGGTTAATTTTTTTGTTTTTAGCATAAATGTATGTGTATTGCTGTATGTAATTGTAATATGTTGTTATAAGCATTAATAAATAAATTATACATTTTTAAACATTTTGAAATTTTCATCAGTTGCTTTTGACATATGCATAAATGTTTTTTTTATTAAAGAAAAATTTTTTCTACACCAAGTTAAAAAAGAAAGTTTAAAATTTTTTACAATAATATTGTACAATGTGGGTTAAGAGTTTGCAAAATTCGTAACTCTCTTTAATATTGACTGTATCTATTAAAAGTGTAAATATCCACATTAAATCTGTTTTCAAACATCAATATGAAGTATATGTTACAGGTTTTTTTAAAGAACTAAGTATTGCAAACAAGAAAATAATGAATTTCTTATTTTTAAGGATATTAAATGGGCCAAAAGAGTTTGCAAATCTTTATATTAATGTAAAAAATTTACATGAAACTATTAATTCAGGTTACTTACAACATATTTTAACAGAAAATATCAAAAGCAAACCAAATTGCACAAAAAATAAGCAAACCTTCTGAAAGTACAACATATGAAATCACAACTGTTGGTAGTATATTAATACTATGAGATTTTTCCACAACCAAACCATTAATTCAGATACAGTTGTCAAATTTGGCTGAAAAACTCAAGAATTTAAGGCCTCTGCTTGCAAACAGAAAGGGAGTCATGTTTCAACAAGATAATGCCAGACCACATGTGTCTTTGGCTACCCGAACAAGGTTGCATGAACTGGGATCTGGTTGGCTGGGATCTTTTACCTCACCCACCATATTCATCTGACATTGCTCCACCTGAACACCACTTATTTTTGTCTCTACAGAACTCATTGCAAGGAAAAAGCTTTATTGATTTAGAGGATGTTAAAAAGTACATAGAAAACTTTTTTCCTTTAAAACCAGCTAAATTTTATGCTGATGGTATTTTCAGGTTGCCTGATAGTCGGACAAAGGTTATTAATAATAATAGAAGTTATTTCACTGAAGAGTTTATTAAAACATTTTTTATTGTTGTTATAAAAAACGCTGAGAACTTTCTGGACAACCTAATAGCAAACCCTTTTGAAGAGACTAGACAAAAACATTCTAATTTTTCAAAATGGTTTTTTAAAGCTACTTATTTATCAAAAGAGTTTCAAATAAAACACTTGGTTTTAATAGCTACAATACACACTAATTGGTCTGACCTGACACTGACATTTTGTATATGATACCTCTTTTCTCTCATTTGCTTCTAAAAAAGTAAATGTCTAACCAAAACAATGGTTTACGTTTTGCTATGTGTCTTCAGACAAATTCCAACTGTTTCCAGGTGTTTGATACTTCAATCATTTGACATGTGTTTTTATCTTATATACCATACAAATTGATTTTTAGCTGCATTTCATTACTTTCTGTGTCTAGCTGCTTTTACTGAAAAGTGCTTTTCCTGTGCTTATGTCTAACAAATTTTTATCTCAAAAATCACCTATCAGTTAAAATCTACATAACAAGATTTATTATTGTGCTTTGATGCTACATGAGTAACTAAAAAGAAATGCATTTCTAAACAAAAATAATGAAAACACAGCAGGGGTGCAACCAGCCTCCAAAAAGGGGGCTGACAAAATTTCAACATCTATTCAAATGTGGGGGCAAAGCCCCTCACACCCCCCATATTTTTTTCTAATAACTGCCTAGTTCAGTAAACTCTGCAAGTGATTTTTTGCACCATTGCAGGGGCTTCATTGCACCTTGAGGTTGCACAATGGTGGCATTTTTTTTATGCAGATTTAAGCTTGATATTAAAAAGCCAAGTAGCGCTACTGATCATTCTAGTTTTGTTTTAAAAAAGTAAGTAAAACCTATAAGTCTTGTTTTTTCATTAGCCTTATTTATTATTTCATTTTGCTGAACAGTTTTGATAAGGAGCAATGTTAAAGAACTATAGGCTACTTAAAATTGCTTGTGGTACCTATAGTGCTGGTTATCAGTAAGGAGTTTACTTCTTCAGTAAGTATGGCCAGTTCTGGGACTGTTGTTGTATCATTTTGGTTTACACCACCAAACTTAATCATCTTACAAAGGTTTAAAATTTTTTCAATTCTACTGGTTTGGAGTGATATGCTTCTTGTGAAGTAATGACTTTACCCACATTTTGTAACAATTGTGTGGCATTCAGAAATTCATGTGGCTTTTAAAATATATTACTTCAAAAAAATGAAATGTAATGTTTAATTTTGAATCACAGTTCCTGCCAGAAGTCAAATTAAGAAAAGGTTTAAAAACATTACTGATAATCTTGGAATAACATTGAATAAAATGGAAAGAAAATGAGAAAAGATAGAGTGGATATATGTTGGACACAACAGGTGTAAAAACATGAAGAAGTTCACACTCTGCATAATGACAAAAACATATCTAAAAATTCTGGGAAATGATGAAGAGAAGTGAAGTTGGTAATAATGATTGAAAAAAATTAATCCAAGAGTTTGTTGATGTACAAAGAGTAATTAGTGGCACGACAATGTCAAAGCTATATTACATTGAACCTCCAAAAAGGTTCAATGGACAAGATAACTTGTCTATTGATTTCATGTGTGCCACAGCAAAGACAAGATATCTCGTTGGTATCTTTCTATGTACTTTATTCCCAAATACAACAAAAAACAATCATTTTTTACAATAATTATTTTCACAAAATGTCTTTGGGTGGCATGCACTTTTATACTTTTTAATAGTGGTAGAAAAAGGGTTAATAAAAATAATTAAAATAATAGAGGTTTTGAAAAAGTTTTGACAGTGTATAGATTTGTTAGAAATGCATCTGCTTAGTATATTTTGAAATATTGTTTAAAGAGAAAAAATTTACTTAATTGAGTGGACAAGCAGAAATTTAGTTTCATTTAAAAAACATAGAAGTTACAATTGAAGATTTTAAGGTTACTTTGAGAGAAAATTGCTTGACGACATAGATTTTTGTGCATAGATGTTAAGATAATGAAAGCATCAAAAGATCAAAATGATTGAGTAAAATTAAACAATCAAAATAAAAAGATGAAGAAATCAAAAAGTTAACAGGAACAAACTTTAAGGATATTTAGGTTTGGAAATAAATTCTAAAGACAGTATGATTGATGCTGAAAAAATAATAAATGTGGTATTGCAAATAAAATATTAAAATCTATTATAAGTAAAAATTTTTTTTTGGTGTGAATTTAAATTATTAAAAATTGCTATTTAAGACTTCTACTTTACAAAAATTGTTAACTTGAATTGAATCAAACTGAATGCCATACTAGAATCTGTGCATCTTTGATCAAATTTTTTTAAATTTTAATAGACCATGTGATTTCTTGTTGCTATTGATTCATAGAGTTATATTTTATCTTGCTGTATGAAATTTCTTGAGTATCTTCAACAACAACAAACTCAGCTCATCTCTGAAAAAAACTTAGACAAAAAAATTTGTCACACAACCGGTTATCAATTTTGTTGTTTCAAAAACAAAACAAGTTACAAATGCTAAAAAAGTATTCAATCACTTTCCATTTCTGCTTTCTAAAAACTTTATAATTGCCATATGCCATTTTAATTTCTTAGCCTCTTGACTAATTAATTTAAAAATTGTTTGATGCTTTCAGCTTGAAAAAAAAAAGATTTTGTTAATTTTTCCATATCTATGTTTTAATTTTTTTTTTTCTCATTGTCAGACAAACTAAGTAGCTGTTGTTTTTGTAGTTACCAAAATTTTTCTTTAAAAACTGTGTAGACTACTTTATTATTCGTTGTTACATCAAAAATTTTTTTTTTGCTTTTTAGAAAGCAGACTTTAGTCACTTGTCTTGAAGAAAAATTAAGAAATTGTGTTCAGCAAAAACAAGAAGACAGGTTAAAATTTGATTCCCTCAACACTTCTTTTTTGGAGTATGTAATTAGTATAATTAAATCTTGATATTAGACATAATATTTGTAAGTAGGCCTAATTAAAGTTATATTAGGCTTAATTTTTGTAATATGTTGCAATAAAAAGCTGGCATAAAAATCTGTCAAATCTGAACTATATCTTTTTTATCTTTTAATGTTTGTTACTTGATTTATAAATGCAAGTACATGTTTAATTTATACCATAAAAATGTATGAACTTAATCATTTTCAATGTTTAATTGTAACAAGTTGTACTATATTAATGCTTATAGCTTCTTTTTAAACACATTAGCTATTTTATCTATTAATTACAAAAAAAAGGTTTTGATTCAAAAGCTGATGAAGCCATCAAAAGATACAAGGAGTTCTTTCATATGAACCCCAGGTTTGAAAAGTTCTCAATTACTTGTAAAGCTGTATTGGCCAGAGATATTTTCCCTCCTCTTAGGGATGCCCATGTTAAAGAGGTTGTTTACAAATAAAGACCAGAAAATGTAGTTTACCAGATGGAAACTTCTAACCTAGACCAACTGTGCTCAATAGTTGTGGCAAGCAAGCAGGCTAAGTGAAGGAAATCTCTTAAATAAAAATCTTCTTGCAGTAGGGTTAAACTTCAAAAATCATGAACTGTTACCTATAGCATTTTTCCTTGTAGCCTTGGGCATTGCATAGATTAAAAAGGTCTTCATTTAGCTACTTGCAAAAGGTATCTGTTCAAAGGCACTTTTCTAAACCAGTCATGTGATTAATTTTAATCACTACAAATTGACTCATTTCTGCTTTCTTTCTGATTTTTACTGGGTGAAGCTGTTGTTGTATCTGAAGAGAAAAGACTCATCTCTGGGTTCTCAAGAAGCTCACTATAGTTTACTTACAAATAATATCAGATTACTGCTTCTTGTGGGTGACATGCACTTGAACTGTGGACCACAAGCACATACAAGGGCTGTTTGAAAAGTAACGGGACTGTGGAAATAATTATTTTATTTGAAATGCCACGTAAAAATTACAACTTGTCCCCTTCAAAGTAATCTCCTTGAGCTCGAATGCACTTTTCTAATCTCTGCTGCCATGCTTCTATGCACTTCTGGAAAGATTTCATTGGGATCGCTCGTAGTTCCTTCATTACAGCTGTTGTTATGGCTTTTGAATCTTGAAAACGGGTTCCTTTAATGACTCCCTTGAGCTTAGGAAACAAGAAAAAATCACAGGGAGCCAGATCTGGCGAGTAGGGTGGTTGCTCCAGCACGGCAATGTTATTTTCTGCAAGAAATTGTCGTATGCTTAAGGCAGTGGTTCTCAACCTTTTTGTGCTTGAGGCACACTAAAGAATCAAAAATTCATCCGCGGCACACTTTCACATTACAAAATTTAAAACTCAAACATACTCCAAACATAAATGAAATGAGATTGAAATGAAATACTGAATTGAAATGAATACATAAATGAAATGAAAATACTCCAAACATACATGTTTAATGGGACGGTTGTGCTTGCTTTTTCGAGCAAATCAATTCGAATCGAGGCTCTAATGACGTAAGACATACTCTCATTTCATCGTCAATAGCAAGAAGGCGTTGTCTTTTTTTACTTTTGATTTCAATGAGTGCGGAAAATCCAAATTCGCAAAGCCAAGATGATGCAAATGGAAGAAGAATTTTGATTACTTTTATCCTTAGCAAAGGATATGTTTTTACGATGGACAACCAAAAGTCATGTAGGTTTTCTTCGGAAAAACTGGACCGATAAAAACAATTGTTTTGTAGCTCAATAAGCTGCTCCTCTTCTTCGGTAGATAGATTCGTTGTGTCGTTATTTTTTCCAAATGGATTGATTACCCACCCGTAATCTTTAACACTGAATTCTGGAAAGTAGTTTCGGAGTGAAAACTGGAGATCTGACAAAGTGTTTAAAATTTCCGGAATTATTCTTTTTTTTAAAGAAGACTTGTTGACTGTAGGAAAAGCATCTACATTTTCCTCAGATACTTTTCTCTTCCATAAAGACAGTTTTTCGTCAAAAGAAATCAATGTTGATGTAGCTGTTATTGTATTTTCGGATGGCCCTTGTAAGCTTGAATTCAAAACATTCACTTTTTCAAATAAATCTGCTATAAATTGCACTCGTAACCACCACAGTTCGTCATGTACAGAAAACCCGAAGTCTTTTTTCTGAGCGTCCAGGAAAGAACAAATTTCAGCCTTTAGTTGGCATACACGTTTCAGTACCTTTCCTCTCGAGAGCCATCGGACCTCTGTGTGAAACAGCAAGCATTTAAATTTTGAATCCATTTCTTGACAAAGTTGCGTAAAAAGTCGGCTTTGGAGGGGACGAGTTTTTATGAAATTTACGACTTCAATAACTTGCTTCATTACTGAATGTAAATTTGTTGGCAATGTTTTAAAGACGAGAGCTTCTCTATGTATCATACAATGCACTACAAACACGTTTGGATTTTGGTGGCGAACATAAGCAACAAATCCCCTGTTTTTCCCTTGCATGGATGGGCAGCCATCAGTGCAAATGCTAACACAGTTTTTCCACTGTAAGTTCAACAACAAAATGTTTTCGTCGACCAGTGTAAATATGTCTTCCCCTCTAGCAGTGGTTTTTAACTCTTTGCAAAATAGGCATTGGTTTACAAACGACCCGTTTTTTACGAATCTAATAAAAGCTAAAAGGTGTGCTTTTCCTGTACTATCAGTAGATTCATCAACTTGCAGTGCCCAAAGTTGAGATAACTCGTCATCTTGTCCTTGCACATCAAAATGCTCACGAATTTGATCATTTATATCCGAAGATAGGTCTTCAATTCTTCTCAAAATTGTGTCATTTGATAATGGAACTTTGCTTACCGTATCTGCAGCATCACTTCCAAGCATAGTTTCTACAATAATGGATACTGATGGTGCAATAACAGATTCGGCGTCAGTGTGAGCTTTTTTGCGTTTAGCCAACAAATGAGCCACTTTGTAGCTGGCAACTAACCCCTTTTCTGGCAACTTCATGTACTTGTTAAATCGTTTGGCTTCTATATCTTTTTGTAACAAGAGATTCTCAAAGTATGCTTTTGGTTTATCTTTTAAAGATTCGTGATTGGTTTCTAAGTGTCTGCTTAGTTTGCTAGGAACGAGGGCCTCATTTGACAAGGAAAGATTGCAAATAATACACAAAGGAAGTTGGTGATCGTAGGATCCAGAAGCAACAAAACCGTACTTTATGTAGTCTTCTTTATATTTACGCTTGACTCCTTTTTTTGCAGGTACTTTCTGTTGCAATGCACCACTTTTGTTACTGGTACTGCTTATTTTTAAATACTTTTTCATGGTTTGACTACTAAACTAATGACTAAATTTTGTCACTAAAACTAAGTCCATGCATTATTTAAACTTGAATTAATCTGTTGGACCTATCCACGTCGTTTGCATCAAATGGAGAGTCAGCCGTGATAATTTTTTTTAAGACGTAACCACTGATTTTTAATGTTAATTATAAGTTATAATAAGAAAGTCGTTAATGGATTCAATTTAATTAGTTTTCTATTCCCTGACCATTTTACCCGCACCCTAATTCCAATTCCATCCTCTCTGTTTTCAACTAAATTTCAATCACGGCCGACTCTCCATTTGACCCCCTCGCTTTACCTTATTACTGTAGCCTTGCTAACTTACCACCATAAAAACAATGTGCTATGACGACCTGCTTTACTACAGCAAGCTCCTGGTATAACACATTATTTGGAATGGCCGTGATAACTGAGAACGCCATACTATCATGTATTTGTAGAATTTCCGAACGTGGTAAAAACCGCACAGTGCATGAATTTTTAAAAATATTATCTCACTAAAAATAGCAGAGCCAAAGTTATTTTAAATATATTTAATACGGATACTATTTGAATAACAGTGGCATAGAATTATAATTTATTCTAAACGTCTACTTTAATAAATATGATCAAATACCGTAACCTTGGCTCTGCTATTTTTATTAAGATTAGATTTTTTTCTTAATGCAGTTGTAGCTTATAAAACAACTGCTTTTATCTCTGAGAAACCGCTCTCATCAGGCATAGCTTTACTTTGCCTACTTAGGCTTTAAGCAGCTCTCGAGACTATTTCATGGCTCACTGTATTGTATTTTGACTTTTAAAAAGTTATCTTGTCTTTCTATATTAAAAAAGATTTTGTGTTCTATATCCACATGACTCTGCTAGAATGAGATAATTTTCATGATTTCGGAAACTTAGCTGAGCTAGATCTGCGACCAAGATTATCAGACTCTCTTCTTTCACCCTTTTTTTTGTCACACAAGTCACGCTGTTGCATCCTTCGATAAGCTGCTTCATGATTAGGCTTGTACTGGCTACGCTCGAAGGTTTCAAACGAACAGCAATTTAAAGAATTAATAATCGAAAATGCAATTGTGAACAAGAAATAATGGTAACTTTTAATCTTAACGACGCTGGATTACGTTCAGAGCTTCTCTACCTTTAACTCATCACACTTCCTTGTTTTATTTGATGTGACTTGAGTGCTGAATTATCGGAAACTGAAAATAGATGAAAGATGTTTTACGACGTAACAATTGTATTGTTTAATAATAAAGAAGAAATAAGCAAACGAGTTGCACAAGGAAAAACAACTAATTTTTTGTTATTGAGCCAAGAAATAGAATAATTCAATTTGGTTTTGCGGAAAAATAAGCGATCAAAGACAAAAATATACGCGGCACACTAAAAAATTCCTCGCGGCACACAGGTTGAGAATCACTGGCTTAAGGCATTGTGAGCAGGAGCCTTGTCACGATGAAGCAGCCATGACTTTGTCTCCCACACTCTCTTCTTTTCTCCCTTACCAAACGCATCAAACGTCGCAAGATGTCTTTGTAAACATTCTGGTTAATGGTTTGGCCCTGTGGCAAGAATTCTAGATGAACAATTCCATGAACATCAAAGAAAACAATCAGCATCACCTTAATTTTGGACTTGAACAGCCTTGCTTTCTTGGGTCTTGGTGAGGATGCACTCTTCCATTCAAGGCTCTGCCGTTTGGTGAGTGGATTGTACTTGAAGATCCACGACTCATCACCGGTAACAACTCTACTCAGCAGATCTGGTGTAATTTCAAGTTGTTTCAGGATGTCTTGACACACTTGCACACGATTTTCCTTTTGCCCATCATTCAGCAACCTTGGTACCATTTTCGCACAAACCTTCCTCATCCCCAGATCTTCTGTAATGATCCTCCACACCCTCTCACTATTCATGCTCAACTCATCTGCTATCATTCTAACAGTAAGGCGGCGGTCACTGTGCACTTTTTCTCTCACACACTCAACATTTTCGTTTGTTCTGCTTGTTGTTGGCCTTCCACTCTTAGGATCATCTTCCACATCCTCTCTTCCCTCTCTGAACCTCTTGTGCCACTCAAAAATCCGAGTTCTTGACATTGTAGCATCTCCGTAAACTTCTTGGAGCAAATTGAATGTTTCATTTGGAGTTTTTCCAAGTTGAACGAGAAACTTCAAGTTGATTCTTTGTTCAATGCTCATTATTTGTTAACAAAAGAAGAAAAAAAAAGAAAAAAATATTTACTAAATAAATTATCCCAAAACGAACTACAGTAAAGCGCCTTTCAAGAAAAGCCTGTAAAAAAGCATATGGTTGTCACAGAATGCTGAAACTACATTTTTACAACCACAAGACATTGTGCTATCTTAAAAAACAAAGCTTTTATCACTGTTGCAAGTGTTGTTTGTGCAAAGCATACAGTCCCGATACTTTTCAAACACACCTCATAAATTTGTTGGTCACATTTGTCTCAAACCTATCACTAAACATCAAACTTTTATTTTGTGTAACCACACAAAGCATTGAGTGCATTTAAAATGCTTTTAAATTACAACAAAGGACTACAACAATTAATGATGCTGCCTACTCAAATAATTTTTAGTCATAAAATACAATAATTCAAAACTAAATTAATTCCAAAACTAAAATTAATTCAAAACTAAATTAATTCCACAAACTTCCAAACATTCCTCACTTCACACCTATCGGAACACATTGCATTCACCAACAAGGAGGAGGCCTTCTGACTTACATTAAAAGCAACATAAGTTTTTCACAACTTCGTCATCGTTTGAAGGGTATTCACTACAGGTCAGACACAAACAGGACTGGGGCCGAGGGTTTATTCTTTTACTACTCCAGACTGCTGCACTGCCTGAATCAGATGCTGGCAGTGGTGTTATTAAGCCAGCATCGAGTTTCGTCATCCAAAACCATCAGACCTCGTGCTCCATGTGGTGCCCGATGTATAGGGCATGCTGTTAGTACATGGTCTGTGGTTTGCTCAGAGGCACCGCACTCGCAATTCGGTGAAAGATCGAGACCCCATTTGTGCATGGACGAATGGAATTGCCCAACACCAGTACGCAGGCAGTTGAGCCTAACCCAAGCTGTTCCAATTTTTAAACGTGGTAAATCAAATTGAACGTGGTAGTTCCAATTGTCTGGCAGCAGTACAGATGGACTTCATAAGAGAACGTTGAAAGGCTTGCCTTACATGCTTGATGTTTTCTTCAGATGTTTTTGGTCACCCACTCCTCCTTGTATCAAACACTGTCCCTGTCTCCATAAATTTTTTGTGCCATAAACAAATTGAAGGATGTGATGGTGGGTCTCTTCCATACTTACTGAACATCTGATTTTGTCTCAATGAACCAGGATACACATTGTGCTTTTTCTTGAGGAGTAGTCATTTTATGGGGGTTCAGTTCATATAACTCAATCATTAAACATAAGAAATTTTAATTAAGAAATTTTATCTGAAACAATACATTTTAGTGCCAATAAAAACTGTATAAAATACTGATTAGCATAAAACAACCCTCATTGCAATATCTCATCATTTCACTTTGTAATAATTTTTTTAAATTGTAAAGAGACTTTATGGACACCCTGTACATCTAGACTTTATAAATTTATGTATTTAAATATTTTACATTAAAATCTTGCAATCCTGAGATTTGTTCAGATGATCCCATTTGGGGTCCTGTCCCATAGTTTAAGAAGCCCTGATTTAAATGACATGTTGAATATCTCATCTCCCACAGACCTCACACCACAAATCTCCATGAAGCAAACAAACATCTTGCCAAAGCAATGCCAGATGCTGACAAATTCTTAATTCCAAAGGAAATTACAACAACACAAAGCACATTCACTTATCCAGGCATATCTGCAAGCCCAACCATCATTGTAATCACATTTGCAAACAAAGCAGATTGATCAACAATTAATTACTCTCAAGAATCCAAGCAAATACATGAAGACAAAACAACCACCTGGAAAGAACATCTTGACAAAATTCATTACAAACACAACCCATCTTTACAACAAAACAGAAGTCTTCACCTTGGATAGATGAAGCACAAGCTTTAAATTAACAATTCACAATCATCACTCCATATAGCACAATCAACTGACAAAAAACTACTATGCTCCTTTTCCAACAGCTCATTTCCACTGATTTCCAACAGCTTGCTCATTTCCAACAGCCAACCTGATGGCATAAAAATTACAGACACATTAAACACCTAGGGCCACTTGCCATTCAATACAATGTTCCCTCAGTTATCATAGTAAATCCATTCCTAGATTGACCACGTTATATAATCTTGAAAGTCTGTAGATTTTTAAGAAATTCCTGATTACTTAAGAAAATAATAGCAAGTTAGTTGTAAAATAGAAAAAATATTTTTTAAATTAAAATATAAATAAATTTTTTGCTTCTTGCATAAATTTTATTTTCTTTTACCTTCAAAGATTGAAGAGTTAAATATAAATATAAATTTTTGTGACATGAACTAATTTGCATCTAATCATATAATTATACTTTTTTAACTTTGCTTTTTGCAGTTAATGCAAAAAATATTCTATGAGAAAATTATTTTGTTAATTCATAAAAGATATATTTTTACAGTGTAAAACTTTGTACAATGTAAAAACTTGTTAGATGAAGTTGTGTTGGTGGCTTGCACAAAATAAAAAAGATTTAGGAGTCCAAGCTTACAAATAAAGTTTAAGAACATAATTTAGTCTTAAGGCAAGCATCATAATATCAAAGTGTGATTAAAGAGGCTGAATTCTTACTATCTGTGTTTATGCTAAACCTTGCTTCAACAGTTAAGTCAGCTTAATTTTAATGCAATTTTAAAAAGCTTTATGACTTTTTTAATTCAAGAGTTTCTAATAACAAAATTTAAACTACAATTAGATAGATAAATTATATTAATAGAAGTATTAAAAGTAATCATGGGACAATGCCTTTTTTTTCGATTATGATTCTTGTTAGTTAAAATTATTTTTGTTTTTTTATAAGAGATTAACAAAACTTTTTAAAGCATCTTGTTTAATTAGTTGGATAATTGATGTACAGTGCCTCTTCCTTATTGTTTTAAATTGTTCATCATTAACCATTGTAAATTAAAGATTATTTATAGGGTTTCCCAATTAAAATGAGATTCTTTACAACCAAAATCAGATTTTTTTTGCAATCAAAGTGAGATTCTTTGCAACCAAAATGAGATTCTTTGCAATCAAAATGAGATTATTTGCAATCAAAGTGAGATTCTTTGCAATCAGTTTTTGGTACAAAAGACAATTTTCATAGACCCATGAAGAATAATTTGTTTTTGCTCTGGATTGAGTTTTAAATAACTCTAACCCTATTATCACTGCCCCGACCTTTTGCCTCAATCCTGCCAGTATTATTGATTATCTGGATTATTCTAAAAATAGTTTGATAATTTATGTCCAGAATTATCAATATATCCTTAGCAGATATACCTTCCAAACTCTTATTAATAATTCTTTTCCTCATTTCATCAGAAACAGCTTTTCTTGCATTCCCAACCATTGTATAAAACTACTTAATACACCAAAACCTAATCTGCTCAACGTTAACTTACTATACATGTATAAAATACAGCTGCTGCAAAATGACTTGAGACCTGGATCATTTTCACATGTTCTCATTGCCATTGAGTATTATATATATAAAGCCATTCTTTACAACATAAAAATCTTTTTTTGCTTACAGTAGTTCAATTATGATTTTCAATGCATAGACAATGTGCTATTGTTAAGAAATAAAACTGCTTCAGGGTTTTGAGTTTTTCTCAAAAAACTAGGCAGGTCCCAAGTCATTTTGCAGCAGCTGTAAGTCTAATTTTTATTGCAAAAAATCTCACTTTTATTGCAAAGAATGTCATTTTGATTGGGAAACCTTATATATTGAAAAAGTGAATTAATCTTCCTTGGAAAGTGCTCAATTAAATAATAAGAGAAATATTTTAATTCAAAATTTGATTAATCACTGTTTTGAAAAACCACAAATATCTATCTGCTGTTTCTTAATTTTTACAGAATCCTGATCCTTATGCAATTAGAAAGATTCTATTTGAAAAGGGATATTTAAATATACGAGTACAATACAAAATTTATTTAAGTACTTTTTAAAAGCCACAATAGTCAATTTTATTTTATAGAATCATCCAGTAGTTATTGAAAAAATAAAGAATATAATCATTAGTAATGAAAACATAGTATGTTAAGTGAATCATACTTCAAAAATAATATGTAGTTCTGTGAAACATAATTTATTAGAGGTCATTTCAAAATTTTAAAGCATTTTTAAAATTAGAAATATTATTTAAGTTTTTCTAATTCTATGCTCCAAAATATGCAGTTTGTTAAAATCAAGCAAATAATGCAATTCCTGGGGTGTCATACAACAACAGAAAAAATGTAACTCAAAATATAGTAAATGCAAGTACAAAGGTTATGCATTTATATTAAGATGATCTGACTCACCTTCTCTTACCTTAATATGAACAAAACAGACTGATTTTATTGGATGAAACAGACTGTTGAGGTTTTTTAAAACAGAGTTAACACAAATTTTGTAATCCTTTTCATTGAGCACTGTGGTATAAAGATTGATTTACTCTTTCTCTCTCTATATATATATATTAGCAAAAGTGATTGGATAAAGCCTGGTTACCATTATAGCTGTCTGAACAAATGAGATGCGAAAGCCATGTCTATTGTAAATCAAGTACGATAAAGCGTTTAAGTCATGACAAGGCCCTGTTTCACTCTTATGAAGCTCATCAGGTAACTGACACGACAATAAAGTACAAGTGCAGTATTTACATATGTGAGACGCAAAAAGGTAAGTTACATACACAATAATACATTAGTAAAACTGGATAGAGAACCAGATACAATCATGCAGCAATGGCTCAAGATATAGAACTGAACATGTTGCAATTATTGGTGTCCATAGATACGAACATAAATGCAGCACTGAATTCTTCAGCTAACTCATCGAAATGTTCAGTACTGCAGTAATATTTATACACTATAAACTGGAAATCTAGGGAAAAGCAAATTGAATTGTCATGCATACGTATCAACCGAACAGCGTGGCAAGCCAGGCTTCAGCTGTTTCGCATAAGATCATCAGCAATCGAAATAGAAAGTGCTCTAGTCGTGCGAGGCACTGAAGGCAAGCTATATATTAGTTATATATATATATATTGCAGGAGTGAATCAATCTTCCCTGCAGAGTGCTCAATGAAAAAATTCAGAGCAATATAATACAAAATTTATTCAATCACTGTTTAAAAAAGTGTAGTGTAGTGTTTAATATATATATATATATATATATACATATATAACTGGAGACAGTACTGTTTCGACCTTTCGGGTCTCATCAGTTCAGTGAAGTTATGCTGAGAAAGAACAAGGCACACCAATTTGTACCTTGTGGCTAATCTTTTACTTGTGGTTTTTAAGCCACAAGTAAAATCAAAGCTCAGTGATGCCAAGAGTGCTCAAATCATATAAAATGATGAGCAATGCATAGTGCAACAGCATCACTGTCTTCTCAGCCAGAGTGCTTGACCTGCAAGAGCAGGGAGCATAAGTAACTGTATATATATATTTCGGTTGCTGATGAGCGTCTGCGAAACAGCTTAGCGCCAGGATACGAGACACGCTCTGTTAAATTATTGTTGATCATGCTTATAACTCGTGCTCGCCTTAACTGTACTTTCTTATTTTACAGTGTTTTGCCCTAAGGCGATAAAAGTTACGCAATTTTGCTGTATATAAACCGTGCTGGCGGAGTATGATGAGTACATCAGAACGATTTATTTTACTGTATATATTGCTTTATTATTTGTTTGTGCACGTCTTATAATCGTCATGTTGTGCCGAGTTCTATATCTCGGGCCCACATGTTACAATCGTGACCAGTCCTCTATCTGGTGCCAATTGTATTTGTCAGACAATAATTCAACTGAATATTATCGTCCTTCGTAGTGAATATAACTGCAATTCGTGTTTTCTATTCATGTACCTGATGAGTCCCTTAAGGACGAAACAGGGCCTTGTCGTACATTTGAAATGCGAATATATTCCAAGACACGATTACTCTCGGTTTTATTGTATGGTCGGACGTGTAGTAGGATTCCTGGCGTTGTCCAACCCCTTGCTTAATATATATATATAAATTACAAAAGCCACAAAAGAGATTTTATTAAAACCTCAACAGTCTGTTTTGCCTTTTTGGCTCATCAGGAGGTGATTCTTATTCTATAAGGTTCTATTCTCAATTTTAATTTCTTAAGAAAGTTGATTAAGGTCAACATTTGTTTTTGTTTTATGGATAATTTTTTCTTTTTTTAATTTGAGTTTATCAATTTTTAAACAAGCATTTAACTATTACTTGCTGAATTTGCTAGACTTATATGGTTTCTGACCAGAACAAACACACAAGGCAGTGTTGTAGCAAGCTTCCTATTATAGTAAACAAATGTAAAACTTTAAACAATACACTTAGTAAACTTTATTATATCTACCCATTTAGGGTTATATATGCAATTTACGGTTGTCATGCAATCCTTCTACATTCTTTCTGGTTTCTTATTTCATTTATCATCATCTCAAGTGTCATTTCTGTCCAGTCTTTAATGTTTTGTGGCCACATCAGTCTTTGTCTTCTATGCAATTTCATTCCTTCAATTTTGCTCATAACCATTCTTGTTAATATTTCATTTCCTCAGATTAAATGTGCCAAATACATACATTTTGCTTTTCCAATTTTGTTCATTAAGCAAATTTTTTTAAAAATAGTTCTCATATCTTTTTTTGTGTCCAACTGATGTTCAGCATCCTTCTATAACACCACATTTTAATGTGCTTATTTTTGCTATATCTGCCTTTTTTAAAGTCCATATTTCCAAACCATATCTGAATATTGACCAAACATAACATTTCATCATTTTAAGTTGAATGTTCATATTCAATTTAGAATTTGACATCAAGCTTCTCATTTTTATGAACTGAGTCTTTGCCCTTCCAATCCTTCTACATATTTCTTCCTCTGTTCTTCCATCATCAGGGATACATGTCCCAAGATATATAAATGACCAAACTTGCTTCACTTCATTTCCATTTATTGAAAAAATTCGCAGGTTTGAAATGATTTTCTTTATTGCTTTTGCTCATCACCATATTTTTTGTTTTTGTGTTTATTTTTAGTCCATAAGTGTTGCTAACCTCATTTACTATTGACAAAGTTTTTTGCAAATCATTCTCTATTTCCATTATCACAATAGTGTTGTCAGCATATCTAATATTATTCACTTTTGTACCACCAACTTTGATTCCAATATTTAATATTCTGTCTTTGCAGTCTTTGAAAATCCATTCTCCATACAAGTTGAATAAAATAGGTGACAGTACACAACCTTGCCTTGTAACAGTCATTAAATAACATTAAATGAAATACAGTACAATAAATAAAATTACAACTAAATACCCAATGTATTATGATTAAAATTGATATACAAAAAATAAGCTCACCAAAGTAAATTTAGGAAACCAAAATATTTATTTTTGGAAAATAAAAATACAAAAGCATCTAGTATAGTGTTTTCCAACCTTTTTTTGCCATGCCTTGCCTAATCATTTCTAAAATTCTAATGTTCACCATGTGATGATACATAGCCTGTTCACCATGTGGTAATACAGTGGTTCTCAAATGGGGGTATGCGTACCTCAAGGGGTACGCGAGGGTCATGCAAGGGGTATGCAAGTACAAATGATAGAAAGCATTGATCTCAGATACCAAATTGCATAGTATTAAATTGATTGCAATGGTAAATTTCATAAACGTTTACAATAACCAATGTAACTAATTCTAAATAGATATGTGATTCTTGGTGAGCTGTGGAGTGTTCAGTTTTAGTAAACTTAAATTGACAACAGCCAAGAAAGTAGAGTTTATAAACTTTATAATTTTATAATATAAACTTTATATTTAAGTTTATTTAAGTTTACAAGTATAAACTTTATAAATCAATTTAAGTTTATAGCTTTATATTATAAAGTATTGCATATAATGGAATCGTGGTTAAAACGTTCTATCAGCGAAGCTGGTGCTTCTGATTCTCAAGACCCGTTAAACAAGAATGCAAAAATACATCTGCAGTCAAATATCGCCAGTACAAAGGATTCATATGCATTGATGGGATTCACACGTACCGACTGTAAGCCACCCAAGGCAGTGTGTTTTTTCTGTGGCGATACACTGTCAAACAAATCCATGAAGCCATCGCACCTGCAGCGGGATTTGACCATAAAACATGCTTGTCATTTAGGTAAGCCTTCTAGTTTTTTCAAAAAAAATTTTTTTGAATTTCGATCCTCGCAAGATATGATTCAAAAAGTTACAACAACTTCAGAGAGAGCACTACAAGCTTCTTAGGCCGTATCTCTACTGGTACAAAAGGCTAAAAAGCCTTTTACAATTGTTGAAGAACTGCTGCTTCCTGCTGCAAAAGTGCTAGCAGAGACCATGCTAGACAAAACCGCTGCAGATAAGTTTAATGCAGTCCCATTGTCTAACGACACTGTCAGTCGCAGAGTAGATGTCATGGCAACAGACAACATAGATCAAGTTGTTGCAAAGCTTACGGGCTCATTTGTATTACAATTAGACAAGTCAACCGACGTAAGTGGAAGTACACAGCTGGTTGGTTTTGTGAGATACCGCGATGCTGATGACATAGCTGAGCACATATTGTTCTGCAAAAGCATGCAAGAAAGAACCACAGGAAAAGATATTTTTAACGTTGTAGATGCTTTCTTCGCGGAGAAAAATCTGAACTGGACACGTTGTAGCAGCATATGCACCGATGCTGCTGCTTCTATGACCGGCACCATAAAAGGGTTTATTACACTCGCTCAAGAAAAAAAGCCCAACATGAAATAGACTCATTGTATTATATACAGAGAGGCATTGGCATCAAAAGGAATGAGTGCCCAACTACATGACGTTTTGAACTGTAGCATCAAGGTCATCAACTTCATCAAATCTCGACCACTTAACTCCTGTCTGTTTTGCTTTCTTTGTGAAAAATGGAAGTCGAACATACACAACTGCTGCTACACACGGAAGTGCGCCGACTTTCCAGAGGAAGAATTCTAAACAGACTCTTTAAATTACGCACTGAAGTTGGCATGTTTTGCAAGGAACACAACTCTCCTTATAGTGAATTATTTGAAAATGTCGGTTGACTCGCGAAGCTGTGCTATCTCGCAGAAATTTTCGATAAGCTCGATGAGCTAAATGTTGGTCTTTAAGGAAAAAGGGCCAACATTCTCACCTTGCATGATAAGATAAGTGGGTTGCTGAAAAAAATTGATCTCTGAAAGAAAACGTGCCAAAAAGCAGACTTTACATGCTTTTCCCAATTACAAAAGTTTATTTTCACGGAAAAAGTAGAAACACAAATGATAAAGGCAATGATAGTTGATCATTTGACAAGTCTATGTCAAAACTTTCACCAATACTTTCCTAATATTATTTAAATCAAAAAACAACTAGTTTAGGTGAAAGACCCATTTTCTGTTCCAGAAGAAAACTTGGCCACACTACCAGTTAACTTGCAAGAAATACTTTTAGAACTATCAACAGACCGCGGCTTACAGTTAAAACTTAGTGCTGTTTCGTTGACCAAATTTTGGACATTTGTCACAGGAACACCCGGACTTGGGAGATGAGGTTCTGGAACATCTGCTACCTATTGCATCCACTTATTTATGCGAAGTTACGTTTTCAGCAATGGCTACTATTAAAACCAAACAAAGAAACAGATTGTCTCTTGAAAACAGTTTGATTACAGCTGTTGCTTCTTTGCCACCAAGAACTGATGGATTAAAGAACTGATTAAATAACCAATAAATGACGTTTTTTGAATAAAGAGTTTGTTTGAAAACTAATTTGTGTCTCGTGTTTTGAAAGTTATAAATTAACTGACAATGCAAGGGGGTACATGAAACAAATAATATTTTCCAAGGGGTATGCAATGACACAATGGTTGAGAACCACTGTGGTAATACATAAAATTTGGGGAAGGGGGCAATAAAATTTTGCCCAAATTTTATGACATTTGTCTGAATCATAATCTGGCAACATTGCATTGTAGGTTAAGACTAAAAAAAAGATTTTTTTAATAAATGTTCAGTTTGTCATTTTTTTTCTAAAAATTTTGGTGAAGACTAAAAACAAAAAGGTCTTTCCTTTTATTCAGTGTCCAATTTCTGTATTTTAGTCTTAGATATAGATTAACATAAAAAAAAGTCATTGCTTTAAAACTTTATTAAATTTCTGGAAATCAAATTGCCCCTCTGTAAGGAATACAGCTCACATTGGGAATCATTGATCTAGTACAAAACAAGATTTGTAATGCTTCAAAGCTTCAACTTTAAATGGTTTTTTTCACAAATGTGCTGACCAATGTGTCTTGATAACTTACATTGTTTTCCAATTTAAAGTACTTTAAGATTCCAACCTAATTTAGACTTTAGTTTTTGCTCAAAACAGTTTTAAGTGTTGTAGTTGCTACATAACCTGCAGTTCTCTAATTCTGGTAAATTTTTTAGCTTTATATTGTTCAATTATTTCTGTAGCTTACTATGAAATTGTTTAATTGGTAATTGGTAAAACTATGGTAGTTTTCAACCATTACAGCAGCTAAGAGTTATACGAATATTAACTATTGCATTATTCAAATTTTTTAAGAACTTTCCAATTCTGATTGCTACTGTTCAATTAATTGCTCAGACACCTTTCCTCTGATATGTAAAAGTTATGACCATTCAAAAATGCTCATTTTAATATTAGTTAATGTCGGCAGCATGGTCAAGTGGTTAAAGTACCATGCTCATGACCAACACAATCTCAGTTCAAAACCCACTCATGCCCTTCTGTTGTGTCCTTGGGAAAGACACTTTATGGCACTTTCCCCTGCTTAGTGGCCTTGGCAGGCAGTTGCAAATTACAGTCATTCTGTATTAAATTACAAGTGGACAGCAATATCTTGGCATCTGCAGAAGCAGGTCAGGGTAGTTGCTTACCCTATGTATTAGTATCTATGTTGCTTTCCTGTGAGTGAGGAAGACAAATATAGAGATAAAATTAAAAGAATAGAATAAAACTTTTAGTTTTTTAAAATATTTGGACAATGAAAATATATTCTTTATATTAAAATAAAGCTAAAAAATTTTAAAATTGTCTTCCATGTTCAGAATAATATAGAGTTTTGAATAATTCTGTCTTGAAACTTAAAAAGTTGCCAATTATTTTAAATTAGTTTCATGAACCATTTGCAGTTATTTAATAAATCAATTTAATATTATAAAAATATAAAAGCTGATTTTGAAGACTTTTCATCTGACACTTATCTGGAAGAATCATCTAGAAGTATCTGGAGGAATGAAATAAGAGTAATCCAATTGTACTTATATAGAAAATGAAAGCACATCTAATTGGTCAAGAAAAGCAACTAATCGAGAAGAAAAAAAAGCATTAGTAATGAGTTTTTGACTGTAAAGAAATTTCTTGTGTCGCCATAGATTAGGTTAAAAAGATTTGATAAAAGTAGTAGTTTTAAGAGCAAATACATAAAAAGAAGTATGTTCTCAGGCAAGGATAAAGAATTTGGCATCACTGTATTAGCTGGCACAGAAAGGATTTTCCAAAAGATGCTGTCTAACAGCAGAGTCATGGGCAATAATTTGAGAGTTGCTGTTTGTCTTGCAGGCAAGAGAAAGATTAGAGCGGTCTTGACAAGAATAATGGTTCCTAATTGGGCTGGAAATGTATTGCTTAATGTGTTCTTGCAATCTTTGAGATGTATGTCCAGGTTCTGTTCAAAGTCCTGAATGTCAAAACCCCAAGCATTCAGAATCCCAAAACTCAAAATCTCAAATGTTCATAATTCCAAATGACAAAATCTTGAAAGGAAAAGATCCAAATGTTCTAATTAAAGAATTTAGGAAAAAAGTATAAAAGAAATAAAAAAACAGTATAGAAATAAAATGGTTAGGGTAGGGTTAGATTATATTAACTGTCTATTTGCTGTGGCATAGATAACTATGCTACAGCAATTAGATTATAGTAACATTGATTTGTGTAGTCCTTAATTATTTTGATTAATAGAAGGGCTCAATATTTAACATAAAGTGTTTGTCATTTTTCTTATATTAAATAAATATAGACCATTGGTCCAATGAGCCCTAAATGTGGAATATTTTGAGGTCATTACACATATGTAAATATCAATTTTATGATGCATTTATTTGTCACTTAAAATTAGAAATTTGGACATTCAGGATTTCATCATTTGGGATTCTGATTTTGAGGATTTTGACATTTGGGATTTCGTCATTGGGAATTGTGAACTACACCTGTATGTTCTGCATACCAACTGTCACAGTGGCACACAAATTGATATATGACATTGTTGTGGTGATGGGCAGGTAATACATCCTTCTTGGTTGCAGGTAGAAGAGACCTACCTGTGAAAACAACATGTGTTTCAACAGCAAAGTAACAATGCTGAATAGCTGCAGTAATTTGCTTTTCAAATCTGGTTGAAACATTTTCCAGCCATGGAAGGTGGAGATAAACTGGGCATTTTTGGGTCCAAGTTGAGATGACTAGTTGAATTGTCAGATCTTCTTGGTAACTGTGGATTTAATGATATGGTTTGGGTAGCCATTAGCAACCAAGATATATTGAATTTTGTGGAACTCAGCCTGAAGTCTGCTTCTTGAGCAGATGAACATAGCTCTGTGAACCAGTGTAACCACAAGATTGATTTTGCACTTTGTAGGGCTAAAAGAATCCATGTAGGTACTGGTCAGTAAAAGTGAGTTTCCTGTACACAGATATTATAAATCCAGTGCTGTGCTTCTCAACCAGGATGTCAAGAAACAGGAGAAAAGAGTCAAGTTCTTTTTTGAACATGAACTGTAACAAAGAGTGAAAAAAGAAATTTTTCACATTATCTTTGCTCTCAAATACTGCAAAGGTATCATTAATATAGCATTATTACGTGAGAGGTTTCTTCACATTGAGAAAGAGTTTGGTCTCCTTGTAACCAACAAAGATATTAAGCAAATTACTAAGCCATTCATTGATGTTGAAACTGTTCCAAGCTACTTTGCTGTTGAAACACATTTTGCTTTTATAACTAGGCCTCTTTTACCTGCAACCAAGAAGGATATATTAACTGCCCATCACCATATCAATGTCATATATTAGTTTGTGTACCACTGTGACAGTCGGTATGTAGGGCATACATCTCAAAGATTGCAAGAACACATTAAGCAACACATTCCCAGGCCAATTAGGAACCATCATTCTTGTCAAGACCACTCTAATCTTTCTCTTGCCTGTGAGACAAACAGTACCTCTCAAATTATTGCCCATGACTCTGCTATTAGACAGCATCTTTTGTAAAATCCTTTTTGTGCCAATTAATACAGTGATGCCAAATATTTTCATCCTAATATACACTATGAGGCCAAAATAAAAGTCACATGTCTCATAATTTATTAATAGTCAATTGGACCACCCTTATCTTTGATGACAACTTTCATTCGACTAGGCATTGAATCTACAATATTTTTCAACCTGCAAAGATCAACTTCTGGCCATAATTGAAGCAATCTCTCCTCCAAATCAGGTAAAGTTCTAGAAAGTGGTGATGAGTTTTGTAGCTTCCACTCAAGTTCATCCCACATGTTCTCTATAGGATTCAAATCAGGGGATTAGGGCGGCCAATACATGTGCTGAAATGATCCACTGAATGTTTCAAACCAATTTTCCACTTTTCTAGCCTGATGAATGCGAGCATTGTCGTCCTGAAAGATTCCATTTCTGTTAGAAAATAAAAATCCATTGCAGGTTGGACATGGTCCCCCAGTATCTCGAAATAGTCATTAGAGTTCATTTTATTGTTGCATTTACTGACAGAACCTTGCCCATGCCAGCAAAAGCAAGCTCAAATCATCACACTGCCCCCAGATGCTTGAACAAAAAATATCACTACAAAATTCAAATTATTGCATAATTGACACAGTTAATAAGAAATAGGTAAGTGACACAGGTTTAAGTAAAAAATAATTTCGTGGCCTTTATTTTGGCCTTGTAGTGTATGTCAACACAAGAAATTTCTTTGCAGCCAAAAACTCATTCACTAATGCTTTTTTTCTTTTGCTTCTGATTGGTTGCTTTTCTTGACCAATCAGATTATTCTTATTTTGATGATTCTCCAGGTGAGTGTCAGATGAAAAAGTCTTCAAAAAATGAACATGTTTTTAAAGCTATCTTAAAATATAAAACCCTTATTATTTAAAAAATCTAAACTAAAATTAAACTGCAATTTTAAGAAAATAGCTCTTTATTTTGACTTATAAAAACAGTGTTACTATTTTGACTTATAGGGCTTTATTATTGCTGTGACGACCAGTATTTATTTAGGACTGCATAAATACCACAAACAAAATGTAACTTTTGTGGTACCTACACTCAGTAAAAATTGAGGCTAAATTGTATGCTTATGTTAACAATCCACATTTCAAGTAATATTTAATTGTAGAAGCTATTTTTATAATCCTACACAAGTATTGGTCATAATAGCACTGACAAGGCCCTGCTGTCCAAAACTATGATACTGTCTGCTGCTATTGGCATTTTTATGCCATTTTAAGCTTAGTGTCATCTATTATTTTGTTAGTGTAAATAACAATGATTGTTTTATCATCTTAGATTGAAAAAAGAAAGAGCTGCTGTTGTTGATGAATTAAAAAAAGTAAAAGAAAAACAAATTAGCAATGAGAGTATTTTGAAAGAACAAGTTGAAAATAATCAATTGCTTCAAAATAATTTGAATGAAAAACAGAATAAGGTATTTAATTTTTTGGACATCTGTTAAAGCATTGAAAAATTTTATTTTGCTTGTATTACTTTTTTTTATTCAAACTTATTATTTAATTTTTTTTGTTTAAATTTATATTTTTAAAATTTTATTAAGTTTTTGACAATCTAAAATAAAATTTTGTCTTTGTTAACAGATGGAAAATTGATCAACACTCTTTAAGTTTCTGAACTGTATTCTTTATGTATTATTGTACAATGCTAATAACAGTATTGCTAACATTTAAGCATTAACTTGTAATGCTGGCACGTGTTAGATATAGCAGATTGTAACTTGCAGCTAATTCATCAAAATACTAATCCTGCTGCTTATATTTAAACACTCAAATAAAAATTTTATGTTGAAAAATAAAAGAATTTAGTAGTTGTTTTTTGGGATCAATAAATATTTATTAAATTTCTCAAATTCATTTAGTTGTAGGTTTGCTCATTTAAATACACTTGTTTTTGATTTTTATCTGTTTAACATCTTTAGTACCCAAGTGCTAAGGCTTAGTGTACAGCAGTAGTTATTTAGTAGATTTCATTTAGCTTGTATATTAATTCACAGACTATTGTTAAGTCTATAATTAATTTTGACTGCATACAATTTTTTATGAGTATTTTATAACAACTTTTATTACTGATAAATTATTTTATTGTGATAAATTTAATTTTTTTAATGATAATAAATTTTTCTAATGTTTATCTTTTAATTTTCAACTTTAATTCTGTTTATATTTCAATAGTTTGAATATGTGATTTAATAGAATTATAGGACTGGTTTTCACTAAGTGACTTTATTTTTTGTTTTGTAGCCTTCAAACTTACGCTTCAGCATAGTGATTAGATTGTTTGGTGATGTCTGGTATAATAAAAAAATATAATACAGTTCAGTCTTAATAGAAATTTAAGCATTATATAAACAAATTGATATAGAAGATTTATGTTGGGGTATTATCAATTGTCTAATTAATGAATGGTGGCAACTGATGTATTATAAATAGAAAAAATACTTTCTATTATTGTTTCATTTTACATTGCAAAAGAATAATAAGTAATGACTATGTTACAAATTTAATTTTAATTTTACAAGAGTTTTACTATTTCTTGTTGAATTATGTTTTGCTACATATTATTAATTAAAGACCCAATATGTGTTTTTAAATAAAATTGAATATTTAACATTCTTTTTTTAACTGAGAAACTTGAAGTTGTACTATTAAAAAGTAATTAGACTTGAATTTTTATAAAAATTTTTATTAAATTTTTCTATTTGCTATCATTGGTGAAGATAGCAAAAGCCTGTTTGCTCTACTTCCATTTTAATTTTATGAATTACATTTTAAAATTACAGAAGTTTTGAATATATCTTTGATTCAATTCAGCTTGTGAAAAGTTTCAGTTTTTTGTATTTCATAAAAGTGGTTTTTAATTGTTTTTGTTATTGTCTTATCTCCAAAGTTAATTTTTTAAGAGCCATTCCTTAGCTTTTTAATAAATCTAACCTTTCCACAGACTGATTTTTTGTAGCAGTTTAAGAAGTAATTGATATATGGGTGTAAATTATAGATGGCATTGAAGTTTTAAATGTCAGGATTTGTTGTGTGTAGGCAATTTTCCAGGAGTGTTGTGTCATAATTAGACAGAAAAATTATTTTCATCCATAAAACAATTGAAGGCCCAATTTCAGAAGTACCTAAGTCATATTTTGGAAAAAATAAAATGGGCTGAAAAAATTGTTTGTTTACACACCATAAATATTCTGACAAAATTTTTTTCAAGATAGTGTATGGGAGTCCTCTTTTCAATAACACAAAGGCTTGAAATCTTGACATATTTTTCTTATAGAAGTATTAAATCCAACTGTTTTAAGTTAAAAATTTTATTGGCTTATTAAACTATTGTGTGAAGGCTTGTCCTGCAAAGCAGTCTCAGTTGAACATTTTTTTTTCCATTTAATGAAACTTGAAATAGGAGCTTTTGAAAGTTGATAAAATTATGTTAATAATATAAGAGTAGTCTTGTAATAATTACATAGTGATACAAGCATTGTAATGAAGTAATTGTTGTCTTAGGCAAACTTATTGAATAACTTGTTCCTGTGTTAGGTTTACTTGTATTATTATTTTAATCATTATTTTAAAAATTGATTGGATATTCTAAGTAACATTTTAATTGGAGCTTTTGATTTGAGTCAATAACCTGATAATTTTGCAAAACACATTCTATTGGAGTCATGAAGTATCAGCTCATGTATTGACATTCAGAAACATTTTCAAAAGCAATTTGTACATAGTAGCTTTATATTGATTTAACTTTCTTTATACGGATTTAGCTTTAGCTAATTGATCATTAAAATGTTTTTTATTAATGTTTTCTTGGTTTGGGTATGAACGTTTTGGGAAAATTAACTTCTCGTAACATGGTTTTTGACTTTCTCTAGATCTTAAATTCTTTGCTGATGTGACACTCTATCTTCTTATTCTCCTTTCGGCCTTTCCCTTCAATCAGGGGTAGCCACAGCGTATTATCTGCCTCCAAATCATCCTGTCTTCAACATCTGTCTCCTTTGCACCAACTTTCCGCATATCTTCTTTCACTGGATTTAAAAATCTTCGTTTTGGTCTCCCTGTTTTCCTATTTCCTGGTAACTCCATTTCTATTATCTTTCTTCCTACATACTCTTTGTCTCTCCTCATAACATGTCCATACCACCTCAGTCTGCCCTCCCTCATCTTCATTCCTATCCATTCTACCTTAACTGTACCCCTGATGTACTCATTTCTAATCTTGTCTTTTGTCACTCCCATAGCAAACTTCAACATTTTCATCTCTGCAACTTCCATCTCTTCTACTTGTTTCTTTGTGACTGCCACCATCTCAAGTCCATACACCATTGCTGGTCTTACCACTGAGCTGTACACTTTTCCTTTTATTCTAGCTGGTAACCTCCTGTCGCAGATTACTCTTGATACTTTTCTCCATCCATTTCATCCTGCATGCACTCTCTTCTTTACCTCCCTCTCACAACTACTACTTTCTTGCACCATTGCTTTCAAATACTTAAATTCCTTTACTCTTGGCACTTTTGTGTCCTCCATCTTCATTGTTTCGTCATCATTTCCGCCATTTATGCACAGATATTCAGTCTTTGACCTACTGACTTTCATCCCTCTTCTTTCCAATGCATACCTCCAGCATTCTAGTCTCTGCTCTACTTCTTCCCTGGTCTCTTCACAAATCATGATATCATCAGCAAACAGCATCGTCCACAGTGGTTCTCTCCTTACTTCATCTGTTAGCCTGTCCATTATCACTGCAAACAGGAATGGACTTAATGCTGATCCCTGGTGCAGTCCAACCTTAACCTTAAAACTTTCTGTAGTTCCTACTACACACCTCACCACTGTTTTGCTTTTCTTGTACATATCTTGTACAAGTCACACATACTTTTCCACTATTCCAGATTTTCTCATACAATACCAAAGCTCTTCCCGCAGAACCTGTCATAAGCTTTCTCTAGGTCCATGAATACACAATGTAGCTCTCTTTGACCTTTCCTGTACTTCATATCAACATTCTTAAGGCAAACATGGCATCAGTGGTTCCCTTTCCTGGCATAAATCCATATTGCTGTTTGCTGATCTCTACTCTATCCCTAGCCTGGCTTCAATAATTCTTTCCCATATCTTCATTGTGTGGCTCATCAGCTTTATTCCTCTGTAGTTTCCACAGCACTGTGCATCCCATTTGTTTTTATAGATTAGGATAAGCACACTTCTCCATTTTTCTGGCATCCGTTCACCCATTAATAGTCTGTTGAACAGTCTGATCAAAAACTTTATCCTCAGCTTTCCCATGCACTTCCAAACTTCTACTGGCAACTTGTCTGGCCCAACCGCTTTACCTTTTTTCATCTTTCTCAGTACATTCTTTACTTCTTCTCTACTGATGCAATTCACCTCTTCATTAACCACTTCTGCTTCCTCTGTCCTAGGGTCTCTGTTATTTTTCTTGTTCATCAGTTTCTCAAAGTACTCCTTCCATCTCTTTAACACTGCCTCCAAATTTACCATAACATTACCGTTTTCATCCTTTATAACCCTCACATGCTGTACATCTTTTCCTGCTTTGTCTCTCTGCCTGGCCAATCTGTACAACTCCTTTTTACCTTCTTTTGTTTCTAATCTTTCATACAAATTGTCATATGCACATCCCTTTGCCATCGCAACTGCCTTCTTTGCCTTACTCTTCTTTTCTTTGTATATCTTTTTAGTATTTTCTTGTCTTATTTTGTCCCATGTTTTCTTTGCCTCTTTCTTTTCTTTACGCTCTCCTAAACTTCCTCATTCCACCACCATGTCTCCTTGTCTCCTTTTCGTTTCCCAAATGTCACTCCCAGTACAGTTTCAGCTGTTTTTCTTAGCATTTCTTCTGTTTTGTCCCACTCATCAGGTAACCCATCCCTGCCTCCCAAAATCCTGGTCATCTCATGTCTAGAACACTTCTTGACAGCTTGTTGTCTCTTGCAGTTTCCACCATCATATTTTTGGCTTTACTTTCTCTGCTTTTTTCTTTTTCACCATAAGAGCCATTTTGCATCCCACCATACGGTGCTGTTTTGCAACACACTCATTTATTATTATCTTACAATCATACATTTCTTTCAAGTTCCTCCTTCTGCACATCACATTATCTACTTGGGTACTTTTTCCACCACTTTTATATGTCACCCTGTATTTGTCTTTCTTGAAATAAGTATTGACAATTGCCAAATTCATCCTTTTCCCAAAATCCACAACCATTGATCCTTCCTTATTTCTTGTTCCAGCACCATACCTCCCCATTATTTCTTCATTCCCTATGTTTCCTTTGCCCACATGTCCATTTAGGTTTGCACCAAGAACTATTCTTTCCTCTTTTGATACACTTTCTATCAACCCATCTAGGTCTTCCCAAAATCATTTTTCTCCATGCTGTTAACCTGGGGAGCATATGCGCTTACTACATTTAGGATGGACCCTTTTACCTCCAGCTTCATGGCCATTAGTCTGTCTGACACCCTCTTCACCTTCAGGACACTTTCAGCCAGCTCCTCCCTCACCACTATCCCTATCCTATTTTTTCTTTCATCAACTCCATTGTAAAATAATTTGCATCCACCTCCAATGTTTCTTGCTTTACTCCCTTTCCACTTTGTTTCCTGTAGACACAATATGTCTACAGTCCTTCACTTCATCGTATCTGCCAGCTCTCTTCCCCTTCCAGTCATTGTTCTAATATTTAAGGTATCCACCCTTATGAGTGAGCGTCTTCCTTTCCACACTTCCAGCTGCCTCTTCACTTGCTTCCTCCTCTCTTTCTGCTCTTATTTTCACTAGCAGTAACATAATTTCCCAGGTGCCCTGCTGTGTGACACCTGAGGCGGTTGTTGGTAACCCAAGCCACAACCAATCCAGTATGGATTTACCAACAATATGCATTTGTATAATCTAGCAAAAAAGTTTTATGTTGGATGCCCTTCCTGCCACAACGCTCCCCATTTTTCCAGGCTTGGGACTGGCATCAAGACACACAGGAATGTCCCTCTGATGGCTGGGTTGCTGATGTGACACTCTATAAAAAAATAAATACATAATATCGTTATTATTATATGTGTTTGACTTTTTCTGCCAAACTGCACTGTCAATTTGGTACAGGGTGAACACACCAAGTGTAGACTCATTTAAAACCATATATCTCGTGAATTATAGAAGCCATTGTTTAAAGTAAGGGCTTAAAATAAAGGTACACAAATACACTTTCAGATTTATCAACATTTATTTGAAATAAACCGCTTTTGCAGGAACCATACATCGAAGTCTGTCAATAACCTGAGAACATGTTACATGCAGAGTTTCTGGAGACTGCACGCAGCCCCTGTTTTTTGGACTGATAAAAAGTTGTTCATGGTTGAAGCAGTCCACAATACACAGAATGACCGGACTTGGGCTAAGAATGTTGAGAACAATGGATAGCATTTAGACGTCAAAAACCTGCTTCAATTATGGTGTGGGATGGTGTGACATCATGTGGCCAAAAAGCAACCCTTATCTTTATTGAAGGGGGTGTAAAAATTAATCAGCACGTTTATCTGGCCACGTTAAAAAATGAAGTGCTGCCGTTGGTTAAAAAACGTATGGAAAATAGTGGTGCGACATTGCAGCAAGATGGGGCAACATCCCATACTGCCAAAACAGTTCAGAGCTGGTGCAAAGAGATTTTTACAGTTTTTTGGTCAAAGGAGTTTTGGCCCCCTTCCTCACCAGATTTAAACCCGATGGACTTTGGAGTCTGGTCTATGTTGGACCACAAAGCCTGTGCAACTTCTCATAAGAATATTGATGCTTTGAAGTACTCATTGAAAAAAAGCTGGAATGAAATATCTCCAGAAACTCTGCATACAACATGTTCTCAGGTTATTGACAGGCTTCGATGTGTGATTCATGCAAAAGGGGGTTATTTCAAATAAATGTTGATAAATCTGAAAGTGTATTTGTGTACCTTTATTTTAAACCCTTTAAACGATGGCTTCTATAATTCACAAGATATATGGTTTTAAATGAGTCTACACTTGGTGTGTTCATTCTGTAGAAAACTGCTTGTACGAGTAAAACACTATTTGCAATAAAATTATCTAAGTTTACTTTGCAAAACAAGTTTTAATTCTTTATGATGTCATTATTAAATTTTAAAAATTTAGTGAAGTAGGAAAAGATACATAACAAAAAACCATTTAGGGTTTAATTTAATTTGCTTGATTTGCCATTTGCCATCCCATTTGCCATTGCATTTGCATTACTTTGATTTGTCAGGGTTTTTGAAAACTTTAAACCTCATTTTCTTAAAACTGATATTAGTGACTTAGGTACATTTAGAATTAAGCCCTTCAATTGCACTCAGCTTTGACTAATCTATTCATACCAAAATAAAGATTAGACAATAAACTAACATGAATGTTTTTGGCTTACATCATAACAAGTCAGACAAATAAAATAGAAAAAATTGCTATCAAAATTTTATAACCAGAGGTCAATGACCTCATTGCATAAATTGCTTACTGAAATTTTATGAGATTACAAAATTCCCCAAATTTCCCTTTTGAAAATTCTGCTATTGATTAAAAATTAAAAAGGGCAAAATGAAAAAAGCAAACAAAAGCAACAATATTAAAATATATTCAAAAGAAATGAGGATGTATTTGCAAATATTTTCAGAATAAAAAGTATAGCCAATATATTTTGAAACATTGTTTTATTAAGGACGTTTCAGAATTATAACTTATTCCATTATCAACACAGTAAAACTGTAAAGTAAAGTTCAGGGTTATGTTTTTTGATTGTTAGAGTTTCACAAAATTAGAATTGCACATTTTACTTATTTTAAATAACTTATGTTGTATTTGATATTGGAACAAATGTTGCACAATATAATATGCTCTTTAATGGAACTTTTGATTTTCATGTTCTGCCACCCTGCTGTTTAAATATTGGGTTGACATACCAATATAAGTCAAGTTTATATTGCATAACAAGAGAATTGATAAACAACATCCAACAAAGTGCAAGTGAAACATGAATCTTTAATTCAAAATTGTGCGATACCTTAAAGGTTTGATTTACAGGGTTTGGTTTTTAAAGATAGTTTTAGTTTTGAGTTAATAATCTTTTTGTAATTTATTAATAAACTGTTTTGAGTCTTGACCAAAATATGGAATATTAATATTGTAAACATGATCAAGTTGTACAGACTGAGAAAATGAAAATTTAGTATTTAACTTTTTTAAAAAACAAAGTGGGTAGCCATTTGATAAAAATTTATTGGTAGCATGGTTAGTGCACTGTGACTGTAATTGACATGGTCTCGGTTTAAAACCTACTCATGCCATTCTGTTGTGTCCTTGAGAAAGACACTTTATGGTGCTTTCCTGCTTGGTGGTCTTGGCAAGCAGTTTTAAATTTTAGTCATATCTCATAAAAACTAAAAAACCAAAATAAAAATTTTTTAACAGACAGCAATTTCTTGGCATTTTTGGAAGCAGGCAGGAGAATAAATATAAAGATAAAATGAAATGAAAAAAAACTTTCTGAAGTTATGACTTTTTTTAAAAACAACAAAACTATTAGAATGTATTAATTTGGCTTGATTGAGTAAACAAATTTCCATTTTTTATGACACTTTGTCTTATAATTTAAAAGTAAGTTAAAAACAATTAATTAATTTATTGTTTATTATTAGGTCATTAAGAATGGAATGTCCAATTTAAAACTGACTTTTTTATTTTACAATATCACAAACAAAAAGCAAAAGGTTTAATCAAAATATGCACCCAAGGCATCTATACATTTCTGCCATCTTATTGGTCGCTTATTTATGCCAGCAACAAAGAATTGTGGAAAGCATGAAGCAATAAAATCACTAAACAATGTTTTTGCCTATTCTTCAGATGCAAAGATTTTTCCTTGTAAAAAGTTGTTTAATGCTTGAAAAAAATGATAATTTGTTGGTGCTAAGTCTGGTGAATAAGATGGATAAGAGAGTATTTTATTTATTTTATTTCTATATTTATCCTCCTGACTCACAGGAAAGCGACGAAGGTGCTAATACATAGGGTAGGCAACTACCCTGACCTGCTTCCAGAGATGCCAAGATACTGCTGTCTGCTTGTAATTTAATAGATATGATTGTAATTTAGAAATGCTTGCCAAGATCACCAAGCAGGGGAAAGTGCTGTAAAGCGTCATTCCCAAAAACCGAGATCATGTTGGTCACGAGCCCGGCACTGTAACCACTTGACAATACTTTTAAGTTCCATTGCCATATTTTGAGTAACATTCTTTGTGCACATGAGGTTAAGAGCATTGTCTTGCAAGAGAATTGGCTGATCCCTATTTACTAACCTTGGTTGTTTATGTGCAAATTTCCTCATCATTTTATGCAATTGATTGATGTATACATTTGCTGTTATTGCCATACCAGGTCTCATAAAGCTGTAATGAATGACACCAGCTGAGGACCATCAAACCAAGACCATTAACTTCTTTTGATGGAACTCCAGTTTTGGAGTGTATTTTGGGATTTCATCTTTATCCAACCATCTTGCTGAACATTTGCAATTGTTAAAAAGAATTCATTTTTTATCACAAGTAACAATAGAGTGCAGAAATGATTTTGTGTTTCAAGATGATGTGTTATTTGATGCTCTTTCAATTCATGTAGTACCCAGTTGTCCAACTTCTTTACCTTTTCTATCTGTTTCAGATGGCCCAATACAATGGGAATTGAAACATTAAATCTCTTTGCTAAAGCACACGTTGCTTAAGATATATCCTCTTCCAGTACTGCTTTCAGCTCATCATTATCAATCTTGGTTGCAGGCCTACCACAGGGTTTATTTTTAAGACTGAAATCACCAAACCAAAACCTTCCAAACCATTGGTGCACAGTTCACTTGTTTGCCACATTGTTACCAAACACCTTGTTAATGTTTCTAGCCATCGGAGAAGCATTAGTCTCACAACGTAATTTGTATTCATAAGCAACACAAATCTTTGATTTATCTATGGGTTCCAAGATATTCATTTAAAATATATAAATCATAGAATTATGTGTTACCCTCAACTGCATCTGCAAGGTAATAAAGTTAAGGTTCTATGGTATGAAATTTGAAGTGACAATAAAAAAAATGTAAAAGTTATAATTTGACAAAAATGTGATTAATAGAATTGGACATTTCATTTAATGATTTAATGTCTTTTTGGTAGGAATGAATTAGTTGTAATGAGTTAATTGCATTACAAGTATTGTTTTGTTGACTCTGAGCTGTGCCTTTTTTCTATGCACGTCACATGGGTAGAGTTTGTTCTTATGGATGGATGTCATGGTGTTGGTAATTTTATTTTTTACAATTAAGGAATTGTAAGGTGATTGTTAAATAAACGTGTTTGAGGTTTTTGCATTCTTTAGATGCAATGTCTGAATCTGAGATGATGATGCTAGTGTAGTTGCAAAAAGTTGTAGCCATAATATTTTTGGGTTTTCATAATGAAACATTGAGGTGATAGAAAAGTTGTGCTTATGATTATGTACTGGCTGCACATAAGATACAATGGCTTGATAAAATGTTTGCAAATTCAAGAATGGTATCAGTGATAACTCTAAATGTGGAGATGATTAATTCCTTTTTTAACACCATTTGGTAAAACTAAACGCTTTGAAAAAGTTTGTTTCATTTTGGTGGTAGTGAAAGTGTTGTGATATATAAATGTCACTTTCAATTCTAGGGTGATTCCAAAGATTTTGGCATTTTGCTGTGGTTAGCTTTTTGTTTAACTTACCAAGTTGTTCCATATTCAGCTGTGTATCATGTAAAAGTGTTGTTGCAGTTTTGTCTGCATTTACAGACATTTCTCATTTATCAATGCTCTCAATTTACAAAATATCAGAGTTACAGCAGCTGAATTTTCTATATAAGGTGCCTGAGTGCAATGTGTTGGTTTTGATGATCTTTCTTCGAAAATGCTATATAAATTTAATATTTAATTATGTTCCATTACTATTGTGAATCATAAAACATCATAAATTTAGTATGTTTGATAGTTGCTAAATAATTTTATGAGCTGATTAAACAGCTGATAAGTGACAACTTTTACTCTTATCTTTTTATAACAAAATTTTTTTATGTTTGATCATTGTCTGTTTCTTTTTTATTTATAGTTATCTGAAGAAGTTGAATAAACAAAAGTTTATAGTGGTATTTAGCTGGCACTTTTTGTTAAGAAAAGTCTAAAAAGTTTAATGTTTGGTATTATTGTTTAAATATAACTATCAACAATAAACAATGTTTTAAATGCTCTGTAATGAATGGCTAAAGTTTAGTGTAATATATAAAGATAGTAATATAGTTCAACTATACAGAATATTTTTAACAAATTCACTTAATAATAGGGTCTTTAAAAATGTGAGCTTTTTGCTGTTCTATATATTTTTGTATGAAATTCACTGTGTCAAATGCCTTGCTTATCTTTAAAGCTACAATGATAGTCTACATAAATATCTTGCATTTTTAAAATCTCTAGTGATGTGATTGCAAATGTTGTGCAAAACAGTCTTTGTTTGAATTGATATTAGTGAGAGATTTTTTAAATGTTTTTTTTAATGTATGCTAACAGCATTGTCAGTTTTGTTGTTTTTCTGTTCAATTAGGTTATGTTAGTTCTGTTTAGGATTGCAAGAAAAAATTGTGTTGCAAGCTGTGAGTTTTTGGGCTGCTTTTTAGTTTTTTATTGCAAAATTTTGGGCTTGTTTGTGGTGTAACAATTAGCATAAATCAACATAAAAGCTTTATTTATACATTTTGCTCTGTTTGCTTTACTTTGCATTTTTTGCAGGGTTAACTTTTTGCTGTTGTGTTTTAAACTGCTTATATGCACATACACTGTGTGCAGCAGGGCTATTTTTTAATCAGCACAGGAAATTAGAATCAGGATTCTGTTTATTTCATTATCAGCCCAGCTTTAGCTTTAGATAGTTTTCTAAAACTGAGCAAAGTTAGACAGACTTACGATTTTAACTTCAATAGAAAAAATGGCTGAGAAAAATTTTTGTATTTTGCTACAGTTTGAGCTTTTAACCCATGTAGCAATGCAGCTATAAGTCTATGATGTAATAATCTCCCTAGTATCATCCCTATTGTATCACACACTTATTATATTTTGATTTTCTCACTTCAAAAACTTTTCATAGCATTGACTGCAATTTAACTAAAGTATTGGCTGAGCCAATTTTTAAAATGTGACAGTAAGGGTTGTAGAAAAATTAATGTGTCTCAAACTTGTGATTATCACTTTTATCTTCTTTCAAGTAGCAATCTAATGTTTTTAGTGATTTTCATAATCTATATGTTCTGTATAGACAGCACAATGTTGCAGAATGCTCCATTAAGCTACTGATAGTTAATCAATGTTTTGCTTTTTGCCATAATTTTCAAATTCATTTGTAAGCTCACACACACACACACTATCCTTAAAAAATCTAGCCCACCTTTGACATTTAAACCAAATAAAAGTTTCTTTGAGGTAGAAGAAAGTAATAAAGTATAGAAAGAGTGCTGGGACTAACAAAAATACAACCAATTAAGTCAATTTATAAATTAGGAAAATTGACCTACTAGTTGTACTTTCATATGCTAGATTTGTTCTTATATTCTCACCAAGGTGTGCTTTTGTTCTTAACTATTATTTTCAAGCACAACTTTTTAGTGAGCTTTTTAACTTTATTAAATCAATGGTGTTAGTTAGGCTACCAAGTGCTTTGCCTTACAACTGCATATGGGTGCTGACAATAGTGTGATTAACATTTTTTTAAGTGTCTATTTAATGTAGTTTTTAGAAATGCTCTTATTTTTTGCTTCATGATATCATTTAAAGCTTCTAATAATTAATTACCAAAAAAATTTTGTTCTTGTTTCTGTACTCTTACTATATTTTAATGATAACAGTGGGAGAAAGAGTTGTTTGTGAAAGATGAACAACTTGCTGAAGCAAAAGCTAAATATCAGAACCTCATACAAACAAAAGAAAAAAAGCAGCAGTCAGTAAGTCTGTCAATAGTAAACATTTTTACTGTTTTCATAATTGTTTATTATTTTTTAATTGTATTTATGCTTGCAATAACTCTGATGCAGATTTAAGATCATTTTTTATACTAAATTAAGATTATACATATAAGATTATTATGAAATGTCAGCAGCATGGTCAAGTGGTTAGAGCACTGAGATTGTGTCAACATGGTCTCGGTTCAAAACCTACTTGTGCCATTCTGTTGTGTTCTTGGGAAAGACACTTAACAACAATTTCCCCTGCTTGGTGATCTTGCCAAGCATTTCTAAATTTCAGTCATATTTCTGTTAAATTACAAGCAGACAGCAATATCTTGGCATCTCCAGAAGCAGGTTGGGGTAATTGCTTACCCTATATATTAGTGCCTCTGCTCTTTTTGGCAGATAAATATAGAGATTAAAAAAAATTTAAGGTTTCAAATATATACATATATAAAAAGTTTTTTTGCTGGTACAAAAATTTAAAATAGCTATTAAAACCAAGTGTTTCTTTTGAAACTCTTTTGTTCAATAAGCAGCCTTAAAAAAGGCCGTTTTGAAAAGCTCAAATGTTTTCATCTAGCTCTCTTCAGGAGGTTTCACCAGAATAAACTGAAAAACTGAATGTAGTATTTAAAAAATTTTAAGACTGATTTTCATTGGCTAAAAATTAAGATTAGTAACAATTATCATAATAATTGAAAATATTTAATAAAGTAAAACCACATTTAAAAATTATAGCAAGCAAAATCCAACATTTCATTTAGTTTGTAAAATTTTTAGGATTACAAACTAAATGAAATGTTGGATTTTGCTTGCTATAATTTTTAAATGGATTTTGAAAATTACCTCTCTTCCTAAATTATAAAACCACATTTTGTCAGTGTAAAAAAGTTTTTGGCAAAAAAGAAACAAAATTATGCAAGCTTTGTCTTACAATTTGAAACAAAAAAGAAAAATTTTCATACTTATACTAATAATTTATGTTTGTAAACAAACTCTTTCTCTCTACATAAATTAGATTTACAAAGAGTGATAAAAATTGATTCTAAGATAGATAAATGGAAGTCAGATCTTGCTTTAGAAAGAATAAAAAATCAGTTGTCCTTGAAGTAAGATGCACATTTCTGGTTGTGTAACAAACAATTTTCAATTGCCAAGTCACAATGTGGTATAGAATTAGCTGATTTACCTTGGTGTTCTGGTTGTTTTTGTTCTTACTGGTTCTATTTCAAATAGACTTTGGCACATGCTGACAGATTTTGTTCAGCAAATGCTGGAATGTTTGACCCATATACTGACTTTTGCAGTGTATCATTTTAGCAAAATAAAAGGAATTATTAATGCATTTAGTTGAGTAAAGCAATAAGGCAGTGAGAAATTTAGTGAGTTCATGTTGGGCAGATCCACTTATCGAAAGATCCCATCAATCATCAAAAAAATGATAGCTGTTCTTTTAAACGTAACTAAATTTGAATGCCTTAAGCCTGTAAATTAATTTGATAGTACTACTCAAAAATAAAACCAAACTTTAATGTCATCTTCTTCAGTTGGTTGTGATCTCCAATCTACATTTCATATGATCTTCCAAAAACGGTTTGAGAAGTTATTAGACCCACCAGCTCACAATGATCTAGAATGTACAGCCATCCAAAAATTTACAAACAGGATGTACTTTACTGTCCTATTCTTTCAGTAATTGGATCTTCTCAACATGAACTTGCTAAATTTCTCACTGCCTTATTACAACCTGTATTAGAGCTTTACTCAACTAATTGCATTAATGATTCCTTTTCTTTTGCTGAAATGATACAACTTGAAGTAAATTCTAATGATTCAATTCTCTGCTCATTTGATATTTGTAGCTTATTTACTAATGTACCTTTAATGGAAACCATTGAAATTTGTATTGAAACACTTTATGACAGTCACCTCTCTACTCCAGTTTTGATGAAAACTGCAACTACTTTAGTTAAATTTAGCTTTAATAACATTATGTACCAAAAAATGGATCAAGTTGCCATGGGTAATCCCCTTGGTCTCACTCTAGCAAATATATTTTTTGGCTATAATAAATCAAAACTTTTTAATAAAATTTCAAAACTTTTAATAAAATTCAAAATACAGGGTGTCCCAGAAATCACACACCATACAAAAAAAATAAAAAACATTCTGGCTCTCAGCGTTCTTGACTTGATAAAATTTACAATTTTTATCAATTCATCAAAAACACTGCTGAAGTCGGTCGCATTCCTTTTGAAGCCAGCTGATGACTGTGTATAGCACAGTGGTAGTTGGAACATTCTGAATTTTCTTTTTTAATTTGCGACACAACATCTTTTATTGGCCTAGTCATGCTTTTAGCTCCATCAGTTCAGCTATATCCATGCATTTTTTTCATGAAATTTCATTTTTATTCATAAATATATCTTAAATCTTGAATAATTCTTCTTTGGTAAAAGTGGTTAAAGTTTTGCACAAAAGCAAATCTTCTTGAATGCTTGCATTATAGATGTAATTAGCAAATGCAAACAGCACTTCTAATCCTGCTACATCTATCAACTCATCTATCTAAAGATAAAAAAATCAACCTGCTGTTAACAGGAGTATACCTCAGTTTTTATACGATACAATGGCTTACTGTATTGCCTGATAAAGGAATGCTCTGCAGTTTTTGGTAGTCTTTAACCACTCGACCATGTTGGCAGCATGGTCAAATGGTTAAAGTGCTGAGCTTATGATCAACATGGTCTCAGTTCAAAACCCACTCACGCCATTCTGTTGTGTCCTTGGGAAAGACGCTTTACAGCACTTTTCCCTGCTTGGTGATCTTGGCAAGCATTTCTAAATTACAGTCATATCTCTATTAAATTACAAGCAGACAGCACTATCTTGGCATCTCTGGAAGCAGGTCAGGGTAATTGTCTACCCTATGTATTAGCACCTTCGTCGCTTTCCTGTGAGTCAGGAGGATAAATATAGAAATAAAATAAAAATAGTTGTTTTCACTCAGTAAAATTTTAGCAGCTTCAAGTATACAAGGCTTTATGAGATTCTTGGATATTGTGTGTGCCTCACAAGCGAAAGCAATTCTTTTGCTATTAAATAAGATACTTCCAATAATTTTCTGCTTGAATTGATTGTAAAATGCATAAATTTCTGCATGCCTTTCATTTTGCAAAGTCTGGCCTTGAAAAATAAGATATTCTTTCCAACTAAGGTAGGGTGATTCCTTTCAAAATGTATCTTTATTTTGGAAGGCACAAGAAAATTATTTAGTAGAATTTTTTGGTGTATGACACAAAGAGCATTAGGGCAGTCTTCAGAACCTGTCCAAGAAAACCCAAAGCTCAGGTAACTCTCAGCATTTGCATTATTGCAAATTTGGCAGTGAAAATGTTAAACTTTGTAGAAACTCACGGAACACAAGTGTTTTGCAGAATACAGTTTGGAAAACCCTGTGTTAATGCATTAAGCCTTAACCCATTTATGCCAAAGGTTTAAATTATAAGAATTTTTTTTTCGACTTTGAAAATAGTTTTGCTTAGGTTCAAATAGCACCCTTTAAATTTTTTTGTTACATTTTTGTTTATTTTTTTAAATATGAGGCATCCTATATATAGGCCGCCAGACATATTTGTGATATAATTTGCTCATCTCATTTCACAAAAAACATTTGCTGTGCAGCAGTACAAATTACTATTGCATTGCACTGTATATACACAAAATGAAAAAATGTTTCATTGTGTGTGATAATCTTTAAAACACTTGACATGAAGTCAAATGTCAAATTTTTTACATCTTGCCATTTTTGCATGCAGTGTGCACAGTGAGTTTGCTTTTGTGTTGTCACCCAGTGAGAAATCCTGTCATACCGTACATCATTCAAGCTTTTTTGTGGCCTGCCTCACTTGCCTGGCTGTGGCAGTTTTTCATACTTGATCAGGTATCTTCTCATGATATACTGGTGAAAGCAAAGTAGATCCAACGAACTTGAACCATTACAAATTTTATGCAGCTGCCATGCATTGTTTATGGCAACATTAATAAAATATGTTACAAGTGAAGAATACCACTTCTTTCTTTGCATTGCAATCTGGTACTGAGAAATATTTTGGTCCATTCTGTCCTCCCCTCCCATGTGCTGATTATACACTTTCACCATGTAGGGTTGCTGAATCTAAACTAGCTTCTTTTCTGATGAGGAGCAGTGCGAAGCTAAACCAATGGATTCAATTCCCACAGCATTTGAACACAGGTTAATTATGCTTGTCACAATTTGTGTATGCCGAATGTGTGGTTACAGCATTCTTGGCTTATGCTTTGTTTTATCAGTCGTGCCCTGCTTCTCATAATATTCATCATGTGAAATTTCATGCAATGGTGTTTCTGTGTCCCGATTTTGTGTGACAGTGTTTCTGTGTCCCACGGTCAGTGATTTGTACATTCAGTCATGCTTACTATATATAGTAACATGGCTGTACAATTTGGAGACAGGCAATGAAATAATGCATAATGTGATAGCACTACTCTGAGACAGAGACTTGTTTTTTACTGTAACAAATTCAATAAGGTTTATTCAAATAGGGTTTTGGTTATACTGTGTTAGGGTTAGTTTAAAACAAACTCTCTAATCTTAACAGCTGTTGTCATGCCACCTGCAGACTAGTAGATTGCTTGCAATATCAGTTTGACACAAAGTATCCTTGCTAGCAAGAGGACATTTTTCCTTTTTGTTGTCTCGTATAGTTTCCATAACTTTGATGTTTTTATCCTTCAAAGCCACAACAAGCTTTACACTTGGAAAGAAATTATTAAAGCATATATGATACACTTTTCTTTCACGACCTAGAAGCACATTAGCAAAGGTGATCACAAGGTTTCCACCAAGCCTATAATCATTCTTTTATTGTGCTTGCTTTACACCAGCTTTCCCTTGGTAGAGTTCAAACCAGGTCAAGTATCCAAGAGTAGTTGTGCCGCACCAGACCTTGATCCCAAAACATATCGGTTTCCCACATATAAGTTACTTACAGCCATGACATCCAAAATATTCACACAATGACTCATTAAAACTGTAAAATTCCTCCTTGGGGCTGTACTGCAAAAACTTTTTGTTTAGGTTAGTCACAAGAGGCCTAACTTTTGCAAATTTTTCAGCCTGATCAAGGTTATTGTTGTTTAACAAGTAAAAATGCACAAAAATTGCATCAAATCTATCTTGCCACATTGCATTTGCGTGGTGAGTATTTTCTGCAGTCTCCCAAAAAAATCTTTGCCTTGGCAAAAACACATAACCACTTAGTAATAATATTCCAATAAAGCATTTCATTTCTTCTTTTGTCACTTTCAAATTTTTATTGTGTTGCAAGGCATACCTATTAGTTTCCTCATGAATGCTTGTCATCAAAAAACAATTCAAAGAAAGCCGTTGGAGACAACTGTTTTGCTTTTAGTTGTTCTATTTTATCATCACCAGGTGTTCATTGTGGCAAATCATTTTTCATGGTTAACTTCCACCATTTTCTTTTGAATAAAACAGATTTTCTTCATTTTTTTCTTTGCTGGTTCAAAGCCATCATCTTCAGTTTCATCATCACTGTCATCAGTAACGCTATTTTCAAGCTTTGCTGGTGCCAAGAGCATACTTGCAGGCAAATTATCAATTTTTCTCCATTCATCTTTGTCTCCTGAGTTTTCATCTGTGACATAACTTATTGTGTTATTTGGAGGAAGAACTGTCATTATCAACTCGTCATTTTTATTTCTGTGAGATTGTAAATCGCTGTGTTCTGCCAAATTCAAAAGTCTGTTCAACGTTTCAGGAGTTTTAGGTTTAGATTTACCATAAAAACATATTGACTGCATTGTCTATAAGGTAAAATACATATAACGTCACAGAAAAAAATATTCATCAATTTATCTAAAAACATTTATCTAAATAAGCACATAAAAGCTTCTTTTGCACTACATTTACTCATAAATTTAGATACTAAAAAATATATTAAATTTAGATTTACAAATGCCTTTCATTGATGGTTTGTAATACTAAGTGACTGCTGCTGTGCAACCATTGTGAGAGCCTTTGTTTTGTTAGCACACTTTTAGTCTCATACAGTTTTCCTTTTGTCTGATATACATTATACATCTGGCATCCTACATTTAGGACAGCAAAACTTCAAAACAGCTTGACAATTTTACAGAGTACAGTTGGATATCTCACAGTTGCGAAAACCGAACAAGTGTGAAAAAATATTTAGTTAGTAACTTTATGTTGAAGTTTTTTTACAGCAGTTCGAGGAAAACGTTTGACCAGAAATTCTGACGAGTACTAAATGCCATAGCTTATCACAAAAAAAATTTTATTGTGAAAAGGCAATTGCAATTTGTAGAAATATTATCCTTTATCACTTTACAAGTTTCACCTTGTTGATAACATTACAGGAAGAATTAGTGCATTTTTATAGATGTTCCACCTATAGATCATCAGGTGTAAATGGGTTAAAAATTTGCTCTAAATCTACCCTAGAAAATGAACTAGAAAATATTTGCTTTATCCTTGTAGAAAATGATTATCCAGAATTTTCAAACAACTTTTACGTTTCCAATAAAACGCTGAAGAAGGCCCAAAAAAGTGTCCAGTCTATTTAAAATCCCCATGGATTGGCAAAAATTTCCTGAAATTTGATAGAAAGATAAAATTAGCTATCACTAATTGTTTTGGAGTGGTCTACCACAAGTGGTCTTTCCTAGTTTTACAAGTTTTACCTGCAATACATAAGGATGCTCTTCTCATTTTTTAACATAGTAATGTCATATATAAATACATATGCCACTGCAATATTTGTATGTAGGTTGAACATTCCAGCATTTGCTGAACAAAATCTGTCAGCATGTGCCAAAGTCTATTCAGAATAGAACCAGTCAAGAACAAAAACAACCAGAATGCCACGGTAAATCAGCTAATTCTATACCACATTGTGACTTGGCAATTGAAAATCGTTTGTTACACAACCAGAAATGTGCATCTTACTACAAGGACAACTGATTTTTTATTCTTTCTGAAGCAAGATCTGACTTCCATTTATCTGTCTTAGAATCAATTTTTATCACTCTTTGTAAATCTAATTTATGTAGAGAGAAAGAGTTTGTTTACAAACATAAATTATTAGTATAAGTGTAAAAAATTTTCTTTTCCAAATTTTTTTATGCTAACAAAATGTGGTTTTACTTTATTAAATATTTGCAATTATTATGATAATTGTTACTGATCTTAATTTTTAGCCAATGAAAATCAGTCTTAAAATTTTTTAAATACTACATTCAGTTTTTCAGTTTATTCTAGTGAAACCTCCTGAAGAGAGCTAGACAAAAACTTCTGAGCTTTTCAAAACGACCTTTTTTAAGGCTGCTTATTGAACAAAAGAGTTTCAAATGAAACACTTGGTTTTAATATACAGGGTATATATTTTTTAAACATTGATTTTATTTTTTATATTTTGATTTAGATCAATATATTATATTTATTCAGAACAGATTAATCAAAAAGCAATTATTAACAGGCCTGTTTTACACAAAATTTAACAGGACAATGTTGAACAATGTTGATTTTAAATTAAGCAAATCAAGCAGTTAAACAACCTCTAAAAATCAAATATTATGTTAATGCACTAGCCAATAAATTTTTATTAATTAAATTTGTCCAAGGTTATCAACCTTTTTTTAAAAAATTGTTTTTGTTGCATTTAATTAAAAAACTTATAATATTCTTATTAGCTTATAAAAATTTTAAAGGTCTTAATCTTATCAAGCTATCCTAAGTCAGCTCAATCTTTTTTCTTTGAAAACAGCAAAATTTAAAAGCTGTTTTTTAAATAAAATTGAGTAAGAGTCATGTTACAATTTTTTAAAAATTGTGAATAGCATTATAATGATTTTTGTTTAGCTTATTTACTTGATCTAAACTTTACTATGAAAAATTATTGTTGTTATTTACACTTTCATTGATAAATTTTGTTATCCATGGTTAACATTAATTAGCAAATTTTTCAACTTTTGACTTAGTAACTTCTTTCTCACTATTTTCTATCTAAATGTTTTTAAAAATCAACTTAACCTATATCATTCCTTAACAGAATTTTTTTTGATTTTTTATTTAATAAAAACTGAATGTCAGTTCAAACTGACATGGGATTAGATAAGTACACATGAATTTACTGTTTGCTCTAAGGAATGAATTGTAAAATAGTGTTTATGAAATCCAGCATAAAAGCTAAAAGAAGATCACAATTGTTCGACAGTAAAGTTTTGGTTCCATTGATAACATCACTAAAATGTATTTAAGACCAAAAAAAATTGATGAAATTATTGTTAATTCATTTTGTAGTAGAATAAATGCTTCTCTGAAATACTTGATGGAATTTTTGATGCAATGCAAAATTTTGAGGTAGATTGTTGGCCTTTCATAATGTAAAATAATATTTTTAATAAAAGAGGACTTTTTTTATAAATGTCTGTAAGGGCATTTATTTACTTGATGGTGTGTGGATGTGCAAAAATTTCTAATGGTTATTGCATTCTTGTTTCCAAATTACTTATTTAGATTGTGTTGTTGGCAGGACTTTTATAACCACCCTTAAAACGCACCAATTGGGAGAAACTTGTCCAGGGCTCCTAAAGAGAGCATAGAAGAAAAAAATGCTTTTACCTTTTGTACCCTTGAAATACTCCAAAATCACAACAAAAGACTGCAACAACTCATGGTGCCACACACTTTACAGCATTCAACAAAACAATCAACTACTACATCACAAAATAACTTTTTCAAAGTTCTGCAGGTCAATGTCAATGGCCTCTGCATCAAAGCAGAAAAATACAACTACTCATTGAAAATACACAAGTTGACAAGTTGTCGTAATAATACAACAATCAAAAGTGAATCAATCCCACAAACTGCCAAACATTTCTCACTTCACACCTATCAGTACAGATTGCATTTCCAAACAAGGAGGAGGCCTCCTGACTTAGATTAAAAGAAACATAAGTTTTTCACAACTTGAAACATCAAAAAGCTCATTTATTGAACTACAAATCATTAAAATCCACTTTCCTAGAGTACTACAATTACATATCTGAAACATGTACATCTCATCCAAGCATTCTACTCAACTATTACAAACAGAAGAAAACTTGACTATATCAAGCACATGCACAACCAAAACATATCTTTCAAACATTTGTAGCAGATGTCAATGCTCATATCATACACAGCAGTCTACTTCACCAGACATCAACACAGCTTCAGCAGATTTTCATGATTGCACTAACTGACAGACCATCTACTTACATTATTTGAACAAAACAGCATTCTCTTACTTCACTAAAATAATAATTAGTGAAAAACAAATTAGACATCATTTAAACAGCATGTTAAAGATCTTATTTTCTACAGACCCCACACCAAAAATGTGCACCTTATTAAAGCAATAGTGGATACTGACAGACTCTTAATCCTTAAGGAAAATCACAACAACACAAATAATACTCACTTGTCTATGCTTGTGTGAAAGCTCATTTAACTGTTATCACATTTGCAAACAAAACAGATCAGACCTAACACCTAAAAATGTCATTTCAAAAAAATTTATCCCAAACGCAATCCACACCTCTTTTAAAGCACCATAGCAAAAGCATTTGCACCACAATTAAAACAACCAACACTGACAAAGACAAAACAAAAGCTTTCAAGAAATAATTTGCTAATGTTACTCTATATAGCACAAACAAAATTAACAGACAAATAAATTATACAATCAGCAACCTTTCTGCTTATAAAATACTACCTACTACCCCTCAAAGACAACAACATTGCTTCAAACTGCCAACTGATATCAATATCACCTGTTGCCCAAAACACTAGAAAAAACACTAATATCATACATTTCTCTATTTCATTTTGTTTTGTCTATATTGCAGAAAAGCAGAAAACATCAGAAAAGTATCAGAGGCACTTAATATAGAGCAAGCAATTACCCGGACCTGCTTCCAGAGATCCCAAGATATTGCTGTCTAGTTGATTTTTTTTTTTAGTTTTATAGAGATATGACAGAAATTTAAAACTGCTTGCCAAGACTGCCAGGCAGGACAAAAGTTCTGTCAAGTGCCTTTTCGAAGAACACAACAGAATGGGGTGCAAGTAGACTTTGAACCAAGACCAAATCATAATTACAGCACTCTTCACTCAACCACACTGCTGACATATGTAACAGAAAATATTCTAGTGATCTTTATCAACATGAATTCCAATATAAACACTTAACAAACACTGCTTTGCCCAGCATCTGCCAATTGCAAAAGGCTTCCTTAATGCATTTGTTGAAGTAGTTTTCGACATTGACAAGGACTTAGGCAATTGACACAGTGAACATGCACGAATTTATAAACTTCACTAACAAGCATTCCAAACATAGTTGTTTTTTTTTTTTTTTTTTTTTTTTTTTTTTTTAGTATTGCCATATTGGCTTTGATGCTACTTTTTGTTTTAAGCAGAGACATCATTATAAAGCTTATAGAAAACTACAGAAAAGGATGACAAGCATGCTACAACTACAAACCTCAAAACCCAAAAAAAAATAACCCTAGAGTACCGCAAGGTGAAATTGTGTCTCCAATCTAATTTAAGATTTACACCTCAGATTCAACTCTCCCATCACAACATATACCAAAGCATTACAATGACAGTATTTCACATCAAGCACCATAAGGCTAAAAGTGTCAAAAACTATAAGGCCAAAAGTAACTTTTTCACAAATATAAACGACATTATCACTAAAACAAACTAATGCTTAACATTCTGAAAGCACTCTCTTTCACCAAATAGGGTAAATAAGAGGAACGAATTACTTATACCAGTACATTTAAAGCTATCACTTGCCTCATTTTGGAATATGAAAACAATATATGGAGTCCTATCATATTGAAACACTAACATCAAAAAAACTGTCAACAATTTAGAAAATAGCTTTGTGCATTGCCACTTGCTGCACACAAGATGCAATATCTACATGGTAAAACCAACATTTTTCTAATAGGTACCCATCACAAATTTTTATTCTAGTTAGTTAAGACAATTTGATTCAAACACATCCATTACATCACCTGAATGCACATTTAAATCCACCCAGAGACATAAAAGCCACAATCTTTTATATAACATCATCATCTTAGATCCAGACATAAAACCTGAGAAAACCTTAAACACATTCACACTAACATCACTTCACAACAACTAGTTCCAGAAAAAAATAAAAAGTTATTTACACCACACCTATTGACATTCATTCATTGATTTATCAGAGCCCACATCATTACATCATATGCAGAGGTGCCAAAAAAATTGTTTGATGAGAGGGGCAAGATTTAAAACAAAGGCAGTTGCACATAGCATTGTGAGGTGGCAAAAGTTTCAGAATGTTTATAATTGTTCTTTCTTAAATCCTACGTCAAAGCGTTAAACTCAACTTGGTGGTCTGGTCAGTATGATGCTGTCTATGATTTGAATAAAAGATTTTATGACATTATAAATTGCTTGACACACATAGTACTTACCAGCACAAAACCAAAAGAAAGAGATGAAGCTATGGCAATAAAGAAACAGATGGAAACTTTGACTTTGTGTTTATGCTGGTTTTCCAGTGCCAGATTTTGCAGATCATCAATATTCCTTCAAAACCTATGCAGTGTAAACTAATTGACTAAATTTCTTTTCATAAATTTTGCAAACTGCTGCTCAAGACATTGCTCAACTCAGAAGGAGTTTTGACACAGTAAGTTGATGGTATCGTTATTTGAAAAAGTTGCTTGTGGCCTTTTTGGATTTTCATGGCAAAATTTTTTTGTGATTTTGCTGATCAGCAAATGACTCATTTGAAAAGTTTTTCTGTATCACCGAGTCATTGAAAAAACGAAAGAAACACAATGAATCTTTTGCTAAGAAATATAGACCAATTGAATATTATGCCCAAAAAATGAGGGCGCCATAATGGATGTTTGCACCAAGGCCCCAATTGACAAAATTTCATCCCTGGCCAAGTCATAATGCAAAAACTGTTAATTAAAGAATTCTAGAATTAAGATTGAGAGTTATGTCATGGCCAGCTCAAAGCTGCGACCTCAATCCGATTAAAAATGCATGAAAATTACTAAAAACTCCGGTTGCTAACAAACAATGCCAAAATGAAGGATTTTGGCATCCCATCGAGAAAAATTGGAATGAAATGATTGTAGATGAGTATTCAAATTTGATCTTGTCTATGAAGCACATATGTTAAGAAATCATTGCTGAAAAAGGCTATTCAACTCATTACTAATTATTAATTTATTTTAAACAAGCTGCTTAAAGATGAGAAACACCAGACTCGAGTTTCGCTCTCATTAGAGCTCGTCAGTGATGCTTATCTTACCGCGAATCGAACCTGGGACCTGTAGTCTTTCACGCAGGTTACTATACCACTAGATTACAAATCCCGGACGACAGATGGACTCAAAGCATCACTGACGAGCTCTAATGAGAGCGAAACTCGAGTTTAGTGTTTCTCATCTTTAAACAGCTTGTTTAAAATTAATTCTAAATTCCTCATAATTCTTCAAATATTAATTTATTATTTTGTGATTTTAATGACAAAGAAATTTTTACTTTTTTAATTTATTTTTAATGGTAAAAAGTATCTAATTAAATCTAAGTAAGAAAATAAATTTAAAATAACATTTTTTGAGGTTTTTTTTTGTAAAAAAAAAAAATTTTTTTACCTCTTTTTTACCTAAAGATTTTTTACCTTAAAAACTAAGATCATTCTAAATGAGCCAACCTTTTTGTCCAGCTCTGTAGTTGCTCACTTAACCGCCTTGTGTTAGAAAAGCAATAAATTTTTTCTAGGATGTATAAAGGTCCGTTTCCACCACGAGCGTGGAAAAGAACATTCTTTGTTTCTTTATTGATCTTTCCGCGCTTCAAATTGAAGCGAGCGCTAAGCAAAGCAAAAAAATAAATAAATAAAAAATAATCTTTTCCACGCTCGTAGTGGAAACGGGCCTTAAATAATGCTGTGATTAAATGTATTTAAAAATTGTTTATGCTTTAGATTTTTATTGAGATTTTCCGATGAACATTAACATAATTTAGTTCGATAAAAAAAAGTAATAGAATCCGAATTATTTAAACAATTGGTTGTGATGCAAAATTTGAAAATAGCCAGCAAAAAATTCATCTCAAAACTTTTTGTCCGACACTCATGAGGAGACAAACGTTAGAATGAAAGAAAAAAATTCAATTAATTGTCTAATAAAGCAGAACGAAGATGATTGGATGTTTGAGCTCCTGTGATAGTCGGTACGTGGGCCGTACATCTCAACGATTATTGGACAGAATTCGTCAACACGTGCCAAAATTTATTAGAAGTGGCCTAATTCCGAACTTTCGCAACACCTCCATTCGGTTTGGCAAATCTTCACTTCATCTTCATGGTCATGTTTAGTAAATCTGCGATTGGTCAACACCTTTTAGATAACCCTATATGCGCCAAAAATTACCGTGATAAAAAATTTACTTTTTTATTTGGCCATTCGTCTTTTTATTTATCTCTACAGAAATTGTTTCATAGAAAAGGCCAAAAGCCATTTGAAAGCCAAACACTTAAGAAAAGGCCAAATTTGTTAAATATGGCCTTAAAAAGGTCAATGGAAACCTTGCTTTTTAGGCACAAAATCGAAAAATTCGAGACAGATTCAAAGCGAAGACTTTTTTAGAGAACACTATTTCTTAGGGACAAAAATCAAGAAATCTGGTCCAAGTGCGCCGTGAATTTTGAAAAATCCCAAAATGTGCCGCAAGCGGAAAAAGGTTGAGAACCACTGATTTATCTGCTTTAGAAGCCGTTTACATTAAACCATGCAAGCCAAATTTATGCCGCCAAAAAGAGTTTATTTACAACTTGAAAATCTTGCGCTGATTACGCGTTTTGACGCCTTTTTCAAACATCTAATCATCTTCGTTCAGCTTTATTAGACAATCAATTGGATTTTTTTTCCTTCATTCCGACTTTTATCTCCTGACGAGTGTCGGACAAAAAGCCTAGAAATGAGTTTTTTGCTAGTTATTCTGAATTAGAGAAAGTTATGCTTTGGTGTTCATAAAATTACATTTTTTGTTACTGATCAATTTGCTTTTTGTTTCAGGGGCAACAGTGGTTTATCATTTTTTTGTTTGGTATCATCCTCTCCCTACTCTACTTTTTGGTTTTGTTCTATCAACCTTTTAGATTTTTTTAACAATGTTTTGTAATCTTTGTTTATATTGGTTGCTGTATTATTAAACGGAATTACACTGTGTTTGTTTGCAACGAAACCTTTGTTGTAGACTGTATTACTTAGAACAGATTGTGATGGTTCACAATATAAAAACGTAAACTTTATTAATTTTATGTGAAAATAGAGCTAATGTTTTCTATTTTGAAAAAAAATTGTGCCTTTTCATTGCATGATGCTTTGCTTTTACTATGTGTTTAAGGTTTTTTCAGCAGCATTAAATAAAACATATGATTTATTCTGCAGCTTTCAACTTGTGTTTTTAGAATTTTTCTGAGAAAGAATTCAAATATTCTAACCTCAATATTCTAAGGTTTATGTTCACCAACCTCGCTCAATTTAGCAATTCATTTGAGTGAAGTTTGATTGCTGGTTACAGCCAATAAAACTTGCGCACCAGGCAAGCCGTTTGTTAAAATTTTTTTTATTTTTGTAAATTACTCAGAACAGTTTATGGACAATCTTGATAAATTGTTAATTGGTGCAAATCGATTGAATCGCCATTCGTCACTTAAAATTGCTGTTGCTTAAAAACGCATTCCAACTGCGAGTTGTAAAATGGAAAGCAAAAATTTGATCTTGCATTGAGCTGAAGGTCATCTGCAATTAAATTCAGAAATGAAACGGCTGCTTTTTCATATAATCTAAGGCAATGTTAATTGTAAATTCAAATAGATTTATTTTATCACCCAGAAATCTTGTTAACCTTGGTTTTTATAACCAATCAAGCAGCTTGTGGTGAGCTCATTTGCCATATAAGTAAAACTTAAACTCCTTTTTTTGCAAGGGACGCAATTTTAATTAAACAGACGAAATACTTTTAAACTTCAAAACAAGAATTCAGGCGAAGTTATTTATACTCCTGACTCGCAGGAAAGCGACGGACACGCTAATACGTAGAGTAAGCAACTACCCCGACCTGCTTCCGGAGATGCCAAGATATTCCTGTGCGCTTGTGATTTAATAGAGATATGACTGTAATTTAGAACTGCTTGCCAAGAACACCAAGCAGGGGAAAGTGCCATAAAGTGTCTTTCCCAAGGACATAACAGAATGGCGCCAGTGGGTTTTGAATCGAGATCATGTTGCTCATGAGCACAGCGCTTTAACCACTTGACCACGCTCCAATACTTCGATCAGGACGCTTTACTCTACGGCGTCTCGGTCCAGCAAGCATATAACGTCGAAGTAATTTTATTGATTTTTTATTATGACGCCTGACCTTTTTCACCGGTAAAACCACGAAGCATTATGTCACGTTAGCAGGTGTGGCGAAAATAACTACACAGAGAGGGACAATGGCCTTTGGTGGGGCGATCAGCCAACAGTCATTTGGAAGGAACCACAGAAAGGCGATACAAACTACAAAATACTACAAGAAATGCGAAATTATAACATAATGGTTGCCATGGAAGCAGAAAACGCTTTGCAGCGAGCACATGGACGCTGCAAGTTGAGTCGGCAACGAAGCGAAATACAGCGTGCGAAAATACATTTGCGGAAAACTTTGCAAAATCAAAGCAAATGCATTTACGAAAGACAGTTTGCGGCGATGAGTTCGCTACAAGCTCAATAATTTCCAAATAAAAATTTTGCGGAAAAAAAAATTTAACGTAAAAAATATTAAAAAAAACCTAATATTAACAAAAATGTTTTATATAAAAATTTATTATTATTAATAAACCTTTATTTTAAATATAGCTGTCCGGACACAATAAGAAAAACAAATTAAAAAAATCAATAATAGCATGAAAAGAAAAAAGTAATATTACAATATTACAGCAAAAATTTATTATTCTTTCATTTGGCAATTCCTCTTCATTAACTGCTTTAGAAGCCTTTCACCAGAATGTTTTGCTGCCAAAAAGAGTTTGTTTACAACTTGAAAATCTTGCGCTGATTAGATGTGACGTTTTACAATAACAACCAATCATTTTTTCGTTTAGTTTAGTACATGGCCCTCTGTAAAACAGGCCATGACAGCGGCGAGCGTTTTTCTCTAGGTGAAGGCGCGATAGCAAAAATCCCTATATTTTTAAATGTAACAAAATCACTTTCATTTAAATTACGATTGAGAAAGTTTAGCATACCTGTAATTAATAAAATGAATGATAAAGATATCATGTTATAGAGATATGGATTAAATACAGGATTAGTTACTATGGTTGTAAATTGCTTGTTATATCTTGATAACAACCTTTCTCAAAAAAAACAACGTTCAATTTAATTCAAGTGTTCATAGTTTTTTAAAGATTGTGTCGGCATTTGCCAGTTGTACTTTTATTATTAATGTGCATTGTGACCACGGTTGCCAGATTATTTTAATCAAAAGTAACCAATAGGATTTTTAATAGCCCAACTTTTTTCAAATGGTATACAATCCGAAAAACTTTGAATCACTCTCTGAATTCTCGATTTCCGTCCCAAAAAAGTAGTGATCTCAAGAAAAAGTTCTTCACCTCCAACGTAACAATAATCCTAAAACATCAAAGCTTCTTAATCTAGAAGTTGTTTTAAAAGAATATTTTTTACATGTCAATTTATCAAAAGTTGCCAAAGCGGCATTCTAAAGTTGCCGATCTTAAAAAAATCACCTATTCGAATTTTCGGTCGCCAATCGAAATTTAAAATTGCCGAATCTGGCTATACTGGTTATGACTACATGCAGTCATGAAGGAAAAGTGAAATTTAAAAATATAATTTTTAGTATATCCATAAAGATTTTTAAAATTGACCTTGATTCATTGCAAAAAAAATCAACCTAAGTTGTGCATTATTGTAAACACCAATAACTTACAAATGTAGTCAAACCATTCTGAAATAAATGAAATAAAATTTTTAGGATAGTTTTGATTAAAATAATTCCTTTAAAATGCTGCATGCCTGGTTGTAATAGCTAACATAATTAATTCCACGACAAAAAAGTAACAGTTTATAAATTTACTGTAGACGAAAAAAGCAGCTTGTATCAAAGCAATTCTACCACGAAACCTTGCGGTTACCAAATACACTGATTTATCATGTGTCTAAAGATATATATTTTCATCAGCAAAATTTGTATCTGTTTACGAGCCGCCTTTGGTTTTTCAAAACATACCCAATAGCTGCTTTTCAAACTTCCAAGTGAAACGTCATAAAACTATTAAAGTTTTTCGATTTTCGCAAAGGGTGCAAAAAGATATTAAAATTTTTTCTTAAGACTGACCAGCTTAAAGAGGTGATAAAACTGATATAATAACCAAATACGACATGCATAGAACCTATATATTAACCTTTTAAAAAATTTACCTCAAATTAGAGCAATATTTCTTTAACCTTTTTCTTTGCTAGCACTTCTTTGAAATCAGCAACCAATTCTCGCACCTCTTTTAGAATTGGTTAAATAAGAAGATCATTGTTTTTAATGATTGTATTAACAATGATCTTATTTAACTAATAATAAAACGTAAGGGTCGTAATAATCTATGCTGGACCTGCTTTGAAGTCCTGGTTACGTGACTTCCTTTCCTCCTGCTTGCGCCGACTCAAGATTTCCAAGATCTGAAGAACAGCGCTTGTAGTCGCAATTCCAAAGTCGATGAAGCTTGTGGGGGACCCAAAAAGTTATCGACGGATATCTCTGCTCTGTGTCCCCTACGAGATCCTCAAGAGGCTTGTCTACCCCTCATCGAACCAAATATTGATCTACTTCTCCCTAAAGAGCAGGCTGGATTTTGACGAGGGAAGTCAGCCGTGGATCAAGTCGTTCTGTTGACCCAGAACATCGAGGATTTTTTCGAGGCTAAGAAGAAGGCCGGTGACGTAGGCTATTTGTCGATCTGACAGCGGCATATGAAGCTGTCTGGCACCGTAGCCTTATCTGCAAACTGCAGATCGAGGCTTCTTTCGGAGAAGCACTTATTGGTCAAACGATGGTTGTGGAGTCGGAGAAATTATCTTTTAACTCCACCAATTCAAAGTTTTTGACTCCACCAAATCTAATAATACGACTTCAACTTCAGCACATGTAAAAAGGAGTCCAACTCCACCCTAAAATACGCGGCTCCAGCAACTCCGACTCAACAGTATAATTATAAACAGGATTATGGAGTCGGATTTTCGGATACGCATGTTTTAGAGCGGAGTCGGAGTACTTTTTTTAGATTTGATCAAATTGGAGTCGCGAGTAGGAGTCGTTTTTTTAGATTGGGCGGAGTTGGGAATCGGAGTCCTTATTGCTTTTGGAGACTTCGATTGAGACTAAATTATTATACATTTTTTACACTTTATCTCTACTTTATCCTCCTGACTCGCAGGAAACCGACGGAGGCGCTAAAGATAAAGTTAGTAATTACCACAACCTGCTTCCGGAGATGCCAAGATCTTGCTGGCCGATAGAAAATTTATATTTCGTTTTTTAATTTTATAGAGATATGATTGAAATTTAGAACTGCTTTTCAAGACTGCCAAACGGGGAAAGTGCCGCAAAAGTGTCTTTTTTAAGGACACCACCGAATATCGCGAGCAGGTTTTGAACCGAGACCATGTCGATCACAATCACGGCGCTTTAACAACTCGACAATTAGACCTCCAAGGTTGTCCTCATACGCATTCCAACGTCCTCAGACTACTTTAACTCCACCCAAAAACATGCGGCTCCGACTTCCGACTCTAACTGCACAACCCTGGTTTAAACTAAAGTAACTTATGTAAAGTCTCGTGTCTCGTCTCGGTCTCGGTACACCAAAGTCTCGTCTCGTCTCGGTTTCGTTACTCCAAAGTCTCGTCTCGTGTCCGTCTCGAAGCACCCTGTAGAAATGTAATTGTTTAGTTCGAACTATTACGTCATAATATAGTGTTTGCCTGTACACTTATTTTCTGCTAGTGTTAGTTCATTAAGCGTGTAAGCTTTTTAGTTCAGTAGCGTGTTGAGTTTTAAGTCGTTTTTGTTATTTATTCTTTTATGTTGCAAGTAAAACGATTTCGTCATTTTTGTTATGTTTATAAAATTATATCGTTTCGAAGATGAGTCGTATTCTTTTACACCGTCTCTCGACTCCACCTCTGGACATAAGGGAAGATGAAACCAGTAATCTTGTAGCTAATACATTATCTTTTACTGTCACAACACAGAATACGGAAAAAAAACTTGTTTTAATTAGAAACCGCCCATGCAGAAATGCCATCAACATCAGCAATAATGCATCATCAACAGAATTAATTCATAAATGTTCAACCACTAAGCCCTCTTCCCAAAAATTATTTTAATTCGGAACCAAACGGAGACGATCGTCAAAAGCAACCTTACTAACTGAGTCTCCTCACAAGCAGTGGCGTAGCTAACCATTGGATATTGTGGATATATCCAAGGGCGGCATGTTGTTGAGGGCGGTAAAATGTAATGACTTTATTAGCAATTCTTTTTTTCAATTGTGACGCACTGTGCTCTCTATGAAGGCATAGATTGCTATTCACTCTGCTGAAGTCATGTCGGCTGTATGCCTGGGAACTGTAGAGTTTGTTTAGCCTATAGGTTTTGGGAAAAAAGCATTAAAGATTTGACAGTTTTACTCCAGACTTAGTAGGTTATAGCTCGGCTACAGCAAATTTACTACTACAGTATTGTTTAACATTGCAGATTGCAATTAAAAAATTTAGTTGCTAATTTTTTTAAGTTAATTAATTTACGTATAGTTAGCCTACCAATAAAAGAGTAAAAGAAAGTGGAGCTTCATTCAGAAAAAAAAAGAAAGCCAGGGAAAAAGAACTGATAAAGAATGAAGAAGCCATTTTGAAGTATGTAAACATTTCTTTACAGTTCTCACTCTCTTTAGCTAACGAAAGGGATGAGATTAGCAGCTTCAGCAAATCTCTACCTCACGAGGAAACGGAAAGACAGTTGAGCTTGAGCAAAGTAATCAAGAAGTGATGATTGAAAGTATTTTTACCAACAAAACACTTATAGCTAAAGATAAAATTGATGATATAAACGATGTGGCTACTTGTCAAGAAGTGATAACTTATTACATGAAAGTTGAGATGGTCAAAGCAGGACCTGAAAGATATCAGAATAAAGAAGGACCGTTCAAGCCAGCGATTAGAGTAATTAAAGAAGGAGACAAAAAGAAGGAGTCGTTAAGCTTTTTGAGTAAGAAGTAGTTTTATAAGACGTTAAAAAACGGCGATGAAGTTCTTAGATCATGGTTGCTTTATTCGAATAGCCATTCAGGATTATATTGTTTCTGTTGCAAGTTGTTTCAATCAAAAAATGACAATTCTCAATTCGTTTCCACACCCTTTGTCAATTTCTGCCATCTAAATCTATGTATTTTTAATCATGAAAATTCAAAAATTCACAAACAGTGCTTTGATAAATGGAAGGAGCTTGCACTGAGACTTCAATTTCATCAAACAATTGATAAAGAAATGCAAGATTTCATGGATAAGGAAAAAAATAAATGGAGAAAATCCTGCATAGTGCAGTTGAAGTCATAAAGTTTCTATGTAAGCAAAACCTTTCTTTACGTGGCCATCGTGAAGACTGTAACTCAAGAAACCAGGGAAATTTTCTTAAAACTTAAAAATTGCTTGCAAAATATAATGCAGTCATAAAGAAACACCTTTCAGTTATCCAACTTTCTAGCAAGAGCATGACAACGTACCTTTCACCAACAATCCAAAATGAGTAAATTAAGCTTCTTGGAAAAAAGGTAAAACATCTCATTCTGGAGGAAATAAAGGCAGCAAAATATTTTTTACTTTACTCGATAGTACTCCCGACGTCTCTCATATCGATAAAATAACTCTTATTGTTAGATACGTAAAAGTTGACAGCAGTGAGGTACAAATAAAAGAGTTGTTCCTAAATTTCTTTCCACTGCACAGAAAAAACGCAGATGAAATTATTAAGTCTATTCTCGGTGAACTTCAGCAAAATGATTTGGACATAATGATGTGCAGAGGTCAAGCAAACGACAATGCTTCCACCATGGCTGGAATCCGTTCTGGAGTACAATGCAGAATAAAACAAGTTAATTCTAAAACAATATTTATTCCATGTGCTAATCATTCGCTTAACTTCGCAGGCGTTCACGCAGTGGCATCGTCTGAACATTCTCCAACATTTTTTGTTGTTGTGGAAAGGATCTACTCCTTTTTTTCTGATTCTACTCAAAGATGGGAAGTGTTACTTAAGCATGTACTAATAGTGGTAAAAAGAGTGATTTACACTTGATGGAGTGTGCATTATGAAGCTGTGACAGCCTTCAGCATCATTTCTTTGATGTAGTGAGTGCATTAAACGAACTATGCGATCGAAACGAAAATATTGATACACGAGGACAAGCTCGTGACATATTGGATGCAATTCAGCGATTTTCCTTTGTTTCTTTTTTACATTTTTGTATGCAAGTTCTAAAAAAATCTTATGATACCTAAAAATATTTACAGCGAAGAGGTTTGTCACTAAAAAACTGTTCCCACAAGATAAATGCTTTTATTGCTTTTTTGATCAACGATCGCGATGCGCTGGTTAAGCAAAGTATTGAAACTGCTATCAAGATTAGCGAAAAGCAAGAAATTTCGATTGAAGAGCGACGTATCCGAAAGAAGAAAAAGATGCCTGGCGAACATATAGAAGACGTAGGTCTCGGCTGTTGAAGAAATCAAGAGATGCAGTCTAGAAACTATGGACCGATTTCGGTATGAAGTAGAAAAGCGATTCAGTGAAATTTGTATGTTAAATGAAGTATTCGGCTTCTTAAATCTCCACGCGTTATTGCGAAGCGAAAATATCGAAGATAAAAACTAATTTAAGAACATATATGCTGATGACGATAATTTTTCTGAATTAACTTATGAAATAGCCAGGTTCAAAAGGCTCGTACAATCCAGCGGCACTGCATTTCAAAGCGATGCCACAGCGCTGGATGTGCTGCAGTGGTTGACCAAATATCGTTTATTTGAATAAACACCTTATTTATTTTTGTGTCTTAAGTTTTACCTCACTGTTGCTGTTTCTATTGCAAGCTGTGAAAGAAGTTTTTCAAAGCTTAAATTGATAAAATTTTACTTGAGATCGACTATGGGTGAAAACGGGCTGTCTGCTTTAGCAATCCTGTCCATTGAAAGTGATTTCGTCGAGATGCTATCTTTTGAAGATTTAATTTCGGAGTTTGTTTCAGTGAAAGCTCGACGTATTCAATTTTGAACTTTTGATAAGAATTAAATTATCACTATTATTTCTGTATTGTATAGAACTTCATTAATATGTTCTTCGTTTTGATGGTGTTAAAGAGCGGAAGTTTGTGCAAAAATCCAAGGGCGGCAGGTTACGTTGCTACGCCACTGCTCACAAGCACTTGGTTGCAACTGCAACAAATCCACCTTCTGGGAAAGTTAAACCAGCAAAAGTTTCTGTGGCCAAACAAACAGGAAACAAACCTGGAAAAGCAACCAAAACTCTGTATAGTTGCCTTTTTTGCGATAAATCTGTGGATGATGATTGGATTCATTGTGCACGTTGCAAACAATGGGAGTGCACGAGGCATGCGCAGATTTTCCAATCCGAAATATTAGTTCTGTGACAACCAGAGGTGGATTCGAGACACATGCTTCGAGACCGAGACGAGACTTTGGAGTACCGAGACGAGACACAAGATTTTTTATTAGTTGCTTTAATTTAAGCCAGGGTTGTTGAGTCAAAGTCGGAAGTCAGAGTTGCATGTTTTGGTTGAAATCGAAACTAAGGTAGTTTTTTAAAAATATTAACCGAATTCAAGCAATTTACCGAAAATTGAAGTCGAAATGCCAAAAAAAAAAAAATACGAATCCGATACCAACTCCAGCGCATCTAAAGAGCGACTCCGGCTTCAGCACATATTAAAAAAAAGTCTCGTGTCTCATCTCTGTATTCCAAAGTCTCGTCTCGGTCTCGAAGCATGTGTCTCGAATTCAACTCTGGTGACAACTGCTGCTAGTAACAGCTTGGCTTGTAGAAATTTTGTGAAGACTTGTCATTTTTTAATTCATGTGCATTTAATAGACATATTTTTTATTTGATGATTAAACTAGGTGGGATACTGAAGGTTTTGTTCACGATAGTAGGCGGAGAGCAAGTATTTTGTGAATATACTGCTACGTAATTATAAATTGTTCTTACTAACTGCACGATATTATGTTGATTTATTTCACTTCTATTGCTCGCTTATGTTTTCAAGTTTTAAAAACATGTTTGTGCCCAAAAAGAGGCATGATTAATTTAGATGCAAAATTTACACACCCCATCTGTAAATTGAACCTGTTTTGCATCTAAATTGACCATGTTTAAATTAAACCTTTTGACAAAAAAATTTTCATGCAATATCTTTGAGTGCTACTCAACTAAAGCACAAAAATTGTTTTACATAAGGCATACATAAAGTTGTAGAGGTTTGAAGTTAGTAGGTCCAATATCCACGACTTTCCCCTATTCAAATATTTGAAACTTAGCTTATGAACTGAATTTTACTAATGTTTTATTGGCATTTTGCATTTATTTAGTAGTCTAGGGTACTATATTTTGTAAATACATTTGAAGTATGTTAATGTATGTGACAGGTCAGAAAAATTTTTTGAATTTTTATACGCATTTAGTGAAGTTTGGCCATCACTAGCATAGGGGTCAGGACGTATCTGTCAGACTTTGCACTCGCGGGATCGATCGTGTGGATTGAATGCTGGGTTTCTTAAGTTAGTGGTGATTCAGGTTAAGATAACCCAGGCACTCAAGAGATATGTCACGTAGTAATCTGAATTTGCTTGTTTACAAAAATAGAAATAATTAGGCCTACTCTGTTAAAGATAAATAAGATTTAATAAATTTACTTAATTAGAAGAGTCATTTATTCCATTTTCAAATGAAAGAAAAAAATACTTGTTTTATATTCGTTGAAATGAATATTATCGATATCGTATTCCTCAAAAAGATACTTAGCTGCAAGGGACAATATTACTACACTTACAACACAAAATTAGAAAATTGTTCATAGCCATATTTTATTTCAAGGGCGAAACATTCAGTTTGGTTAAAGTTGCCAGACTATCAAACTACATTATAACCGAATCGGTGCTTTATTGTTGTTGTTGAGAATAAAAGATAAGCTTAAAAGATAAACTAACTACTATTACGTCGCTGCAAATCACGCACGCAAACGAAAGTTTTTTGGTCGCGCGGTGCGATAGCATTTTTGCACCCCTGCTGTAGAGGGTATTATAAACTGACTATTGACTTTATATATTAACTCACCTCCCTTTCCTCTTTTAGCTATGCTAATGCTTGATCTTTGTTTATTCGCCCCGTTTATTACAATTTCTATCAAAAGCCTAACAACTCCGTCATGAACAAACAACACTACGTTTCAGACATAAGTAACTTTATTAAGTATGATTTTGCTAGTCATCAAAGGTTATTCTTGGGATATTACTTACATTTGTGCGCTTGTGCAGCGTGTACAGGTTTTTTTTTTTTTTTTTGGTCAAGTTGTTGAACATATATACAAACATCATTCAAAAATACGTTTACATTTCAAAACTTCCTCTTAATTTTTATGCGGATCAAGAAAATTTTCCAAGCATCACCGGTTGACGACAAAATATGTGAATGTCAAATAATTGGATATAAAAAGAGTCTCTTCTCCAACAATAAAATAATTTCTGCCGCAGTGCTCGAATATTTCAAGCATTCTATTTAAACGAGAAGACTTTTGAAACTATTAATAAAGCGCCAGTTTGGCTCTGTACCAATTTCCAACTTTACAAGTTGAAATTACGATATAATTTTTCGGGTGAAAAATTTTTACTCAAAATCAGTAGCAAACGAAATTTTTAGTTGTGTAATATTGAACGTAATTGATTTGGCAGAAAATTTTCAAATACGCGAATAAACCAAATCAAGATTAGCTCTTTGAAAGAAGTCACAAAAATTAGTTAAACATAAAACCATTTTATCCGACCGATGGAAAATAAAACTCAATCGTTTATAACAATCGGTTCATTCAGAGGAACTTTAATGACGGACGCATTCGGACGTCGTGCGGCGCTTCGTTGCATCGATGATCCAATTTTTTTACGCAGCATCCTAAACAATAAATAGCAGATAAGTACTGTAATATATCACTTTTGCATTAAATCAAGCGTTATTTTTACTTAATAAAATCTACAATTTTTATCTTTATATGATATTCATCCTCCTGACCCGCAGGAAAACGGCGGAGGCGCTATGCATATAGCAACTGTCAAGTAATTACCCCGAACTGCTTCGAGAAATGCCAAGAAATCGCTATCTGGTTAAAGTTTTTAATTTGTTTTTTTTTTAATTTTTTTGAGACACGACTAAAATTTAGAACTGCTTGCCAAGACCGCCAAGCAGAGGAGAGTGTCTTTCTCAAGAACACAACAGAATGGCGCGAGTTGGTTTTGGACCGCGACCGTGTCGATCACAATCACGGCAATCTTAACCTCTCAACTACGCTACTGCTGGGAAAAATTACAAACAAAAATATTGCAGTATAACAATCAAGTAAATTTGTGTAACTATAAAAAAACATTTGTGTATACAAATTAACGGTTAATATTCTAATTTCTAAAAGTTACTAAATGATTTTTAATCTATAAGGAACGGCAGAAAATAATGGCATTGTCTTTGGAACTAGAAAGGTTTACTAGAGCTATGATGACAGATATCTTGCTCTATTTTGTCTTCAATTATTATCAATTGTTTCTTTTGGGTGCGAATAAAAACAAACTACTACTACTATCTTAAATAGATAAATAGCAAAAGTGTATGTTACATCAAATGCAAAAGATAACATTTTAATCTTTTTTTCTTCAGTACATTGACTACGCTTGCCCGGATTAACTTCTTTTTGGTGCTAAGCATAGAACTTGCTTCCAATTCGTCATCATGACAAACGAACACCTTATAATCAGGCAATAAACTAAAATTACAATTTAAACTAGAAATAAAGAATTATAATTTGCAAAAATTTTCCTCTTAGAACTTATTCCATATAACTTCATTCCATAATGCTTGATTCGTTTACCGACTTTTTATCAGTTCAGATCAGAGATATGGCATTTTGGCCGATATTTCAATTTCCCAGAAATGTCAGAAGAGTATGCCTCCTCCATTGTACAGGCAGACGCATCTATATAGTTTTTAAAATGTGATTGTCCATGATTATGTTGCAGAAAACAAAAGTGGTGAATTGAATTTCGAATTTTTTTTATACCCCTCCTAATAGTAGAGGGCGCTATCTTCAAATTTCATCACATGACTAATTTTATCCTTTTTGTTGTTCTGGGTTTAAAATATTCTAACAAAACAAAAAGTACATTTTTTAAAAATTTTTTATCGACAATAAATAAGGTCAAGTTTGACAAAATAAAAAAACTTAACTGCTGCAGCATATTTGAATGCTATTTTCTCATCATGTTATAGTTTATGATTGCAGTTATATGATATGGTATTGGCAGATGAGATATAAAACACAAAATTTCACCTGGCTTGGGGTGTGCATACAAACATGACGTCATCAGTAGCTTGGTCCTCACCAACACATCTCTTTTTCTTTTGTGGACCACTGGAAACTCTCTGAATCAAAAAAACATTAAAAGTTAAAAAAATACATTTATTCAAATTGCACTGTTTGCTGATATACAGTAACTAAGGGACAAAGCATCTTAATTATATGAGAGATACACAATCTTACATTTTAAACATAATCATACTTGATTAAGATGTCATATGTCTTTGATATTTTATCAGTAAAAACAGTCTGTTGGGCAACTTGAATGAAATGTTTTTTTAAAACTTCGATTCTGTTAAATATGCATAATTGCTCTATGTACTCTGGTAATAGCTGACTTTACTGAAAAACAGCGATTGTTTATATTTTTACAATGATGTTGAAATACTTGCACATAAGAAGCTGAGGTTTGCAAACTTACATAAAAAGCTCCATTGCTTCCAAGAGAAAGTTGACCTGTGAACACAAAAAAACAGTAATTATTACTTTTGCAATATTCTTTTAGTAACCATTTAATTTTTAACAATTTTTTAAATACAGTAAACCTTGACCAATTTAAACTGATACCAGATTAACCAGAAACTATTGTATAAAGGATGACAAGATACCAATAAAAAATTACTTTGATTGAATATACAAACAACCTAATAAATTTTGTAGAGAATATAGCACACAAATAATAATGAACATATTTCATTGTAAAAAAAAGTATCACTTAATCTGATTATAATCCATGTGGGTGAACTGAAAAATCGACTTTCTTGAGAAGCCAAGGATGAGTTTTTTCTCTCCAGATGAAACAAGAACTTTTCCAGATAGAAATTCAAAAAAAGTAAGCCAATTTGTAGTGGTTGAAAATTGAACACTAGTGTCGTAACCTCATCAAGGTTGACTCATATACGTAGAAGACTTTTCGAGCACATACCTCTGCCAATCACCTGAATGCAGACTTTTTTAGACTGCACGACCTTAAGGCAGCATGTAAAAATGTTTTAAATAGATGTTATGATTTTGCAGTGAAGCTCAACTGCAAGAGAGTTTAATTTGAGAAATTTTCTTGTTCTAAACTGCTTGCCTGCCACAGCTAATGAGCACAGCCTGCCAGGTTAGAGTTTCTATTTTGTCAACTACGTTTTGTCTGGTATCTCTTTACAAACCTTTTTGGCATGAGTATCCTTAACAGGAGAGATAAAATCTCAAAGTCAATAGATTCAGCAGATCATTGAGCACACAAACTTTCCCTCCGTGATAAGGTAGTATGGTAAGTTAATACTGCTCACTATACAGCACTTTAAACCACAAAACAGAATCAACTACAACATCTACACAAACAGACAAACATCACCAAGAACTTTTTCAAAGTTGTTCAACTTGATACACATGGCATCTGCAACAAAAGTAGAGGAAACACAACTACTCATTAAAAATATACAAGTTGACATCATAATAATAACAATACAAGAGTCAAAACTGAATTAGTCCCACAAAACATCAAACAATTCTCACTTCACACTTATCAAAACAGATCGCACTCACAAACAGAGATAAGGTTTTATTCCATTAAAAATAACATCAGTGTTTTAACAATTTGAAACACTAAACACCTCACCCATTGAATTACAAATCATAAAAATCCACCTTTCTACATCACAATTCCACCAAGGTATTCTACCCAACCATCACAAACAAGAAGACTCAATTACATCCAGCGAAATTTAAAATTTTGACAAATCTTCCAAACACTATCAACACAAAAACAGTCAATTCTCGCTTGCCATTATAGTACTAACCTAACCAAGACCACAAAAAAAAAATTGGTTGAAAACATCTTGCTTAATTCCAATCACATCAGATTAAACACAAGCACTCCAACATGCCTACCACCCAATCCAAGGGTGTCCAACCTTTTTGAGCCGAGGGCCATTTTGACTCATTGAAAATATTGGTGGGCCAAACAAACAAACACCCCACTTTTTGCCCCAAAATCATAATGATTAACAGGACAGAGGGCTTCAAAAAATACTGTGCAGGCCACCCAAAACCTTTATGCAGGTCAAATGTGGCCTGCAGGCCACAGGTTGGACACCCCTGACCCAATCAAACACAGCATACTCCACCAGGCATCACCACAGTTTAAGCAGACTTGCATGATTGCATTAGCTGGCAGACCATCCACTTCCTCACATCCAATCATTTATCCTTAACACTCTCAGCATGCATCACAAAACCAAAAGCTCCTTTGTACTTTACTAAAACAAAAGTAAACTACAAAAAATCCAATTGGCCATCATTTAAACATGTTGAGGATCTTATACCATACCACAAATATTTATGAAGCAAGCAAACACCTTGTCAAGGTAATACTGGATGCCAACAAACTTTTCATTGCTAAAAAAATCACAACACAAATCACACTCACATATACATGTATGTTTGTAAGCTCTTCCAACACCATAAACAAGCAAATCAGATCAGACCCACAAATCATTACTCTTAACAATCACATAAACAAATATATACAGTACATAAACACAAAACAAACACCTGAAAAAACATTCTATTTGAATAAGGTTGAATGATTGCATAAGAGTATTGCAAAGTGGTTAAAAGGTTATTAAACTGTAATTAGTATTTGATTAATTGTAATTTGTGAAAATGGCCAGCCAACAGCTTAAAGTGAAGAAACTTGATATAGTGACTAAAAAACAGAATAAGTATGAACAATTACTTTTAAAAAATAAATATGATACTGCTGGTACTTCTTTTAAAAGTGAAACTACAAAAGTAGATCAACAAAAAAAAACTGACAACACTATCAACATTAATTGAATTAATCAAAGATGAAGTTGGAAGACTGGCAAAGGCAGGGGAAAAACAAGCACAAGAATTGGAAAATTTGGAACAGTAGAGATGATTAAATTGTCTTATTTTACAACTAAACAATCTAAATCACAAGCTAGGTTACATGGAAATGAAAAAGTATGTGATTTCCATCCTTAATTCCTGTTTAGATCTACCATTTACCGATAGTGAGAAGGATATAGATATTAGTCAACCTCAATCATCTAAATCTTCCAAGAAACCAAACATTAATTAAATTTGTTTATTTTATCTAAATAAATTTAGTTTATCTAAATCTTCTACGAAACCAAACATAATTAAATTAAATTTAAATTTTTAAGGGTGGTTTTTTGACTTTAAGGGTTGTCTTATATGCTGAAATATACAGTAATTAAATATCCAATAGAAATAAAGTTTTAAAATTAAAAAAATATACAGAGTTTGCCATATTTATGGCAACGCACATTTTATGGAGATTCTCAAGAAAAACGAACAAAATTGAACATTTATTACATCGAATTATAGCATATACCTAAAGACCTAAAAACCTAAAAACCTATTCTTACAAAATGCAAAAGAGATATGAACTTCCAAATACTCATGAAGGTATGAGACTCTAGAGATCTCTACACATTCTCGATCTCATGAATGAGGGCATGCTGCCCAATTTGATGTTTAGCAATGAGAAGAAATTTGACGTTTAGCAATGCTTAAACCATTAAAATGATAGAGTTTGGAGTAAAGATGGGTCAGAGGAAGCCAAGAAAGTTAGCTGACACTAAAATCCAATTTCTTTGGTGTGGGTGGCAGTCACAGCTACTGGGAGATTTCCCCCTGTTTTTTGTCCTCTCAGGAGCAAAACTGAATAGCCATCGCTTCATTTCCAACATTTTGGAAGCTGAACTGCTTTCCTGAGCACATCAGCACTTTGATGGAGCGCCGTGGACTTTCCAACAAGATTCCGTGCCATCACATGGCTCAAAAATGACTTAAAGCTGGATCAGGGCTCACATTCCAGCTTTCATTAGGGAGGATGAATGGCCCTCAAGGAGTCCCAATTTGAACCCTCTCGACTTTTCTTTGTTGGCCATCTTAGAGAGCAGAGTCTACAGAACACCCTCTGATTCGTGAACCAGTTGAAGTCGAAATTGTGACAAGAATAAGACTTAATCCCCCAAGATATGGTGCGTGCCTCCTGTGAAGCTTTCTAGGGCAGATTGGAGTCTGTCATTAAAAATAACGGAGGCCATATCAAATAAATGTTGATAATTATTGTTAAGCATAGATATATGCTATAATTTAATGCAATAAATGTTCAATTTCGTTAGTTTTTCTTGAGAACCTTGATAAAAATGTGCGTTGCCATAAATATGGTGGACCCTGTATATATAATTGATACTAGGGTTGTAGCAAAGTGCAAATTAGTAAATGTTTGATGATTGAGATATTATCTAGCTATTATTTATTTATATATGAGTATATTTATATGTGTACATTGGCTCTAGAGCTGAAAGTTAACCCAAATTTGGCTAGCTCCCTGGCCAGCATTGTTCTTTAAAGGGTTAAGAGAATGGCTTATTCCAAGATATCCCAAGAGGAAGAGAAAAACAACAAGAACAATCATTATGGTGCTTACTTAATCAATAAATCATTAATGGTGCTTTTTTACTGAAAATGGCTTACATAATGAAAAAAAAATAATACAGCAATAAAGCTTATTTTCCAGAAGACAAATATTTATGTTTTGAATTTTTTACTTTAGATTGTTGAACTCTTTACAAATATGACTTTGACTGCTTAACCAAAAAACTTATCAAATAACAATTAGATTTAATAGAAAGAGCAGAATTTAAAATTTTTGAAAAGTACACTGATTGCTGGATACCACTTTTAACATTACAGAACAACAAAATCTTGAAATATGAGTTATTTGCATCCTTGTTTACATTCCAATCACATACCTTTGCAGAAAAAGATTTTCTGTTTTTGTTAAGTTTAAATCAAAAACACAAATAAGAATTTAAATATTATTATAAAAGGGGGACTTGAAACAAGGTTAATACCAGATTTTCACAGCTGGTAGAAAAAAATTAAGCAGCATCTATCACATTAAATGCCAAAGTCTTTTAATTTGTAAATGCCAATGCTAATTATCAGGACTTGATGGTGTGCCTTACCTGCAAAACCCATCTGATAAAAGTTAATTAACTGTGTTTAAATTGCCATTACAAATTATATGTCTTGTTTTCAAACAAAAAAATGTGTATGAACTACAATGTAATCAATTTTAATCCAAAATTGCAAGCTTAATTAAAATCATGTTTATGTTGCTGACAAAAAAAAAAAAAACCTGCTAAAATTGGATTAATTATGTAAAACGAGAAATTTTTGTTTGAAAAATACAACAATCTAAGTTAAATAATCTGGATTATCCAAACCCTTTTAATAAATCATTAGAAATCATTTATATTTTCAGTTTTATCCAGATTAGAAAGCTTTATCTTATTGATTTATTAAACAAGTAAATTGAAAATTAAAAACATATCAATATTAGCAATTGTAGACTAAACAAAAACCAACATAAAAATAGTGGTTTTTTAATATTAAAATTCAATAATTTAGCACCTAAAAAACTATATTAATTGAAGAGAAATTACAAATACATATTCAGCCTAACAACTAATCTGCAAAAAACATAATTTTTAAAAATCAGCTTCTGAATAATGAGTTATTACCAAATGGTTAAAGGTGCATAACTGTAAAAAAATCTTTAGCTAATTTTTGAGTTCAACAAGGCCAACATTAACTTCTAAAACCTTTTCTAAAAATCGCAATAGGTGTTTAGCATTCTAAACATTCTTTAAAACAAACTAGAATACCATTCTGATGTAGTCGTTTTCCAGAGCTTTGAGTCGAGCGAATTTTTCCATCCCCAAGCTTGTTGTTGATTAAAGTTTCTAAAAAAAGTAATTAAATACTTTTTTTAATAGCTTTGAATGCTTTAGCAGTGATAATACCAAACCAAAAATAGAAAAGTACTTTTATTTCAACAAATGTTTTATCATATAGTACTAAAGTAACATCTTTGGACATTAAAAAATGTTCACAGTAACAACTTTTTAAAAGCTTGTCATTACTACAGTGAAAATACATCCAACATCAAAAAGCTTGCAAGTTACCTCACTGATCACAACTGTGACCAAATTGTTTGATATGCAATGTCATTGCATTTTTAAAAATGTGCCCAAAAATTATGAAATATTCAATTTCACTAATTACTTTTTGTTGATGCTGTAGAGTTAATTCTTGGTGGAAGAGCAGATATTCGTTTTACTACAGATGAAAGTGATGGCCAAGTCTTCAACAGTACTTTTGATTTAACTTTAGCATTTGATGCTAACCGAAGCTGACCTGTGAGCAAGATTGAAATAACAGATGAAATCACAAATTTGAAATAAGAAAACTCACACTCAGCTTTGATGATTCCAACATTGATTGCTGCAAATGGCTGCCGGCTAAAATGACGAATTGACAAAATATCGTGACATAAACGTCGTGCAAGTCGGGTGAGTTTTGTTGCATTAAGATAAAAAGCTTGCTTGGTTTTGTGAGTTGATCGAGAGCCACGTACAACAGAAGATACGCTAGATGATTGAGAAGCACGATAACGTAATTCCTATTTCACAAAAAAGTTTTAAACACAAATTTCTGATTTTATATGACTGGCATGTACTTTGTCTGTGCCAACAACTTTATGATTTTGCGTACGCTCTCTTCGACTTGATGGAGGCATCTTTAATCCTCCATATTTTTTCCAGTAAATCCAACAAGATGAGCAAAGTCTACAACCCATGTTTGGAGGGCCCCACATATACCATTGAGAGGAAGATGTACCTAATAATGATAAAATTAATAATAGTGTTGTGCAGATCAACAAAAAAATTGACAGTAATAATATCAGCAATAAGAACCTAAAAATTTAATGGTGCAAGCTATTACTGAAAAAACAAAAAAAAATCGATATGTCAAGTGTCAAGTTTAGTAGCATATTTTGAAACAGCAAAAAAAATTAATGCAAAGTGGACAAAGTTTATTATACACTTTTTACAAACAATGAAACAGATTTAAAAGTAGCAATGCTGCAATGGTACTATTTATTATTCAAATTCATGCAAGGCATCTTTTAAAAAGCTGAATTTGCATGCTCAACTTACAAAAGCAGCTTTCACAAGCTTTAGCATCTCCATCTCCTCCACTTCGAATTTGATTAGGGTTAGATTTGTTACTAAAAAATTAATATTGCAAACTTTTAATAATAAAAACAAACTGATATAACATTGGTACATACTAATTTGGTATATAGACTTGTTTCAATTTGCTTTCATTTTCTGAAGCTTTTAATCTTTTCTGTTGAATGTATCGATCAGATGTCTTCCACATATAATAGTATTCAACAATACTAGCTAATGTCTTCCATGGCAGCTATTGAAAAACATACAAAAAATGCATAAACTTACTTTGGACTTAATGGATAATAAAGAACAAGTTAATTTATACTAAATACAAACAATTAAAAACAGTTACTGTAGGAAAATACACTTGCAATCTTTTTTTTTAAAGATTTTACATAGATTTTAAATCCCCTTTCCAAAAAAATGTACAGGGTGTCAAGAAAGTTCCCGATCGATTTTTAAATTTAATGTAATTCAAAAACTTCAATGAATTATGAGAAGTTCTGTACGTCATTTTTTCACTTAATCCTCCTTTTCAATGTTTCAGATACACTTTTCAAATTTTTTTGGCTAAAATAATAATAAAATGAGTAAAAGAGCTGCAATCATTCAACTTCATCGTGCAGGACATTCAAATTCTAAAATTATGAAGTTGCTAAAAGCACCAAAATCGACTGTTCGCGATACAATCTTGCGCTTCCAAGAACTTGGAACCATGGAGGATCGGGATAGGAGTGGACGACCTCGATCCGCTCGCACTCCAGCAAAGATCAAGGCCCTCAGGGAGAGAATTCGGAGGATTCGGAGGAACCCCAAATGATCCTTGAGGAAAACGGCTAAAGACATGAATATCAGCCATGAGTCTGTCAGAACAATTGTTGAACAGGATCTCAAAATGTCCCCGTACAAAATCAGGACAAGATAACTCCTAACTGACCTCCAGAAGCGAAAAAGAAAGGAGAGGGCCAAAATTCTGCTGAACCGTCTGAAGGGAGGCACGGAGAAAGGCAAAATCGTTTTTTCAGACGAAAAACTCTTCTCGGTGGAGGTGAAGTTCAACACCCAGAATGACAGGATTCTCGGAAAGTCGCCCAAGGACCTCCCTGATCATCTTCGATTCGTTTCACGCTGACAGAAACCCTTGTCTTTGATGGTATGGGGTACAATCTCCAAATCTTGGAAATCTCCCCTCATTTTTGTTAAAGAGGGGGTCAAAGTGAATACAGATTCGTATGTCAATGATATTTTAACCCCTGTCCTCGCATCGATGAAGGAAAAGTTCAAAAATAAGTCCTTCACCTTCCAACAAGACGGCGCGCCTTCTCACACATCAAAGAAGATGCAGAAGTGATGCGAAGAGCACTTTCCTTCATTCTGGACCAAAGATTTGTGGCCACCATCTTCGCCCGATCTCAATCCTATGGATTTCTGTGTGTGGGATATTCTGGAAAAAGAAGCCTGTTCTTCACCCCATAACAATCTGGAGGATCTTCGAGCTTCCCTGAAACGAGCATGGGAGAAAATTCCTCAAGATGCCCTTCGTGCTGTTTGTCAGAATTTCCAACAGAGGCTCCAACGTGTTATTGATACAGTTGGGGGTCATTTTGAATAAACCAGATTTTTTTATGTTCATGGAGCTTTGTTCTATCACCACAATAAACCTTTTGTTGATTTAACCTTCTGTCATTAGCCCTATATAATTTTGTTTAGGATCGGGAACTTTCTTGACACCCTGTATGTGTAAAAAATGTAAAAATTTGATCACCCAAAAATCATAATAAATTTATATATTTGAAGTAGTTATTTATCATTTAATTGGATTTTTAATTAAGTAAAAAAGCTACAAAAAATTTTGTAGGGTTATGGTATTTAAGTGTGAAAACAATTTTAGAGCATTTGAATTTTTTTTAAACAATATTTTAGAGGTACATTATAGTAACTAGGAATTGATTAAATATTTCTGTTCATACCTTCACTGAACATAATTTAAGCTTATAAATTTCCCAATTTTTTGTAATAGCATTAAAATCAGAAATTGAAAAACATGTAAATTGTTAAAAGGACAGTATAAAATATTCTTAATTGATAAAAAAATTCCTACAATATGCTTAAACTATCAAATATTGGGTTGAGGAATATGTTCGTAGCATTTTTATATTTTCTTTTATTTTATAATGATTTTTTACTACTTGACAAAATGTATATATTCATTTGATAGAGCTCTTTCTACTGTAAAAAAACTGTGCTGATCGTCTTTTTGAGTATTTTGAGATTTTATTATTTGTGAAGCTTACATATGGAATATCCAGAGGATAAAAAGCAACATTTTCAACACCTGCTATTCTTTGCTTTTCATCGAGGCCAAAAAGCTGCTGAAGCAGCCTGGGACAGGCAAATCTACGGCAAGAAAATGGTTTGCAAAGTTAAAAAATGGCAATTTTAACATCGACGACACACCCTACAGCGGAAGACCTTCTGAATTTGATGAAGACCATCTTAAAGCACTTTTGAAGAAGGAAAGTCACCAAACAAGTCGTAAATTGGACGAAAAAATCAACTGCGATCAAAAAACAATTCTGAATCATCTTCATTCAATGGGGTTTGCTGAAAAATTGGGAGTCTGAATGCCTCATGAGCTTAGCCAAAACAACAAAGAAAATCACCTTCAAATTGCTTCTCAACATCTTGCCCGCCATCGAGCAACATGCGGTCACAAACAGCATGTTTTGTACCAAATCATCATGGGAGATGAGAAATGGTGCCCATATATAAAGCAAGCAAAGAAAAGCAAAGAAAGGAATGAGTGGCTCCTGGAGATACGCCAAAGCCAAGAGTTAAGCCTGACCTCCATCTAAGGAAGACCATGATCTGCGTTTGGTGGGACTGGGAGGGCATGGTGCAATGGAAAATGCTCAAAAGGAATGCCACAGTCAACAAGGAGCTCTACATAGACCAGCTACATTGCGATGTAGCGTGAATGAGGCTATTCGACTGAAAAGACCCCATCGACAAGGCCAAACCATACTTCTTCACAACAACAGCAGGCTTCATGTTGCACAAGTCATCAAAGCCACACTCCAAGAGCTCAAATAAGAGGTCCTTCAGCATCTGCTGTATTCTCCGGACCTTGCACTCACAAATTACTATCTTTTTCACTCTTTGTCGAACCATATCAGGGGCGTTACCTTTGACAATGAAGAGGACCTTAAAAACTGGCTCAACAAATTCTTCGATACCAGACCCAGGGATTTTTAGTGAAATGGCATCGACAAATTGGTCAAGAGGTGGGAGGAGGTCATAAACAACAACGGAGAATACATAATTTATTGATTTATAGCCATAACTTTTTATTTTTGTTTAAATAAAAATCTTTGACAAAAACACTACAAACATATTCCTTAACCTAATATAAATAGCATGTATGTGTCATTCCATGACAAATCACCATAGACATTTAACCACTACATCTCTGATTTTGATGAAAATTGGTGTATGTGGTTACCTTATAGCCAAAACCCACTGGTGCAAGTATTACTTTTCTAGGACTTATACTTTTTGAGTTATAAGGGGGAAAAGTTTTGGGGGAGCCAAAAAACCCTTTTTAAAAAATGCTTATATCTTCCTCAAGATATGTTTAAATTATAACATATCATGTATGGTTGAAATCAGAAAAGAACAAGGAATTCAAATATAATATCAAAAATCTTATAAATATTAATATAAAAAAAGTTATTATTATTTTTTTTAATTTTTGCCTGCCACCCCCTTAAGAATTTGGAAAGCCCCCACAAAAATTTTTTTAAAAACAATTTTGATTTATAATCCTTAAAAATATGAAATAAAAACAATGGATATAGACCATTTATTATGCTTAACACTCAATACAAATGATTCACTAAAGCAATTTTTAGGTAAAATTTTACTCAATTTTATGGATTTTAAAAAAATTTATCTATTAAGTTATTATCTTAGTCCTAAACACATAAATATGGCAATACTTTCAGCATTCACTTTTTATTGCATTAATAGATACCTAGTTGCTAAACTTAAGATTAAATGATGTTAGGCCTACCTAAATACAGAACCGATGTCCCCCTCATTTTGCTAAAAATACAATGTTGTTGATCAGCATCGACTTCATTTTGCAAAAGTTGCAAAAGTAACTTTAATGTTTAGTAGGTATTTAATTCATAATAAGTATGATTTTTAAACATTTTGTATTTTTAGCAACCATCTGTGATAAACTGCTAACTAATTTTAACAACAAATTTACATGCTCTGTGCTTTTAGAACTAAGCAAAGCTTTTGACAATCATGACATATCAATAGAAAAAAAAAAATATATACTGTACTTTAGATTAAGAGGCAAGGTCGTATTTATCATAAAATCATACCTAAGTAATAGAATTCAATGTACAAAAATAAAAATGTTTCATCTGATTTGACTACACTTAACCAGATTTTAAATGGCACCCATTTTGTTTGTGTGTGCACATATCACCAGAGTGTCAAACAGCAACTGTCTGCTCTAGGAATCTGCAATATAACCTATAAGCAGCTCATGGAAAAATGTGTATGCAGCTTAACAAACAGAAAATGTATGATGCATTTGTGCAATGGATGTCCTGGAGACATTGGTGTGAAGGAATTCATTAAAGCCATAGAGCACTTAGTAGATATAAAAGAAGTTAAATATAAACAGTGGGTGACAGTGGACAGATGCACTTTGATGGAAAAAACAAAAAACTTTGAAGATTTTAGTACTTCAGTGAGTGAAAGAGTGTATAAATTAACAAGACATCACTACATTTCAAAATCTCAAGAAATTTTTCTTCAAAATCTAAAAAGCAACCTTCTTGTAAATGAAATAATAATATTGTTGGATTTTTCTGAAAATTTTTCTTTTATTATACAGGATGAAGCCCAAAGTTTTCATTGGAAAAATTCCCAATGTACTGTACACCCATTTGTAGTTTACCACAGGAATTCAGATGATAAAGAAATTACCCATAAAAGTTTTTGTTTTTTATGTCCAGACACCAAGCATAATACATCTATGGTGTACACTTTTATATCTATTCTAGTGCTTGAAATTAAGTGTTTTATACCTGAACTGAGCAAAATTTATTGCTTCAGTGATGGTTGTGCTGGATAATACAAGAAAAAATATAATTTTTTTAATTTATATTATCACAAGATGGATTTTGAGGTCAAGTGTGAGTGGCACTTTTTTGCTACTTCACATGGAAAAAGTGCTTGTGATGGAATTGGAGGAGTGGTGAAAAAGATTACTGCTAAAGCTAGCCTTCAAAGACCCTTTTGAAAATCAAATATTAACACCTTGGGACATGTATATATTTTGCAAAATAATTTTGGAGAAAAAGTTAGTTTTTTTTTATACCTCTAGTGAAGAAAGAAAAAATTTTGGCAACCAGATTTCAAAATGCTCTATCAATTCCTGGAACCCAAAAATTGCATAAAATAATTCCAGTCAGCAATGGTAGAGTTAAAATCTATGAAACATTGGGTGCTGATGAAGGAGAGGGAAGAATTATACTAAAGAATTCAAAAAAAGACATGGTTCAAGATTTGCTTCACCCAAAACCTGGAGACTATGTCGTTTATAAATATGATGACAAAGTTTGGGTGGCAATCATCAATTCTTAAGATGAAGAGTTTGATGATTTTAAAGTTAAATTTTTGTATCCTAATAGATATAATAAATATTATTACTTTCCTGAAATAGAAGACTCTTGCCATTTGAACAAAAAATATATTATATTGGCAACTCCATTGCTAAAATCAGGAACTTAAAAGATCTAATATTGCTTTAAAACAGAAATGAAAATTATGAAATAAGTAATATTTAACTTCTTACAATAATTTATGTACACCTTCACATTCAGCTAATATCTTAAATGAAGTCTAGCAGTTTAGCTATAATCTTTTTTGCAGTTTTCATTTCTACTTGTATTTTAAAATAAATATTGATAAATATGTTTTTAAGTAATAGGCACTGATTATTATTATTTTGTAAAATTTGATTTTATTATCTTTCATTTGTAATGGAGAATGTTAATGTAGAATGTTGAAATTTAGGTATATCGGAAAATCCTTCACGTTTTAATTGAATTTTTGGAAATATTTGCCCTAAAAATTGCTTTAGTGAATCATTTGTATTGAGTGGTAAGCATAATAAATGGTCTTAAGCATAATAAATGGTCTTTTTCAACTTCTTGCTTTAAAATGAAACCAATGCCGACCAACAGCATTGTATTTTTAGCAAAATGAGGGGGAACATTGATTTTATATTTAAATAGGCCTAACATCATTTAACTTTAAGTTTAGCAACTAGGTATCTATTAATGCAATAAAAAGTGAATGCTGAAAGTATTGCCATATTTATGTGTTTAGGACTAAGATAATAACTTAATAGATAAATTTTTTTTTGCAAATCCATTGAGTATAATTTTACTTAAAAATTGCTTTAGTGAATCATTTGTATTGAGTGTTAAGCATAATAAATGGTGTATACCTATTGTTTTTATTCCATATTTTTAAGACTTATAAATCAAAATTGTTTTAAAAAAATTTTTTTGGGGGCTTTCCAAATTTTTGGGGGGTGGTGGGCAAAAATTTTAAAAAAATAAATAACTTTTTCATATTAATATTTATAGGATTTTTGATATTATATTTGAATTCCTTGTTCTTTTCTGATTCAACTCTTTTCTGATTTCAGATATATGCGTTTTTTGAAAAGGATTTTTTGTCTCCCCCAAAACTTTTCCCCCTTATAACTCAAAAAGTATAAGTCCTAGAAATGTAATACTTGCACCAGTGGGTTTTGGCTATAAGATAATTACATACACCAATTTTCATCAAAATCAGAGATGTATTGGTGTAGTGGTTAAAAAAATTTTTTTTGTGGCGATTTGTCATGGAATGACCCATACGATTTGAATGTGAATTGTGGACCTTGAAAAAAAAAAGATTTTAAACGAAAATCTAAAATTCAAAAATAACTAAATAAACAAACAGTATGTTAGTATTTATTATAGCTAGTGAGCAAGCATCAAAAAAAATTACATCTTTATTGTTGACAATAATAGTTTCTATAAGAAAAGCAAACCATCAATTATTGGACAAAACACCCCTATCATAAATGCAAAGCTTTTTATAAAATTATGCCAGATTAAACATGCAGTTTGATTTCAGTCAGAATTATTTCAGTCATAATCAAACCACAAGTTTAATCAAGTATATATTTACAACAACTTTAAAAAAATATTAGTATAACAAAGTCAATGCATTTTGATTGTTTTGGAAAGCAGTTTGTTTTAATTATGTATTGTAGGTATCAAAGCATGTAGCTGAATTTTCTTATAAGACATTAAACTGATCCATGCATTCTCCAAGATTAAAAAACATTTGTCAGAGATGAGCACATTTTTTTCTGTAAAAACAACCAGACACAGGAAGTAAGTATTAGCATGCAGCTATGAACCAATTCAAGTGCCTTACAAGGTCAAAGCAAAAGTCAAACATTTTGAAATAATTGCAATGTCTGAAAGCACATAGTAAAATATAACTTTTTTTTGTTTCCAAACTTAGTTCTTTAACAGCAAACAAAAGAGCAATATAATATTGTAGAAAAGGGTTCTTAAACTTTTTGAGATGTGGCCACCTTTCATTATGCATACAAAACTTGCACTTCCCTTGATGATACCAACAAAACTCCAGCCCTATTATATTAAAAAGTCTAATAGCATTGAACAGAACAATAATAACTAAATTTTATTAATAATAAGGATGTGACTGTTTTTTGAAAACCAAAAGTTTAATTTGTGACTTTGTAGCAAACAAAGCACTTTAAATTAATTTCACAGTCAAGTTTCTTCCCGTGTTTTGTTTTTATACCTAAGAAAAAAAAGCCACTTTTGCACACATAAGTTAATGAAAACAGAAATGTATGTATAGCTACAACACCCACACTACAGCATATATACAAGAGTGCAGGTACACTCTTATATTTATGCACATACTTTCCCTTTGGTCAGGGGTAGCCACAACGTATAATGTTTGTCCAAACTGTCCTGTTTTCAATGTCCATCTCCCTTGCACCAACTTCCCCATATCTTCCTTCACTACATCTAAAAATCTTCTCTTTGGTCTCCCTCTTTCTCTCTTTCCTGGTAACTCCATTTCCATCACCCTTCTTCCCACATACTCCTGGTCTCTTCTCATGACATGTTCATACCATCTCAGCCTGCCCTCCCTCATCTTCATTCCTAATAGTTCTACCTTAACTGTACCCCTGATGTACTTATTTCTAATCTTATCTTTTCTCATTACTCCCAGAGCAAATTTCAACATTTTTATTGTTCCAACTTTCGTCTTTTCTACTTGTTTCTTTGTGACCTCCACGATCTCAAGTCCATACACCATTGTTGGTCTTACCACTGAGCTGTACACTTTTCCTTTTACTCTAGCTGGTAACCTCTTGTCACAGATTACTCCTGATATTTTTCTCCATCCATTCCATCCTGATGCACTCTCTTCTTTACCTTACTCTCACAACTACCACTTTCTTGCACTGTTGATCCCAAATACTTAAATTCCTTTACTCTTGGCAGTTTTGTGTCTTCCATCTTCACTGTTTCGTCGTCATTTCCTCCATTTACACACAGATATTTGGTCTTTGACCTAATTACTTTCATCCCTCTTCTTTCCAATGCATACCTCCAGCATTCTAGTCTCTGCTCTACTTCTTCCCTGGTCACTTCACAAATCATGATATCATCAGCAAACAACATCATCCATGGTGGTTCTCTCCTTACTTCATCCATTATCCTATCCATAACACAGCATACAGGAACAGACTTAACGCTGATCTTTGGTGCAGTCCAATTTTGACCTTAAAACTTTCTGTAGTTCCTACTACACACCTCACCACTGTTTCGCATCCCTCATACATACCTTGTACAAGATTTTATTTTTAAAAAATCCTTCTAAAAATCTTTGGAAAGAATATCCTTATTCAGAAAAAAAAAGATTCCTAGTCATCTTCAATTGTGGAAGTTCAATGCCACTAAAATTTGGAAAGTAGCATTCAAATTCTTGCTTTAAAAGTCACAGGTAACCCTCCACCTCAATGTTTAAGCTCACCCTTCAAGTTCAATTTGGTTTTTTTCAAGGGCAATATTTAGTTTTGGAAAGGAAGCTGCATTTCTTTTTAAATTTGACAATGCCCAGCCACAATTTTGCCACAAAAGTATTGATGGCATTGTAGTCATTAATACATTTGTATTTCTTGCCCTGAAAAATTAAGTTTAAATCATTTAACTCTTCTACAGGTTTGCCAATGTCAAATGAAATTTTTTTGATTTGATTGACAAAAGATCTTGTTTCTAATGAACTTCAAAAAACAGCATAAGTTCATCTTTCATTTTATACACACAGGCTAGCATGTTAACATTTGATAACCACTGAATGGATGTATGAAAAAGCAGTCTCATGATTAAAATCCATATCCTTGCACAGCTTGGTAAACAGTTTTGTAATGACAGCACTTGCTTTAACATAGTTGAAGGCTCGCATGATAGTTGCAAGCTTATTTTTTATGGCAATAAGTAATGTTCTGGGGCTCAGAGCCTCTCAGTGAATCACACAATAAGAGCCACCCGCATCAGGTTTTTCTCTTGCTTTGCAATAAATTCACTTTGAAACCAAAGCATGGTCAGACCACCATCAATGTAGACAACCACAAATTTTTCCCAAGGCATACTATTGTTGCAGTAAACATGGAGATAACTTAAAATATATCTTCTGCTCTATATGTGGTTTCTAGGGGTCTGCAAAACAGTGTATCCTCTTGGGGTGTTTTGTTGTTGGTAGCGCTTGATTGTTTAATTTAAGTGATACAGTTGTGCTATATTCAGCTGGGTCTGGCATAAAAAGTGTGGTGGTAGTTTTGTCTGTATTTATATGAAGATTATAAGTGGTGGCCCATTCATATATTTTGTGAAGATATGATTGAATGAGTTGTTGGGGCTTATGATGTTTGGTGTAAGATGCAGAGATTGTTATGTCATCTGCATATGTTGTAATTTGTATGTCTTTTACTGACACTGTATAATAATTAAAGTTAATTGCATCAACACTGACCCTTGACTACTTAAACACTACTTAAATATATCAGCCAATGTTACCAGATGATAATTGAAGTTACTAGCATTGGCCAGAATTTTTTGATTAATTATTATATAACATTACAATCAGACAAAGCAATTTATGATGTCACAATACAGTCATAAGATAAAGCACTAAACAGGTTATGTAACTTATGTCAAATTAGCTAAGTAAATGATACCAATCGTTTTTTGAACACTCTTGTCGAAATTATGTATTCTGCTGCAAAAATGTTACAATGGCTTAAAACATCAGTCAATCTATTTGCTTGCATAAAAACAGTGAAATGAATTTTTATAATACACATAGAAGAACAACTTGGGTGTCAAAATAAATTAAGTTGGGTGATGTACCAATTACACAATCACTATGTAACAATGGAAAAGATGACATCATAATCAAAAGCTTAAAAATTACGAGGTGCATTGAATAAGTTTCCAGACTTTTTTTGTACAGGCATTTATAATTGCCGTAAACTCGAGATATTTCAGTATGTTGTTACTATACTCCTTATGAGATGATTGACCAATTTTTTCTTGTTTAGGTGCAAATTTATAGCTACAGTAGGAATTAGAGTACACCTTACTAAATCCTGATTGTCACAGCTGGTGAATTTCAAAAATGCAATCTGGACGTGAGGACACATTAGAAGAACGATATGCGATCAAGTTCTGTTTTAAACTTGGAAAAACTGCCACGGAAACGTATGGTATGCTTCAGACTGCTTATGGACCATCTTGCATGAATCGATCATCAGTTTTTCAGTGGCACAAGAGATTCAAGGAAGGCAGGGAGTCCTTGAGGGATGATGAGAGATGTGGGAGGAGTAGGGAAGTCAGAACATCAGAGATGATTGGCCAAATAAACGATTTCATGAATAGGGACCGTCGTGTTTCTATAGAGACACTAAGCGCACAGTTTAATGTCAGTGTGGGAGCTGTACACAAAATCATTCGTGAGGAACTGAAGATGCGGAAGATTTGCGCGAAGTTCGTCCCAAGAGTGCTCCGGGAAGATCAGAGAGAAAGACGTTGCAATGACAGCAAGGAGATGGTCGAGCTCATTAATTCAGATCCCCAAGTTCTTGATGCCCTGGTAACCTGCGATGAAAGCTGGATCTATTGTTATGACCCAGAGACCAAGAGACAGAGTTCCCAGTGGAAGCATGCTGGATCTCCCAGACCCAAGAAGGCCAGACAGAGCAAGTCCACCCAGAAACTCATGATGATCCCTTTTTTTGACAGCATGGGCATAATCTACATTCACTGGGTTCCCACTGGAATCACAGTCAACAAGGAGTACTATATTGAAGTTTTAAGGGAGTTCAGGAAGACATTCCGTCGGAAGAGGCCAGAACTCTTCGAATCAGGTCAGTGGCATTTCCATCAGGACAATGCCCCAGTCCACAAATCCATCCTCGTCACAGACTATTTGACCCAGATGGGCATCAAGACGGTTCCCCATCCTTCCTACAGCCCGGACCTTGCTCCCTGCGACTTTTGGCTATTCCCAAAGCTCAAGGAAAACCTCAGAGGCAATCGTTATTCCACAATTGAGGACATGAAAGAGGCTGTGACGAGGGTCCTAAACACGCTCACACAAGAAGACTTCCAGGGGGCTTTCCAGAAGTTGTTGGAACGGTACAACAAGTGCATTGATGTCGGAGGAGAATACTTTGAAGGGGACTAGAGTTTTTTGTGTGTACGGTTAATAAAAGTGTCCATACCAAAAAAGTCTGGAAACTTATTGAATGCACCTCGTACTATAAAAGACTGAAAATCAACTATATAAGATAAAAATTATGAATGAAGTGCAACAGTCGGTTGCTAGAAAAGTTTTACAAATTAAACAATTTATTTTTGTCTGTATGAGACATGACATCTGGTTTTAACAAAGGGTGCCTCAAGTATACAAAAATGGAATGAATTAAATGCTATGGCAAGAATTTTAATCTCTTTTCATTGTAGTTTCCAGCACATTCTCCAAAAAGTGTCCAAGAAGTGTTGCCCTATGTCAGAGTCACAATCTAAATTATTACGCTTTGTTTGCAAGATTCTAAATACATTAATACTCTTTTCAAAAACAACAAAATTTTTAAAAAATAGAAGCTTTTTTGCCTTGACATTTATGGTAAGTCATTATATTTTCATAGTAACTTAAATATTTATATTTTTGGGATTTTCAATATTTCTATATAATTAAATGAAGACTTTTTCAATATATATTTTTTACTGATAACTTAAATAAGCAAATTCAATTTAAAAATTTTTCATAATTTAAAAAAATTTCACATAAGAGCACTGACAAAGTCTTGTTGAATGTCACGAAAATCTTTTCCATATTTTTCAAGAGCTTCTTCAAATAAATTTGCCTCTGATGCAGACCACTCTTCCATTTCATCTCTGCAGAGAACAGGACCACTTTCAGGTACCAAATGTGTCAAAGCTTCTGTGACATTGTAATTGCATTTATGAATGCAATTCATTGCGTGAAACTATAAATAAAATAAATTGAGACTTTTTATATATACCATTACCAAAACAACTCACTAAGGTTATATCTCTTGATGCAGATGCAGCACAAACATGTAAAGAAGGTTGTCTAACAGAACTGTTGCTATCCAAGGCACGAGCAAATGTTCCAACTGACCTAAACATGGTGAATTAATTGCATTAAAAATAAAAGAGCCTTAAAGTAACATGGTGGATTAATTACATTAGAAATAAAGAAACATTAGTTAACCAGTAAGCTAATAAATTTAAAATATAACTATTTTTAATGATTTTTTTTGAGAAAAACATAACGTTTGTTTGTTTTGTTGCTTTTTTAAATCACATTTTTTTAATGTTTAGCCATATAGATCTTATTTTTGAAGATCAATTGTAAGCATTTGGGCACAGAATCATTTAAATTTTTAAAATAATTTGTTATCATCTCCTAGCTCCATATTTTTCAGCTCTTTGCACAGGGTTTACAGATAAGGTGCTTTATTCAGACATTGTGTTTTTCATTTTGTGCCAGCAATTTTTGGTGGAATTTAAATCCAAGTTGTTGCCAAGCCATTCAAGAATATTTATTTGGTTTTGTTCAAGGTATCTCATTACCTTTTTGGCCTTTTAGAAGGGTGCATTATCATGCATGAACACTCCAAAGCCATGAATACAGTAGAAGTTGAGCACATGATCTTTAAAGACTTCCAGGTACAGATCAGCTTTCATTTTTGGTTTTTTGAAAGAATTTATAAACCTTTTCTTCCTTTTCTCTCCAGAAAAACAATACCAAACCATTAATGACAATAAGATGATCTTGGGTGAGTTATCTCTTATTAAAGATCTATTTCAAAGACATGAAATTGCTTTCATCAAGAAAACATTACTTTCTTCCACTCTTCAGTGGTCCAATGTGTGTAATTCTTTACAAAGACAAAACCTTATTTTCTAATTCATTCATTAACCCATTAGCACAGGGACCTACTGGTAGGTCATAACACTTTCCTCATCACAGTCCTGTTTCAGCTGATGCTATTGCATCTCAACTAGTTAGAAATGAGAAATACAAGGCTGCTGATCGCAAGTCTTTGCGACTTGTCTCTCAAGAAGTATCTGACCTTTGAAGGGCCACAACACCAGATCCAATAAATATTTCTGGTATTTTTTCACAGAGAATTTACTGCTGCCTCCAACATTTACAGTAAAACCAGGTAAAGCTCTGGGCCCTGATTGCATCTGCCCAAAGCTTATACTCCATGCTAGAACTGCTTTGAAGTCCTGGTTACATGACTTCCTCTCTTCCTGTTTGCACCAACTCAAAATTTTCAAGACCTGGAGAAAAGCACTTGTAGTCACGATCCCAAAGCCAATGAAGCCCGTAAGGAACCCAAAGATTCATTGACCGATATCTCTGCTCTGTGTCCCCTACAAGATCCTCAAGATGCTTATCTACACCGGTGTTGAGCCATTAATCAATCCACTGCTCTCTAAAGAGTAGCCTGGGTTTCGATGCAGGAAGTCAACTGTAGATCAAGTTGTTCTGCTAACCCACAACATCGAGGATTCTTTTGAGGCTAAAAAGAAGGTCGGTGCCATGTTTGTCAATCTGACAGCTGCTTATGACACTGTCTGGCACCATTGTCTTACCTGCAAGCTGCTGAGACTTTTCTAAGATTTCTCCCAGATATGGAGCTTGTCCAAAATCGAAGTTTTACTCTTACTACTGGTGACAGCAAGCAAAGCAGGCTACACCATCTTAAAAACGGTGTTCTTCAGGGATCGGTCTTGGCTCTCCTCCTATTTAACATCTTTACGTACGATTTTCCTTCCATGACTTCCAGAAAGTTTGCTTATACTGATGATTTAGCATTGTTGCACTTTTCTGGAAACTGGAAGGACTTGGAGGGGACTTTAAGCCAAGACATGTCTACACTTTCAGCTTATCTCCAGACTTGGAGGTTGAAGCTGTCACACTAAGATGGTGGTGGCAGGCTTTCACTTAAACAACCGAGAGGCGAAGTGTGAGCTAAAAGCCTACAATAATGATAGACTTTTACCGTTCTGTTTAACTCCTACTTACCTTGGGGTAAAACTGGACAGATTGCTCAAGTTTCATCACCATCTAGTGGCATTGCACAAAAAACTATCCTTGTGCGTCACACTGCTGAGGCAACTTGTGGGTTCAAGATGGGGTGCTGGTGCTAAAACCCTACGCTGGCTCAATAACACCATTGCCAGCATCTGATTCAGGCAGTACAGCAGCCTGGGGTAGTAAAAGGATAAACCCTCAGCCTCAGTCCTGTTTGTGTCTGACCTGGAGTACATACCTCTTCAAATAATGAATAAATAAACTGGGACCTAGTACCAAGGAATCAAATTTTGTTAAATTAATATATGATGATGTTAAAAGTATAAAAGAAAAAACACAAGAAAAGTTATTTATTACAGTAATTAAAGCATTAGTGCCAGAAAATGAATGCAAATACACATTTTATATGTGTATCTGCTGGATGTTCTCATATGAGGGCACCAGTTTTTTAGTTGTTTATATTCAGCTAGTAAATATCTTATAACAAATGAGTAAAAATATTCTATAGTTATACAATAAAATGACTATATGACTTAATCAAAAATTTAAAACTCACAATAACAAAACTTCAAAAATATTACCTGAATATGCTATCAATTGGACTGTATTTAATAAACCATTTAGTTGCTTCTCAGTTGAAAAATTTGAAATATTTTGTAACAGACATGAAGAATAGACTGTGGTTATTGGCTCATGAAATATTAAACTGTAAATAGTCACAATGACTGACAATTATGAAAAATTTCATGCTGTCCTCATATAAGGATACCAGTGTTAATGAGTTAATCAGAGGTTTTTGGAGTGCTTTATGACTAGGATGAGCTAAGTCTTTTTTAATGCAATGCTGAACTGTTGAGATTTTGACCTGTTTCAGCAACTCTAAATAGAGATTCTGCACCTTTACAGCTGTCAAACAAGGTGGTTTTTTTTTGTGGTTCTTATTTCATGATTATGTCAGTCAGTTGAGATGTCTTTATTTTTTTCCTGCACCAAACTTATGCTTGGAAACTGTGTTATTAAAAAAAACACTTTGGCTACAGCCAAGAGCCTCATGACAGTTTCTTCTTCCACTTTGCACACATTTTGCACATACTTATATTGGCACGTTTTTCTGCCACAATGCAAGAATACAAGCTTTCTCTTCATAACTAATGTACTTTTCAGGCATGAGGAGTAAATTATCCATATATTTTTAATCACCTCCACCAACTTTCACTTTTGATTCTTTTATGACTTCAAACGTGTTATGATTTTACATCACCTTACTCTGAATTTTCCTCATTAATATTTTTCATAAAAATATCAAAGCAATTCTATAATTGTCTTAGCAATTGCTCATAGAAATCATATTTGAATTAAAAGGAATAATTTATTTTTGTGTCGTAGAGAATGGTTAGGTTAAATATTCTATGGCAATGAAAACATGTAAAAATGATCTAGATATAAAGTTATTTTGTGGTAGCTGTAATTCACTTTTTCATGTAAAATTTTCAGCTTTTGTAAGAGGTAATATTCTTAATATAAAAATTATAATTACTCCATTGCTTTTTAACTATAAAACCATAGAAATACAAAAAATCAGCAAGTGTATGATGGGGTTGTTGTATTATGGAATAGAACTCTACAAGTCAAAGGACTGTAGTTCGTTCTATTACTTTGCCTTTGTTATATGCTTGTAATGTTCAGCAATTAAGAATGATTATTGTTAACAGAGTTATTTAAGTTTAATCTTTCCTTTTATCTTGTAGTTTAGTTGTTCTTTATGTAGTGTATGTTTATCATTTATTTAATTTTGTTTTATTTCTTGCACCATCTTGTAATGAGTTTTCTTGAATTAACAGTTTCAACTCAGGGGTAACATCAACATATTGCTTTTTTGGATTAATTACTAAATACTAATTAAGGCAAAAAATCAATAAAAAAAATAAACAGTACAGGTCGCATGCTTTTTTCTTCATAAAACCAAATTGGCTTCGTTGTTGCTTTCTGTTTTAAACAGAGTTACTGTAACCTAAGTAGCATAACCCCATTAATTGAGTACTTTTTTCCTGGGCATAACGAAAATCACTCAGGTACTGAGAATTTGTTTTTCTGCTAGCAAGTCAGATTTTTATTACCTGAGCAATCTTGATGGCATTTTCTCTTTTTAGATCATAAAACCAAAGACCTTAGATTTACGGTTTAATTATGGTAAATTGAAAGCAATTTAATTTTTCTATTAAATAATTATGTATTCTAAATGTTTGAATATAGTATCAATGTTGGTAAATGTTAAACTTTATTTGTAAGTGAAATAAACCTTACCTTGATATCAGTAAAAAGCGATTTATTTGCGAATCTGAAAGACGATTTGGTTCCCAATTTAATTCTACAAGCTTTTCACAGTTGTGAAAACATTCTTTGTCTACAAAAAAATTAACAGAACTAATTTAACCTCTTGAATTAAAAAAAATTTCAGTAAAGCAATTTTTGAAGTGCTGAAAAACAATACAAAAGTAACTTTCAATTAAATCAAGTTTTTCAAAAAAAATTGAACTATAAAGCTGCATGAGTCAAAGCCACTCACACCAAAAAATTCAGCAAATAGAGACTAGACAAAATGTGGCACAAAATGGGAGACTTTAAACATAAACATAACATAAACTTTTATTGATTAGCTGTGGCAAGCAAGCAGGTATGGAAAATTTTTAAATTAAAACCTTTTTAGAGATAGTGAAAAATCTATTATGTGACACTTGGGTGTTACAAAGTTAAAAAAGCTTGCTTTTAAATATTGAGCAAAGACTTTTTCTTAAATGACACAAACTGAGTTTGGCAACATATAGAGTTTTGCATTAGTTTTTATTTATTTGCACAAGTTGTGCAGTAGCATTTATTTACTCAACCCAAGGTTCTATTTTCTAAGATCCAACATACTCAACCCAATGATGACTCTTTTTTTGTCAATACCTTCAACTTTAGCATTTTCTTCATCAAGTAATTCTTGCTTGTACTCCTTTCACACTTGCATCTTACCTTTTAAAGCTATGTTTGAATTGCCACTTTATCTATAAGTACATAGTATTTCAATAAAGTCTCTCCTGTTGGTCATTTTGTTGATCTGCCAATTTGCCATAGACCATTCTGTTGACTGTTCAGTCATTTTGTTGATCTGCCGATTTGCCATAGACCATTCCTAATCCTTCATTTACCATTAATGTGGCTCCTTCTTGTTCCACACATTCATCTTTCTGATACATTTGGCACATAAAACCCTTCTCCCTTGAAAAACTTGGTTTTGTTATTGTTATATCTTACCTCTTACAGAGCCACTGTATAAACCTTTCTTCTACACCTTTGTCCCACCAATGTACCTTCATCAGAGTAGCCAGTCTAAGCTTTGCTGTGTCTTTTAGGTTTTGCAAAGGCGTCAATGTGTGAAAAAGATCAGATTAGATGTTCATATAAACTGGACACTTATTGCACATGTAAAGTTTAAAAAATTATATAACAAATTATATCAGATAAAAGAGACATTATTATAAAAAATAATACAACTGGTTTTAAAAAAAATTTTATTTGTCTAATACATGGAGAAACCCAAAAATTAAAAAATCATAAAACATTGCAACAAACCTGGATCATTTAATGGTGGTACATCTGCTTGATACCGAAGGCCAACTCTTATTTCACCTTTATCAGCAAGTAAAGTTTTTTGTGTTGGATCATAGACCAGTGAATAGAAAAATGTATCCTGTAAAAACTTATTTAATTCTCAAATACAAAACTTGAAATAAAGTTAATTCTTAACATTAATTTAAAACAGATTTTTAAAAATAACATTAATTGCTAAACAAGTTGGGTAAGTACAAGTTCATACATGAAAAGTAAAAAAATCAGAGCACAGCATATCAAAACTTTCTTTTACAAATAACCTTAGGAAATTTATTTTCGTATTCATTATGAAATGGTTAGTATGATGTTCAAACCAAACAATTGTAATCAATTATTTCAAAATTAATTTACAGAGGGCAAACTATATTGAAAACACAGATAAAATGCTGCATCTATAAATGCTGCAGCATCTATTTGAAATAGATGCATTTATAAATATTTAGTACAGGTAGGTAACCTCTAATTCGGAATCATGGGGACCAGACCTATCCTAAATTTCTGATCTTTCCAGTTTATTTCTTTATTTTGCCTTATTTGGGCATTAAAAAAAAAAGAGCATGGTAGCCAGTACATGTGAGTGTCTGTTAGTATTGTTATTGCTTCTGTTCTGTCACAACGCTGCTTGCATTTATAACTTTCATGTGTGATAAAATATTGTTATGCACATTGTCATATGAATGAGTACTCAGTATTTTTTTATGGTTTGGCTTGAGGAACTGCTAAGTAATTTTGAAAGATTGCTAATTTTTCACCTAAATTTGCAAATGAAACTGCAGTCAACAACTGTCACAACAAAAATTTATTGTTAAAAAATTTTAACTTTTATAAGCTTACATTTCGACATTTTTGTATTTACGTGTTGCACTGTATTCTGTATACTTTTAGATGCTTACTTCTGTGCTTTTCATGTAATGAGACATGTAGGAAGCTGACTGAATGGAAGATTCTTGTCTCTGTTCACAGTTGGAATCTATGACCTCATAATGGGAGTTAAATACCATAATGTTTGCAGCTGCATTTCAGTGTGTAAACCAGTGTTTTCCAATCTTTTTTATATGGCGGCACACTATTCAGGTATTTAAATTTTTCCGGCACACCCATTATATTGGTTAATAATACAAAGGTCCTCACTGAAAATTTTTCAATGATTTCTCAATTTTTGTCCCAAAATCATGGTGATCTCTAAAAGAAGATCTTCACTTTGAATCGATCTCGTATTTCCATATTTTGTTCCGAAAATTATGGTGATCTCTAAAAAAAAAAAAAAGAAAAGGTCTTGTAATACCAACATACGAGATCGATTCGAAGTGAAGAGAGCTCCGCAGGCCATACTTTGGATACCCCTGCCCTAATTAGTCTTTTTCCAAAATCTCTTGCAACACACCAGTTGGAAAACACTGGTGTAAACTAATAGCACAAAAATGTGACTCGGCAAGCAGTTAAGTAGGACATCTCTGAAATCAGGATCACCAACTGAATACCAAAGAAAAAATTTTATCATGTTTGAGTTGAACAGATGTAGCCCTTCTATTTAATTAAAGATTAGATAAAGCACTGAATATAACGAACAAGATGCAAACAGCATTGATTAGTTAAAGATCAGTTAATAGTTTCACAATTGCAGAAAGTTTTTTGTTAAAAATGTGTCCCGGATTTCTGGTCACTCCAGTTTTCTGGTTTCCGGATTAGAGGTCACCTAACTGTATTTATATTTTAATGCATGCCATGAGGTTGTGAGTTATATAGAGCATCTGAGGATATGTTTCGCTGCTTTTTTTCATATGTTACATAAATATAAACAGATCTATTGCAGTATGGACTTAAAAAAAGCTTTAGCTACAGATAGACTCATACTCTTCTGTTATAGGTAGTCTTGAAAAGACTGTTTTTAAGGTATTTTTCAGTCAACACTTATCAAAAAAATTGTAACATTGATCATAAAGTGAGCTCAATGTTTTATTCATACAATTCATAAGCTGACTGGTTTGATTGACAAGAGACACATCTGATTGGTTGATGAAATGCATAACTACATGTGTCAGAAGTGGGTGATTTTTAGTGCATAAAGAAACTGTTTTTGACAACTAAGAATTGGTTTTGGAGTCCGAATATAAACAGCATCTAAAGTTGCCAAATGGAATAAAAATCTACCAATTGCCAAAATAGAAAACATGTTAATATGATAATTTTAAGCATATATTTTATTTTGCAGATACAAGCCAAGTGTGTAGTCTGATTCTGGGATGTTTTTTTGAGTTGACTGGCATGGTTCGGTTGGAAGAATTTTCTGAGGTTTGATCTGGTTGTAGATGAGTTTAGGGATATGTTTCTTGATTCTGTCTTCTAATCTTTGAAAAGTTCTTTGCACATATGCACTACAGCAGTGACACATAATAATTCATATATCAATAAATATGCTCTCAATAAATGTACAAACTTGGGAAGAACTTCTTGAAGATTAGAAGGCATAATAACAGTAGCAGATAATTTGTCATTTAAAGGAATTTCTTTGTTAAAAAATCATTCAATCTGATGCATGCAGTTATGCATTTCATCATCCAATCAGATGTGTCTCTTCCAGTCCAATTAAACCAGTTGGCAGAACATTGAGCTTGGTTTATGATAAGTGTTAACGATTTCTTCTGATGAACGTTGATCGAAAAGTATTTTTTACAAACAGTTTTTTTTAAGACAATCATATAACAAAAGAGTATAAATCTATCTGTAGCCAAAAGTTTTCATAAAGATAAGCAAAATAAAAATAAATAAAATTATTTGCATTTTCAAACTATGTTATGTTTGTGTGACATTCAAATGTATTTTAAACTTTACAATAATAAGCAATTATGTTTTTTTGCAAACCAAATACATAAACCAAAATGCAATTAACACTTGTATTGTTGCTTTGCATGGTTTACAGCATACAAAAAATAATAAACAAGTATCACAACAATTATATAACACTTAAATATAATAGTCAAATCAAGAAAAAACCTTACTGTTTTTGAAAGATATGATTTAAGATCTTCAGTCTCATTAAGAAGAGTGACACTGCATTTTCCTCTAAATAGAAAAAATAATTATTAATAATGAAAGAAAATATGAAAAAGCAATATTGTATTATTTGTACAATAAAAAAAACTATTAACTTTGTGTTTCAAGTTTAAATTCTCTTTAATTTGGCTGAAGTCTTTTAATAAAAATTGCTATGAAACAAGCACAATTTTAATACTACTCATCATACAAATTTATTGACAACATTTTAATAAGCCAAGAATATTAATAAGTATTGAAAAAGAAGAAATCTAAAACCATCACATAATTTATATACCAGAAAAAAAATTAGCCCAATATAGAATTTGCAAGTTTATTGATATTTTATTTTTTAATTATTTTGTTGCCAACAACACTTTTATTAAAATCTGTTTTTACTAGCAATTAGTGAAAACAAAATAAACAATTAAAAGTAATTCAGATTCATATTTATTTATTTGACCCAAAACATTTATAAAATATACACATAGCATTTAATTTAAATTAAATATAGCAACACAGTGAGTCAAAATGACTGCAAGCTCTTCTACTTACTGCCAACTTATTGCATCATGCAAAATGACAAGAAAATAATTTTTAAAAACTTTAAAAAAAACAAGCATAAACGAGGCAAAAAGTAATAAAAGAAATGAAAAAACTAAAACAATTAGAAAATAATCAAATAAGGTAAAAAACTAAATTTATGTTGCATTGTTAACATTAATGTTTTACTAGAATGTTTTATCAACATTAACACTTGGAGGAAGACTCTATGTTATGGGTATGAGTTGATTTAGTCAGAAAAAAATAACTGTCAAATACTTTAGGCAAATTCCCATTACTAAATTTTAGATAAATTTAGCAATTTAAAATTTTATTATTTTTGAAAAAGGTAAAACAAACAATTCTTAGCAAATTGGTATAAATTTATACATCTAATTACAATTCACAACAATCTTTATTGTTTCACTTAGTAATCTAGCCAGAAGTATTTCCCAGTGCTAAAAACCACAAGTTATCTTGGAATAAAATAGTAAATTTTTATCAATGCTTTTTGCAATAAAAATATTTTAATTTGCTTAATATTCCCACTGACAATGCTCCCTGGAGTTCTAAACTTTGTGTGCAGCAAAAGTATGTTTATTGTTAAGTATAAGGTCCAAGTATTTTTGCTTCTAACTGACTTTTAATAGTGCCAGCAGTACAAGTAATTTTAACTGGATTAATTGTCATATTTTGTTTTGAATTGATAAGATTTAATTAAGTTGGGTTTAAGGTTAATCTATTTGCATGCATCAAATAATAAATTAAATTAAATTTTGTATTTAACTCTTTTGTAATTGGTCCAGTGATTTTGCATTTTCTAGCAACCAAGTGTTATCAACGAAGTGTCAGAGTGTCAATAAAGTGTTAGCTCTCTGTGAAAAAGTGTCAATCATTATTCTATTCTGCAAAAAATTACTTTTTGGAAAACATTTTATTTTAGTCAATTTAGTAGAATAAATTTTATGTAAACATTTTTGGAAAGGTGTACCTTTTAGAAAGTGAGACACAGGGTTTTTGCTTGTGATGTTTGGAAACAAATATATGCATTGTAATTCATGGTTTATTAATTAATTTAGTTTTTTATCAGTTGCTTTAATATAAAGTGCATGTCTATCAATAGAATTAGTAATTGTGCCACAACTACAGAAAAATGATTATCAACTTAATTGGGACATAACAAATATGTGATTACATAGCAATTATTATTTCAAATTTTTTTTCTATTTAAGCAATTCTTGAACAGGACTTTCAAAATTTTTAGTGCAACATTTTACTGAAAATATTAAAAACTGTAAATGTGGTGCCCTTTAAAGAATCTTAAAATTTATAACTAAGCATGATAATAATATGCATCAAGTAAATTTTAAAAGTTAATGCAGTATAACCTTAATGATAAAGAAATCCACAGAACTATGTAAAGTTATCTAGAACATAAATGATGCTGAAGAAACTTCTCAAATAACATGGTAAATAATCAACCAATCTGTCTTACTGCAGCTAAAACATTTATAACTTATGTTTATTAAAAAACCTAAAAATCTATCAAGCAAAACCATACAATCTACTTAAAAATTTGAAAATAATTTTTAAATGTTGCCATCACAACAAATTAAAATAAACATAATTTCAATGTAAAGTAACTAATCCAATTTTTGTAATGGATGTTTTTTTAATTCTTTTTTAAACTTTATCCAAATACATTTATTTGCACATTCCACTCCAGGCTTCAAACACTTTGTCTCTATAATCCTTTTAATTACTCATAATTTATACCAGAGTTAATCTTAATTTTTTTTATTGATGATAATTCCATTAATCTTTTTAAAAAATTTTCAAGTGTTTATTTTAATTTTCGTTTTAAGGTAAATAAGTTTAATACTGAAAATCAAGCATTTAAAAAAAATACTATACAGTGGAACCCCGCTTACCTGACCACCTATGGGACCATTATCAAGCGGTCATATTAGCGGGGTGGTCGTGTTAGCGAATTTTGCTTTGGAGCATCCTGTTTGTAGCAATTGTTTGTTGTAAATGTCACGAGTGGTGTAACCCGCAGTGATATCTGGTAGGCGTGATTTCCAACTCTGCATGACTTCTTCGTCAACACAGCCACTCTCTCCGCAAATAACAGCCTGAGAAATGCTATGTCGTGTCTTAAACCTGTTTAACCAATCGTTTGAGGCTTTAAAGCCATTTTTCTTCAGAGATTTAGCAAAGTTAGAGCTTTTTCTTGAATCAGAGGCCCACTTATCAGTGGGTTTAAAGACCGAGCTCTTTGAAACCATCAGAAAGTTAGTGAATCGATATCTCCTTTAAATTGAAAGATTCTAACCCTCTTTCGGTCATTCGATAAGTTGTCGTCATATGCAGCCAAAACGTCTGCCTTTCTATTAAGTGTGTTCTGTATTTGAGTCTTGCTAACGCCGAAAATATTAGCAAGTTCCTCTGAGATTTTCCCTCACTTTCTTTTTGTTGCATTACCATAACCTTTTCTTTGATTGAAAGTTCTCTCGGTTTCTTTTTACTAAGTGCCATTATTTTTTATAAGATACTGCAGAATGAATTTAAACAACTGTTAGTACTGAAGTTTATCTTATAAGATTCAGTTCTGTTTGCCACACTGGTCATTTATTGCGCTATTTAATTTTTTGATTACAAAAGAAAAGTTAACCTTATTGTTTTGATCACAAAAAAAATTTAACCTTATTGTTTTGGTCACAAAAGCAAATTATTGAGCACGTGTGGTCGCTTTAGCGAAGTTAAATTTGTAGTTTTGGACCAAAATATGGTGGTCCTGGTCTGGAAACCTGGGTGGTCGCGTTATTGAAACAGAATGCAATGCATTACCATAGTAAATTATTTGGGACCACACTGAAGTGGTCCTGATAACGGGGTGGTCGTGTTATCGAGGTGGTCGCCAACCGGGGTTCCACTGTATATACGTTTTCTTTTTTCAATATCATAACAAAAATAACTATTTCTAAAAATAAATACTGATTTTATGCAAAGGTCATGAAAAAAATTAATAAATTACTTTTTTTTATTGAAGTGTTATTTGTACTATAATTCATGTTGTTGTTGCCCCTCCTTCAAGGATATTTTAAAGGAGCCATTCCTCAAACCTTCAAAGAACTCAATCTAGGCTTCCACTCTTAGACAATCTCTGTTACTTGCAAAAGCTTCTTTTACAGACTAGTGGCATGATGTTGTGTTGTGATTGTACTTGGCTAGAGTTAAAAAGTTAATTAGTGTTGTGTGTGTGTCAAGCATAGTGAGCACTGTAGCATGTAAGTATCAGGATTTATTGTGTCTAAATAACTTTTCAAAAGTGATTGTTGGCTCTAAGCAGTGCCAGCTTTGTGCACATGTGACATGGTGATGTTTGTTTCTGTCTTGGGGTGTGGTGTTAATAGCTTTGTTATTTTTTTTCTGAAACAAAGATATTGTAAGTGATGGTAGTATAAATGTGTTTAAGGTTTTCTTTACATTATTCATGAGTTATGTCTGGATCTGAGATGATAATGCTAGTGCGATCATTGTTATGAAAGATTGTGGCTTTTATGTTTCTGGATGGATCTAATTTTTTTTCATGATTTTAGTTTATCTTCAATAGATTGCTACCTTAGTGTGGTGGAGGAATTTGCATTTTCTATGATCCAATAACAGCAATGCCATCTGGATTTTTCCCCTTCTTTCAGGGCTACTAGTGGTGGTAACATCAAAGGTGAGAAACAGACCAAAAGCAATCTAACAAATGTAGCAAAATATATAGTTCAAATGACAATATTCATACTGCATCAGGTGTCACACAGGATAAAAAGGTTTGGGTTCAGGTTTTAGGCAGAAAGACCTGTTCAAGAAGTAAGCTACATTCTTTATCACAAATTGATAGTATATAAAAACCCATCAATGCATTTGCTACATGCTTAGGAAAGTAAATGGGGGCAGCACAAAATATCTGTACTTGAGTTGGTCCCAAACATCAGGATCTTTGCATGGGCAACTGGAACGTCATTTCACTCAATGGAAAAGAACAGAAACTGTTTTGGGAGGCAGATCAGTACCATCTAGATATATTAGGCTACATAAGCAGTCACTGTGCATTTTGCAGGTGTATGCACCTTTCTTAGATGAAGTTAGTGTTGCTTTACAGAAAGTAACATCTATAGAATCAATTCTCATGCTGGGTGATTTTAATGCACATGTGGGTACTGATAACAAGACATGAAAGGATGCAATCAGAAAACAAGGAGGCTTTGACATTAACAGAAACAGATAGTGTTTACAACAGTTCTGTGCCACCAATGGACTATGCATAATGAATACCTTTTTTTAGCACAAGGGGATTCACCAAGTACACTTAGTACAGTGATTTGGTGGGACAGCATCCTATCATCGATTTCTGTATTGTCTCAGCAGATTTCTTTGCTTTTGCGGTTGATGTTTGTGTTAAAAGAGGAGCTGAACTGTCTACTGACCATCACCTAGTCATCTGCATTTGAGAACAAGGAAATAATTCAGAGCACAAAGAGCTTACAGAACAAAATGGGAGTTATTAGGCAACAAAAAGGTGAGACATACTTTTGCAAGCAAAGTTGCTTTCCTGTTCAGAGAACTCCCTAACTATATTGAAGACGTAGAGACTTAGTGGGATTTATTTAAATCAGCAGTCATTACATCTGCAGCTGCTAGTTGTGGTTGTAAACAATTGGGGGTTAAATGGGTAGTGAGAAAAGAACTGTTTGGTGGAACTAAAAATTAAAGAAGCCATTTGTGCAAAAAACCAAAATAAAGCCATTTGTGCAAAATTGCGTTTAGAGCTTGGTTGACAAACAAGTCATTTAACCAGCTTTGATTGCAATACTCAGCAGTATATAAGATTGCCACCACTATTGTCAAACAACCTAAAGAAAAGTCATCAGAAGAATTTGGATAAAAGTTGGATACAAACTACAGATTAGCAAACAATTTATTTTGGCAAACCCTACATTGTTTGCATGCCACCTAAAGATCAGTTCCCACCTTCATTGAGGGTGCTAATAGTGTGCTTTTGAAGCATCAAAAAGGCATCCTAAATCATTGGAGAAAATACTTTTGCAAGCACTTAAATCCAGTAACAGTCCAACATTTGGAAACATCCAAGGAACAAATTGGTGAAGAAATTTATCTAACTGAAGCAGAGGTAAGCACACCAATTAAATGTTTAAAAGCTGGCAAGGCTCTGGTGAAGATGATATTCAACCTGAAATGTCAAAAGCCATGAACAACTTTGGGGTTTATTGGCTGACTTGTATGTTGCAAGCAGCTTGGAAAACTGGTGAGGTACTGAAGCAATGGCAGATCAATGTGTTAATATCTATTTACAAAAAAGGGGACAAGGAAAAGTGCACTAACTATAGACTTTATATAATGTATTTGAATAGATATGTTGGCGTAGATTTGTAGGAAAATGTTTATATACAGTATAATGCTTATTATGAGGGCAAAAGTTTCATAGGCTCACAAAACTTTAAACCTGTTGTCTTTGTAGTAACTGTTGTACTTTTTTGCAAAAATAAAACATGTTATGTTATAGAATTTGGTTCAAAAATTTAACTCTTAAAGTTATACCTTTTTTTAATTTAAATATTCAAAATTAAACCTTTGTAAATTCTAATAAGTCAATATTCAGCTAGGAACATACCTAAGTTTAACACATTTAACAATTTTTAAATGCAAATTTTTACTTTTATCAGCTGAACAACGAATGTTAAAAAACAAATTTTGGTATTTACTTTTTACCTTTAAATACACAACAATGGCAATTATAAGTTAAAATAAATTGTAGTATAATATGTCTTAGTGACATAACAAAACTTGTTTGCTGTCGCTTCAACGCTAGCAAAGTTAAATTGAAATTATTTAATTTCCTGCTGAATTTGTCCTGTCTAATTGTCTTACCGTCTAATGCCAAATAGTCTTACTTTGTTCTGTTGCATAAGTAAGAAGGAAACAAGAAAGCATTAAGGTTCTCACATTAAACAAATAGAAAAGGTTGTTTAGTATAATATTGTGGCCAATAATGTCAAAAACAGAAGACATATCAATCATTGCTAATACAGTATAGCTGCTATTGTCCAGTACATGTAAAATGTGATCAGTAATATAAATAAGAGCAGCCTTAATAAAAACAGATCTATAGGCAAATTGAAATTTGTCATAAATATTATTAATAATCAAATGTTTGGTTAATTGTCCAGTAGTTGGTTAATTTTCCAATATTTTAGACAAGCATGGCAGATCGGATATTGACATGTAATTTGCTAGATCGTTTACATCTAAATCATGATTTTTCAGTAAAAGAGATATAAGTGCTTTCTTGAGTTTTAAAGCAACTTGTAAAGTTTACATAGAATCATTGATGATAGTAATAAGTGCAGGAGTAACACAAAAGATCATTTTATAAAAAGTGCAGCAGGAAGTGGATCACGTTTACAGTTAGTTGACTTTTGAAAAACGTAAAATAGTATTGGCTAAAGAAGTAGTGACAAAAATATATTTATTAGAAGTAATTCCACTAGTATTCCACTAGATAACTGAGAGGTTTCAATTTGAACAGATATAATAGTGCAATTCAAGGATTAGTGTAATTTGAATATTTAATTTGAAAGTAACAAATGCACCAAAAAATTCTGCAAAAGTATACAAGTAAATATTTTTTAACTTTTCATTAGTTAGGTGCAAGTTAAGCAGAAAATATGATATTGCAACATTTGTGCACAACTTAACACTTTATTGCACAATATGAAATTTATCAGTAATAAACTGGCTATACAGGGTCCCACAGGTAAATTGGAAAGATTTCGTAATTCACATAATTCTCTCACTATTCCTCTAATGATGATGAAACTTTTTTCAAATAATTATTAAACTATATTCTTTAAGATATTATAAAAAGATTTAGACTGGTTTCGTTTAGCATGGCAGAATTAGTGTAAAGGATAACTATATGCAAACTGAGACGTGCTAAAAACTTTCCTTAGTACATTATTAAGAGCACTGGCTATGCAAAGACAACAGTTTATTGAGTCGTGGTCAAGTTTGATGCTGAAGGCAAAGTTGAATGAAGTCACCAAAGCCCTTGAAAGGATTGAAAGCAAACCAAAACTTTCCTAGCAGGACTGAAAAGGTTGATAAAGGCAGACCCAACTCATTCGATGCCAAAACTGGCCAAAAGATGCAATGTTAGCCACAGAATCATCATCAGAGCAGTCAATGAAGACCTTGGGATGAAGTCTTACACAAGGAGATGCTGCAACCTCCTCACTGCCTGCTTAACAGCCACCAGAGTTAAAAGATCTGAATGCTTGCAACTATTGGCTATTTAGCGTCATTGAAGAAAAGTTAATCCACACCCAAATGTTAACTCTTTAAAGGAAACCATTTGAAGAGAATTATGAAATCTTGTTGCTGATGAAGTAAAGAGGACTTGTTCAAAGTTTTACCAGAGAATCTCCAAAATTATCAAAGCAAAGGGTGATGTCTGAAGGAGAGTTCCCAACATGTCTCAGTTTGCATATGGTCATGCTTTGCACTAATTCCGACATGCTTAAAAAAACCAGTTTAAATCTTTTTATAATATCTTATAGATTATAGTTTTAAGATTATCTGAAAAAGTTTCATCATCATTAGAGGAATAGTTAAAAAATTACGCAATTAAAAATAGTTCCAATTTACTTGCGAGACCCTGTATAGTGACCTATTTAAACTTTTAAAAAATTAACTCTGTTTTTTCATCAACCTGCAAGTGTGCAAATCTGAAAATTTTTAGCAGATTCATAAATAATATATTAATACTAATAAATATACTTAATATAATGATAAGTCAAATACCTGATATGAGTAGCTGGCAAAGTATCTAATTGTCTTGACAAATAAAGTTCTCTGTGATTAAGTTGATGGCGTTGAGTATTGGATAAGTTGGTGCAATCTTCATCCATATCTTCTTCCATATCCTCTGAAAAATGAGTAAATGTTATTACACATAACTTATGTAAATGACACACAAAAAATAACAATTCCATGAATTTAAATTCTTCTGTAAACAGATAGTATTAATTGAAGTCATGCTACAAAATAAAATTTAGAATTGGCTCAAAAGTAAAAGTGCATTAAAAAAAATGAGGCCAGAGGCAGAAAAAAAAAAAAATAGAAAGACTGTTCAGGTAAGGCAAAAAGTGTAAAAATATTACCAAAGCACATAATTTTTTGTGCTTAGCAGAAAAAGATAGTGTTAAACTATTTTAACTTTTTAGCTTGATTCAGACTGAAAGCAGTCACTAAATAGCAAGGAGAAAGCATAATTTTCTGCTAAGCTTTCAAAACTTACACTTTATCTATTTGTATTTTTCGCAACTACTTTCAGTCTGAATGGAGTTTTATTGACAAAGCATAAAGCATAATATGCTCACTGCCCTATAATAAGTTGCTAAGTGACACTGTATAAAAAATTTAAAGTTTATTAATTTCATGCCAAGCAAAAATCATAATAAAAGGGTGAGCAGAAAATTACTGCAAACTCTGACAGATTAATTCTGCAATTACCCTGGTGTTTCCATTTTCTCAATTGGTGGAATGTGTTAAAGACCATAAGTGATTTTGGTTAAGCATGCAGAAGAAAACTTTACCATAAATTTACTTTAACCATATAACAAGAAATTGTGCTGAAGGAGATAATGCCATTGAGCAAAATAAGCTAAAAGGATTTAATTAAAATGATTTAATTGATATGAGATATGCAAATAGTTGGTGTAAAAATAGATGACATCATAAACTTATTAAATCAATGTGGTTTTCAACCTGTGAGTGGATCATTTTGCTTTTTTAGGAGGATCACAAGAGCTTTTCATAAATAGTGGGTTGAGGAATATGTTCGTAGCATTTTTATATTTTCTTTTATTTTACAATGATTTTTTACTACTTGACAAAATGTATATATTCATTTGATAGAGCTCTTTCTACAGTAAAAAACTGTGCTGATCATCTTTTTGAGTATTTTGAGATTTTATTATTTGTGAAGCTTACATATGGAATATCCAGGGGGTAAATAGCAACATTTTCAACACCTACTATTCTTTCTTCACTTTTCATCAAGGCCAAAAAGCTGCTGAAGCAGCCCAGGACATTTGCATGGTATACAGGAAAGGTGTCATATACGAATCTATGGCAAGAAAATGGTTTGCAAAGTTAAAAAATGGCAATTTTGACATCAACGACACACCCCACAGCGGAAGACCTTCTGAATTTGATGAAGACCATCTTAAAGCACTTTTGAAGAAGGAAAGTCACCAAACAAGTCGTGAATTGGTTGAAAAAATAAACTGCAATCAAAAAACAATTCTCAATCATCTTCATTCAATGGGATTTGCTGAAAAATTGGGAGTCTGAATGCCTCATGAGCTTAGCCAAAACAACAAAGAAAATCGCCTTCAAATTGCTTCTCAACATCTTGCCTGCCATCGAGCAACATGCGGTCACAAACAGCACTTTTTGTACGAAATCATCACTAGAGATGAGAAATGGTGTGTATATATAAATATGAAGCAAAGAAAGGAATGGGTGGCTCCTGGAGATATGCCAAAGCTGAGAAGTTAATTCTGACCTCCATCCAAGGAAGACCATGATCTGCATTTGGTGGGACTGGGAGGGCATGGTGCACTGGGAAATGCTTGAAAGGAATACCAACCACAGTCAACAAGGAGCTCTATATAGCCCAGCTACATTGCGTGAATGAGGCTATTCGACTAAAAAGACCCCATTGACAAGGCCAAACCATACTTTTTCACGACAACACCAGGCCTCATGTTGCACAAGTCATCAAAGCCGCACTCCAAGAGCTTGAATGGGAGGTCCTTCAGCATCTGCCGTATTCTCCGGACCTTGCACCCACGGATTATTATCTTTTCTGCCCTTTGTCGAACCATATGAGGAGCGTTACCTTCGATAATGAAGAGGACCTTAAAAACTGGCTCAACAAATTTTTCAATACCAGATCCAGGGATTTTTGGTGGAATGGCATCGACAAATTGGTCAAGACGTGGGAGGAGGTCATAAACAGCAATGGAGAATATATAATTTATTAATTTATAGCCAAAACTTTTTATTTTTGTTTAAATAAAAATCTTTGATAAAAACGCTACAAACATATTCCTCAACCTAATAGTACGTAACATAAAATCATCAATCCAATTTTAATCCAGTGTAAATATCTCCAGTAATGGAAGTGACCAGACGCATCTCATTACTTCTGCAAATTTTCTCACATCTTTTCTCCACCTAAATTGATCTGCTGCATCTTCTTTCCTTAAACCAATTCTTCTAACATTTCCTTCAACTTGTTCCCTCCAATTCATCCTTGGTTGGGCCTGTTTATGTTTTCCATCCACTTTATGCAGGCTGCAAATTCCCCACCCTTTTTTTAAAATTCAGTTAAATTTATTTATCAATAATTATAGTATTTAAAGCCATTTGTAATAGGACCACCAAACAAAAATTTTACTTTAAACTTGTTTTAGTTAGAAACTAAGCCACCTAAAATGAGAAGCACCAGACTAGAGTTTCACTCTTTTAGGGATGCATGTCTCACTGAGATTCAAACTGACTAGATGTAGTCCTAAATGCAGGAGATAACACCACTAAATTACACAAGCTGAAAAACAACTTGACTCTAAGCAGCTTAGAAGTTATTCCCAGTATTACAATGCAAGGACTATATAAATAACTATATAAAATTGTTTTGAGAGCAGTTATAAACACTACAATGAAATATAAATAGTTTTTATTCTATTGGTTTTGTTACCAGGTAAGTTATTCATAATTTTTCTATGCTAGTCCTGACGAAGAGCATCTGTAATAACGCTTGAAACGTTGACTGTTTTTAAAGTTTTTAGTTTGAATAAACTGAAGATTTTAGTTAAAGTCTGTTTACCAGAAGAGCATAGAAAAATTATGAATTATAAATAGTTTATTATGTCATTGTACAAAAAAAAATATGTTTACCACAATTTTTATTGAGCAGTTTAAGAAAACAAATGCCAAAACAAGAAGCAAAATTAATTAGGACTCAGGACTTAAGTATACTCAGAATTTTTATTTCTTAAGCCTATTAACACTAAAAATACATTTCATTTCCATGTTTCAGTTTGACATAGTTTTGCTTAAAAATTTTGTTACAATCATGGCATAATCAAGCAGAATGTTTCTATGCATAGCCATCATTGCCAGTCTGCTCAATCACTCCTGTCCATATGAATTTCTAATTAGTCTTCAGCAGCTTTAATTTCAAAAAATTTCTTTCTGTAAAGGCAGCTGTGACTGTCACTGTCAGGATTATCTGTGAAATGTTATTGATGATTAAATATTTTTTAAGTGGTACCAGTATGATACAATTTTACTTCAAAAATTACACATACGAGGGCTGTTTGAAAAGTAACAGGACTGTGTAAATAATTATTTTATTTGAAATGCCACGTAAAAATTACAACTTGTCCCCTTCAAAGTAATCTCCTTGAGCTCGAATGCACTTTTCTAATCTTTGCTGCCGTGCTTCTATGCACTTCTGGAAAGATTTCATTGGAATCACTCATAGTTCCTTCGTTACGGCTGTTGTTATGGCTTTTGAGTCTTGAAAATGGGTTCCTTTAATGACTCCCTTGAGCTTAGGAAACAAGAAAAAATCACAGGGAGCCAGATCTGGCGAGTAGGGTGGTTGCTCCAGCACGGCAATGTTATTTTCTGTAAGAAATTGTTGTATGCTTAAGGCATTGTGAGCAGGAGCATTGTCATGATGAAGCAGCCATGACTTTGTCTCCCACAATTCTCTTCTTTTCTCCCTTACCGAACACATCAAACGTCGCAAGATGTCTTTGTAAACATTCTGGTTAATGGTTTGGCCCTGTGGCAAGAATTCTAGATGAACAATTCCATGAACATCAAAGAAAACAATCAGCATTACCTTAATTTTGGACTTGAACAGCCTTGCTTTCTTGGGTCTTGGTGAGGATGCACTCTTCCATTCAAGGCTCTGCCGTTTGGTGAGTGGATCGTACTCGAAGATCCACGACTCATCACCGGTAACAACTCTACTCAGCAGATCTGGTGTAATTTCAAGTTGTTTCAGGATGTCTTGACACACTTGCACACGATTTTCCTTTTGCCCATCATTCAGCAACCTTGGTACCATTTTCGCACAAACCTTCCTCATCCCCAGATCTTCTGTAATGATCCTCCACACCCTCTCACTATTCATGCTCAACTCATCTGCTATCATTCTAACAGTAAGGCGGCGGTCACTGCGCACTTTTTCTCTCACAAGCTCAACATTTTTGTTTGTTCTGCTTGTTGTTGGCCTTCCACTCTTAGGATCATCTTCCACATCCTCTCTTCCCTCTCTGAACCTCTTGTGCCACTCAAAAATCCGAGTTCTTGACATCGTAGCATCTCCGTAAACTTCTTGGAGCAATTGAATGTTTCAGTTGGAGTTTTTCCAAGTTGAACGAGAAACTTCAAGTTGATTCTTTGTTCAATGCTCATTATTTGTTAACAAAAGAAGAAAAAGAAAAAAATATTTACTAAATAAATTATCCCAAAATGAACTACAGTAAAGCACCTTTCAAGAAAAGCCTGTAAAAAAGCATATGGTTGTCACAGAATGCTGAAACTACATTTTTACAACCAAAAGACATTGCGCCATCTTAAAAAACAAAGCTTTTATCACTGTTGCAAGTGTTGTTTGTGCAAAGCATACAGTCCCGATACTTTTCAAACACACCTCATATATTTAAAAACAGCAGTTTGTTGGCATGCAATAGGGCTTCCTCTAGCCAACGATGGGCTTTATGAATAACAATTTTCATATCTTTTGAACTTTCCATCAGGGTTGTGGAGTTGGAAAGTTTAAGATCTGACTCTGTCTCCAAAAATTCTAAGATTCAGATTCTGACTCTGCAATAAAGGCCATAGCATTATGCAAGAGATGATTTGCTTAAAATTTAAATGTAAACTTTTATGAGTTGCATGCTGTGCAGTGCAGCACTTGGCAAGGTTCTCTTAAAAAGGTTACTGCACTGTACTGCCACATGTGGCTGCATAAGCACCACAGTTAACATCACTAATATGCAATTAAATTGAACATCAAAAGTCAGAGTCGGAGTCATAGTCTGAAAAAATATTGCAACCAGTAGCAATTTGCAAAGCTGTGTTCTAAATGATTTAAAATTTCTTGATGTTGGTGTTTGATATAAGGCTCCATATGGTGTTTGCATATTCCAAAATGGGGTAAGTGATAGTTTTAACCCTTTAAGGCCTGAGGAGACGAATACGTCCGGTTAGAAAAAAAACAGTTTTATATGTCTAATATATCAAAATTTTAATTTCCAAACCAAATAGAATGATTCTGTCGCTTTCAAAGTTTAGAAAAAAAATTTTTTTTGGCAACTATGACTGAAGCTTGGTTACTTTTTTTGTTTGCCAAGTCATTTAATTTGTGCTTTTACGAAACTGAGGAAAAGGTCATATTTGAGCTAAAATTTACACAACTTCTTCAAAAGGTAAGCTTTTCATTTTTTTTTAGTAAGTAGATTATTGTCTTTTCTTGCATGGAAAAGCAATTATTTTGTTAATTTTTGATTACAAATATTGTAAAAATTAATTAACCTAAGAGGACGAATTCGTCCAGCTGGGCCCATGGCAAGAAAAAATGAGTTAGCTTTATTTTCTTGGCAAACTAATTTTAGGTAATATCAGAAAAAATTTTGGTTTTTACATGCAAAAAAAGTTATAAAAATAATATGTGTGCTATTTTAATTGATATATTCATAAAAATATATTCATTTTTTAAAATTATAATGAAAAAAATTTATTTAGCATTTTTAATCAAACTTTACAAGCATAAGTAGGATTTGATCCCTGTAAAATTAATTTTTATTGTTTTTTATAGCATTTAATCTTAAATATACTTTTATTTTTTTATTTTTAAGACTTTGATTGTATATTAAAGTGTAAATATTGATGTATTGCAGATAACTAACATGAATGTCCCAACTAGAATTTTCTACAAAAAAATATGTAGGGGCAATGATCTATGTGAACCAGATGAATGTAATTTGCTAAATGAAAGTGAAGAAGATTGTTGTCAAAATGATGAATTAGAAGATGAAATAATCACAAATGAAGCTTCCCAAATTGAACCACTCCAGGAAATTTTATCTGAAGCCTTTGGTAAGCAATTGCACAACACTTTTTTTTAAAAAAAGATACATCTATTTCTTTTTTGAAAATGATCTTAAATTTTTTTATTATCTTTGTAAATTACACCCCCTTATTGTATCTTTCAGAAAATCAAAAAAGTAATGAAGATGAAATCGAAATACTAGAATCAAATAGCCAGATGCTGAACTCTCCCACGACTAAAAAACCAAAAAGAAGGAAGCGAGATTGGTTGTATTAGGAAAAAGTGGCTGATGGTGAAGTTGTCCATACTGGCCCATTTATATTTGAGTCCTCTAACTCTGAAGACAGGGAAGACTTGCAACACCAACTGCCAATAGAATATTTCATGAGGTTTTTTGATAATGCAATACTAAATCTTATTGTAAATCAGTCTAATTTATATGGTTTCAAAAGAATTCCAATAAACCTCTAAATCTAAATCAAAATGAGCTGGAACAATGGCTGGGATTATGTTTTTATTTTTCAATATTCAAAATCTCAAGCACAAGTTTACATTGGTCAACTTGCATGTCACAGGATAAGATAACTTCTTTAATGACAAGAGATAGGTTTCAACAAATAAAATCTAATTTTCATTTGGTGGATAATTCAAAAAAGAATCCAAAAGATGAACTTTTTAAAATTAAACCTTTAGTAGAACTCAAAAATACCCAGATGATTGAAGAGTTGTCTATTGATGAACAGATGGTTCCATTTAAAGGAATATCTAGATTAAAACAATATATCTCAAAAAGAAACCCTATAAATGGGGCTTCAAACTTTATTGTTTTAGCTGATTGTCAAGGATATATTTATTATTTTTTCCCTATGTTGGAAAAATAGAGCCTGTTTCAAGTGAATTAGTACCAGATCTTGGCCCAAGCTCTAATGCAGTTTTGCATCTTGCTGAATCCATTCCTTACAAAAATCATAAATTACAGTATATGTAGACAATTGGTTCACCTCAATTTCTCTTTTCAAACATCTTGCCACTAGAGGTATTTGGTGTACAGGAACTGTCCAGCCAAATAGATTGTATGGTCTTTGTTTCAAGGCTGACAAACTATTATTGATGAAGGGACAGGGAACTCATGAAGAGCAAAAAACTGTCAGTGATAATATCACATTGACTACTGTGAAGTGGATAGATACAAGATCAGTTTGTTTGCTCTCCTCCTTTTTACAAGCCAGTCCACTGGAAAAGTGTAAAAGATTTGACAAGAAAAAGAAAACTAATGTTGAAATTAACCAGCCAAAATGTATTAAATTGTATAACAAAAATATGGGTGGGGTGGATTTGGCAGACCAATTGATAGCCTTATATAGAATTAGCTTTCATGTTAGAAAATATTATCATAAGTTGGTGTTTCATTTGCTGGATACAAGCGTAGCAAATGCATGGCTTCTTTATAGGAGAGATGCTAAAAAACTGCTACTTTCAATAAATAAGCAACAATCATTGTTGCAATTTAAAATTAGCATTGTCGATTCTCTCCCAAAAGTTGGAAAATGTGACTACAAAAAGAGGAGTAGAAAATCAGACAATGAAGAAAACTTTCAAAAAAAGAAAAAAACGTCAAATGCAACTCATCCAATTCCAAAAAAAGATATTCGATTGGACAACATTGGTCATTTGCCAGCAGTTAGTGACAATAGAAAATTGTGTAAATTGCCTGGTTGCAAAGGAAAAGTAAATTAGTTTTGCATCAAATGTAATGTTCATCTGTGTTGCAATAATAAACAAAATTGTTTTTTAATTTTTCATACCTAATGGGCTGTGTGTAAAAATTGCTATTATAAGTATTACTTGTAATGCACTTTGTAATGTACTTTGCCACAAATGTTTATGCAATTGCATTTTTGTATAAAAGAATGTTTTTTAGAAATTGTCCTGATTTTCATAATTACCAATTTTCAGCTGGTAGGCCTGAAAGGACGAATTCGTCCTCTTAAAAAAAAACATAGAAAAAAAAATTTTTTTTTTAAATTTAGGTTCTATGTTATAGCTTAATAGTGTTTTAAAGGAAATATAATCAAAAAAAATTTTTTTACCGTTTAAAATTAATTCAAGGCTTAAAGGGTTAAATGTAGAAACCATTAATTCCTTTTGTTTAGCCCATTTAGTAGAGGTGAGTGCTTTCAGAATGTTAAGCATTTTTTTGCTTTAGTGATGGTGACATTTATGTTGTGAAAATGTTAGTTTAAGGTCAAGAGTGATTCCAAGAATTTCTAGACGTAGTGTTTGATTGTTATTTAATTTAAGTGATAGATTTGTGCCATATTTAGCTGGGTCTGGTGTAAAAAGTATGGTGGTAGTTTTGTTTGTGTTTATATGAAGATTATTAGTGGTGGCCCATTCATATACGAGGGTAAATCAAAAATTATCTGGAATTGCTCTATAGCGCACTCTTGCTTTAGCTTTTTCAAAATTTTTTTTGCACGTGTTGTCTACTGTGTCACGTGATCACGATCTGCTAATCTAATTGTTCGTTCAGTTTTAACACGTGTTATTTTCTGTTGATAAAAATGGACGCTCCACTTGCACAATGCACCAGAGAAGAACAACGTGCTGTGGTCCGATTTTTGTGGTCAGAAGGTTCATCGGGGACATTTTTGAGTCGAATAGTCACTGGAGATGAATCATGGGTGCATCACTACAGTCCTGAAACCAAGAGGCAAAGCTTGGAGTGGAAACATCCGTCCTCCCCAGTAAAGAAAAAATTCAAGAGTCAACTTTCTGCAGGAAAGGTTATGCTAACCATTTTTTGGGATTCAAAAGGGCCTATTTTGGAGGATTTTCTGGAAAAAGGGAGTACAATCAACAGTGCAAGTTATTGTGATTTGCTAGCCAACCGCCTGAAGCCTGCAATTCGCACCAAACGCCGAGGATTACTGTCAAAGAAGGTTTTGCTGCAGCATGACAATGCACGCCCACATGTTGCCAAAGCAACCATTGAAACCATTAACAAACTAGGTTTTGAAGTGCTGGAGCATCCTGCATACAGTCCAGATCTTGCTCCTTCCGACTATCATCTTTTTGCCCCACTCAAAGATGCATTACGGGGTCGTAAATTTTCTTCTGATAAATCAGTGCAAAAAGCGGTGCATCAATGGTTGTGTGACCAGCCAAAAACTTTCTTCTCAGATGGCATTTATAAGCTTGTAGACCGCTGGAACAAGTGCATCGAAATGGGTGGAGATTATGTAGAAAAATGATAAATCGTTTTCATGTTTTGTGTTTTTAAAATAATCCATAAAAATAAAAGTCCGGATAATTTTTGATTTACCCTCGTATTTTGTACAGATATGGTTGAATGAGTTGTTGGGCTTTATAATGTTTGGTGTGAGATGCAGTGATTGTTACAGCTTGTTTCAAAATGATAGGTACAGTGGCATTTAATAAATATTTTGCTGATAAAAACTTGATAAAATTGAAAATTTGTGTGTATTATTTTTTTTTATTGTCAAAATTCATATTTCAAAAAAATTTTGTAAATTTGCTCAATATGCTAGATTTTTGATCAATCGCTAAATTTTAAGCATTTCAAAAAGATAGGCACACTTATAACAGAGACTAAAAAGTGGTAAAGAAGCTACAAATTAGTAATTTTTTTTCCCATTTAACTGAATCAGTTTTATACAACATGCATGCATTGATTCTGACAGTTTTCTCAAAGTTAATAATGGTATTTTCTCCCACGTTAGTTGGATTTTTTCTTAAGATCAGAAATTGAATCATTGAATTTTTGCCAAATTGAATCAGAATTTAATTTTTGTCAAAAATTACTCTTAGATTGGCCAGCATTGAGCCTTGACTTAAATCCAATTGAGAGTCTTGGATTATGGTCAGAGATATTTACAATAATTGGAAACAATATGATTCAATTTCTGATCTTAAGAAGACATAAGTAGTTATTCAAGGAGTCTATGAATGGCATAGAAAACAGGAAAAATGGAAGATGTTGATTTTCTTAGGAAAAGATGAAAAAAGAAAAAATAGCATAACTATTTAAAGCAAAATAATAAGTGCATATTATTTGAAAAACACCTTACTTGCATGCTTGTCAGCTAGAAGAAGCAGACTACTTGAAATATCTCTCCTTCTGTAGAAACATATAACTTTTGCTTCAACATTTCCATTTGCAGTCTACAAAAGATAATACTAATTGCTATGTTACACATTTATCACCTTTGCATTTGTTGGCCAAAGCTCAAGTTTTTGGTTTTACAGTAAGATTCTTATGCAAAACTTAATAAAACACCTAATGGTAAAACAAACAATAAAAATAAAAACAATTTTTAAAAAATTAGAATCACAAATATTTTATTATCAAACCCCTTTTCATTGGCTATTATAATTACTTCATAAGATTTTGGTGCCAAGAGTTTAGCAAATAACATTTCAGTGTCCAGGTTTTGGCATGCACTGAGTTTTGATGATCTAGAAAATTCAGTGTTTGAAACATTTACACACTGAAATATCTACATCACTGAATTCAATGCATGCCAAAACCTGGGCATGGAAATCTTGTTTGCTAAACTGTTGATGTAAAAATCTTGCAAACCCTTGTTATGCCATGGATTAGTGTTTTTCATGCATTCATGCATGCATTCATCAAAATGTTTTTCAATCATGAAACATTTTTTGTTTAAGAAATTTAACAAAATTTAAATTTATTTATTTTTATTTATTTTATCTTTATATTTATCCTCCTGACTTGCAGGAAAGCAACGGAGATGCAATTCCAGTCATGCTAAGACATTGCTGTCCATGATTGTAATTTATAACTGCTTGCCAACACCATTAAACAAGAAAAAGTGCCATAAAATGTTTTTCCCAAGAATACAACAGAATGGCATGAGTGGGTTTTGAACCAAGACCATGATGCTTTAACCACTCAACCACGCTGCTGACTAAAACATAAATGTAACATAAGTTTTTTCATGCTTAGTGATTTAACTTAATTCATAAATTCTGCTCTGATTTTTATCATTGAGCCCTGTTACAGCTATATCAAAGACAGTTATCTTTGTATATATATATATATATATATATATATATATATATATATTCAATATTTAGCGTTACAACTTCAAATAACTGTATTTGGGAAATGATACGTACAATTGGAGTAACACAGGTGACATATTGTTACAGAATGAATATAAATTGAGTACAAATACAATTTATTCAATATGCTTTTCATTCAAATCAATTACAAGCTGAAGACGCCTCGAAAATGACCTGCAAGAGTCACGAATCACGTCCTGAGGCATTTTCAACCATTCCTTCTGTAGTTTCATCTTCAGTGCCTCCAAACTTTTATGATGTGTTGCTGAGACCTTGCTCTCGAGGTACCCCCAGATACCAAAATTGAGAGGATTCAAATCGGGTGAAGGGGGCCATTCCTCTTTGGAAATGAAGTTGGGAACTTAGGCTGATATAGCCACTCCTGCGTCTTTTTAGCTCCCTGTGACGGTGCTGAATCTAGTTGAAACATCCTAGGATGTTTTTTAAAGTGTTCTTTTGCCCAGGGCAACAATGAACCAACAAGGATGTCATTTTGGTAATTATCTTGGTTCAGTTTGATGCCTTGTTCTACAAAAACCAAAGGACTTTTTACAGATTCGATAATGGCCCCCCAGACCATCACTGACGCCATCCCTTGGACCCGAGTGACTCTTTGAGGTCCTACCTCCCCATCACATGACCAAACACGATCATTCTGGAGATTCACATGGTGTTGAACATCGAATTTCTTTTCGTCGTTAAAAACAAGGTTAGAAAGCATGCCTGCCTCAAGGCAGGAGAGAATTTCTGGCTCTTGCAAGGCCTTTCCCCACAGTTTTGGCCAATAATGCCATTTTTGGCCACTTCCTCACATGTTTCAATGGGGACATCTTCAGATCTCTACGAGAACCATAAACAAGGTCCATACGAAACATTCGCCTCCTTTGCTGTTTTTCGAATAGATCTCTTCGGATTTCTCCCGACTCTCTTTGCCATTTTCCAGATGGATCTTTTTGATTTCTCTGGACTATTTCTCTTGACTTCCTTATCAATTTCGATGTGCTAGCAGATTTAGGACGGCCTTGTCCTGGTTGATTTTGCATATTCCCACTTTCTTTAAACCTTTTAAGAGTCCTCCAGACCAGCATCTGTTCACTTTCAGGTCCTTGCAAATTTCTTTCTGAGGCTTTCCTGCCTTAAAAAGCTTAACAATTGCAATTCGTTTACCTAAACCTACAGCCATAATTAAATTTAAATACCTGAAAGAATAAAGATTCATTAGACAGTGTCAAAAGTTAAGTTACATTGAAAAAATATAGAAAAAATTCAATCTAAAATGAACTGTAACACTAAATATTGAACACCCTGTATATATATATATATATATATATATATATATATATATATACAGGGTGGGGCATAAATACTGTTACAAGATAAAATACAAACATATTTTGAAAAAAGCTTTTATTTCAATATTTAAATTTGCAAACATTCAAGACTCATACCAACAAACAATTTCACACAAACTTTATTCAAAATGCTTTCCTTTAGCCTTTACTACAGCGCGGAGTCTTCTGGAGAAATCATTGATGGAGGCACGCACTATTTTCATGGGAATTTTCTCCCATGTTTTCATCAATTTTAACTTCAGAGCTTCGATACTAGGGCTGGGTTTAGAGCAGGCTTCACTCTCAAGAATTGACCATAAAAAATAATCTAGAGGGTTGAGATCTGGTGAAGAAAGAAGCCATTCCTCTTTACTAATCCAGGTGGGGCAATTGTTTTCACACCACACTTGAGTCACCCAAGCTGTGTGACTTGTTGCTCCATCTTGTAGTGTCCAATTGTCTTCACCATATAGAGATTTGCACCATGGTATTAAAGCCCCTCTAAAATATTCTTTATGTAAAGTTCTTTGTTAATTTTAACCCCCGAGGGTACAAAAACCAGAGGGGATTTCCCCTTTTCAAAAATTGCTGTCAACACCATTACTGAAGCAGGTTTTTGTGTTGTGAAGACTTTCCTTGTATTGGCAGGGATTGAATCTAAGGTTTTTGCCAAAACTCGATCATTTTGGTGATTGTGCACCTGTTGCACAGTGAATAACTTTTCATCAGTAAAGATAAGATTTTACAGCATGCCATTTTTGAGTCGTTTCGACAATAGTTTGCTTCTTGCCAGTCTCTTTTCAATTGTGGCCTCTGAAATGAGCTGTCTCTTTTGCAGCTTTTAGGGTGACATCTTAAGATCATCGTGACAAATTCTGCGCATAGTTCTTGGTGATATTTTTGATTCCTTTGCCATTTTTCTTATCGATTTCCTCAGATTACGTCTGATTTTTTCTTTTACACTTTTAATCAGATTAGGTGTTCTTGTTGCGAGGGTGTCCTGATTGAGGTCTGTCTGTGATTGAGGGTATTTTCTCAAATCGATCAATCATTCATTTGATCAGCATTTGGTTGATTTCAATTTTTTTCCTAGTTTAAAAATTTCTGTGGGGCTAAATCCTTTTTTGTGGTGCTCAATAATGAATTTTCTTTTTAATTCTAGCAACATTGCACAGTGTATACTTAAAAATTTTCTGAAAAACAAGAACTGGGTATATATTTAAATAAATTGATAAAGCTAGTTTAGCTTTTTAGTTAAATTTATTAGTACTAAAATTGACATAAAATTTTGTAACAGGACTTTTGCCCCACCCTGTATTTATATATATAACTGCAGACAGTACTGTTTCAACCTTTCGAGTCTTGTCAGTGCAGTGAAGTTATGCTGAAAAGAACAAGGCTCACCAATTTGAACTTTGTGGCTAATCTTCTACTTGTGGTTTTTTAAGCCACAGTAGAGTCAAGCCCAGTGATGCCAAGAGAGCTCAAATCATATGAAATGATGAGCCTTGCATAGCGCAGCAGCATCACTGTCTTCCCAGCCAAAGAGGTCAACCTGCAAAAGCAGGGAGCATATATATATACTTATATAGTATATGGTAACACAGTCAAAAGAGAGCTCAATAAAAAATTTGGAGCAACAGATTAAATTATAAAAGCCATGCAAAATACATTATTAAATTAAAAAACCTCAACGGCCTGTTTGACCTTTACAGCTCATCAGAAGGTGACTCTTCCTCTATTCTAGGCTGTCGAGATTTTTTAATTTAATAAAATTTTTTGCATGTTACTTATAATGTATATATGTGTATCCTCTATTCTAGGCTGTCAAGATTTTTTAATTTAATAAAATTTTTTGCATGTTACTTATAATGTATATATGTGTATACTTAATTTGCACAGTTTTAGAATAAAAAGTAAAACCAACATATTTCAAAACATAGTTTATTTAGGATGTTTCAAAATTGTAATTCATTCCATCATTAACTGTGTTAAACTAATTAATTAATTGCAAATATAAGTATTTAAATTTAGATAATTTATGATGTAACAGAATAAAATATTGCCAAAATATGATTATCAAATAAAACAGAGTTATCTGTGCATATCTTTGAAATTAAATTGATAGAACAGCTTCTTGGCCTAAATACTAAATAAAATGGCCTAAAAAATTTGAAACAAAATAATAAAACACCAAGTATAAACATTTATTGTACAGTATTATTGTTAAAGTAAAATAAAGAAGCATCAAGTGTTAAATAAATACAGTGAAATAGATTGCTTGTAAGTATTCGTAGATGGATAAAATTTTTAAATGTACAACAATTCTTTTATCAACTGTTTAATTTGCACAAGGTTTTTTTCAAAACATTTTTAAATTGTCCCAACAGTCTATTTTACCTGTGAGGCAATCAGGGGACAAAACATATGATAATTAATAAGCAAATAAAAATAAAAGTTACAATAACAATAAAAGTTCAAAATTTTCATTCCAAAAATGAGGGCATAAAGAATAAATATAGGAGAAACCAAAACCAGCAGATTGAGATAATCAATTGAAGAATTTGGTAGAAGAAAACCTGAGAACCAGTTTGAAAATTTTCATTAGAACACTTTCTCAACACTCAGAAAAAGTTGGAAAAGTCAAAAAGATAGACAGGTTTGTTTCATATTAACTTAACAAAACTCATAAGAACAGGCCACTTACATTGTGCTTAATGGTTGGTTTTATGGCTCAAAAATGAAACATTTTTGAATCAAATCATTACATGTGATGAAAAATAAATCTTTTCAATAACAGCAAAAAAACTGGGCAGTGGTTAGAAGCAGAAGAGTTGCTCAAACACTAGGCAAGGGTCATATTTTAATTAAAATAAACACTACAATTACATTCTTTTATTTTCAAATGCAACATTTCATGTGAGCATAGGTGCCGAGTTTGACTTTTTTGCAGGTGTGTGAAATTTATGATGTCATAAACTATGATTCAGTTTGGAAGGTAAAGTATTTTCTTTAGAATGGAAACAAGCAATTACCTGAACATGTTTATGAAAAGCAGCTCTAAATTCAAATATTCACCAATCTGCCAACTTATTTAAACAGTGTCATTTAATGGAAAAACAGGCACAAACAAACATTATGACATCACATCGGCAATTAAAAATGGAAAATCGTACACTTTAGACATTTTTGAAAAATAGGCACAAACAAACATTATGAAATCAAATCGGCAATAACGATTAAGGGTGGAATAGTGTACGTTAAAAAAAATTAAAACACAATCATCAAAATGTATTTATGTGAACTGCAGCCCCATGAACTTGATGATTCATTAGTAGTTTCTCTTGTACTTTCTGACAAGTCTGACACTATTGTGGTATCAATGTCGACTACACCTGGACAAGGAGTAGGAGCTTAAAAGAATGACTATAAATTTGCCTGACAAAACTTCTTTTTAGGGGGCATTGTATAAATTTTATAGTAACTTTTATAAAAAATTAATTCTGACTACAGTACTACTTTCTGTTGCAACTCTCTGCATGATGTCTCTATCAGCATTTGACAGTAAAAACTAGATCATGAATTTACAAAGGAGTTTTGTGACATCAAAATTAGGATGTTTCCTGTTTGCAAACAAACACTCAAATGACTGCAATTAAAAACAGAACTTGCAATGCTTTTTGCAAGGGCTCGTTTCATATTTACACTGCAGATCTGTGTGAAAACTGCTGACTGTGTAAAAGAAAAAAATTAGCGGGTGTGCGGCACACACCTGCACACAGCGCCTATGCATGTGAGATAACATAATATAATATAATAGAAGTGGTAAGACTGTCAGAAGAAAGCTCAATGAAAACTCAGACCAACAGATTAAATTATAAAAGCCATGCAACAATTTCTATTTAATAAAAATTCTTTGTGTGGCTTTTATATACACCATATTTCTTTGATCAAAATGCACACTTCATAGGAAGGTGCCTTGTTTTAAATCCACACAAATTCATGATAAAAAAAAAATGTGCTTAAAAAAATTTATGACAATACATAACAATGAAAACAGAAATTGCTTATATTTAAATTTTATTTTTGAATTTACAATTCAATTGCAGCAGTTTCATCATCATTGTCAATAAGCACATTACTCAATAAGTATCATATCAGTATCATAAACCCTGCTATTTGTTTAAATGCATTGATAAAGTGAAATTGTGTTGTTTTTTGCAGATCAGTAATAATTAATTAAGTACACTCAATCAACAAAAATTGCTGAACCTTACATGGTAAAAAAGCAAGAACTGTATAGTCAAAGCAAAAAGTCTTTTTCAAGTCAATTTCCCACTGTAATACATCCTTGGTAGAAGCTACTTTTAAATAAAGTAGGTTTAAAGTTACCCAAAAAATTTATTATGAAAAAATTAAATGCACTCTTGATTAGAATGCGCCCTTGTTTGAAATGCACACAAATTTGCAATAAAAAAATGCACACATTCTATTCAAAGAAATATGATACCTTTAAAATAATGTTTACCTTAATCAATTCTTCAATGCGCCGTATCAAGTAAGGATTGCTTGAAGAATTTTCAAAATATACATAATCTAAAAACAGTACAATTAAAATGTGGACATTTATAAAAACTAAAATTTAACAAGTCTGTGTCATTTGCAATCACATCTTTAAAATAAACAATTAAACTCTTTAACAAATTAAAACAATGCTCTTGTTATTGTTTTTGTTACACCTCTGTCAAGACTAATCATGGAGGGGCCACCCTCAATCCTCTAATAAAGTTAACTTAGATTATATTAATATAATTCCATTACACCTGAGAAAGTGAGCAATATCTTACAAAAGCATGTGTGATTGAAAAAAATTAGTTTTTATGTGTAAACAATCACAGTGCGCAAACTAATTTATATCATAATAACAGTTTCTTACTCACCAAAACATTGACAAATTATTAAAATTATTCTACTTTTGAGTCAGTAATTTCTATATAATAAGTAAAATTTAAATGCAATTAAAAAACTGGGTGCTTCATGGTTATTACTAGACAAATACAAGTTAAAACTAAAAATCTCAAGGTTAATCAAAAGACATAAAAAAGAGCTGAATCAAAAGTATATTTTTAAAAAATTGAATGGTATTGATTCTAATGAGTAGAGACGAGGCTGCCAAAATTGAAAAGGACAAATGCTAGATCTAGCATTGAGATAAAATAATGATGACAAGAGGCCATAAAGCATAAAAGATCAAAAATTAACAATTTCTCAATAATACCTTTAATACATTTACAAACTTAGTGTTTAATTAATGTATGTTATGCTTAATTTTTAAAGTCATACAACTTTGGACAAAGCTTTGTTTTTTGCCTTGTGTATTATTTTTATAATTTATATTCATTTTATGTATTAAACTGCATTCATCATCATATTAATGTTCTTCAACATTTTAAGCTTGCAACAGTTTATATCAAATATTATCTTGACATACTTATCAAATTAATTTTTTAATGCACATCAAAAAAAGACTTTTAACTTTAAAATTCAAGTTTTGAAAAACTCAGATGGATATTAATGTATTACAGAACATAGCCACAACTAACAATGCTTAAAAAAGGTACTTTTCATACTGAAATTAAAATGTTTACAATAATATAGGCTGGAAAAAACTTTTAAGAAAAAAGCAACCCACCTGGGTTTTATGTGTTTTATTGATTTTTTTTTTGGATTTGTTGCTTTTTTGCTTTATTGTTTTTTTAATAATTATAACTACTAATGCTATATCCAATGCAGCATTAATATTTTAACCATATATTAATGTTTATGTGCATTTATCAAGTGCATGGGCACTGTTAACAAAACATTGCAAGAACAATGCAGGAACACTCACTATGAAAACTGGAGACAACTCATAATCTGCACCTATTTGTGTTAGTTTGTCAGCAGTATTGTAACTTTGTACTATATTTTCAATAAAATTAGTTATTGTATCTTTTAGGCTATTGATTGTTGAATCATATTTATCTGTTAGGTTATTGAAATGTTGCATTATCTTTAAAATAAGTTGTTACAGGGTGATTCAGCGAAGTGTGCACAAATACTTTTCTTAGTTTTATGTACAGGGTGTCAAGAAAGTTCCCGATCGATTTTTAAATTTAATGTAATTCAAAAACTTCAATGAATTATGAGAAGTTCTGTACGTCATTTTTCCACTTAATCCTCCTTTTCAATGTTTCAGATACACTTTTCAAATTTTTTGGCTAAAATAATAATAAAATGAGTAAAAGAGCTGCAATCATTCAACTTCATCGTGTGGGACATTCAAATTCTAAAATTATGAAGTTGCTAAAAGCACCAAAATTGACTGTTCGCGATACAATCTTGCACTTCCAAGAACTTGGAACCATGGAGGATCGGGATAGGAGTGGACGACCTCAATCCACTTGCACTCCAGCAAAGATCAAGGCCCTCAGGGAGAGAATTTGGAGGAACCCCAAACGATCCTTGAGGATCCTTGAGGAACACCCCAAACGACGGCTAAAGACATGAATATCAGCCATGAGTCTGTCAGAACAATTGTTGAACAGGATCTCAAAATGTCCCCGTACAAAATCAGGACAAGACAACTCCTAACTGACCTCCAGAAGCGAAAAAGAAAGGAGAGGGCCAAAATTCTGCTAAACCGTCTCCGTGCCTCCCTTCATGTCTGAAGGGAGGCACGGAGAAAGGCGAAATCGTTTTTTCAGACGAAAAACTCTTCTTGGTGGAGGCGAAGTTCAACACCCAGAATGACAGGATTCTCGGAAAGTCGCCCAAGGACCTCCCTGATCATCTTCGATTCGTTTCACACCAACAGAAACCCTCGTCTGTGATGGTATGGGGTGCGATCTCCAAATCTTGGAAATCTCCCCTCATTTTTGTTAAAGAGGGGGTCAAAGTGAATACAGATTCATATGTCAATGATATTTTAACCCCTGTCCTCGCATCGATGAAGGAAAAGTTCAAAAATAAGTCCTTCACCTTCCAACAAGACGGCGTGCCTTCTCACACATCAAAGAAGACGCAGAAGTGGTGCGAAGAGCACTTTCCTTCATTCTGGACCAAAGATTTGTGGCCACCATCTTCGCCCGATCTCAATCCTATGGATTTCTGTGTGTGGGATATTCTGGAAAAAGAAGCCTGTTCTTCACCTCATAACAATCTGGAGGATCTTCGAGCTTCCCTGAAATGAGCATGGGAGAAAATTCCTCAAGATGCCCTTCGTGCTGCTTGTCAGAATTTCCGACAGAGGCTCCAACGTGTTATTGATACAGATGGGGGTCATTTTGAATAAACCAGATTTTTTTATGTTCATGGAGCTTTGTTCTATCACCACAATAAACCTTTTGTTGATTTAACCTTCTGTCATTAGCCCTATATAATTTTGTTTAGGATCGGGAACTTTCTTGACACGTACATGTATTTCGTCCATTATTAACTTTCAATTATTAACATTTCAGTTTCTTATTATTTAAGAGTTAAAATTTAAAATCTGGTATTATTTGAAGTAAAAATAAACGATGAGTAAAATGATCAATGACGTGATAGAAGAGTATTGCAAGAAGAAGCTCCCACCAAGTGAAATTTTCCGGTTGATGAAGGAGGTTGTAAGCCGTAGAGGAGTTTATAAAGCCGTGAAAAGGTTCAAGGACACTGGGACTTGTGCTCCAAGAATCAGGAGTGACCCTGAAAGAACCGTAAGGACGAAGAAACTGATCAAAAAGGTCAGAGAGAAGTTGAGGAGAAATTCTGCAAGAAGTGCCAGACAACTTGCTAAAGACTACTCTGTGAGCGTGTCCAGCATGCAAAGGATTCTCAAGGATGATCTCCAGAGCTACCCGTACAAGTTCACCAAAAGACATCTCTTGTCGGAAGCCACTAAGAAGAAAAGGCTCGATAGAGCAAAGGTTTTGGTCAAGAAACTTGTCGATGGCACGCAGCCTCAAGTTTTATGGACAGACGAAAAACTTTTCACTGTTCAAGCTGTCCATAACCATCAAAATGACAGGATTTGGCTTCCAGACATAAACATGGTCCCAGTTGAGCATCGCAGCTCTTTCAGAAGACAAAAACCCGCCTCCGTAATGGTATGGGCAGGCGCAACATCAAAAGGGCTGAAAACTCCTCTCATATTCATTGAAGAAGGGGTCAAGATAAACCAGACCGTCTATAGGCAAATGCTGGAGGAGAAAGTCCTTCCCTGGGTCCAAGAAGTAGTCGGAGAACAAGGAGTTACTCTTCAACAGGACGGTGCAACCTCCCACACGGCCAACTCAGTTCAAGCTTGGTGTCGATGCAATTTCAAAGGTTTTTGGGAGAAAGAGCTTTGGCCGCCGTCTTCACCAGACTTGAACCCTATGGATTTTGGGTTATGGTCTATTTTAGAGACAAAAGCCTGCCGTACTTCTCATCCAAATCTGGACTCTCTAAAGCGAAAATTGACATCGGCATGGGACGAAATTGACCCAGAAGTGGTGCGTGCCACATGTGCCCAGGTTCTGCCACGACTTCGAAAAGTAATCAAAAACAAAGGGGGTTATATTGAATAACTTGTATATTTTCTGAAAGCTTATTAAATTTACTATCTTCACAGCATATAACTTGTTTCATTTGACCTAATTATAAGTCCTAAAGATGAGTTTTTATTTGTGCACACTTCGCTGAATCACCCTGTAATAGGGATGTTCCAAATAAAATTTTGAATATTTTCTAATTAGAATAGCAGTATATTCAGATGCTGTTTTTAGTATTCAAACATTCAAAGTTAAATGAAATGGAGTATAAAAAATTTTCTTCATGGTTTATACTGTATTTAGACTATCATAGCCATTTGCATGATGAAGCATCAAAGCATAAGTACAAATCATGTCATATAGATTTGAAACTCATATGCACATTCCCAAGATTATAGAACATTTGCAAGACAAGAGCACACTGTGAGTGCTTTTTGGTGAAAACAGCTGAATGCAGGATGTGATTGTCTATTAGGCTTGTCATGAGGCAATTAAAAACTTGTAAACAAATAGAAAAACACAATCACTTTGTTTAAACTAGAGTTTTCACAAAAGCAATCAAAAGCTGGCAAAAAACTTTTTCCCAATGTTTGCATTAGGGTCATTCTATGACAAATCACCATAGACATTTAACCACTACATCTCTGATTTTGATGAAAATTGGTGTACGTGATTATCTTATAGCCAAAACCTATTGGTGCAAATATTACATTTTTACGACTTATACTTTTTAAGTTATAAGGGGGAAAAGTTTTGGGGGAGCCAAAAAAACCTTTTCAAAAAACGCTTATATCTTCCTCAAGATATGTTTAAATTATAACATGTCATATATGGTTGTAATCAGAAAAGAACAAGGAATTCAAATATAATATCAAAAATCCTATAAATATTAATATAAAAAAGTTATTTTTTTTTAAAAAAAATTTCCCCCAAGAATTTTGAAAGTCCCCACAAAAATTTTTTTGAAAACAATTTTGATTTATAAGCCTTAGAAATATGGAATAAAAATAATGGATATAGACCTTTTATTTTGCTTAACACTCAATACAAATGATTCACTAAAGCAATTTTTAGGTAAAATTTTACTCAATTTTATGATTATTTTAAAAAATTTATCTATTAAGTTATTATCTTAGTCCTAAACACATAAATATGTCAATACTTTCAGCATTCACTTTTTATTGCATTAATAGATACCTAGTTGCTAAACTTAAGATTAAATGATGTTAGGCCTACCTAAATACAGAACCGATGTCCCCCTCATTTTGCTAAAAATACAATGTTGTTGATTGGCATCAGTTTTATTTTAAAGCAGGAAGTTGCAAAAGTAACTTTAATGTTTAGTAGGTATTTAATTCATAATAAGTATGATTTTTAAACATTTTGTATTTAGCAACCATCTGTGATAAACTGCTAACTAATTTTAACAACAACAAATTTACATGCTCTGGGTTTTTAGATCTAAGCAAAGTTTTTGACACTATTAATCATGATCATGATATATCAATAGAAAAAATTTAATATATACTTTAGATTAAGAGGCAAGGTTATATTTATATAAAATCATATCAAAGTAATAGAATTCAATGTACAAAAATAAAAAATGTTTCATCTGATTTGACTACACTAAAATGTGGAGTACCACAGGGTTTAATTCTTGGACCCCTGTTATTCCTACTCTAAATAAATGATATTTAAATGTATCTAATACAAAGACTACTCTATTTGATATCTGTGCAAAATAATGTTAATAAATAATTGTCTGTAATAGATGTATGGTTGAAGTCAAATAAACTATCATTAAACTACTCTAAAACCTATTTTGTACCATTCAGTAACAAAAAAATTTTACTAATCCCTTTAATATTACCATCAGTGGTCATTTATTGAGAGAAAATGTAGTTTGAAGTACCTAGGGGTAACTTGAAATGAGCACTTAACAACTTTCTAAAGTTTGTGGCATAGTACGTAAACTCAGACACTGTGCTACCCTAGTGACATTAAAAACTATCAATTTTGCATTATTTCAATCTGATGTCTAAAACTCTATATTTGAACTATGAAACTTGTAGTACTGTAGTTTTTTTCTAAATGTAACAATTTCTATAATGTAATAATTTGGCTAGTACATTCTGGCAAATTCTGATGGCCTTATATTAATATATAAACTGAAATTTTACAATTTAGTCAGTTACAGTAAAAAATAAAAAAAAATCATCCCAGTGTTTTTGTGATATGGAGTTTAATGTTATTACAAAAACCATTACATCCAAAAAAATCTGCTAAAATTTATTGTTTATATCATGCAAACTTGAAACTACATTTATGCAAACAAAATTTTTCAGCAACTTGAGACTCCATTTCTGCAAAATTTTAAGTTGCTGATAACAGTCCAAAAGGAATTTTTTAGCCAAAAAAAATACAGATCTGTTAGGCTATATATAATGTACTTTGTAATATATGCAAACTAACTTTATTTGGGCAAAGTAGTTTGTATACTTTTCATTAACTACTAAATACTAAAACAAAAACAAGCAGATAAAATAATTCACCATTATACCACAAGTGTAAGAAAAAAGGCTTTAGAATGGAACAATGCTGATGATGTCGGAAATGACAAAAATGCAGTTGTATGCAAATATTGCAATTTTGTTGTAAGCAAGAAGATTGAGACAAGTTGTGTTGATTTGAATAAGTGCTGAAAAAAACTGCAATTGCTGATGATTCCATAGAAATAGAGAAAAGTACATCCTCATCTGCAGCAATTATAGAAGGGCAAGATTAAAAATGAACAGCTGTGTCTACATGCCAACCCAAGGGTGATACCAGATCAGATTAGTAAAGTTCTCAGGCTCTTCATAAAGTCAGTCCACCATCTCAGGTGCAAGAACCTTCACATCTATATGCCAAAAATCCATTTGCAGCTTTAATGCGCAAACATCAACTGAAGCTACAAATAAAATTGACATGCAACTCACTCGATATTTCTTTAGTGCAAATACAGACAAGATTAAGTGCATAAATAATTTTCCAAGCTGTTTTATCGGATTAACCAGATTATGTGTTTATTTTAAAGTAGTAAAAACACCCCCTTTTAACTGTAATAGTTGCTGAGTCATGTTAGTATGTGTACCAGTTCATAACAAGCATTTCAAAATAAACTCATATTACCAGAGATTATAGAAATTTCTATATTCTATAATTTCTATTTTTTATCAATTCCAGTGGCATTATGCTTGGTTTCTTCACTAGGGTCCTATTGTTTACATAGGGTCTGTGTTTCCTCAGATGAAGTTGTTCAAGCTTGTTTCCACTACAAGCATGAAATAGAGTATTTTTTGTTTGTTTTATTGATTTTTTTGCTTTGCTTAAAGCTTGCTTAGAGTTTAAGTATACAGAAAGATTAATAAGAAACAAAAAATGCTCTATTCCATGCTTTTAGTGGAAACAAGCTTTAATGTTGTGTTTTTTTCTATTCTCACAATGCGAGCAGGTGATGATGTAAAACAAAGAAAAAAGGCAAGTGCACACACTGTCTATCACACACTATGTAACACTGAAATGAAATCACAATGTACATTTACAATTAAATAAGCTGTCATTGCGCAATGAAGAACACATCAATTAATAGTGTTGTCTCTCTCATTGTTTTAATCAGATGATGACAAATGTCTTAAGAACATGCAGTAACACTTGAGCAACTTTGCTGTCACATTGTTTTGTATTAACTGCTGTCTACTCATGAATGTGTGCAACAAGAGCATTGTGCATGTGTGCTCACAATGCATTTTCAATTGGTGGTTACTTTCATTGATCTGCAGGACTGCTTGGCTAATCAAATAAATAGTTCTAAATTTCTATTCAATACCCAAATTACCAAAGTACTTCTTTAGCAAATGATTGGCTATGATTTGGAATTTCTAATCTTTATGCAATAAAGTGAATTATGCAATTATCCAATATGCAAATATCTGGATTTGTCCACATTGCTTTCAAGAATGTTGAAAACAAGCATTTCATCAAAATGTTGGAAGTTTTGTGTCCACAATACAAAACACCAAATAGGAAGTTGGCAAGCACCTTATTGAACAGAGTGATGAATCAAATGAAATTATTCAAAAGATTGTAAGCTCTGACCAAGTTCCACTTACTCTCAAATAAGATGGATGGAGCAACACTCAAAATGACCCAATCATTGCTCACAAATCATTCCATTGAATTCATGACATCATTTAACCAATCTTTTCAGATTTCCATAATATTTGTGTACAAAGTAGTATTTCTTTAAAATAGCCAATAGCAAAAAAAATTTTTCAAATATCTAATACACAAGAACATGCAAAAAATCACCATTAAATGGATTTGATTTTGATGAGTGTTGAAATCAAGTCTTAAAAACTATAAAAAATATATATTATATATTTATATCTGTAGTTTCCACTTGACAATTCTTAGGATAAAACAGACTGTTGTGGATTTTAAATTGTTAATTTTTAATCTGTTTTAGTGCTTTCATTAATAAATATATTATATATTTATATATATATTTTACATTTGTTTTTACACCAAAACACTAATAAAAAGATGTTTTTAACCATTTTTGTGGTCAAAGATTCCAATTCTAAAGTCAAATTTGGCCTAAAAAATAGATTTATTGGTTAGAAAAACAAAACGTTTGAAAGGTCAAGTTATTAAAGTCCCCAAAACTAAAGTCTATAAAGTTCTAAACCTTTAATTTTTTTTGTCCCAATATTTAATAAAGTGTATATATTGAAGTAAACATAATGTAGTTATTAGACTTGTATGCAATTTTATTTAAGTTTCTATAAAGATACCAGTTCTATAAAAATAATGGTATAACATTCAAAAAGATTTAAATGCTTACCGGAGTTTTCCACTTAATGTACCCCCCCCAGTTAATATACCATGGGTATATTCACTGGAAACAGGTGCCAGGTAATGTACCATGGTACATTAATAGGCGCCAAAGTTTTGTTTTGTTTGAATGTCTATTAATAGGTTTTTGTCACAAAAGCCATTGTAACAAAACAATTTTGGTTCCTGCATGATTAACACATGTAATGTTTGTGATAAAAACATGCGTATGAGGTGTTTAAGGGACCATTATTCCAGCATTCTGACATGATAAATTTTAGAATAAACTTGTATTCCGCAAAATTTTTTTAACTTTATCACTTAATGTGCGTTTCCACTTAATGTACCATGGTACATTAACCTGGACTAAACTTATTTTGAAATTTTGTTATTTTCCAGTTAATGTACCTGATACATTAAGTGGAAAACTCCGGTACATTCAAAAAGATTTAAATGCTTACAGAAGTTTTTTTGACAGTGAGATGCTTAAAAAAGAGCAACAGTTAAAAAAACAAAATCTTTTGTTGTTGATGTTGCCCCTTCTCCAACAATATCTTGGACAAGCCATGCCATAAGCCTTCAAAGAAGCCAATTTACACTTTCACTTTCAAATGACCTACACTGCTTCCAAAAATTTCTTCCACAGAATAGTGGCATGGTATTTTGTTGGTACTTTGCTGCAATTGAAAAGATGATTAATGTTATGTGTCTGTGTCAAGTATAGGGTGATTGTGGTGCATACATATCAGGATTTACTGTGGGTAGGCAACTTTGCAGAAGTGGTAATTTGTTGGCTCTTATAGCTGTCCCAGTTTTGTCCACATATAACATCAAACTGTTTGTGTTGATTAATGAATGAATGTCAAGGGATGTAGTGTTAGGAACTTTGTTATTTTTTGTTTGTGAGGTGATGGTAATTTGAATGTGTTTATGATCTCTCTACATTCCTTAAGTGTTATGTCTGGATCTAAGATGATGATGTTAATGTAATCGTTGGTATGAAAGAATGTGGTTTTCATGTTTCTGGGTGGATCTGAGTGTGCATTAAGATGATGCAAAGGGTATGTTTGTATTTCAGTCAGTTGTTTAAGTTGATTAGCATAAGCTTGAGATATATCCTATTGGAAAGAACCTGATTTCATCATGTAGGTGTTGAGTGTTGGAACTTTGTGTGCAGTTAGTGGCAATGTGCAAAGTTGCATTCTAATTGGTTTGTAGTTTCTTGATGTAGTTATGTTTCATATAATGGAACTCCATATAGTGTATGCATACATCAAAAGGGGCAAATGATACATTTATGGGTTGGGTCAAGACTGTTTGTTTTGGGTCAAGAATAAACTCAAAAAATTTTGGGTGTTTTGTTGTGGGCACTGTTTGATAGAATTATGCCATATTTAGCTGGGTCTGGTGTAAAAAGTGTGATTGTAGTTTTGTCTGTACTTCACTATTTTGAACCAATATCAATATGAAAAATAGGCTACAAGTGTGATAGTGCAGATTCAAATTTTTATGGATATTATTGTTACCAGAACCTCTATTTAAAGTATGAGTTGCCTTGCATGCAAATATGATAAAAGAAAATAGCATACAAAAGGTTGATAACATCCACCAAAAAATTTATGTTATATTTATGTATCCTGCTGGGCCTGCCCAATATTTTAAGTGGCCTCAACACAAGGACACTTGCTGGGTTTCATTTTGCAGTATTCGTCTACCTATTAGTACTCCACACACTATCAATAAAAAAATTAATGCCATCAAAAAAGAAGACATTCTAGCCACTAAAATGAAGTTTTATCATAAAAATATTTTTCAAAAAAATAGCATTCAAAAAAATGTTTTTATTTTATTAAATAGGAAACACTTTTTTGCTAGTTAAATTACAATATATAAAAAAATATCATTAACCCTTTATGTCCTGAATTATTTTTTAGGGAAAAAAAATTGTTTTTTGGTATTTCAGAGTATGTTGTTGTTATTTAACAATGTTATGTAAAAACAAAATTATATTTTTGTTTCTTTAAAGAAATATTCTAAGAGGACATACATGTCCTAATAAAGCTTTAAAGCAACTTTTCTTTTTCTCTAAGGCACCATATAGGTATTAAACAGTTTTTTAAGTACTTCTCTAGAATTTACAATACAAAACTTAATTTTTAAAAGAAAGTAAAAATGATTGAATTTGATTTTAAAAAGCTATTTTTTTATTGTATGAAATTGAAATGCAAGTTTTTATTTCTAGAACAGCCCAAATACACATTTCATCTCATGCAATACAAGAAAATATTTTGCTGCTATGCCCAGTCATTTTATTACAAGTCATTTATTTATCCAAACAGAAAGGTTTACTAAATACATGGATTTTGTTATGAACATCCCCAATATTCTGGTGAGAAACTTAATCAATTCTGTTTTGCTTGGCACACTAATTACAAACACTTCAGGCAAATGAACAACAAATGTTGACCAAAGCAACTAGACCCAGTTTCCTGCCAATTTATAGCTGCTACTTCTGTGCAATTTGTAGCTGCTCTCAAAATATCTTTAGTGCTTATACCTTCTTTAACACATTCACTGCCAAACCACGTAAATCTACATTTTGACTTTACAACAGTTGAGTGCCAAGCCACATAGATCTACACTTTTGGTTGCTTTGGTTGTATTTGCAGTAAAAACATCTGGCACACAACGTTAATGCAGCAATGAAGTGCCAGCAGCAAATGTGTTAATAAAGTTCAGAGCCAGACTTAAATATTCGAAAAGGTAGTCTACATGCCTGCTCAGACCCACATTACAAAATATCTTAACAGGACAAATATGAGAGCATTTGGATGGACATAAACTAGCTATGAAAAAACTGTTCAATATTCTTGTTGAGAGGTATAGATTGTGCAAGCTGCAGAACAACATTTAACTTCTTTTTATGTCAAGTATAGCATCAATTATCATCTGCAATAAGTTATCTAATAAATGCTACAAATTGTAAACAACTCTTGTTTTATCGCATATTAAAACAAAAATTAAAATCCAACAGCCAAATAATAATTTGCATATTGTAGAGTGTTGATTTTCCCATAAAAATTATCATTAGGTCAAATTGGAATGCTTTCTTGTCATAAGCTTATGGCACAATGGGAAATTACTGGCCTCGTAATTATGAGATTGTGAGTTTGCTTCATACACAAGGACTTTTGTACTGGAGATTACAGTAAAAAATTTTTATGCTGCACTGGAACTAGCTGCATAGGTAATGACATCCACTCGAGTGCTTCTAAGTAATTGTAAAAGTAAGAATTTCTTTATTTATTTATTATAAAATTGTGAAATTTTTATTATCGATAAATTGAAAATTAATTTTATTTTGATATAAAAAATTGTTTCTATTCATTACACTGCTAACAAAATGTCATTTGAAAAATTTGTATATGAGTACATTTTTTAACTTATAAGACCTAATAGGACATATATATCCTGCTTAAAAAATATTGAATAAAAAAGAAAAAAAGAAAAAAATATAAAAAGGAATAAATGTACACTATGAAATAAAGTAACAAAAAATAATTTTTAAAGTAAAAAATACATATCTTTTCCAGAATTTATCACTTCAAAAACACTGTTTCAGCAAAATTAAAATTTTTAGAAAATGTTTTTTTTTATTTCCATCACGTAATATATAACACAGAATGGCCTATAAAATATTTTTTGTAAAAATCAATACAGGTGAAAGTAGTCTAAACTTTTTCATGGCAATTTTTTTGAAGTTAAGAAATTTATAGATGTTTGTTGAATGGGGACACTTATGTCCTAATAGGGCATAAAAGGTACAAAAGGTACATAAGCTATTCTTTTTTTCAACCAATATGTTTGTTTAGCAAGCCGATCAGATTTTGAAATTGAACAAATGCTTTTGTACTGCATAAAATCACTGGCAGATTTGAGATTTGTACTGCATAAAAACACAGTATTAAATCTAAGAACAAAGTCTTGTTAAGTGCCTCAGGAATGCAAGACTTATCACATGGGGTTTAATGACCTTGCACAATGTGCATAGTGTCATAATTTTGTATTTAGCAAAAAATTTCACTTATATAATTAATATTGCTGTTCTTGATTTTATTCTTTGCAAAAATCTACTGTATTTAAAAAACAAGAAAACCCATCAGCAAGTAGGTTTTTTAATTGCTAGCCTTAAATATGTATTATTACTATATAATTTAATTACTTTGATAATGTGATTAGCAGCACACTATTTAGCAAAATGCTAGTTTACTATATTTTTTCAATGACCAAAATTTTTACAAATTCAACATAAAGTTTTATGAAAATTGCTTATTTTACAAAAAGTACCATTTCAAATTAATTGGTTTATTGTTTTGTATTTAAACAACTGCAGTAGACCTTAAGGATCTTTGCTAGAAAGCCAAGTACAGTAGAATGCCGATTATCTGAACTAATTGGGACCAATGGTGGTTCAGATTAGCGATTTGTTCAAATAATCAAACAAAATAGAATCTTACAAAAAGAACAAAATAAGAACAAGAACAAAATAATCTACTGTGATTTATTGTACATTATCAGTAGTAGAGTAATCACTCATTTTTTTTGTTCTAAGTTTGCTACTCTTTTTGTCACTGCCAAGTCTCTCATCTTTTTCAGAAGTAGAAGCTGTGTTGAACAACACTCACTCTGTCATTTACACCATGCCATGGCAGTTTCAAATGCATCAAATGCTTTAGAATATGTAGGACCCTTGTTCTATCAATATACAACATTTTCAATTGTTAGCCAGCTAGCCAACAACCTAGCACATGCGCAGCACATAGCCAACAAAGAAAAATAAAACTTGAAAACCTTGCGATGACCAAATGCATGATTGTGATGTCACAAAGAGCACAACAGGCATTCTCAGACTACAACTAAAGAAAGGTAGAGGGAAAGAAAAATCTAACAGACGTTAAAGATGTCAATGACTTTTGTTAAAGTAGTGTTTCGATGATTGGCGTTCGGATAATCGAGTTCTACTATAAATAGTAATCAGAAGTTTTATATCAAGAATTCAAGCAAATTAAGTGATCAATATTTTGGCAGCAACTCAAGGATTGAAAATCACCAATTTAAGAGTTTTATAACAATAATTAAGCAAAATTAATGACATTCAAAATATTTCGTTTATTTTTTATCAACTTACCTCCAACACGATACATATTTGTGGAAGTCATTGCTGTAAACAATAAATTGAATTTTTACTTTACACTAAAAAATAATTAAACAAGTAAATCTGTTAATTTTAGTACAAATTCAAATATCAATCATTTGGAGACTATGATACTAATAATAATAAAGATGTGGTTGCATCAAAGTGGCAGCAAAAGTAAAAATGTCAAAAAACAAAAACCTTTAGCTTATACAATAACAAATAAAGATACTAAAACATACAAAATATCAAAAAATGTGTAATGAAATTAACAAACAGACAAAAAAAGCATGTACAATGTTAAATAACAATATAAACAAGTTGAGATAGCAATAACACAAACAGAATATTTGATACATATTATTTTCAAGTACAACACATGATTCATAATTACAATAAAAGAAATTTTTAAGTTTGATTTCAAAAACTGATTTTATATTACAACTTTCTATATCATATAAAAGTTTATTTTGCTGTTGTTGATACCAGGTATATCATTAAAATGTTTCTTCATGTTCTTCTGGTAAAATTAGAGTCTAAATTGCTGTTAAATCTTTATTCAAAGATAAAAACAATAATTAAAACTCAACATTTTGGTTTACTATAAAATCAGTAAACTTTTTTCAGAAGATTAGATGAAGCATAAACATCATTGGCAATGAAATCATAGTAGTGCAAAAAAAAAAGAAAAAAAATGAACATTTGTAATCTATAACAATATCTAATGAATTTCAATTATTTTAAAATTATGATAAGTAGTTGGATAAAAACAATTGGTTTTGTCATTAAAAGCATGATTAATTGAATGAATAAAAAGGAATCTAAAACTCTTCTTATCTGTTTTTTTTGCCAATCTTTTCAAGTTATTCCAATTTATATAATAATTTTGCAAATATACATGTTTCAACAAAGCAGATTTGTTGTTCATATCATTACTTTCTAATTGTGCTAAATTTTTTGGATTCACATCACACATGTGTTCTTTACATCTTATACAAAATGCCTTACCAGTTTTATTTATGTAAATGCCATCACAATGTAAACATGAAATTTTATAAATTACTCCTGGCTGTTGCTTTGGTTCAATTGGATCTTCTAGGTTTGGTAAAATTTGCTTAATTATTTAAAGAGGTTTTGTACAGACTCTGATATTTTGTTTTGTAATTATACAGTTTAAAATTTTTGTAATATTTGGTAAATAAGGTGGGGTTATTATTCCTTTTTTGCTCTATTTTTGTTCCAGGATTGTCCCCAGTATTTTAGGAATTTCACCATTTTAGGGGAGGAATTTAACTTTTGAGTTAAATCACTATTACTTATAACTACCACTTTAATGCAGGAAATAATTTCAGCCAGGAAATTGGTCCAGTACCAGAAGCTAAATGAAATATTTGAATATTGGTATTGCTAAGCCATACTGCCCCCCCCCCCCCCGAATGGTGTTAAGTTGACACTAGACTTGACGCATCCAACTACTTTCAGAAAACAAACAAGAACAAATTTCACATTGATCAAGAGGAAAATTGAACTAAATTGATATTCGAATTTATTCAAAACTGTCTGAACTAGCAGTCGTGTTTTTTTGTTTTAATTGCTATTTTGTTTTTGTTATTTTTGTTATACCTTCAGAGATCAGGCACAGCCATTCAAGCAACACCTTCAGAAAAAAACTCATTCAACACTTGGCACGACTTCCAAATTCTTCGTTAAACTAATGCAAATAGTTTAGTATTAATACCAAACCTACTCAACAATAGAATAACCAACTTTAATCTAGACTACAATTACTGGTAATCTGGTTGATTAGAACGAATATTATTATTGTTAATATTATTATTATTATTAGTATTTTTTTTTCGGCCGTTGAGCCTTGTCTGGCCTTGTCTTTGTTATTTTTCAGAACACGGGACTTCTATCTGGAGAAACTGCGTCTAATGGAGAAGACTAGACTTGTGGCTACCATCTCAACAGAAAATGTTCAAACAATTCTTTTATGTGTGTGTGTATTTTTATTTTTTTCTTTCGTACCATGTCTCCATGAAATGGTCCTTTTTGACCCGTGACAGGATTTCTTTCGGTGGGTTTGTTTGCCTGTCTGACCCTTTTTGGTCAAAGGCTTGTTGTGCTTCCCACCATATTTTTGCCGCCAACGCAACAATACCTCAAATACATGGTACGTCTTGCTTTGTCGCGCTTTTCTTTTTTGTCTCCTAGTATGTTTTTCCCTATCTTATAATTCTATTTGTTCTATGTATTTATCTGCTTTTCTATGTAAGGTGTTGCAACCATGCACCATTCTTATAACTGCTATATCAAATATTACTGTCTGCATGCTATAACGTTTAACGTTTTGTTGCTTCTTCCTTTTTCTTCTTCTGCTATAGTTCTATATGTTTGTTTATTTCTTTCTGTTTTTCTTGTGGCGAAGCAGAAATAAAAGATACTGATACTGATACTGATATTCTCCTGATATTGTACAGCAATCTCTTGTATAATGATGCTTGCTTAGTATAGTTTTAATGGCATATCAAGTTTTCTAGGTAATTCTTAGACTCTTTTACAGTTAAACTTGTGGTTAATGCTGGGTTTCAGGCAGGGGCGCACCCAGCCTCAAAGAAAGGGGTTGACACAATTCCAATATCTTTTCAAACGTGAGGGGGCTTTGCCCCCCACAATCCCCCTCACATCTTTTTTTCTGTAAACCGCTTAGACTATTACTAAATTTTGCGTGCGAGCGCGATGCTTAGCGCCATTGCCTCTTTTGTCCAGTTGGCGACAATTCTTTTCTGCAGGTTTGCTAATATGTAAAGCCAAGCAGTGCTGCAAATCATTTAAGCGTTTTTTAAAACAAGGTAAGTAAAACAGGTAAGTCGTGTTTTTTTCATTAGGTGTATTTTTTATTTCATTTCCCACAAAGCTAATATCTAAAAGCCAAGCAGTGCTGCAAATCATTTAAGCGTTTTTTAAAACAAGGTAAGTAAAACAGGTAAGTCGTGTTTTTTTCATTAGGTGTATTTTTTATTTCATTTCCCACAACGAGTTTTAGGTAGGAGCAACATCAAACAACTATAAGCTTAGGAGAATATGCGTCCTCTTTCCTATATAAAAATCGATCAGTCTTCCGACGATATTCAAAAATGCCCAAATGTCCTTCTTTTTAATAAAACTATGTGATCGTGAAAAATAATCATACAGATTTACAACATGCATACAATATTTTCTGGCGTCTTCTTTCTATCCGCTGTCCGGTTAACGCTTTCATTTTCCCTTTTTTTTTCTTAAACTCCTGCTACAGCATGAATTCTGTGTCTTCAAAGCATTCCGCAGCAATGCTGCACTGTAAAAAAATCTGCCACAAAATCAAAGTAATTTTAGTATATTCCGAAACACATCAAAAGCGCAAAAGATCAAAGAAGCCGCTACATTTTTTTTTTCAGTGCGATCGTTTTTTCCGAAATGAAGCGAAGACCTCCTATTGGGCGACAACAGTTATTTTCAAACTTTTTTAATCCGCACTGTTTAATGGTTAAGAACTGGGTTAAAGTCAATAGATAAACGGTTGATTGTTTACTTGGAATAAATACTTCATTTCAACAGATGATTGGTGGTACAAAATTTTAAAATCGCAAAGAAATTAGACAATATTTTTATTACATTTATGATTAAACCTCAGTACGTGTCTTTTGCGAAGCGCTTTCATCAAGTTTAAGTCGGAGCAACCGCTACAATGAATAGACCATGGGTTCTTAACCGCAGCTGTCGATTAGGCTCTTTTAGGATCTCGAGTAAAATGTTACAAAAATCATCAATAAAGTACGTTGAGGATCTTGGCAATTTTATCTGAACTTAAAACATTAGTGATTGTGTAGCAGCAAACGAGTCTGCAACAACGTTTCCTCTAAGAGCTTGCTTGGTGTGCGCGGAATGAAAGGCCGTGTGAGCAGTGGTGGATATTCAAATTTAGGGACCCGAGGCAAGGATTTTCAGAAATTGATGTTTAGTAAAAAAGAAAAGGAGTTTTGATATCGTCTTTCAGTTTTCTGTACTTTTGTTTTGCCGCGCACTGCATAAGTATTGGCAAGACAAGCTAAATACGTGCTTTCAATCAGAAGCAAGCTCCACACAGTGATGGATATTCAAATAGCTTTCGTCTCATCTTTCAGTTTTTACTCCAAAAATCATGGTGATCGCTAAAAAAAGGTTTTCTCTTCGTTATCATCTCTGACTTCTCTATTTTCCTCCCAAAATCAAGGTGTTCTCTAAAAAAAAAAAGGTTTTCACTTCGATTTCATCTCTGATTTTCCTATTTTGTTCCCGAAATCAGGTTGTTCTCTAAAAAAAAAAGTTTTCACCTAGAATCGATCTCTCTATTTCCCAATTTTTGTCCTGATTTTCGAGATTTCGTGCTATTTTTGAGGTGAAGACCTTTTTTTTGTTTTAGAGAACACCTTGATTTCGGGAACAAAATAGGGAAATCAGAGATGAAATCGAAGTAAAGATTTTTTTTTTAGAGAACACCTCGGGTTTGGGAGGAAAATAGAGAAGTCAGAGATGATAACGAAGAGAAAACCTTTTTTTTATCGATTACCATGATTTTTGGAGTAAAAACTGAAAGATGAGACGAAAGCTATTTGAATATCCATCACTGTGTGGAGCTTGCTTCTGATTGAAAGCACGTATTTAGCTTGTCTTGCCAATACTTATGCAGTGCGCCGCAAAACGAAAGTACTGCGGGGGGGTTCTAGGCTAGCTGCGCGGGCGCGCAGCTTAGAGGGAACGTTGGTCTGCAAGCGGGAAAAATTTAGTATTGTGACGCGACAAAAATATGTAGATAGATATTTAAAATATATAGTACAAGACAATTCAAAAAAACAAGCTTTTTTTTGCATTTAACGCAGCATACGTGTGACGTGTCTATAAAAACACTGAAGGATTATAGCAAAAATACGCTCGTGTCTATCCTTCGAGTTACTATTAAAGAATAACGGAAACCAGTTATTATAGTTAAGTTGGCACGAAACGTCACTTATCCGCGCGAAAGTTTTATCTAGTTGTGTATTAGTGCGCAAAGGGGACTGACATCTGGCGAAAAGAGGGCTGACATGACCTCCAAATCAGCCCCCTGGGTGCGCCTCTGGTTTCGGGGTGGGGTAACTTTTTTGAAAAAATATTTTCCGACAAAAATTTCATAATCTATGCTAAAAAATGCGCTGATTTCATATATCGCTATCCCAGTTAATGAAAATCTCTTAAATGATAAATTTTAATTAAAAAAGTACACCGATGTTTTTTAAAATTTATAAAATTAAAAGTTTTAATGATTTATTTTATTAGTTATAACTTTACTAAATTAAAAATGGCTATAGCAGAGTTTAAATAGATTTAGGGTTCAGGTTCATGGAAATGCTGAATAAACAATTAGTCTGATATCATTTCATACTTATAAAAATACAGGGTGTCCATAAAGTCCTGCACACATTTAAAATTTTAGTATTTCAAAAACTGTATAAGGTAGAAACTTTAAATTTTCGACAGAGAATGATACCACCACAAAGTTTTTTTGTTATTTTTTACAGGTTATTTTATTGTTAAAATAAGCAAGAATAAGTCATTTTTAATAAAGGCGTAAGTTTGCAACAAAGTATGAAACATGTTGACCATTCAACAAAAAGCACAATGTGTTCTTTGGTACCATAAACTGAAATCATCAATTGCAGTACAACATAAATTTAGAAATGAGTTTGGACAAGACCCTCCTCACACTAACAGCATTAAGAGATGGATAAAAATTTTATGGAAACCGGCAGCATTTTGGATCGCACAAGATCGGGTAGGCCAAGCATTGATGAAGAGACTGTTGATGCTGTGCGTGTCGCATTTCATTGCAGCCCAAGGAAATCAATTTGTGTAGCATCAAATAAACTTGCTATTTCTTGAACCACACTATTCCTCGAACCAAAAGTTTTATATAAACGACTTCGGCTCCATGCTTACAAGTTATAAATTGTTCAAGCTCGTAAGCCGGATGATCATATTGAGACATATTGAAAGCAACAAATGGAGCACATGTTGAAGTCTATAAATAGCATGAAAAATTAAATTCTTGAAATATGGCTATTACTTAAACTGCTAGAAATTTTTAAATATAAAACTTTAATAAACAAACTTTACTTTGCAAAAAACTGTATGATTTTATCTACTTTAGTTATTTAGCAATAAAATTTTGAGAAGTGTTTAAGACTCTATGGACACCCTGTATATTTTATAAAAATTAATTATTAGTTGTAATTTTTTTAATTAGAATTTAGCATCTATCTCTTTTTCACAACCTCATATATGTTTTTTTTTAAATCAGTGCAATTTTTTACTATAAAGTGGTATTTTTGGTCGGAAAAATTTTTTAAAAAAAATTACCCCCTTCCCCCCCAAAACCCAGCATCAACCAAACTTGTTAGTTTAAAGTTACTGAGCAAAGATAATTGTCATTAACACTACAGTGGATTATCCAAAAGATACAACACTAGAGTACTAGACTAAGGTTGTGCTTTACTCCAAAATGTGCAAGCAGAGGCGTGAGAAAACGTTTAAAAAACTTAGCATAATAGGGGAGGAATGAAACGTACCAAAACTAGGCTAAAGGAGAAATGCATTCAAAAAGGTTGGGAACCACTGCTCTATGTTATAGTAAGCACTTGGAAAGATTGCTCAAATAAAGATTTACAATAATCACTTTTGAAAAATCTTATTTGTTGTTACAATAATTTAACATCTTTAATTTTTAAAAAATTTCAGTACATTTCTTAAATTTCGATTGTCAATACAATTTTGTTTGAGAAACTATTAGGTTGTTGCATAAGTTCAAAAAATTACTGATATGTTTGAACACAAATCTAGCACAGCTGAAAATGCTGTGAAATCATGTACTTTAAGCCAGACTTCTAGTTCTGAAACAGAACAAAGGTCTGAACAGTGAAAAGTGCATTACAAAAATGACATTGGAGGTTTGGTTCATCTCATTAAACATATGTCCAATCAGCAAAAGATGGAATTTTTAATACATCCTTGGACCCCAGACAAGTAGTACAAATTTCCAAGGCTAACAAAAGGTGTAGGTAATAAAGTTCATCACCATTCGTTTCAGTTAAAATGGCTGATCGATTTTAATTGGCTGATCTATAGCCATGCAAAACAAGGTGGTTTTTGGAAATTTTGCACAATCTTTGCACCTGACAGTGTTGAGGATCACTTTTGGGCATGTTCATTAAAGAGCCATTTACAGGGGAAATAAATTATGCCAATGGAACTAAGCTTCTTTGGGAGCACACAGCAACACATTATCACCAAAGTGCTGTAATAGATAGAAGCTCTTTTATGCAATCGTATCACACTGGTGACGTAGCAAACATAGCAACCACGATTCAACAACACTTGGGTGCAACTAAAAAGTATCAACTAAAAGTTCATGAAGTCTGTCGTTGGGTCATAAAATGGCAAAACACTTTATATGCTGTTGATCTACCAGACATGCTAGAGGAAGCCCTATTGCATGCCAACTACATTCTGTTTCCGAATATGCATGTAATTTTCAAGGTAAAATTGTATCATTCAAGTACCACTTAAAAATATTTAATTATGTGAAAATTTCACAGATAATGCTGACAGTGCCTGTCACAACAGCCTCTACAGAAAAAGTTTCTTGGGATTAAAGCTGCTGAAGACTGAAAACAAATAAACAACATCTTGACAAATTGTTCACAAACACAATCCACACTCCCTGTAAGACATCACAGCAAAACTATCCAACAAAAAAACACTTACACAACAGAAGCATTTTGGCAGCCAAATTGCTTAACAAATAAAAGTTTTATATACATTACTATGACATTTATTCATTTATTTAATACTCTAACATTCATTCCTTTATTTAATTTTGGAGATGCCAAGGTATTGCAGTCTGGTTGAAGTTTTTTTTTTTTTTTTAGCTTTAATAAATTGATATGACAGAAATTTAAAGCTTTTAGTTTAGAAGATATGCAGAGGAAAGTGTCATAAAGTGTCTTTCTAAAAAAGACAACATGAAAAGAGTAATAGTTGAACCAAGGCAATGTGGATTGTTGGTCAATTAGATAAAAATAAAAGTACATTCATCTACTAAAATTGAAAATAGAGTATTTTTCAAATCATTAAGACACTTTGAAACAATGAGAGTTAAATTATTTTTTTTATAAGCAATAACAGTTAGTTCGAAGCAACCTAATGCAATAAGAGAAAACTAAACATATTGAAACTTACTATAACAAGATCTACAATTTGAAGTGATGTATAGCATCTTACAATACTGCAAACATAGCATGCCATATATTTAATCTGAGAAAATATAAATCTAACAAAGCAATATTTTTTTTTGGTAAATGCTTTTTTTCTAAGCTAATTTGTTTTTTATTAATTAAATAATATTAAGCTTGTGTTTGGCATATCTACTATGCTTTTTCAAATCACTTTTTTAGCTTGTAGCTTTACATCACATATTTTAGCACAATCTTTTGTGACCAATTTTGAAAAAGTGGTTCGTTCTATCATCAAAACTTTTTGAAACCATTTAATTTATTTTGCCCATTTTCTTATCATCTTTCTAAGATATAAATCAAGCACAAACTAAAAAGATCAAACTATATCTAGTTAACTAGTAATAAAAAATATAATAGTTTTATACTATATTACTCAAGGTAATTTCTCAATAAGAAATAGATGTTAAATAGCATCTGCAAAAAAACAAGTCTCCTCAAGAAGTTACCACAAGTCACTTTTTTGGTGAAACTAACCTGAATTCTTCCCTACAGCACCAGGATGGAATAAAAAAAATTAAGAGAAAAATTAACAGGGATCCTCCCTGTGGTTCCAAGCAATAGTAACCACAGGGAGGATCCAGCTTAGTTTCACTAACAAAAATCACTCACGGTCACTTATAGAAGAGACCCAAAAAAACAGTAATGGCTGCACACTTTCTTAGAATTAACCCTTATATTTACTTTCTGAAAGTCTGAAAATTTTATGAAGCAAAGTGTTTTGTTAAATGCTTCTTTCCTGTTATGTTTTTATTTTGTTATAAATAAGTAAAGACAAGGCATTAAATTAATTTTTAATTAAGTTTTAAGCTTTTAAAAACCCTAACAAATAAACTAAAATGTAATTACAATTTAACATTTTATTCTCAGACCAAGACGAATTTCACTTAGATACTAGTAAACTTAAATAAAATTTAAATAAGTGTTTTCTGATTTATAACTCTTTTTTTCAAGCTCGTACAAATAAATAGTCCCAATAACTTTAATGAGGCACTAAATTTAATTAAACATATACGGAAAAATGATAACATCCGATAAATCTGGGCCACAGTTTTATCAATCAAAAAGGGCCAAAAAAATAAACCCTCTTTTTCGTTCTGTTGAATAAAACTTTCTACCAAATAATTACGGTAGTGTACGGCAATTTTAAAACTGATATTCACAATATTTAATGATGTATTTATTCTATCTCAAACTGCAATTATGTATAAATTATGATATAACAAACAGGTCAACAGTTATTTCAAGTAGCAAGATGTAAAGCAGTATCATAGTTGATTGCTGCATTTTTGCATTGTTGTCCGTTTATCACTTATTAATACATAGAAGCAAGAGTGCTTCTGTCAAATTTTTAAGTAAAAATAAATAGCTTAATGCAAAAAATAGCCCTCCAGATTTTAAAAGTAGCCCAAAAAGTAGAAAGTCGAAAGTGACAAATTTGTTAGAAAGAGCATCAAAAAAGTACGGTAGCCCAATTTGTTACTTTTCGCCCAATCTGGCTACACTAAACAGATGCTTGTGGATGAAGACACCACTAAATTGTTCTCTTTTTTTTTAAATTTAAGGTCTGGTACAGGACTCCAAATTCTTTTAAACTTAAAGTCGGGCAATCACTTTTTTCAGGGTTTGGATACGGTACGGAATTACGATCGGTGAATTTTAACGAAAAGTATGGTTAGAAATTACTTATTTATTTATTTATTTTATCTCTATATTTATCCTCCTGACTCGCAGGAAAACGACTGAGGCGCTAATACATAGAGTAAGCGATTACCCCGACCTGCTTTCGGAGATGCCAAGATATTGCTGTCCGCTTATAATTAGAAATATGACTGTAATTTAGAACTGCTTGCCAAGACCATCAAGCAGTGCAATGTGCCGTAAAGCGTCTTTCCCAAGGACACAACAGCATGGTGCGAGTGGGTTTTGAACCGAGACCATGTTGATGATAAGCATAGGAGTACCAGCCCAAAAAAATTTAAGGGGCAATGAAGTTTTGCCTAATTCATGATTTTTTAGTTCTACATGGATAGGACAAAAAATTGTCTGATATTCTCTGACGAAAAAGCAATTTCGTCCTGAAATCAAGGTGTTCTCTAAAAAAAAAAATCTTTACCTAAATTTGGTAACTAATTTTTGCAGTTGCTCAATGTCAATGCCCTGAAACTCCTGATTTTGCCCAAATTTTTCATATCGCTGCCCGAAAAATTATGGTCCTACCCAAATATTTTCCCGTCACTGCCCGAAAAATTTGAATTTTGTCCAAATCTTGGAAACTTGGGGGGGGCAATTGCCCCCCTGCTCCCCGGCAGGTATGGCTATGATTATAAGCACGGCGCTTTAACCTCTCGACCACGCTGCCGCTGCAAGCAATTACCCCGACCTGCTTCCGGAGATACTGGATGTCTATATGTCTTATATTTATGTCTATATGTCTATTTATATTGTACAAATGTTATGGCTTAGTCCGTACTATTGCGTCACAATATCGTTTGTCCAATGGTTTGTCTGTATAGTTATTTTCTGCCTTACATCGTTTGTCTGTACAGTTGTGTTCTGACTTAGTAAGCGCTAGTTCAGTAAGCTTAAGCTCTAGTTTAGTAGCGTGTTTAGTTTTGAGTCGTGTTGTTATTTATTCTTTTATTTTGTAGACGAACGATTTCGTCATTTTCGTTTTTATATTAAATTGTATCATTTCGAAAATGAGTCACGTTCTTTTATATATGTCTATATTTTTTGTTGACAACGTGGTCGACTGGCTAGAGCGCCGTGATTGTGATCGATACGACCTCGGTTCAAAGCCTACTCGAGCTATTCTGTTGTGTCCTTGGGAAAACACTTTACGGTACTTTCCCCTGCTTGGTGGTCTTGGCAAGCAATTCTAAATTTCAGTCATATCTCTTAAAAAACAAAATAAAAAAATTCAAGCAGACAGCAACATCTTGGCATCTCCTGAAGCAGGTCGGGGTAATTGTTTGCTCTATGTATTAGCGCCTTATCGCTTTCCTGCAAGTCAGGAGGATAAAAAATAAAATGAAATAATCAGTTTGTTTCGTTGTTTTTGGTGTGTCTCAGTATCAGTATCAGTATCTTTTATTTCTGCTCCGCCACAATAAAAACAGAAAGAAATAAACAAACATAGAGGACTATGCAGAAGAAGAAAAAGGAAGAAGCAACAAAACGTTAAACCTTATAGCATGCACACAGTAATATTTTACATAGTAGTTAGAAGAATGATGCATGGTTGCAACACCTTACATAGAAAAGCAGATAAGGAATTATAAGATAGGGAAAAAAAAATAAGAGACAAAAAAGAAAAGCGCGACAAAGCAAGACGTACCATGTATTTAAGGCATTGTTGCGTTGGCGGCAAAAATATGGTGGGAAGCACAACAAGCCTGTGACCAAAAAGGGTCAGACAGGCAAACAAACCCACCGAAAAAAATCCTGTCACGGGTCCAAAAAGGACCATTTCATGGAAACATGGTACAAAAGAAAAATAAAAAAATAAAAATAAAAAAAATACACACACACACAAAAGAATTGTTTGAACATTTTCTGTTGAGATAGTAGCCACACAATCTAGTCTTCTCTATTAAAAGCAGTTTCTCCAGATAGAAGTCGCGTGTTCTGAAAAATAAAAAAAGACAAGGCCAGACAAGGCTCAACGGCCAAAAAAATAATAATAAAATAAAATAATGATAATAATAATAATAACAATAATAATAATAATAATTTTTTTATTTATTTATTTATTTCATTTTTACTCACAATCAACTTGAAATTAATCATAGTGCATGTAGAAATAAAGATTGTGAATAAGGAAGCAGCGACTAAACGAAGTACGTTATTACATGCACAACGTCAGTTGTGCATGGTCGCTGTACCTTTGAACAAAGCGATGTGATGTTAATAACAATAATAACAATAATAATAATAATAATAACAATAATAATAATAATTTTTAAAAATCTGTTACATATACTCTGCAGTTTTCTAATTAGAGTGGAGTTTTCAAAACACCAATTGTTTATGCAGTATCGTATATGACTAATCAATAAAGAATGATATATAATTAGGAGAGAATCTTTACTTAAACATGGCTTGACTTTCATAGTTACCACCAATAGTGCTTGTAACTTTTTTTTAAGAGATAAAATGAGATCTTTCCATGACAAGTGTTCGTCCAGAATAACTCCTAATAGTTTAAAGGATGTCTCTACTGCAATAAATCTATCACTTTATTACTTTGGCACATTATTGCATTAAAACTGCGTTTTTTATATTTCAGGGTGTCGAACCGGATCCGTAAACCCGTACTAATCGTTATTATTCTTTCAACCTAAACCGAAAATGAACACGAAAATTTAAAATTTAGTGAACCTGAACTGCAACTGAACCCTTAACAAATGAATTTGCCAAACTTTATTTTAAACGGTTCCGGTTTGACGCTCTGATTTTCATTTTTAATTTCCTATAGGCCTAGATAAATAATAATTTTATATTTAAAGTTTCCTTAATTTGTTTGATTATTTACTGGTCGTGTGGCAAAACAGAAACGTTATAAACGAATTCTAGGCAATAAGTTAAAGCAAAAACTTGGTTTTGTGGGCTGAGTAAAGAAAGCGCTGTTTCTAATAGATAGTAGTATGCTTAAGCAGTAAAGTAAAAGATTTATTGCAATGGAAACGCATCAAAGGTAGCAAAACAAACTCATAAAGAAAAATCAGATTTTAAGACTACAACGATTATTTTTAACTTTGTTGAATATCTTAGTACAGTGATGCACAACTTTTTGATTTTGCATGGCCGCATTATGGAAAAACTAATAAGTAGATAAAATTATGTATTGGGTGTATAAAATAATAAGTTTCATTGATAATATGCTTTTATTCCTACCGGTTGTTATGGAACAAAATGTCAACATTTTTTTAATAATCAAATTTATTCGAACACAATTTGTAAAACAGTGTAGGCCTATAAAGGATTTCTTTAATCTTACATGCTTGCGAAAAAACTTGCAAAATCAGTCAACGTAAAATGCTATTGCCACACTAAAGCTACTAACAAACTTGTATAGTTAATAATTTGTACTAAAGGTGAACCCAAGCAACATGATTATAATTTTTTTGAAAAGGAGAAATTAAATTTGTAACTAAATGACGCGAGTAGATTGGAACCGCTACTGCAGTGGTTCTCAATGTGGAGCGTGTGTTCCACAGGTGGGCCCCAGGCAAAATTTTGATGGGCTATGGAGATTTAAGACATAACAAACCAATTTTGTTTGGAAAATACAAAATGCAAATGCACTTGTTCACAATTAAACTGATTTGGTAGATAATAAGATATATTGAGCTGGTTCACTTACCTTACCTTTTTCACATGATATTTATTGTTTAATTATGTCATAAACTCATGGCGTGGGCTAACAAAAATGCTGAAATTTTGTTTCATTTGCTAAAAGCCAATTATTAGAAATCAATTTCTTTCCAAAACACAAAATTTGATTCCACCTTCTGCTGTTGGCTGTGCTGTTGGTTTTAAGTTAACATTAATTCAATGGCGGCAAAGGTCTGGTGATGCCCGGGGTCAACTTTTTGATTGTATGCCCTCTCCCAAACCGTCTAGTACTCAGGAATGTGACAAAGACAGACATTTGAAAAACGTAAAACTAATATTGAGAAAAAAGTTTTGAAAAATTAAACTAAAATATTTCAAAGAGTATTTTTTTGTTTTAATGTGTCAATTAAAGGCTAAGGCATACATTTATAAGAAAAATTCATCTGGTGAAGAGTATGCACTGAGGAACAAGATATTGCATTTATGCATGCAAATAATTATCAAATAGGCCCACCAAAATAATCTATTATATATATATATTAAATTACAGAAGCCACATTTTATTTTAATTTTATTTAATTTTACGTATTTTATTTTATTTGTTAATTTATATTTACTTTATCCGTAATATTATTACTTTTGGCTCTTAACTATAATAATTGGCTTTTTTGTGCGTTTTTTTCTTAACTATATACTTTTTGTCTGCGTTTAGAATCACCTCCTGATGAGCCGAAAAGGCGAAACAGACTGTTGAGGTTTTAATAAAAATCTCTTTTGTGGCTTCTGTAATTTAATTTAATTTAATGCTCTGAGTTTTCATTGAGCTCTTTACTGACAGTCTTGCCACTTTTATTAATATATATATATATATATATGTATAACTTTGTGAGGCATAATAGGAGATAGTGTTGCCTACTTTTTTCTATTAGAAATAGTATCTGAAATTGTACAAGTCCAACCATGCAGTTTGATGCTGCTGGCTTGCTGCATTTAATATTTTTGTGAGCTATACAATAAAAATGCTTTAAGGACATTGTTTAGTGAAAATTGCTTCTTTATCTGCATAAAGAAGTGACTCTTTTTATTAAACTAGAACATGTGATAATGTGAAAAAATCAATTAGACATTTACACTTTACAATTTCTCTTTCCCATATGAGCTCTCCTATCGGAAAATATTTGAATTACATCATTTTTCACATTTGCTGAAAGGAATTCTCTTTCGATGCTGATTGAAGCCAAGCTTGTTAGGCGTTCTGCAGCTTAGATGATCTTAAAATTGTAAAAATTTTGAAAATGACCTCTCACAGCTTGCAATTGAAAACTTGTTGGTGACCAGTAACCTATATGCAATACATGAAGTTGGGAAGACATCCCTCCCAAACTGCATTAAACATTTAAAAGCATGCTTAGGATTAGAGGGAACTGCATTTCCTCTAGCTCGAAAGAGCATAACAAAGTCAATAATGTCATCGTACAACTGATTGGCTGTCACATCTTTGGCATAATAATTTGCAAACTCCAAACGATCCTTTCTTAATGTTTCTCTTTCTTACTCATGCTCAATGTCAATTGAACTTAAACTCAGGATAAATGAAAATTGATCTGTGAGGTCTTGCAGGCGAATACTGCGGTCCTCAATTTCCATTTTTAATCTGTTTACAATCTCTTTAATAACTGCATTTATTTCTTGTTGTGCTGTGAGTCCACTATCTCGTGCTATTTCTCCTGGCATCATTCTTTTTCTCCTTGGTCGTGCAATTGGTATGTCCCATTTCTCGCAACATTCATTTGCTGAATGTACTGCATTATGCATAATTTCTTCACTTCTCAAATTCAAAATTTGAATAAGGCTTTTTAGGTCACAAAACGCTTCATTGAACCCCATTTTCGGATCCTGCAGATGCTTCGAAACTTTGTCCACTGATTTTAAAATTGGATACCACAAATTTAATGAAGATTTAAAAGGAAATTGTCAAATAAAGTATAGAAGTGCTATTGCATCGGACTTCGTATCTCTAGAATAGTCTCCTTTCAGCAAGTGGTCAAGGCTTGCAATAACTTTGTCAAGTTCTTCGTACATTACTTCCACATCATCGTATCTGGAACTCCATCTTGTTTGACATTGTCTTTTGACAACCCGGGAGATAAGTGATTTTAACACCTCCCAACGAGACGTAGATGAAGAAAAAAAAATGAACAGTTTCTCCAGAAGTCCAAAAAATGTCACAACCATTTTTACCATGTAGAATGTACATCACTTGCACGGACACAGGCTAAATTGAGGCTATAGTTCTCACAATTCACAAATACAGCTTTTGGATTGACTTCCAGAATTTTTTGTTCAACGCCTCCTCTCACTTCAGCCATAACTACTGCGTTATCGTATGTTTGGCCACGGTAATCAAAGATGGAAATTTTATCTTGCTCCAATTTCTGTAGAATTTTATTTACCAAGCTGCCTGCATCTTTTTTGTCGACTTGAAAAAATCCCCAGAAATACCTCCTTTATTTTGAATTTTTTATTTTCGTCAATATGTATATAACGAAAAATTTCTAAAACTTGTTCTTGGTGGCCAATATCTGGAGTTGAATCCAACATTATTATAAAATATTTTGCATCTTTAATTTCAGAAATTATTTTTTTTCTTGATAGTTTCACCAAGAAGATCAATTATTTCATTCTGACTTCTTTTGGAAAAGTAGGTAACATTTTTTCGTTTCTCTTTGGCACTTTGCACGTGTTCAGCTAAGATTACATCATATATAGCCAAAAGTTTGATTGTTGCTAAAAAATTTCCCATATTTACATTATCATCGATTGTCTCCTCAGGCTCTGACAAACCAGATATTCCTTCTCCTCGATGTCCACGTAAGGCCAGATTCTGTTTTGCTAAATATAAAATAACCTCAACAATCCGTTCAGTTATGGCTTTCCATTTCAGCTTTTCAGCAAAAACTAGTTGTTGAAGTTGAGCATCTATCGTAGCTGAACGCTGGAGTTGAACTACAAGGTTTAAGTATTCCCCCATACAAACTCTATGAGAAGGACTTGTTTCGTGATTTTTTATTTGTGGATTCAACTTTCTCCAAACCTTCTTGCTTGCTAAAGTTTGAAGAGAACTGCTCTTTTGAAAATAAGAAACATACAAAACAGTAACATGCTTGCCGATATGGAGAGTACAACAACCATTTTCTCGCTACAATTTCTCCGTTTGTAGAAACTTTTTTAAACCACTGCTGGGATAAAGATCTCCCATCCTTTTCAGCAAATGGACTTCTTTTATTTTGATATCTTTCTGGCCCATGTTGTATTTTTGTTATCTTCAAGTTATCTGGAACTGGTTTCTTCAAATACCCACAATCATTTCTTTGCAAAAAAGTGCAGAAGTCTCCTTTTTCTTCTTCTCTGGAATCATCATCTTGACATGGAGACGGGGAAGAAACAGTACTATTAATTATTGTGTTCTGACTCCATACTGGTATCTGAAGAGTTCTCCGCTGCCTCATTATTTCCTATTTCTTTTACCTCCACTCTACTTCTTTTTATCCATGTATCTAATGCCCCCTTTTGTCGAGACTCTGCTTCTTCTTTGGCTCTCTTTTTTTTCTTGTTCTATGCTCCACTTGGTTGCACTTTCTTCATCAGGGTTATAACGTTATAAAAAATTTAATTATTGAATTAATAATATTTTATAGGCCTACAGGAACAGCATATTAAAGAAAAGAATAAATAATCAAAAGACAGCTGACAAGTTTAAAATTACATAGTGGTGTCCAGTCTACGTATTTGCGGACCTGCAGTCTTCCTCAATTATTGCAAATAAATGTAAATTAAATAAAGATAAATAAATTAAATAACTGTAAATAAAGGTCATTATATGTTTGGTTTTTGTTCAGTAGCCTATATAGCAAATTAATTGAAATTTTGTAAATAATAATTTCAGTAGAAAAGCTGACACTGCAGAAGATTTTCTACGAAACATAATCACACCATGCCCCCAAGCAAGATCCTATCAGATCCATGCAGCATGTGTTAGTAGACTTACGAAACGAAAAAGCAAACATTTTTAACAATTTGATAAAATGTAATTTTTGTAATTTTACTTTTTGGATGCCCGGGGCCGTCGCCCCGTTCACCCCCTCCTCTGCACGCCACTATGCAGAAGCAATATATTTTCAAAACACTATGATCAATTTTTTGCTTAAAAGAATCTGAAATCACTTAAGAGGCAAATACAATTATCCTTGAACACTTAGAAATGCCAATTAATGACTTTAATTAAAGATTTTATGACTTAAAAGCAATCGAGTTCTTTTCTCAGTTGACTAAATCACTGTTAGCAATTTATCTGCTGTACCAGAGCAATGCTAGGAGGAATTTTGTGAATTACAGCAAGATGAATCTACGAAAACTCTTCAAGATCAAAGGAACAATGATGTGGCTGTCTGAGGAATGCAAAAGAAATACTACTTTGGGAGGGCAAAAACTAATAATATTTCCGTCATCTTACAGATAGTATTTTTGTCACAGGATTTGTTGCATGCTAAGAAAAATCAATTAAAAATCACCAAATGGGGTGATTTAAGGCTAAAACTGACTGTAGAAGCCGCAGCGGACTTTCGTTTGGCTCTACACCAGTGGGCGTCTGACCTAAGGCGACGCACTGCAAACTATTAAATTTGACTTGGATTAAATGCGTCAACTGATCCGAAAAGAAAATTACTATACACTGAACAAGACCTAGGTGTTCACGCTTGTATAATATTTTATTATTGCCGGCCACGGCGGAATCGTATCGACGATTTAAATCGTTAGTCCACTTTTTTTTGCTTTACGAGACCACGAATAACCTTCCGACACACTATCGCTGGCGACGACACATCTATCTGCCACGACGACGATTTCGAACTGAATGAATAGAAACCGCCATCGAAGCAAACGACCACGCCGCAGCCAGTGAAGCGCATTGGATAAACCGAAAAGAGAAAAATGGAAAGGGAGTAACTATTTAGACGCAACATACCGGCCCCAAAATATCTGCTGCTGATATTTTAACAAAGTCTAAATTGAAAATAAATTTACGATACCCTGGCCTATTAAAGGGGCAATAACACAACCGTGAGCGTTTCGCACTGAACAACATTAACTAATTAAACAACAAAAATCACGTAAATTGTCCAACGTATCTGGATACGGATGAGTTTAGTCCGAGCCTTCCAAAAGGCATAGTTTTCGTATGTCTCTGACGATCGAAGAGCTTTCGGTTCGTACACGAGCAGAGCGCACCACCCCATCAGGGCCAGGATAAGTCTCTTCAATAATTTCTTTAGGCCACTGACCTCTGCGCGATTGTTCACCAATAATCAACACTAAATCATTCACTGAAAGGTTGCGCTCAGGTTGCCGTTGCTGCAGCAAAGGGAGATATTCCTTGAGCCAGCGGCTCCAGAACTGACCTGACAGCAGCCCAACGAGTCTCCAAGACTTTCTATAACCGTCAGCTTTCGTAAATACTCCCATAGGTAGGGACGCCTCAAGATATCCTTTCAACAAAGCATTTGGAGTCAATGCTTCTACGTCTCGTGAATCTGCAGCAACTTTGGTGATGGGGCGACCATTGAGGATCCGCTCGACTTCAATTAAAAATGTCGTGAACGTCTCGTCAGTCATCGTTACTCCTCCGGCAATTGCAGCAAGAGTTCTTTTCACTGATCGGAAAATTCGCTCCCAAGATCCTCCCCGATGGCTGGCTGCTGGAGGATTGAAGTGCCAGCGGATTCCTCGTTGTGCGAGTCGGGACAGCAGAGTATCCTGGTTCCACCTGTTAATAGAAAGCCGGAGCTTTCGCTCGACAGTGATGAAGTTCGTCCCGTTGTCGCTATAAACGTCGGTTGGGACACACCGTCGGCAGGAAAACCACTGGAAGGCCAGAATAAAAGAGTTCATGTCAAGGGAGTATGCACATTCCAAGTGAACCGCGCGCGTGGCCATGCAAACAAATAAACACCAGTAGCGTTTTGAGCACCTACGGCTTACTTTAGTCATATAGGGGCCAGCATAATCTACACCCACATATGTGAAAGCTGGTTTACCGGGGGACACTCGTGGCTTCGGAAGAGGGGCCATTATTTGTTTACTTGGTCTGGGGTTTTTAATTTTGCACTTGAGACATTTCCCAACTACTCTGCAAACGGTCGCGTGTCCCTTTATTATCCAATAAAATTGTTGTAGCGCACACAACGTATGTAGTGGACCTGCATGGCCTTCCCGTTCGTGATAATGCATGATAATGAGCTAGGTCACGTGGTCTCTTGCGGGAAGAAGTACAGGGTATTTTCTTTCAAGAAGTAAATTCGAATGCTGGAGGTGACCTCCAACGCGTAATACACCCTTAACCTTGACGGGGCACAACTTTCGCAGGGGTGATCTACGTAGCTTTTTTACATGTAAGTAGTAGCAAAGTTCTCGTTATCCTCTAACAAACTTAACTCATTTGAGAAATTACCCTTTTAAACAAGTTTAATAATGTCTGAAGTAGCTCCCTCTAGATCAACCGTGGTCAATATGTGTTGAGTTGGCATGGAGAAAGTTTTAACGTTTTTGACTTTAGCAAGCAACAGACGTTTACAATGCCTCAACCAGGCAACTGCGTTTCGAAGCAGTGCAAAACATGAATAGTGTTCTAGCAACCGGGCCATAGGGTAGTTAATTACATTTGATATAACTTTCGTCACGTGATTTACAGCGCGCAGTTCTTGACCTTGTGTATCTAGTGTCAAGGGTCCTGGAGTGTGTTCTATTTCTTCTTTTGGTATTTTATGAACGTAACCCGGCTTTACGTATTTATTCATATTCTCTTGGTAGTTCATGTGAAGTTGTGTATCTCCTTGAACGTTTTTGGCTGACACGCTAGTCGTCTTACCGCTACAAATTTCTTGTCAGGGAGCTTTAGACTATCCGACTTCCAGGGAAGAGCTATCTGATATTGTCCCTCTACCCTGGAGACGGATTTCTCCATTGCTGCCAATGCCTTACGGTCATCTACAGAAACTTCATAACCAAACCTTTCATTCTTGGTTACAAAGTCTACTTCATACACCTTTTGCGATTGTTGATGTAGAACGGCGTTATCAATTTGCACAGATTTGCATCTCAGGCCTTAAGATTCTCTTTTCCGGCTGATACTACTGGCCTCACACCTAGCGAACCACCGGCCCCGTCAGACGTCTCCCGCTCCTCCCTGAACGAGCCAGGAACCGTGTGACGAGACTTAAGCGACTTTCCATGCAGTAGACTGTGATGCCGACTGTCACAATAACGACACCTTGTCTTTGACCTACATTCGCGAGCAATGTGGGTACCCAAGCAATTGAAACAGAGTTTAGCTGTTCTTACGAGATTCCAACAATTTTCAATAGATTCCTTAATAAATTTATCGCATTTCCAAAGTGCGTGAGGAGCTCTGCAGAAAGCACACGATTGCTCTCGGGGGTCGAGTAGGGCGTTATTTACGTTCTTAGATTTGCTTTGGCTCGCATTTACAGAAGCCTTCCTGAACGGGTGTAAGTTGCGAGGGCTCTCAACCGATGTCTTGTCAACTCGTCGGCTCATGAGCTAACCTAAATAACTTCTCTCCACTAAAGCACGTCGTTGTATAAACCCGGACAGCTGTGCAAACGCAATAGGTTGACCACGCTTTAACTGACCTCAGTCATGAACTTATCTTGCAAATAGCGAGGGAGGCGCTTAAATATTTTTGAGACAGTATGCTGCGTGTCCAAGCCAGCACTGGACGTGCCACCACAAGATATCTCAACAGTTTTTCATATCCCGCGCCAACTGTGACAACGCATCATAATCATTCTGCTTTACCGGCGGTCCCTCCGTCAGCTTACTCACATACGCGTCGACAATTGCGTGCTCTTGACCGTAATGCATCTGAAGTATTCAACGCGCTTCAAAGTAACCTTCCTCCGGAGAATTTGTCATTATATTTTTGCGAGCCTCACCCGCGCACGAGGATATTAAAAGGTCCAAGCAACAGACATATCGACAACGCCCCTGGCAGTATAAGCGTCAAAATATCCAATAAAACGCTTATAATGCAGGGGGTCGCCAGCAAACAACTCTCGCTTATCCTGCGGTACAATCTGACGGCGGTTAATCTGACTCGTCATCAAATACAATTATCAACTAATCCTTGCATGCTTTGATCATTCTGATGCAGCGTCTGGCTGTCGTATCGCGCATGCCCATCGGCCACAACTGGTCTACCACGTGGTTGCAAATGACTAGCGGAATGGTGGTTGAGCAAGTTTCCTGAATTTAGATTGGGAGGGCCAGGGCTCCAATATTGCATTGGGCAACGTTTAGCTGGTTGTTCAGTAACAGTAAAGTCCCTTCTAGGTAATGAGGGGTCATAATTATCAACATAATGCGGGTCCGGCTTATTTAAGAAATTGCACAATTCACCTTTGAAACTATCACCATTACTATTTGTAACGGTAAACGGCGCTGAAGTTGCTGATTGCCGCAAAGTGAAGTGTCGATCAACGCGCTTCCGGCTTCGACAAATTAAAAGGACAATAATAACCAAGGAAATAATTTAATATAAAATAAGTTATAACTGAAACGTTGATACGTGAAAATGAAAGCGAAAACGAAAGCGGAAACGGTAATCTGTAAATAAATAAAAACAAACTAAAAATTAAACACAAAAAGAAAACGCATCGGTGTCTTACCGAGCAGTTCACTTCGGTGCTGATTCATGAGGAAAACGGGAATTATCTTAAACTGCACGCTAAGTCTACTCAGACTTCAACCAGCCGCTCACAAACACTGCAGCTGGTCGCCTCACAAATTGAGAAGTGTGTACAAACGCAAAAAAGCCAGCTCTAAAATGAACGCGCTGCAGACACAACTATGCTCCAAGGTGAGATTAATTAAAAATAAAGCGTAAAACAAAAAGGGCGCTGGCAGCGAGTGCTCGCGCAAATTATGATTAGAAACTCAAGAGAAATAAAATAAAACACGTGCGTTGGTAATTTTCTACACTATTACTGGGGGTAAGAAAGGCAGGGGGAGGAGGCCAATAATCAACGGTTATTAGATCCGAAGAGCAAGGGTTCTGGTCATTGAAAATACGTGACAAAGCCAGCTCCCTCTTTACGCAATTTCTTTTCACGGCGGTCTAGCTCATGCATTCTAATCTCCCATTGTTTACTTAAGTGATTATCGCTCAGCATGCCGTCGCCACGTGGAGCAATCTCTTGCTCTAAATTGTCAAAGAATTCGAACGACTTACTGCATTCAGCTCTAGCCATAATTACAAAAGAAATTAAACCCAAAGCTCCAATATAACTAAGATATAAGATAAGCCAATAATCAATCAAATAAACCAAATCCAATATAAAGCGGTCTAGTCAAAATTAAGATCAAATATAGCCAACAAACAAGAACTTCTAAATCAAGGACATGCAGGCGCTAGTTTCAGATAATCCTAGCGAAGGCGACTGTTTTTTCTATTAATTTGCACAGCCGATAAAAGCTTATTGTTACATCATAGGGTAGACTTTGTGATCTACAATGCTAACTATGGTAGGTTCATTTACGAAAATTTAAATGTATGTTACCGAGGCAGTTTAATCCTAGTAAGGTGTACTCAAGTTTCATTATAATTAAAAAGAATAATAAGAAATACCGTTTAATGATTTTTAAAATTAAATAAGAACAGCATTAAAATTTATAGCAAATTGAGGAAAGTTAGGTGGAGTGTCAAAACTGGTTGGCATAGGGATAGGCGAGTGTTAGGTAATAGGTAGGCCTATTTAGGCCTGTTTAAGATAATAGGCTATTTTAGTGACCCGGCGACACCATTCTCCGGTTGGCCGGCAGATAAACGCATTGTTCTGATTGGTAATTGACTGTTTTTTAAGAGTTGTTACTTGTCAAATCAACGGCGTCGCTGCAAGTGGTCGTAAAATGTAGTCAGGTAGTGTTACTTCAAAGCTATCAAAATTTCAGAAAATTTAGGTGACCTCCTCAATCAATCATTGTTTTATTTTAAGTGTAGAACGCACAGTAAATACGAGCTTACATAAAGAAGATAAAGTTGAGTCGTAGGCCTAGGGCTCTAGGGCCTACTACTACTAGAAAAAGATATTCAACTGTCGAGGGCTCAACTTTTTCCCATCATTCTGAATAAATGACAAGTGAATTTTCCATGCATATTGACCACTTTTTACAATTTTTTCAAACTTACTCACACTAAGAAATCGGGTTCAAATGGAGAGTCGGCCGTGATGAAAATTTTTTTGTAGTTAAAGCTATCTCCTGACTTCCTAACCCTCACCCTAACTTACTGTATACCTTTACACCCACTATACCTTTACCTCCTAACCCTCACCCTTATAGGGGTGAGGGTTAGGAGGTCAAAGAATAGGTTAGATTTAACTACGCTGCGGTACTAAATTTTCATTACGGCCGACATGGTAAATTTTCATCACGGACGACTCTCCATTTCAGAAATCGCGTTGTTAAATAACTTTAGAAACAAAACAATCCATAAAATTGTTTTAAATGATATACTTTGTAATGTCAAAAAACAAAAGGTTTCGACCGGTTTTTTACCGGCCGGTCAGACCGGTCAAGGTTTGTGAGTAATATTGATAATTATTTTTCTCTTTTTTCGAAGAGCATTAATTTACGTAATTATGCCGAATAAATGTGGAATTGTGAATTGTAGAGGAAACTACGACCTTTTATCAAAACGTAGAATATTCAAACTGCCCAGGCTTGATCCTGAGAGGCAGAGGTGGCTGGCTGTGATTCCTCCTCGCAAAGACTTTAATGTTGCAAATGCTAAATCTTTTTTTATTTGTGAGAAGCATTGGCCACAAAATCCTCCAATGAAGAAACTGCCAGGTGGAACAACAAGACCAGCTGTTGCACCTAGCATTTTTGATGTACCTGCTTCATGTCTGCCGACCCCCCAAATCCCTCCTCGCCCTGCAAAGCAAGTAGACAAACAACTTGACGTTTTTATGGCCAGAGACAGGATCAAGTCGTTCAGTGAATTTCTACCTGACAAGAAACTTCACAAGGAATATAACAATGTTGTGATTACCCGAAGATCTGACAGGTGTGCTTTCCTTTTTATGTCGTCTGACTTTCGTGAATGCGAAATGACTGTTCTGGTTGAAAACAAGTCAACGCTATGTTCTCCTCTTACGTGTTTTGCATACAAGAGTGGAATTCGCGTACCCCTAGGAACTATATTGAACCCCAATAATGGCCTCAGTTCCTATTCACAGTTTTATGCTGTTGTGCATACTTGCTTTAACTATAAAATTCCTCTGGATAAAGTGTTGAAGAAAGTAGTTACTGTGCTTCAGGCTCAAGAAACTGAAGACAAAAAAAAAAGGCAAAAAAATCGATTTTATTATCAATAATTTGAAGCTTCTAGTCAACAAAAATTTTACTGTAAAAGACTACTGCTTTGCTGTGGGATCTTTTCCACACTGCAATTATGAAGTACTCCGTGAGTATCTAGTTTTGCCAAGTAGAAGAAAATTGCAAGCTGTCGTCTCTTCAGTGAATGTGAAGGACATTTTATCAAAGACGTTTGCCAAACTTCAAAAGCCTCAACAGAAAAATGTAGTTCTCTTAGTTGACGAGATGAAGATTCGGCCAACAGTAGCCTTCTCCGGAGGAGTCCTCAGTGGCATGGCCAAGAATGACCACAACGCAAAAGCCACTTCAATGCTTTGCGTCATGTCCAAGTGTCTTCATCGAGGCCCCAGCATCATGGTATCTGTTACACCTGTCCATAAATTAACAGCTTCTTTTCAATTTGAGGTGGTGAAGCAGGCTGCCATGGTTGTAGAACAGGCTGGAGGCACTGTTCTTGGGTCCATCACAGACAACCACAAGATCAACCAGCTTTACTGCAAGATGTTCGATCGTCCATCAGAGTCGGATTACCCTGCCACTGCTACTCATCCTTTAGATAACACACGGAGTTGGTACCTACTGTTTGACACAGTGCATCTATTGAAGTGCATAAGAAACAACTGGATATCAGGTGAGTCTACACTATTTTTGATTTGCTGTATGTAACATTTTAATACAAATTTTGAAAAAAAGCTTGAAAGAAAATTATTTTATTTTAAATGAAAATCTTTGATTATAACTGGAACTTAATTGACGAATAAAAAGAATAACAATTCCGTGATTTTTTTATTTAATTTTTAATTGTGTTGGTATTCATGCATTGGACTGCGTTTTGCTGTATTTCGACATTTCTGTTTGTGAGAGTTTTTTTGCGCAATAAGTAGATTTGTCAATTTTGATTGCTCTTAATAAGAAATTTAAATATTATTATCTATGCAAAGACTTCGTATCTATTATAAAAATATGATTTGCAAAAAAATTTAAGTACCAACAGCGAACAATTATTACTCGTGATTTTACTTAAAATAGCCTAAGAAAAAGCACTTACAAAATAATTATATCTTCATGTAGTTCTTACGTGAAAAAGTTTTGTTTAATCAGTGACAGAAAAAAAAAATGAAATGAATACTGCAGCACCAAAACAAAAAATGCCAGCATGAGATGATTTTACTGTTTGTTCCTTTTGTTTCAGAGGCTTGCCAAAAGATGACTTTCGACAACCAAGTCACTGGTTCCTTCAACGACGTCAGAAAGCTATACGATGCTGAGAAGGCAAACCTTTTGAAAACATCTCCCCTGACAGATGCTGCTGTTCGACCTTCAAAACTTTAACTGCAGAATGTCCAGCACGTGTTGAAAGTTTTCAACGACAAAGTTGAAGCTGCCCTCAGGCTCCAGAAGTGTGGCGACACAGCCGACTTTATTCAATTTGTGCTTAATTGGTGGAATGTTGTGAATGTGTCATCAAAACATCAAGAAGTGAGGCTAAATGATCCCCACCGGCATGTTCAGGACCACACCACTACCAACTTGTCCGATTATCTACAGATTTTCCAGAAAGCCCCTTCTGGGCACGGAAAAGGCAGAAAGCAGTGTGTAACCCATGACACTAAGAAAGCACTTGTGCAGACCATGCAAGGCCTGACTTCCATTTGTGCACACCTCCTGACCCATGCTGGCTTCCAGTATGTACTTCTTCGTGAGCTGCAGAGTGACAGGATAGAGGGTGAATTTTCTGTGTACAGGCAATCGACTGGTGCAAATGCTTTTATGACTTCTGGGGATGTCTTGACTGCCTGCAAAAAACGCCTGGCTAGACATGCCGCTTCTTATCTGGAGACCTTGGACGTAAATGGGGAAACCATGGCTCACACGTGTGTTACTAGTGCCATCGATGCTGAGGACGCCACTTTCATTGAGGACTGCACTGAGCCTTCACTCTCTATCCATGAGGAAAGCAGTGCAGCCTATGTGGCAGGGTGGCTGGAGAAAAAGTGTGAGGAACACCTGATCTTCAATGAGGAGGATGAACTAGTCTCAACAGAAGTCAGTGCCTTTATCTCCGAAGTTTCACGAGGCTCCCTGAAAATCCCCCACCAAACCACTTTTGACCTTGTGCGATGTGGACTTGCCTTTATCACCAAAGCCAGACACAGGGCCTGCTGCTGCAGGAGACTCATGATGATTCTGCAAGTGATGGAGGACTACAATAATCTGAACACTAGTGACAAGCTCAGACGACACGTGGCAAATGTACTTTTGAAAGGTCTGCATAACTTGGAAAAGGATCAGCAAAAGAACGCCGTCCTCCTCCAGACATCAATCAAGAAAGCGCGCTTGTCCGATTAAGTTTATTAGCAATTGAAAAGTTTTTTTTATTTCTTATAACTGTAATTTTTATGTGTGAAAGTTTTTATGTCATATTAAATATTTATGTCTATTTAGCGCTGTATATGGCAGGTTTCAGGTATTTCACTCAAGGGTAGTTCTGTGGGCATGGTATCACATATTTGGGTATTTATCCCTCAATATGCGTTTAAACGTTTTAATGCTTTTGTCTGAAGCAATTACGGACCAATCATTAATTGATTTCAGTAATACATTAGCACTTATACAGTAAAGATGATCGCCTTCGCTAGCAAAGTCTGGACATAGACAATGCATGTCCTTGATTTAGAAGTTCTTGCCAACAAACCAAACTCAGATTACTTAGAGTGGTCAAATCAAACTTATTACAATAAACAGAACGCAACACTGACTACACTGGAATCTTGAACCAAACAGATATGTAACCAGCATCAAGCACAGAGCTCTCATTAACAATTTATTGACTATCGCAATAAATAATCATAAACTTTAGCATTGTAGTGACTGAAGAAAACATATACTTATGACATGTAGTAGTTCTTCTAGTGGGGCCTGAAATTTTTTTAAAAAGAAAAGTGGGGCTTTATTTTAAAAAAGGTTGAGAACCATTACGCTACTGTGTCATCACGTTCGCCATCAATAGCCCCGTGGCGGCTCGTCCATAGGAGCTGCAGAGCTGCAGCACCTACAAATTTCTGCAAAGCAGCTGTAAAATATTATCAGCAAGGCTTTAAAATTACTTTTTTTTTTATTTTATTTTAATTTTCATTAAATTTTTTCTCATAAATTTAAGTTAAGTCTGGATTTTAAAGCAATTTTTTTTAATTGGCAACTTCTTGAGCTGTTTTAATTTGTTCAAGTCTAATTCTAAGAAAAACCGATTGAAGCAAGAGTTAGTTTTAGGAAGAAACTAATTGGTTGAAAAGAAACTAAGTTCTTCTCAAGCATCTCAACAAATTTTAAAAAATTTTAAAAATTTTGGGCCCACGAGTTCATTTTGCGCGACGTTTTTCCTCTTTTTATCTCTTAGTGCAAATAGTTTTGTTTCTTTTTTATTCTCTTTCCAATTGGTTTTTCTTCGAGTTAGACTCGACCGTTTCAAATTGCACCTCAAAAACTTTAAACAAAGTGACGCAAAATGATGCAATATATTGACGCTTTACATAGAAGAATCAATGTACGTTGGAGCTGTAGTCACTGCAGCTCATTCATAATAGAACCTGGACTGGTAACGGGATTATAAACGTTTGGGCAAGAATTGGCTGATTTTGGGTTCTTGTTATTTAGTTTATTTTGGCAAAAATAGCCACTTAGACGTAAACTACAAGATTACGGTAGCTTATTTTAAGTTTTATGAGCTCCTTGCTGTTTAAATATTAAAATTAAAAGGTGTGCTTTGCAAATATGATAAAATAATTAACAGATAAACATAACGTCAAAAATTAAGTTAGCTCATTACAGAAAGAATAATGACAGCATAAAAATATAGTAAAAACTCTCAATTATTGTAATAGTTGTAAATAATGGCAATCACTAGCCAACATTTTATCATTTATAAAGGCAAAATTTTATTTAAAAAAAGCTGAACGTTTTCGACGACGTACATAATCCTTATCAAAGCATTTAAATTAACACAATTTAACAATAGACCATAAAATTACAATTACACACAATTAAACCACAATATATACAAGAGTTTAATAAAACTTATTAATTGTAAATGATAAAAGGTTAGCTATTGATTGCTATTATTTATTAGTGGATTATGAAATTCGCCTCTCTTTCTAAATTATTGTAAACAGTGATTAGAAATATGAGCAAAGTTTTTATTGTAATCCAGAAATTAGAGTGAACCTTTTAAACTATGAAGAAAGAATAAAAGCAAATTGGTAGTCAATATCATACCCAAGAACCAAATAGCCAAGAGCAGCGGCAACTAGATTCTTATTATGATTTGGTAAATGATAAGTGTTTTGGGTTTAAACAAAGAACACTTTCTATTTTGAAGTAATCAAAAGTTTGATCAAAAGTTTAATCTGAAGTACAAAGTAGGAGTATTTGTCAATCAAGTTTTTACGTGGAGAGAGAGATTCGCGATAAACAATCTAAATCCAAAACAATAAGTATAAAAATAACTCAAGAAATCAGCCATTAATTCAAAGGAATGGTGGCAGACTATTTTTCGACTATATAAAGACAGTCATCGGGAAAGATCAAGCAGAGAGAGACAAGAATTCAATGAAGTAACTTTTTCAAAAATTCGGAATTCTTACCAAGAATCTACAGTACAATTCCAAATTTAAACAGGAGCGTTAAACATCGAAAAAGAACCAATCAGAAAAGAGTTGAAAAAGTTTGAATTTTGGACTTCGTCAAATTAGATGGAAAAATTACATTTAATTATTTTGAGACAAGTTCTTTTTCGATGTTGCGTCAAGATATTTAAATATAATTTTTCTATTTAATTAGATGAAAGTCCAAAATCCCAGAAAAGTAATCCATCATTGCCTTTCTGGGATAAGTTAGAAAACACTGTAACAACAGTTTTTCGTGTTTTGAAATTATTCCAAAATGATTGGAAAAATGTTGCCTGCATTGCCTGCATCATTAATGTTGCTTTTTTAAATGCTGGCAAAGTTTGGACGGTTTAATCGCTTCATTAAAAAAAATAATTTATTACATAGCAAGCACATGTTATGCGAATCAGAATTTGGGGAAGGAATAAATTTATATTGAAGGTAACTTGTATTGTATTGCCTACATGAAAGTTTTTCCGAACTCATGGTGGCATTCTAATATTTAATTATAGTAGTTTACTCTAATACCCATCAGACGGCTGAAGACAGAAGTACAACGGTAAATATCGGTTAAAATCTACTTCTCAAGCCCAACAAAATTCAAAAAGTATCTTTTCAGTTGTCTAGCCCCATAAATCTAACACTCAAACACCTCAATTTCAACAACTATAATTCAGGGACTGCTAAACACTACCGGGATGCAGAATTCCTCATAACTTAACAACAGTAAGGCTACCGGAGAATTTCAACATGAGCGATTAAAAAGCTTATATTTTAAAAAATATTTTACTTTGAGAAAATTTCATAAAAATGCCAAATAGGTCTACATAACTTTGTTTTGAATTACTAACAAATAACTTGAATTTCACCTTTTTTGCATGTTTTTGGCTGCAAAACTATTTATCGATATATGTTTCTTTTCTTTAATAACGATCTTTTTGTGGCAATCGAAGCAAATCAAGCACATTATCGTGGTGTTTTAGTTATGCAAATATTATTAAAAACGCAGAACAATGAATTATAAAAATTCATAAAAAAATAGCAAATCAACAAATTAATAATAATCTTAAGCAGAATGAGTTTCAACTGAACCCACGCTTCTCATTTTTTGCATTTTTCGGGACCTCAGCTAGAGTGCTTTGCGAGCATTTTGGTTTTAATTTGTTTTTTGGAAAACAATTAAAAATAATTTTTAAAACTAGCTCAAAGTTAAAAAAGTTAAGGTTAGGTGAACACGATGTAGAAATTGCATTATTAACCTCAGTTGTAAGGCCATTTTTTTACTTTATTTTGACTTATCGATTTTGAAAAGAATAATTGTATGCTTTTATCAACAGTGGAAAAAAAGCTCACATTAGCTCTTACATTAGTCATCTACAATCACGAACACTATTGAAATGCGTTCTTCGGCATAACAATTAATTCGTATAAAAACTTCAACATGCATTTAGAAAAATAATCCTAAATACATCCTATGTATATAGCAATTGTGAATTTGATGTAAATGTTTTTTTCATTTTCATCTGTACTGTATATCCTACTCACTTGTAGGAAAGCGTCGGTGGCGTTGTATTTTGGACAACCATCATGGGATTAACCTGCTTGCTTTCAGAGATGCAAAAGTATTACAGTCCGGTTAAAATTTTTATTTGATTTTTCAGTTTTAGAGATATAAATAAAATTAAAAAAAACCGCCATGCAGAGAAAAGTGGCTAGATCAAAGAATTTTGCATTTTTATTTTTTTGGCACAGTGGAGATGGAAGAATATCTTCACTTTTAACCAGCATTGCTTACATGATGAACTTTTTCATCGACGAGTAATGCTACGTCCAATGTATACATTAACATAAAAAACAATATTTTTATTATTTTCCGATATGTCATCAATCAATACTGATTGGAGAAATTCCACTAACTAAATAACTTCAGAGTCTGCTACAATAACATCGTCCATCCTTTTTAAAAGCTATTTATTTAAATTTAACTTTAATGCTCCAAGAATATCTTGCTGCTGAAAGATGCTCAATGTGTAAATTTTTTCCACCCTCAAGAAGTTGCTTAATCGATTTTTTAAAAAAGTTTCTACCTTTCGCTTGGCAGTACCAGCTAAAATGACCCTTAATGGGGTCAGAAGTGAACTTTGTGGGCAGCACAATTGCAAGCCAATTCAGGCGTAGCAGACATTGTTTGTATGCAAGCTAAAACTATTTGATCACTAAGACCAGAGCAACCAGAGTCTTTCTTTTTGAAGAAAATATTTGTAGCAGCAGAAAGGTGGATCAAACCTGCAGGTTTTTAACCTTTTAAATTAACCTTTTATTAAGGGATATGGAAATTTGATTGTAAACTAAAATGACAATGGTTTAATAGTGATGTCACAAATATCAAAAAAATTAGAATTATAATGCCTTCACAAAAGTGCTTTTGTTACGTTATAATCACAATCATGGTACACATATATACCACTGTTCTTTAATTTTTCAACAATGACTGTTGTTGCTGATTTAAATCGTGTTTGATCTTCTTCTTCTCCTTTCAGCCTTTCCCTTCAGTCAGGGGTGGCCACAGCGTATAATCATTCTCCACATCTTTCTATCTTCAACATCCGTTTCCTTCACACCAACTTCCTGCATATCTTCCTTTACTGCATCTAAAAATCTTCTCTTTGGTCTCCCTCTTCTCCTCTTTCCCGGTAACTCCATTTCCATCATTTTTCTTCCTACATACTCTTGGTCTCTCCTCATGACATGTCCATACCACCTCAGCCTGCCCTCCCTCATCTTCATTCCTAACTGTTCAACCTTAACAGTACTCCTGATGTTCTCGTTTCTAATCTTGTCTTTTCTCGTCACTCCCATAGCAAACCTCAACATTTTCATCTCTGCAACTTCCATCTCTTCTACTTGTTTTTTTGTGACTGACACTGTCTCAAGTCCATACACCATTGCTGGTCTTACCACTGAACTGTACACTTTTCCTTTTACTCTAGCTGGTAACCTCCTGTCGCAGATTACTCCTGATACTCTTCTCCATCCGTTCCATCCTGCCTGTACTCTCTTCTTTACCTCCCTCTCACAACCACCACTTTCTTGCACCGTTGATCCCAAATACTTAAATTCTTTTACTCTTGGCACTTTTGCATCCTCCATCTTTACTGTTTTGTCATCATTTCCTCCATTTATGCAAAGATATTCGGTCTTTGACCTACTGACTTTCATCCCTCTTCTTTCCAATGCATACTTCCAGGATTCTAATCTCTGCTCCACTTCTTCCCTGGTCTCTTCACAAATCACAATATCATCAGCAAACAGCATCGTCCATGGTGGTTCTCTCCTTACTTCATCCGTTAGCCTGTCCATTATCACTGCAAACAGGAATGGACTTAATGCTGATCCCTGGTGCAGTCCAACCTTAACCTTGAAACTTTCTGTAGTTCCTACTGCACACCTCACCACTGTTTCGCTTCCCTCATACATATCCTGTACTAGTTGTACATACTTTTCCACTATTCCAGATTTTCTCATACAGTACCACAGCTCTTCCCGTGGAACCCTGTCGTAAGCCTTCTCTAGGTCCACGAATATACAATGTAGCTCTCTTTGATTTTCCCTGTACTTTTCCATCAACATTCTTAGAGCAAACATGGCATCGGTGGTTCCCTTTCCTGGCATAAATCCATATTGCTGTTTGCTGATCTCCACTCTATCTCTTAACCTTGCTTCAATAATCCTTTCCCATACCTTCATTGTGTGGCTCATTAGCTTTATTCCTCTGTAGTTTCCACAGCACTGTGCGTCCCCTTTGTTTTTATAGATTGGGATAAGCACACTCCTTCTCCATTCTTCTGGCATCCGTTCACCCATTAATAGTCTGTTGAACAGTCTGGTCAAAAACTTTATCCCCATCTCTCCCATGCACTTCCAAACTTCTACTGGCAACTCATCTGGCCCAACTGCTTTACCTTTTTTCATCCTTCTTAGTGCATTTTTTACTTCTTCTCTACTGACACAATTTACCTCTTCGTTAACCACTTCTGCTTCCTCTGTCCTAGGGTCTCTGTTATTTTCCTCATTCATCAGTTTCTCAAAGTACTCCTTCCATCTCTTTGACACTGCTTCCGAATTTACCATAACATTACCATTTTCATCCTTCATAACTCTCACATGCTGTACATCTTTCCCTGCTCTGTTTCTCTGCTTAGCCAATTTGTACAACTCTTTTTCACCTTCTTTTGTTTTCAATCTAGCATACAAATTGTCATATGCACGTCCCTTTGCCATTGCAACTGCCTTCTTTGCCTTACTCTTCTTTTCTTTGTATATTTTTTAGTATTTTCATTTCTTGTTTTGTCCCATGCTTTCTTTGCCTCTTTCTTTTCTTTTATGCTTTTTTGAACTTCCTCATTCCACCACCAAGTCTCCCTGTCTCCTTTTCGTTTTCCGAATGTCACTCCCAGTACAGTTTCAGCTGTTTTTCTTAGCATTTCTGCCGTTTTGTCCCACTCATCAGGTAACCCATCCTTGCCTCCCAAAATCCTGGTCACCTCTTGTCTAAACGCTTCTTGACAGCTTGTCTCTTTTAGTTTCCACCATCGTATCTTTGGCTTTACTTTCTCTGCCTTTTTCTTTTTCACTATAAGAGCCATTTTGCATACCACCATACGGTGCTGTTTTGCGACACACTCATTCAATATTACCTTACAATCACACATTTCCTTCAAGTTTCTCCTTCTGCACATCACATAATCTACTTGGGTACTTTTTCCTCCACTCTTATATGTCACTCTGTGTTCATCTTTCTTCTTGAAATAAGTATTGACAATCGCCAAATCCATCCTTTTCCTAAAATCCACAACCATTGATCCTTCCTTATTTCTTGTTCCAGCACCGTACCTCCCCATTATTTCCTCATCCCCGATGTTTCCTTTGCCCACATGTCCATTAAGATCTGCACCAAGAACTATCCTCTCTTCTTTTGATATACTTTCAATCAATCCATCCAGGTCTTCCCAAAAATCATTTTTCTCCTCCATGCTGTTGTTAACTTGTGGAGCATATGCGCTCACTATATTTAGGATGGACCCATTTACCTCCAGCTTCATGGCCATCAGTCTGTCTGACACCCTCTTCACCTCCAAGACACTTTCAGCCAGCTCCTCCCTCAGCACTATCCCTATCCCATTTTTTCTTCCATCAGCTCCGTTGTAGAATATTTTGCATCCACCTCCAATGTTCCTTGCTTTACTCCCTTTCCACCTTGTTTCCTGTAGACACAATATGTCTACATTTCTTCGCTCCATCATATCTGCCAGCTCTCTTCCCCTTCCAGTCATCGTTCCAATATTTAAAGTACCCACCCTAATGAGTGAGCATCTTCCTTTCCATGCTTCTCGCTGCTTCTTCACTCGCTTTCCTCCTCTTTTTTTGCTTTTATTTTCACAATGTTTAGCAGTAGCATAATTTCCACAGGTGCCCTGCTGTGCGACACCTGAGGCGGTCGTTGGTAACCCGGGCCTCGACCGATCCGGTATGGATTGATGATGATTTCGCATTTGTCTGTTTTGGCAAAAATTTTTTTTTTATGCCGGATGCCCTTCCTGCCGCAACCCTCCCCATTTATCCGGGCTTGGGACCGGCATCAAGAGACACAAAAAGTGCCTCCGATGGCTGGGTTTGATCAAATCGTGTTTGATCAAATCGTGTTTGATCAAATTGTTTTATTTCACTCTCTAAAACATCTGGATGAAATCTTGAAACAAAAATATTAACAGGTTTTTCAACAACCTTTAAGTCTGATTGTTTCATTCTGCCAATTCGAGTAGACCTACGTCTTTTTTCCACTTTGGTAAAATTATCAGCGGAGCTATTATCATTTTTGTAAGTTGTGTTCAGTGTTTGAGGCATTGGTTTTCTTAATATTTCAGAGTAAGAGTCTTTGTGAGTAGGTTCAAGATTTGAATTTGCTTTGGTTGATTTTGGGGTTTTGCATTCTTTTTTCTCTGAGAGATATGACAGTTCTTGTTCTGTCGATTTGAGGTCTACAACAGCATTAAGGCCCGTTTCCACTACGAGCGTGGAAAAGAGCATTCTTTCTCTCTTTTATTGATCTTCGATTGAAGCGAGCGGTTAAAATTGAAGCGAGCGCAAAAAAAAAGCAATAAAACAAACAAAGAATGCTTTTTTCCACGCTCGTAGTGGAAACGGGCCTTTAGTTTGCATTTCTCTTTCTCGTTTGAAAGTCAGAAATTTTTGTTATATATGCGTATATACAAAATAAATTATTTCTTTTAAGCAGCTGTTATATAGTTGTGAATAGGCATTGTACTTTGAGTTATTCTTATTGGAATTTTAATGCGATGTAATGCGCTTGCTTTATAACACAAAAAGTTGCAGTTAGTTGAAAACACTGTTGTATAAATATATATTTAGTCAAGTTTTTTCAGAGCGTGGCTAATATCTTATTTTTAAAACAACACTCAAATGCAGGGGAGACCGGGTCTGGTTAACACAAATTTCAAACTTTATAATCTAGCGAATAGTTGGTCGATTTTCAAAAACTTTTTTTTTTTTCTTTAGTTAAAGTCTTCAGTTATAACTTTAGAGTATTTTTTTGGTTTTTCAGCAACAATAAACATGTTTTTGAACAGTTTTAAACAGTCAATTAAAGTGTGACAACCTGGAAAAATCTGTCCTGGTTGTCACAAGCATTGGAGTAAAATGTCACAGCTATTTGTGAGTCGACACTCACTCAGTTGCTTTTAAATTTTGCTAGACCCCAAGATTAAACGAACAATTTATTGATAAAAAACAATACGAAAATATTATATACATGTCAGATGACAATTAGATAAGATCAGAGCTACACTAGCTGTGTTTGAGGAAGGATAAGTAACCAAATAGGCATGCAATCTGCACATTTAGTTGCACAATAATGAAAAAATCAAATGTTTTTACGCTCATCTTGAACAAGTTACACCGATGTATTAATTTCTCTTTGGTTCTTCAGCGGCATCACAGTTATGATACACATCACTTTGAGAAAAAGAAATGCATTTTTCATGTGCCCAATTTTTGCATGAGAAACACTGCACCCAAATCTCTTTTGACTTGCTCTTGGAATAGGAGTCCATACATACCAGGCAACACCATTCTTGTTTAGCAAGGGCAGTTGGTTTTCTCTTCTCTTTTTGTTTTGTGGGCGAACTATTTGTATACATGTAAAACAAATTGTATTGTACATTCTTAGGTAATCGCACCTTTTTGCTGGACTTCGTTTGTGCGATTGCTGTTTAACTGGGGTGTCAGTCAGGATTTCTGACTTTCGTTTTTGCGACCTTTTTCTTTTGTTATTGCAGCGCGGTTGAGCTTTTGGAAACGGACGAACTTGAACTGGCGATATACTTTCTGATCTACTAAACAACGGACTGCTCAGCGCTTCCTATCCTTGCTTGGAAGGATTTACCGCTGCATCTGATGATGTAGAAGGTTGCTGTACTATATCAGCAGCAGTGCTATTTGCAATCTCGTTATTTCCAAAGAGCTGATTTTTTAATAAGTTTTCCGGAGTCTTGTTGGAAGTCGTTCCTGCTTCTCCAGCTGCTGGCAATAAAATGTCATGATCAGTTACATATCCTGGCAAAAAGTCCGAGTCAGAAAATATTGGCTGTTAATAGGATATATTTCGGTCGATTTAAAGCCTGCTTGAATATTTGATGGCGTTACAGCATTTGTATATGCAATTGCAACCAAAGCTGGCAAATCATAGATGGTCATTCCTTTACCGGGGTTATTAAGATGCCACTCATCAGCCACTGTATTAAAATATTTTTAAAACGGTCCGTATATAGATCGATCCAACAGTTGCAAACGATGAGAACAGTGCGGCGGAAATAAAAGCATTACAATGCCATTTTCTTTAGCGAAGTCTAATCCTTTAATGCATATATGCGATTCGTGATTATCTAGTAAAAGAAGGCAAGGTTTTTCGTGGGTGCAGCGAACATACTCAACAAAGTGCTTTAAAAAGTCCAAAAAGTGTTCTTCTGTCATCCATCTAGATGGATTTGCATCTCTTTTGCTTCCAGGTGGCGCTCCATTAAGGAAATGCCTTTGAAATTTTACTCGGGGGAAAATAAAGTAAGGAGGAATAGGAGGAATAGGAATAGGACTAGCTGATATGGGGCCTACTACAGTAATAAGTGTACTTAACTCGCTCAGCCGATGTTATAGAGCCTATTTGTTTCGTTCCACGTCTTCCAATAATTCTATCACGCTTATGTACAGTAGTTACGCCTGTTTCGTCCATGTTCCAAGTTTCCAATGGCTGAAAGTTATGCCTATTTAAAACTAATTTCAAATTAAAAAAAAAAGAATTAACATTGTTTTTGTTAAAGCTACTTGCCCTAGCTAAACTTGTACTTTCTGGAGCAGAGTTGGACAACTAAAAAATTTTTAGCTTTTCCAAATTAGATTAGAATTAAAATTATAGCTACACAGTTTTTTTCAAATTAGATTAGAATTAGAATTACTGAATTCGCAAAAACGTGGAAATTGAATTAAATGCCGAATTAGAAAAAATTTAATAAAAATCAAGTTTAGTGAATATCAAATCAGAGTTCATTCTCATAAGCATGAGAATGGCAAATGTCTGTACACCAAGATTGGCTCGTTTTGCGCTATACAGTTCGCCTGCATGGCTGAAAACTCTTTCCGACAAAGCTGATGTCGCAGTCATGCCTAAGAGTTCTCGAGCAGAGTTGGACAACTAGAAAATTTTTAGCTTTTCCAAATTAGATTAGAATTAAAATTAGAGCATAGAAACATTTCACAAATTAGATTAGAATTAGATTACCGGCATTTCTCTCTAATTAGTCTAATTAGACAACTAGAATTATCTAGTTGTCCAAGTCTGTTCTGGAGTGCGGAGTGACAATTGGCGGTGTCTTTTTAAAAAAGATGTAAGCCAATCAGGACCAGCTTGTTGTTTGTCATACCAAATTTTCGCTATTTCTATACTGTTAGCTTTAGCAAATCTGTAAGCAAGTTTTCGGTATTCCTTTGGTGACAATCCAAAATTAATATCCGATGCTTTTAGAAGATATTCGACAATCATTATTTCTTGTGCATCTGTGTAAACACTTGCCTGTTTCTGGTGTACCCCACAGTTGTTGTTGGAAATAAATCTTCTGCATTAATTTCTTCGTCAGAAAATTTTTTTCTATTACGTGAAAGTGTTTTGTAATTGATACCAAAACTCTCAAGCAGTTTTTCGAATACTTTCTCCGGTACTTTTAATGTGTCGCACTGCTCTCAACATTTCATCAAGTTTAGCTATGCCTCGTTCACTTTTCCTTCTATAAATACGCGGCATTATTATAATTACTGTACATATATATAAACTTTCCTAAACAGTAAAATGAAAACATGATATTCTAACTGGAAATTTAAAATATTTTTACAATTATTATCGGTTTTGTGCGTGTTAAATTTTGGAGTTACTCTTGGTTGGCCTATATCTCAAAAGCAAACCAACAAGAACAATCATTTATTTTTGGACAACACTTCATTTGATGTCTCAAATCTCCCAAGCTGCAAATTTGCTTTAACATTTTTCAATGAAGCAAATACTATTTTAATAACAAAGACGGAGTGCAAGAATTTAACAATTTTTTTGCTGCCAACGTTAAAAAGTGGGGATTTCAAAGTAGGCTTACACTTATTGTAGTAAATCGGTCTCTAATTTCTGCTTTTAATCTTTACATAAATAAGTAAAACAGCTGTTAGGCATATTAGGCTTATATAAATTTAACATTTCAACATAATGTGAAGGTTGTCACACTGTGACAACCTTCACTAATTTTTTTGTGACAACCTGTACAGACCTGCCATCTTGAATTCGATTAAACCTAATTCAAAAACTATACTATCAGCTAAATAAAGACTTGTTTTACAAAACTGCCAATGCTTTTACGTCTCCAACGACATATCGATGTTGATAATACGTCTATCCGAGTTGCTTCTATCCTTTCTTGATCAAAAACAAAAAATTTTTGAATTTTTAGCAAAAAGTAGTATTTTAAACTTTATTCAAACTCTGCTTACTCAATCAAAGTCAAAGTACATCTGGCAAACAAAGAGGTAAAGACACGTGATTTAACATTAAAGTGATTATTGCACAAGGTTGCGAAATACTCAAAAAATAAATGTGACAATCAGGACAGAGGACAACCAGACCCGGTCTCCCCTATAGGGTTACCAACTTTCTGTTTCGCCATTCCGGGACACCTTAATACAGGGGCGTCGAACCTTTTTAAGCCGAGGGCAAGTTTGGCTCATCAAAAATATTGTTGGGCTAAATAAATGAAACACCTCGATTTTTGTCCCAAAATCATAGTGATCTCTAAAAAAAAAAAAAAAAGGTCCTCACTTGAAATCAATCTTGGATTTTATTATTTTTCTCTGAAAACTAGCGATGTCGGAAAAAACAAGAAAAAAAGGAGTTTTTACATAAAATCTGTCTTCGATTTCCTGCGCAATTTTTGCCAAAATAGGTAGGACAGAGCCCCAAAAAGTTGCCCCAAAATAATCCAAAGAGCTGTCAGTAAATTCCGTCACAAAAGTGACCCAGCCCGGGACACGGGACGCCAGATGTCAATTCCGGGACGGTTGGTAGCCCTACTCCTCTATCTGTCATAAATTACTTTTATTTGCTAATGTTTTATAAAAAAACAACTTACTTTTCTTGCAACTTTTAGGTATAGCAAAAAGAGACAATTGACGTACATGGCCACGACATTTACCCTTTAAAAACTAAATTTGACTCTTATTCATCTTTCAAAATTTCTATTGCAGGAGTACCAGCTAATGAATGTCTTGATTTTGAACAATGGCCAACAGAAATACTGGTTAAAAATTTTTTAAATACTTTAAAATCCAAGAATATGTCATCTTTCTCCAAAATTATTGATAATTCCAATGGAGATAACAAATAATATAGAGTTAAAAGTGGTTTCCTTCAATTGTAGAGGTCTTAGTAATTCGCTGGAAGAAATTAAAACTTTATGTAAAACCTTTGACATAATTTTGTTACAAGAAACTTGGCTTGCCGAGCAAAATCGTGATTTTCTGAATTCTCAACTATATTTTGAAATTTATATTTTGAGTAAAAAATCAAGGCTACGTCAATAATTTCGTGGTTAGAATCTTCTCTCCATATATGACCAGTTCTGCCAACAAAACCTGAGCAATCAGATTGTCTCTAATGAAAGTTCAAAATTGAAACCCTTGTCAGGAAGTAAACATGAAGCACAATGCCCCAGATGACACTTTTTAGTGCTGCTTGTTTGGAAACCGTTAGTATAGGCACATTAAAAATTGCCTCTACAACGGAGCATCCTTAAAAACTTTTTTCTGAGAGCTTTTTAAGATTTCGGTCCTACATAAAAAAATACTACGAACTGGACTACAATGCACAAATTGACAAAATGTTTTAATTTACAGGATCAATTCGCGTGATTAATGTTAAATTTTTGAATCGTTTGACCAAAAGTCGGCAGCGTCGTCGAGAGGAGCGCCGTAATTGTGACCAGAACAGTTTCGGTTCGAAACCTACTCGCCCCATTCCGTCGTGTCCTTGGGAAAAACATGTCATGGCACTTACCCATGCTTGATGGTCTTAGCAACACTTCTAAAGTTCAGTCATATCTCTAATAAAAACAAAAAAAATTCAACTGGACAGCAATACGTATTTAGGATCTCCGGAAGCAGGTCGGGGTAATTTTTTGACAATTGCTTTATGATCTACTCGTATGGCGCTGTTGAAGCTTTTGTTCGAATCAAGAGGATAAATATAAAGATAAAAACAAAACTTTTGTCTAATTCGCTTAGTTTAACGTATTTATCTTGAACAATTTTAGCTCCTTGAAAGGTTTTGATATTTTATGCTTGAAGAAACCGCCCCGGACATTTTGCTTTTTGCCAGTAAAAAAATAGTTCCACATACCTCAATATTGAAAATACTATTCTTTATTTTGATGTTTTTTAATAGTTTTAATCTTTTAAGTGAGTTTCTCGCAAAAAAAAATTTAATGTTGTGTTTTATTTTTTTAAATAATTTTTAGCAGACTTTATTATTTTTTTGGCATTATTTATTCTTGATCTTTGTTTATCTTCCCGAATCGCAAGACGGCGTTAAAACTTAGCGAAGCTGTCCAGTTATTATCCCGACCAGCTTTCGAAGATGCCAAAGTATTCAGGAAAGCCGGAAATTTTTTTCAGGGGAGAGATAAAACTTTAAAGGGCAAGCTTTTGTTTGAAAAGGAACTCTTAAACAAACGCAAACTTTAGCATACCAGTATTGGAGAGTTTTTACTAAAAAATTAAAGATAAAAAAAAAACTCTTTTCTAGTAAAATTCGGCCGCAGTGTTTTATTTACTTGGCCCAAAAATATTTTCATACGCTAAAATGGTCCTTGGCACAAAAAAAGTTTGACACCCCTGTCGTATGTAAATGCCTTATTTTTGGTTTTCAATAGAAATTTCAATCGTAAATAAAGACGTCTACTTGAACAAGCATATGTGTGATAAGACCGAGAGAAAATAATATCGAGCCAAACAATATACAGTCAATCAGATATACTAAGCCAAAAATTTTTTTATTTTGTCTCTGTATTTATCCTCCTGACTCGCAGGATAACAACGGAGAGCTACAACGTAGGGAAGCAATTTCCCTGAACTGCTTTCGGACCAATCTCTACAGATATGGGAGATTGAGTGGTTGTGCGTGGACATTGATGGTTATATAATAGTCAGCGTCTACAAACATCCACCAACGCAACTGCGATCCCTAGATTCCCCAGTGTTTCCTCACCCCTGTCTCTATGCTGGGAGTTTCAACTATTGCCACGTTGATTGGGGTTACAATGTGAACAACCCGGACGGTGAGTGCTTGGCTGGCTGGGAAAGTATTAATAGCCTTGCCCTCTTATACAATGCCAAGGACACCGCCAGTTTTTACTACGGCCACTGGAACACCGGCAACAATCCAGATCTAGCTTTCTCTAGCATAGGTCCTTACACTCGCTTACCGTATAGACGTGTTTTTAAAAAGTTTTCCAAAATCACAAAATTGACCTTTGCTTATTACACTAGCGGCCCAGATGGTAGGTGCTTTCTCGCACCCTGGGCTGTAAGTAAGTCTGTTCATTGGTGTTAAAAATGACAGACCGAAACCGAACCCACCGATGTTCAGCGTAGGTCTGCTAATCGGCAAACGTCCAGGACGGGGCAATGCCTAGACAAAACTGCCCTTTTTAGGGCATATTGTCAATAAGTTCCGAAGGCGCACTATTCTTCAGCTGAACATCGCAGGCCTGCAAGCAAGATGAACGTTCTTCATCACCTCGCTCTGCAGTCTGAGGCACTCGTCATCCTACTGCAGGAGACCCACTGCATTGATGCAGAGAAGTTGGTACTTACAAACTACCAACTAGCTGGGTCTTCTATCAGCAGGAAGCATGGCCTTGCCACGTTTATCCATGAGCGACTGAAATACACACTTTTGGACCAATCTCCACCAACATCGGGGATCGAGTGGCTGTGTGTGGACGTTGATGGCTATAAAATAGTTAACGTCTACAAACCACCGCCAACGCGATTGCGATCCCTGGATCTCCCAGTGTTTCCTCACCCATGTCTTTACGCTGGCGATTTTAACTGTCGTCATGCTGACTGAGGTTTTAAAATGACTTTAAAATGACAGACCGAAACCGAACCTACCAAAACGGAAGGGTATCCACCCATTTCGATGTTCAGTGTGGGTCTGCTAATCGGCAAACGTCCTTTTCAGGACAGGGCAATGCTAGGATAAAACTGCCCTTTTCAGGGCACATTGCCAACAAGTTCCGAAGACCCACTATTCTTCAGCTGAACATTGAAGGCCTCACTGCAAGCAAGATGAACGTTCTTCATCATCTCGCTATGCAGTCTGAGGCACTCGTCATCCTACTGCAGGAGACCCACTGCATTGATGCAGAGAAGTTGGTACTACCAAACTACCAACTAGCTGGGTCTTCTTTAAGCAGGAAGCATGGTCTTGCCACGTTTGTCCACGAGCGACTGAGATACATGCTTTTGGACCAATCTCCACTGACATCGGAGATCGAGTGGTTGTGTATGGACGTTGATGGTTATAAAATAGTCAACGTCTACAAACCACTGCCAACGTGATTGCAAACCCTGGATCTCCCAGTGTTTCCTCACCCCTGTCTGTACGCTGGCGATTTTAACTGTTGTCATGCTGACTGGGGTTACGACAACAGTCTAAACGGTGAGTGCTTGGCTGGATGGGCAAGTGTTAATTGTCTTGCCCTCCTTTATAATGCCAAGGACACTGCCAGTTTTTATTCCGGCCGCTGGAACACTGGTACCAATACGGATCTAGCTTTCGCCAGCGTAGGTCCAAACAGTCACTTACTGGATAGACGTGTCCTTGACAAGTTCCCCAGGTCATAACATCGACCTTTGCTTATTACACCACCAAGGTTTGCTATGGCAGTGCCAAGCATACCTGTTAAGCAATGGAACTTCCACAAGGCCAAATGGAGTCACCACATTGCTTTGACGAATAAATTCGCAAAGACTTTGTTGCCCCTGATACACTTGATCTGGATGCGGCTTACCAGAACTTCTGTAACACCATTAAGAGAGCAGCCAAAAAGACTATTCCTCTATAGAACTTTCCTGCAGTCTTCTCAGGGAGACAACTCAAGTTTGGCTGCTACAGCTTCGCTTGCCAAGCTTGACAGGAAACGGAGAGATCGATGGTCCGAGGCAGTCCGGAGCATTGACTTCTCACACTCTAGTCGAAAAGCATGGAGTATTTTGAACAACCTTATTGGTAGATCGCGATACTCTCCTCGTCACGTCCCGTTTCACCTGATGCTATTGTATCTCAACTAGTTAGAAATAGGAAATACCAGAATGTTGATCGCAAGTTTTCGCAACTTGTCTCTCAAGAAGTGTCTGACCTTTGGAGGGCCACAAACCAAATCCAGTAAATATCTCTGACACTTTTTCACAGAGAGAATTTACTGCTGCCCTCCAACATTTACAGTAAAACCAGGTAAAGCTCCGGGACCTGATTCCATCTGCCCAAAGCTTATACTCCATGCTGGAGCTGCTTTGAAGTCCTGATTATGTGACTTCCTCTCTTCCTGTTTGCGCCGACTCAAAATTTCCAAGATCTGAAGAAAAGTGTTTATAGTCGCGATCCCAAAGCCAATGAAGCCCGTGGGGGGCCCAAAGATTTATTGACCGATATCTCTGCTCTGTGTCTCCTACAAGATCCTCGAGAGGCTTATCTACGCCCGCATTGAACCATTAATCGATCCGCAGCTCCTTAAAGAGCAAGCTGGGTTCCGACGCGGGAAGTCAACCGTAGATTAAGTTGTTCTGCTAACCCAGAATATTGAGAATTATTTTGAGGCTAAAAAGAAGGCCGGTGCCGTATTTGTCAATCTGACAGTTGCTTATAACACTGTCTGGCACCGTGGCCTTACCTGCAAGCTGCTGAGACTACTTCCGGATAAGCACATGGTCAAAATGATCATGGAGCTTGTCCGAAATCGAAGTTTCACCCTTACTACCGGTGACAGCAAGCAAAGCAAGCTACGCCGTCTTAAAAACGGCATTCTTCAGGGATCGGTCTTGGCTTCCCTCCTAATAACATTTATATGTACGAGCTTTCTTCCATGACTTCCAGAAAGTTTGCTTATGCTGATGATTTAGCATTGTTGCACTCTTCCGGAGACTGGAAGGACTTGGAGGGGACTTTAAGCCAAGACATAGCTATACTTCCAGCGTATTTCCAGACTTGGAGGTTGAAGCTCAGTCACACTAAGACGGTGACGGCAGCCTTTCACTTAAATAACCAAGAGGCTAAGCGTGAGCTAAAGGTCTACAACAACAATGGACTTTTACCGTTCTGTCCAACCCCTACTTATCTTGGGGTAAAACTGGACAGATCGCTCACGTTTCATCGCCATCTAGTGGCATTGCGCAAAAAACTATCCTCGTGCATGAGGCAACTCGAGGGTTCGGGATGGAATGTTGGTGCTAAAACACTATGCGTAGCCGCCTTATCTCTAGTCTACTCAACAGCTGAGTACTGCGCGCCAGTCTGGTGTCGCAGTGCTCACACTCGCCTCATCGACAGTGGCTTGAACGACGCCTTGCACATAGTCACTATATGCCTGCGTCCCACTCCAACGGACCACCTACCTGTACTCTCAGGCATCCAGCCAGCTGAGCTTCGCCGAATGGGAGCGACACTCTCCTTAGCTCACCGTGGATCTCTGGACTCTGATCATATCTTGTATGGTCTTTTCAGTGGGTCCTCAGATACTCGTCAAGTGAGACTAAGATCCAGACACCCGTTTGTGCCAGCTGCGCGGAATCTTTTGGACAATCTTGCCAGACTTGGCATCCGTGCTTCTGAATGGAAAAGTCACAAATGGAAAACGGAAAACTGTGAAAATACTTCCAGGCTCCGTATTTTGTGCCGAGACCGGTGCCAGACCTGTTGGGATGGGCTTACCCCGAGCAGCTTGGGTTAGGGTCAACCGCCTGCCGACTGGTGTTGGGCGATTCCATTCGTCCATGCACAAATGGGGTCTCGCTCCTTCACCGAATTGCGAGTGTGGCGCCTCTGAACAAACCGCAGACCATGTTCTAACAGCGTGTCCTATACATCGGGCACCACATGGAGCACAAGGTCTGACGGTTTTGGATGACGAAATCCGATGCTGGCTTAATAACACAACTGCCAGTATCTGATTCAGGCCGTACAGCAGCCTGGGGTAGTAAAAGGATAAACCCTCGGCCCCAATCCTGTTTTTGTCTTGACCTGAAGTGGAAACCTTTCCAAACGACGACGACGATGCCAAGCACGCCTGTCAAGCAGTGGAACTTCCGCAAGGCTAAATGAAGTCACTACATTGATTTGACGAACAAATTCGAAAAGACTTTGTTGCCGTCCGACTCACTTAATGTGGATGCGGCTTACCAGGACTTTTGTAACATCATCAGGACAGCAGCCAAAAAGACTATCCCCTGCGGTTATCGAAACAATTATATTCCATGTTGAGATACGAAGTGTGAATCCCTCTATAGAACTTTCCCACAATCTCCTCAGGGAGACAACTCGAGTTTGGCTGCTACAGATTTACTTGCCAAACTTGATAGGAACGGAGGGACTGATGGTCCGAAGGAGTTCGGAGCATCGACTTCTTACACTCTAGTCGTAAAGCATGGAATATTTTATCATCGACTTTTCACACTCTGGTCGAAAACCATGTAATTGTGATCAACATGGTCTTGGTTCAAAACCTACTCATGCCATTCTAAATGTACTGTGTATTTCGTAAGTGTACTGTTGTGTTTCGTAAGTGTACTGGTGTAGTGTGCAAAATAAAATCACTTGTAAACAAGGATTCACTACTCCTTCTGTATCATTCTCTAATTAACAGTCACATCCAATATTGCATTTCAAACTGGTGTTTTGGTAATTCAAATCTACTGTAATTACAAAGCTTCAGCAAATTTGTAACAAATTCTTGAGAATGGTATTCGAATTGCCCTATTGTTCCAACATAAATGGTATTATGAAACAATGTAACATTTTAAAAATAAACGACTACAATTGATTCAACTTAGTTTCGCAAACTTGTTTTTTCATCTTTGATTTTCGAAGTTGTAATCATCGCCAAATTTTGTGCATTCGTGGTTAACTATATACTGTAACTTTGTTTAGCTTGCCCTAAAACTTTATAATTTAGCGTATATATACCCGTCGTCGTCAGCAAAATCTTCACTCAGCCAAGCTTCGAGCTGTGGAAAAGTTTTTGTTTTGGTTTTTTAGTTTTATAGAGTGAAATTTAGAATAAAATTTATACGACTGAAATTTAGAACTGATTCCAAAACTACCAAGCAGGAAAAAGTACCGTTAAGTGTCTTTCCCAAGAACGCAACAGAATGGCGCGAGTAGGTTTTGAACCGAGACCATGTCGATCACAATCACGGCGATATAACCACTTGACCACGCTGCCAAGAATATCATACCTTTAACCCACCGGTCGCAACACAGGTCTAATTTTTAGTTGAAATTAGGGTTGAAATGCAATGTTGCAAAAGGGATAAGTCTGCAAGATTAGGTAAAATTTTAATTATAAGTTTTAATTCGCTTATAGTTTGTAGGTAATAAAATTGAATTTAAACTGGATGTTTCAAATTTTAATAAATTTAAATTTTAGATTGAAAAGTTAAAATTTTTTCAATATCTGCAAACTCCATTTATCATTATTTTTAAAACACTTTATGATCAAACTACTCTTTTCAGCATTCACTGATTGATTTTTCTACGCCGAAACTTTGCAACGATAAGTCTAGGTGAAAATTTAATTATATTGTTTTTCTCCATCAGCCTTACTCATCAAGCCAAATCTGTTTTAAAATATATAGTGAAATAACCAGTTTGAACAACGGTTAAATATTTATTGTCAAAAACATTCCAAGCAATAATTGCAAATGAATTAAACAAGCGATGAATACATATTGATGAAACAAAAAACATTTGATTTGGTTTCATTTAGCAAGATACTAAAAAGTTGTTGGATGTCCTTCAAAAAGTAACTGTACTTACATGCAGGTTAACTAGACTAAAATTTGCTCTCAAAATCTTAAATCATAGCGTCCCGAAAATGTGAAAAACAAATTTTTATTTTTCTAATCCACTTTTGTTCGGTCAAGCAACCAATTGTACATAATTAGACGGAAGCATTCCTGTTTCGCCAGTGCGTTTGCATGTACCAAACATCCACCCATCATCGATTCGTTGGGCATTGATTATAATATCACCTTGACAAAAGCCAACCTCATCATTTTCAACTGTCTCGTAATCAAAGAGTGCTTTGTATTGTTTCTGTAAAAAAAAAGTGACATTTACAAATCAAAATATTATTTCATTTGAGCACAAGCACTTGATATATATTGACTATGGTTTAAATTTATTTTTAAATAGAAAAAAAAATATCTAACAAACTTTTCTGTAGCATCAAACAGCACTAAAACATTTTTATATCCCTTACTGGTCGAACAACGTATTTTACATTAGCATATTTACAAGACGGAAAAAGGGACTTGCAACAAAACAAAAACAACGCTCGTCATTGTGATTTGAAAAAGTATCCATCCCTGGTCAGACATCGTGGTCGAGTGGTTAAAGCGCCGTACTGATGATCACCATGATCACGGTTCAAAACCCATTCCCGCCATTATATTGTGTTCTTGGAAAAGACACTTTACGGCACTTTCCCCTGCTTGGCGATGTTGGCAAGCAGTTCTAAATTCCAGTCATATCTCTATAAAACTAAAAAACCAAAATAAAAAATTTCAACTGGACAACAATATCTTGAAATCTCCGAAAGCAGGCCCGGGTAATTGTTTGCCCAATGCATAAGCGCCTCCTTCGCTTTCCTGCAAGTCAGCAGGATAAATATAGAGATAAAATAAAACATAGAAAGGACTGGGGTCGAAAGTATCCTTTTACTACTCCAGGCTGCTGTACTGCCTAGATCAGATGCTTCAGCGATGGTGTTGAGCCAGCATCGAATTTCGTTATCCAAAACCAACAAATCCCAGTGCTCCATATATGTGGTGCTCGATGTAGAAGGCACACTGTTACGTGATTTGCGGCGTGCTTAATAGCATCACACTCAACGTAGGGGCAAGACCTCATTTGTGAATGAATGAAAAAACCACCTAACACTCGATCAAAAATTGATTAAAAAATCTATGCCAACAACGATTGAAAAAGGAGGCAAATTAGATGCAAGTGGCTGTTTAAGAAGATTGCACATTTTTTGTATTGAAAATATGGTGCGTTGTGGACTTATCGTTGTGTCTTTGGGAAAGACACTTTATGGCAATTTCCCCTGCTTGGTGTCTTGGCGAGCAGTTCTAAATTACAATCATATCTCTATTAAATTACAAGCGGACAGCAATATCTTGGCATCACCAGAAGCAGGTTGGGGTAATTGCTTACCTTATGTATTAGCACCTCCATCGCTTTCCTGCGAGTCTGGAGGATAAATATAAAAATATCGAGTTTCTTTTGCCTCAAAAACTTCGACAAGAACAAGAACCTGGAGACCTGGCTGATGGAAACATGTTCAGCCATTTAGTTGACCATCCAGCTCCTGTCCATCTCCCCCAAACAAAGACGATAGTGCGTTGCCGTCTACACGTTGTCAAAACATTAAGAATTCACTGTAATCTACCAGTACTTTTTCCTTACCAGCCGGTATGAATTTTGTGTGAGCATCTCTTACAGGGTGTGGAAAAAATTCTCAATCATATAAAACATTTTATCAATTTTAATGATTGAAATATAATAAAACAAAAACTTGTGGTACCAAATGTAATTCTCCCCATAAAACATTTTATCAAGTCATTTTTGATGTTGCCACCTTTAGTTTGAATAACTGCTTAAGTCTTCCTCTAAACCTCTTCACTGCAGGTCGAAGGGTATGTTGAAAAAATTTTTTCTCCCATTCCTGCTGAAAAGATTTCTTTAGATCCTCAATATTGCTGTGGGCGGTAAAACAAGCCTCCTTTTCCAAGACTGATCAAAGGCAGAAATCCATAGGATTTAAATATGGAGATAAGGGAGGCCACATTTTCTTGTTTCAGAAAGCTAGAAAATGAGCCTAACACCATTCCTGTTTTTTCAGCCATGTGAAAGGGGGCACCATCTGGTTAAAATGTGAAATGCTCATTTTTGAAATGTTTCTTTATTTCAGCAATAGCTGCTGTCAAAACATCCGTGATGTATGAGTTCACATTTATTTTGGTCCCCTCTCTCACAAAAGTTAGGAAATTTGGTATTTTTAGAGATAGGGGCTCATACATTACAGAGGCTAGTTTTTGGTGATGATAAACAAATTTTTAGTGGAATCATAAATATCTAAATCTTCACTTCCCTCTAAAACCTGTTCTTTTAAAAGTTGAACTGGGCTTCTACTACAAAGAGTGTTTTATCAAAGATGATTTTCCTACTATTCATGTCACTCTTCAGATGATTCAGGGTAATCTTGGCGCTGTCACTTTTTTTTTGCCTTTGCAATGCTGTCAACTGGTGTCGTTTCCTCAATATAAAAGATGACATCTTGAGATATTCTTTGACAATTGTTCTGACATTTTTTTCACTGATTTCTATTTCCTAGCTGTCTTTTTCATTTTTTTTGCTTTCTTCTGATCCTGTTTTTAATGGCTTTAATTTTCTTAGGTGTATGTGTAGTTGGGGGTCATCCACTTCTCAGACTTGTATAGAATCACTGTATCACAAACAGTTGATAGTGGTGCTTTTAACAGTTTTACAATTTCAGGGTTAGACTTTCCTGCACAATGAAGTTGAATAATACCTGCAAGTAGACTCACTTTAAGTATGTAATATCTAAATTGAAAAAATTTTAATTCTGAAACATAAAAGTAGATATATTTATGAAGCAGAGTCAATAATATGCTGCAATAACTTGAAAACATTGAATTTTAAAAAATTTAAAAGTAGGTTGGGTACTTTCTCTGCACCCTGTATTGTTAGTATGGTAACAGGATGGAAGATTTATAAAAGAATGGAGTGTTGAAGATCAGGTTTTAAGAGTTTTTGAGTTGGCCTCCAACTTTTTGCCATTAATCAGCCAAAAACAAGTCAAGCCTAAACAACTTATTTTATGTTTTTAGTAATTTTTTTGTTAGAGAAAATTTTTAGTTCGAAACATAACTTTCTTGTTGTAAAGGTGTGACAATATTTCTCTCCTATTTCTAATAAAGATAGCAGAAACGTTTGTGCTGTGCCTGACTGTGTGATTTAAATAAAATATTTTTGTCCTGTCAGATAGGTTATACATAGACTTTGAGCAGCATATACCATGTAGAAAAATGTAAAATAGAAGCTAAGAAAATAAGTGTTTTTAATGTAGTAGATTGAACAAAGGTTGGAGTCTGTTTTTGTTTATCTTTAGGATGGATTGAAATTTGGCAATTCCAAAGATTCCAGGGATACCTAAATACCGGGATGCAAAACTCTGCTTTTTTTCATGCGACTTTGTGCACACTGTAGGGCTAGGGCAAATTGCATGCATTTGCTACTTTACACTAATTACATTTATAACAGTATAAATTTAAATTTAATTTAAGTTAAATTAGTTTTTTAATTTTTTTAATTGATTATATTTTTTTGATATAATTAGTTTTTATTTTGTAATTTATTATATGATTTATATTATAGATTTTCACTAATTTTTTATAATAATTAGTTTACTTAATAAAATTAACATAATATTAAGATTTTTTATTTTATCTTGAGTTTTTACTTTAAAAATAATTTTTTAAAAAGTTGTTTAACATTATTTTAACTATTTGAATTTTTATTTAAAATAACTATGAATTGTTTTTAACTTATTGACTCACTTTTTTAATTCATACGTGTAATGTGTCAAGTGGTACTTAAATAAAACATTTTTTTATAATTTTTTAATTATTAGGTTATAGCTTAGATGTTTATGTTGGAAAAAAAGTTAAAAAAAAAAAAAAATTATTAATACATTTTGTAAAATTATATTTTTGTTTAATGATCAAAATTATTTTTTTTGTAAATTCTAAAACTCAAAAGCTTACTTGTTGCTTTACGCAATAAATTTATTGTGATATATGTAATTTATTGATTGTTCAGTCACAGGCTTTTTCCTGACAAAGTACTTCACTACAACCAGTGAAAAAACCTTGGTTTTGGTTTTATAGATATGTTAAATCTTAGTTATCTTGATATAAATTTTCCTTTGCTTTCTATGTATTTACCTAATATTTTTTTTTATTTTAATGATGAATTTACATCTTAATAATCTACTCAGATATAATTACTGTTTAGTATTACTAAATTTTTTTAATTATTATTTGATTAGCTTCTAATATGGGATATACTTGCTGTGTTCCCAAATCCAAAACCAGTTATTGTACCAAAAAAGAAGAATCTGAATCATAAATCCCGTTGTTTAGATTGTTTTCAGACCAAGTTTAAAGTCAAAAATGGATTAAAGCTATTTCACAAAAAAAAAACTTAAAAATTAATAATTCAAGCAGAATTTGTGCCAAACATTTTATAATCATATATTCAAACTATCTCTATCAATTCTCTTGAAAATAAGAAAAAGTAGAAATGAACTTGTTGAGTTAAAAATACTTAGATTAAAGTTATCTGCAACTCATTTAATTTTTTCCAATTTTTCTAAATATTTGTCAAATAAACCATTGCTAAAATGTTTTGATCCAAGCACTGCTTTACAACAATGCAAAAAAAGAACTTTTTGCTGCAGGAACAAAAAAGGAGTGTATTGAACAAAATTCATTTCAAGATCTAGAATTTTTGAAAATTAAAATTGATAATGCAGAGCTTCCTTCTGATTATTTTAAATTTTTCAGAGATGATGTTGTGAATTTCATTGCTTTTCAATAAATTGTGTTGATGTCAACTCTGCTGCAAAACTTATTGCATCAACTTTTATCACTGAAAATTTGATAATAAATGTATTTGTAGGTTCTGTGCATCTTCCAAAGAAAATGTATATGCATTTATTAAGCTCTTCTTCAGTGAATAGTCAAACAGAAGTTTGCAACATTCTTCCTTTTTGCAAGAATGTATTTTATGAATGCTTGAAAGATTGTGTCAACAAAATTATACTAGTAGAAATTGTTGTTAATGTTCTTGAAAAATACTTTAATTCTGGTATTGAATTGAAGATGAAAATAATTTTTTTGGCTTAATTTAGTTTTTAGTGGAACAGTCAATATTAATACATATTAATAAAGGTGCTTGTAGGTAATGATCTGACTTGTTGACTGTTGGTTTTTGTGGAAATTAATTAGTACAACTTTGTATAAAAACTTAACAATTTTTTTGTGCTTTCTTCAATTAAAAGATTACAACAACTTTCATATGCTGACAATATTGAAAGTTGCTCTATACAAATGCAATATCTCAAACAAAGAGCACTTAACTTTTTTGAAGTGAAAAAGCTGTAACTTTACTCATAAATTAACTGTATACAGCCAATCATGTAGAATACCAAAATGGAACTTAACAAAAGATGGTGTAGGGGCAAGAACAGTTTTGACCTTTATGGTGCAGTTAATTTGCAAAAATTACAAGTAGGTTGTCTGTTTGGTGCCAGTAGAAAAACTAGATACTAGCTTGTTACATTATTGGTTTGATAAAGTGTTAAAATACCTCAATAAAATTTTTCTTGTAGTAACTGTTTCTTTGGATAACCACATTTGCAACCAGTGAAAAATGTTTTTGCTAATCTTATGCTTCTTAATTTTTTTGACAACAATGAAAAAAGCTTAAAGTCAATTTAATATACATATTTGGCAACCTAAATATTAAAGTACGTTTTACTAAAATTGTTGTGTTTCTTTGATAAAAACATAAGTTAATGCAAATTGTGTTTTTGCTTGTATTACGTGGCTTTACACTATACTTTTGTTTTGTTCTGGTGTAAGCCAAAACAAAATTACAACATATAGTGTAGACCCACTTTAAAGCCTTTGAATAATGAAACAATTGTAGTGTAGCTACATGGGCACTGATTAATTGTTTAATATGCTGTTTGATTGTAAGCTAATAACACATTTATAATGATTACTATACCATTATAATTTACTGTCAAATGTTACAGCAAAAGCTAAACTGTTTACTTGTTCAAATCAGTGCTATGCATTTTTGTGTGCTGTGGAAACTGTAGTGAAGGACTCACCCAACTTTAAGTGTGCCATCAACCAACTTTGCTTGAAAGGGCATTTCAATTTTTCTTTTATCATTCAGTCTGCATTTAATTGTTTCACTAAAAACGAACTGAAAAACTTAAATGGTCCTAAACTTGAAAACCTTGGACCAATGGTTCAAAAAATCTAAAAACTTACTAGTAAATATGCACAAATTTAAAATTCACAATAAAATTCATTGTTTATGTATTTCAACTTTCACAAAAAAAGTATGTATTGTTTGTGATTGTTGTCAATTGTTTCATAGTTGATTTTTTTTTGCTATATGTTTATATTGTTGTACAAATGAAAGAACTTGTAGTTTATTTGACTTTTTTATTTTCATGTTGTGTAAATTTGCAGTTAATTTGCTTTTAATATGGTTTGTATTGCTTTTTCAAAAAATTGCTGAGAATAAACTATATGGTATGCTCTAGATGTGATATCACAAGTTGCAATATGATTAATCTATACACTGAGTTGAAAAAATATTGTTTGCATTATAGAACTCAAAATTGCAGCTTTAAAAGCAAAAAATCAAATAGCCATATTGTGTGCATGCATTTTTTCAAGTTTTGCATCCTGATTTGGGTATCCCTGAGATTTTGTTGATACTTTAAGGCAATAATTAAAAGAATGCCATAAAAAATTTAATTGTTTCTTTTATAGTCTTAAAAGCAAAAGTTTTTGATTTTAATTCCATAACTGAAGTCACAGCAAAATTTTAATTCAAAAAAACATATTTCGATTGTAGAGGTTTGCTGTATTTATGGATTTGCTTAACTCTATTTGAACAAAAGTATAAAAGACTTTACACTTGTTATTGATAAGTGTATAACGCAATACAATTAAACTCTTGATCCAGAAGATAGTTGGTTGCAATTCAACAGAAAGGCACAATTAAACCAAGTCTAGTAAGCTTGGTTTTAGTCATCAGCAAAGTGCAAGCTATGTTGCTAGTTTTGTCTACAAGTCTAACATAAATGCCACAAATGAAAGATTGCTCATGTGCATTACAAAAAACCTGAATACCAACAGAATTAAGTTAATGAAAACTCATGGTTCATAACAGTGAGAAATCTGACTAGAAGTAAATTTGATATTTTAGAAAGTGAATCTAAATGAACTTAAAACTTATTGGTATTTAATTGATATTAGATTGCTGCAATCCAGGTTTATGATACACAAGTTTGGAAAGATAAAATATGGTAAACAAAATAATTTATCTTGCAACAAGTGTAGAGTTAGATTTTAATAGAAACCAAAATGTGTTTGACTCTGTATTCCAAATCAGTCTTGAGCATGATTGATAGATAAAAAAATATTAGGTTTTAAATTTTAGAGTATTTAAAAATATCTAAACAAGTTTAAATTAGCAGATCTTTGGAGTTTTCTTGATGAGGTAGAATTTGAAGAACATTGCGATTATTGCTTGCTGTTTAGTAATTTTAAACCTACCTTTCTTAACTAGTTCGGTGCCCAAGGTTAAGCAATTGGGCTCTTGTTTACTATGTGCCAAGTTTAGTTAATTTTTTTTTAATTTTAGGGAAATCCCCAAAGCTTGGTGGGTTAGTAACGGTTAACGATAAACGAGACCTTTCTTTGACGTATATATACGTCTTTTGGCACTGAAAGGGTTAAGTAGCACAAATACCTCAAAAATTAATTTTTTTGTTGTTCTACTGTACCAAAAAAAGTTAAACATTCATCTACACCAGTGGTTTTCAACTTGGTGGTCACAACCCACATGGGGATTGTTCGTTTTTTTCTGAGAAATGTTAGAGCATTTGATTAACAATATAAGCAGTAAAATTATAAAGCAAAATAACATATATAATTATTAGTTTAATTTGTACTTTCAATTATTTATTGATATTTGATTCATGGCCATAATAATAGAACTACAGACAAAAATTCTACTCTGTTTTGCAAACAATTGTGAACATTACAAAGAAATATAAGTGGTTAGTACTTCATTGTACAAAAGAGAAGAGGCTCAACACAATTTTCACTTAGTGATGCAGAAAAACAAACATCAAAACAAACAGATAAATTGTTGCACACTTGTAATTGCTTAATTGTTTATTGACTATTATTTTATTAAAAGACTAAAATTGAACATGCCCTTGAGTTCATGAGATGTCAGCATAGAAAGTGTTCCATCAAATATATTTTTAAAAATGTGGTCTATGGGCCAAAAAAATTGAAAAACATAGGTCTATACAAACCAAAAAAACTATTTCTTGGATTTACAAGATGTATCTTGGACACTTTCTGGGCACACAAGTGTTTTAAGACAAGCACATTTAAAAAAAATGGTTTATGAGTTGTTGACAAGAACTTGATGAACTGATTGTCTGCTACATGAATGGCCATCTAGCACTCTTTTAAAATCTTTCACAAAACTAAAAATCTGAAAATTAAATTTTTGACTGATACTATTTTTGGATAACCAGATAATTATCTGGCTGAGTCAAAATTGTTGCATATATATGTATATAAACAAGTTTTATTACTTAGAAAACATTTTGATGTAATCAATCTGGATTGATTCCAATAGCTACTAAAGCACTCAGAAAGCAAATTTGTACTTTATGCCCTCTTTTTAAGTCTTGTTTTACACATTTTTAAGGGTAAAATTTTACCCATAAAGACTTGCTGTTTTCATTTGTTCTTTAATAAATCAAGTCTAAAAATAGAGTATGATGTCTTTGAACAAAACACACATTATGCCAATTCTGTATGTTGTATAAATCAAATAGATAAAAACACCAAGTCTGATGGTTTAAATGACAATACTTGATCTTGCTTAACATCAACACTACCAATACCTGATTTAAGCAATGTAGTGGCATAGAATAATAAAAAGCAGTTAATTTCATATCCAGTTTTGTTTTGTGCAGACCACAAAAGCTAAATATTACTGACTATAAACATAGAGATTAATTTTTTAAAAAAGTTTTTACATTTTTTCCATACTGCCATCATTTAATTTCTAGTTGGTGAGAAACACAGATATCAGACAGCATAGAAAGTGATGGTTTTTTAATATTTATAAAATTAAAAAAGATTGCATGTGTATTTTTAAATGAAAAAAGTCTAAAATGTTTTTTAACTTTTACACTCTTTCATGACCAATGGGCCTATATGAGGTTATGTCACATGATCAAGGTGAGCAAAAAACAAACTTGGGATAATTTTCAAGGTCAAAACTTCCTGAAAAACTTTTTATGTTCATTGTCAGCATCACAACACCCAAACAAATGTGCATGTCCTTTTATATATGGCTGTGCATTGTTATGAAGTCAGGATTAATAATCAGCTAAAAAGCATCTGAAAGCCCCATAAGGAACAGTATCAAGATAATTTTTTCAATGAAATAATTTATATTTCAGTTAATTAGGTCAAATTTTATAGAAAAAGTTTTTCAGTATGAGATAAAGATTGATAAATCTTTATGAAGTAAAAAATATATACGAACACTATCAATCAAGTAAGTTTTTAGAAATAATATATTTTTTAAAAGCCAATTTTTAGTTGTATATGTTATTTTAAAAACAGATTTTTAAACGGCAAGTGTTTAGTCTAAATTGGGTAATGCTTCAGTTAAACAGCATAAAATCTTCAGAAAATATTTTGCTTCAGTTAAGCGGTGTAAAATATTTAAAGTTAAAAATGCTTTAAATTCGCTTCTGGTTTTAATAATTTTGTTTTATTATGTTTAACTTTTAATTTATTTTTTAGTTTCAATTTCATTAGCCATGTCATGCGGTAGACCAAGTGTCCCAACGTCGATCGTTGATTCTATCTTATCTCGAGAAGAGATTTTGCAAGAAGACTGGTGTTTATTGGTTAGGGTTAGGGTTAGGGTTTAGCTAACTTTACCTAACCCTAACCCTAACCCAGAATGTTGAAAACCTTTGGATGCGTGTTAAGCGTAAACTGTGTAGACAGTTTGGGACATCCGAGACGTTGTTCACGTTGCACCTTCATGAATTTGTATGGCGTGAACGACATAAGAACAGTACAGCGTTTTCTGCTTTTATTTGTAGTCTGACACACCAACACACTTTTTGAACTGTCTTTTCTTACAATAAATGCTGGTGTTATTTAAATATCTTAGTCTTTTTTATTTTACGCCGTTCAGAAACTGAAGTCAATTTTACGCCGTTTAACTGAAGGATTACCCTAAATTGCACCTCCCTTTCTTTTTCTAAATTACAGGGTGATTCAGCAAAGTGTGCACAAATACTTTTCTTAGTTTTATGTACATGTATTTCGTCCATTATTAACTTTCAATTATTAACATTTCAGTTTCTTATTATTTAAGAGTTAAAATTTAAAATCTGGTATTATTTGAAGTAAAAATAAACGATGAGTAAAATGATCAATGACGTGATAGAAGAGTATTGCAAGAAGAAGCTCCCACCAAGTGAAATTTTCCGGTTGATGGAGGAGGTTGTAAGCCGTAGAGGAGTTTATAAAGCCGTGAAAAGGTTCAAGGACACTGGGACTTGTGCTCCAAGAATCAGGAGTGACCCTGAAAGAACCGTAAGGATGAAGAAACTGATCAAAAAGGTCAGAGAGAAGTTGAGGAGAAATCCTGCAAGAAGTGCCAGACAACTTGCTAAAGACTACTCTGTGAGCATGTCCAGCATGCAAAGGATTCTCAAGGATGATCTCCAGAGCTACCCATACAAGTTCACCAAAAGACATCTCTTGTCGGAGGCCACTAAGAAGAAAAGGCTCGATAGAGCAAAGGTTTTGGTCAAGAAACTTGTCGATGGCACGAAGCCTCAAGTTTTATGGACAGACGAAAAACTTTTCACTGTTCAAGCTGTCCATAACCATCAAAATGACAGGATTTGGCTTCCAGACATAAACATGGTCCCAGTTGAGCATTGCAGCTCTTTCAGAAGACAAAAACCCGCCTCCGTAATGGTATGGGCAGGCGCAACATTAAAAGGGTTGAAAACTCCTCTCATATTCATTGAAGAAGGGGTCAAGATAAACCAGACTGTCTATAGGCGAATGCTTGAGGAGAAAGTCCTTCCCTGGGTCCAAGAAGTAGTCGGAGAACAAGGAGTTACTCTTCAACAGGACGGTGCAACCTCCCACACAGCCAACTCAGTTCAAGCTTGGTGTCGATGCAATTTCAAAGGTTTTTGGGAGAAAGAGCTTTGGCCGCCGTCTTCACCAGACTTGAACCCTATGGATTTTGGGTTATGGTCTATTTTAGAGACAAAAGCCTGCCGTACTTCTCATCCAAATCTGGACTCTCTAAAGCGAAAATTGACATTGGCATGGGACGAAATTGACCCAGAAGTGGTGCATGCCACATGTGCCCAGGTTCTGCCATGACTTCGGAAAGTAATCAAAAACAAAGGGGGTTATATTGAATAACTTGTATATTTTCTGAAAGCTTATTAAATTTACTATCTTCACAGCATATAACTTGTTTCATTTGACCTAATTATAAGTCCGAAAGATGAGTTTTTATTTGTGCACACTTTGCTGAATCACCCTGTATAAATTACATGCTTCACTGGTGGTGACATCGACTTTGCTTTTTCAAGCAATGTGTGTATTGAACCAATCTTTTAAATTTGTTGCACACTGTAGATAATTGGAAACGTCAACAGCTCTTATAAACTGAAAGTGGATTCAATCATTTGCTATTATGTTACAATGCTTTGACATTTCTTGATAGTTGGATTTATTTTATTTGTTTATGAAATTAGACTTAGCAATTTTGATCTGGACTTGGTTGTTATACAATAAACAAGGATAAGATAAATGTCATCTCTTTTATATTCTTGTAAAAACTTTTTTTTCAATATGTTAACAACAGATTTCAATGTGCAACAAAAAAAAAGCCTTAAAATTATTTCTGAAGCAAAGCTGCTTTAGTACTTTGAAATTCTTTAAAAATTGTAAGTTTAAAATTTTGCAAATTGGACCAATCTTTTGTACTGTATATGGGACAGCAATATTGCACTTCCATGAATACCAAGCAGAAATTATAACTAATGCAATTGGGTTATGAATCAATGAAGCAAGTATTAATTTCCATAACGACATAGTAGAGTATTGCCTGACATAAAACCTTTTATCAACCTAATTTCACTATACAAAGTTGAAATCCTAAAATTGCTGTTAATTTGATCATCAATATTAAAATTTTGCATTGTTGCAAATTGTAGTACGAAATATTATTTTCTATTATTTGACATAAGCATGGTAATTGATTTGCCCCTTTTGGTTGGCTGTAATTTATATATTTTCTTGCTTTTTCAATTAAACCTCTTAAACTAATTATAAAATTAAAATTATGATGCCTTTTCTTACTTAGCTTTATGTCTGAAAATATTACTAAGAAATCTCAAGTTGCCTGGCTTGAAATTGCCAGATTTTGTGAAAAGATAAATGTAATCAAATAAAATAATAATGGTATTGTTGCTATGAATACTTTAACTGCTATTCTTTTTTAATTGTTTCCAATGATTTTTGAATAGTTAGTGGAAAGTGGCAAAAAACCTTCAATGAAATGAATTCAATGAGACATTCTTAGGTAGTCTATTTCAATTAACAGAAAGTTATTGTGTTAGTTGGGTACTGCATTTAAAAATCAATCTGACTTTGTTTTCATAAAACTGTACATGAAATAACAAGTTCACCACAAATTTATTAATTTTTTTTAGTCTAGTATATAGTACAGCATAAGCATAATGTTTACTTTTAGGGCAGTAATGCCACAGAATGGGGAACTTTGAATTTCTGTTAGCCCATGATTCTGCACTGGTGAATCTATTGAAACAACCTTGTGAATATTTTCTGAAAAAAAAAAAAAAACAAAGTTAATAGTATAAAGTACCATATGTTAATCTTAATTAAAGCCATTTCCATTAAAAAATTGGTTTAAAAAACTGTTTTGCATTTTGTATAATTTCTACTGTTAAAACAGTACTGTTACTAAAAATATTGCTTTAATAATTCATCAAAACAACAATTCATCAAATGACACGTTTTCCAATCATTAAATGATATGATATAATGATTACAACTTATGATAAAAAATTTGTTGTCTTTAAATGCTTTATAGTAAAATCAAAGCTAAGAAAAGCAAAATTATTGTTTAAACAGAAGTAAGGAGCACAAGTATGTGGTACAAATGCAATGGCAAGTCCTCTGAAAAACTTGCAATGCAAACACAATTGCAAGTTATCCAATATCAATTCTTTGTGATCCCAAAAAATTAATAATTTGTTATTATAATTTTTTCTTTTAAAATATGCAAACAGTCATCGTTGTCATTTGAAGGGCATCCACTTCAGGTCAGACACAAACAGGACTGGGGCTGAGGGTTTATCCTTTTACTACCCCAGGCTGCTGTACTGCTTGAATCAGATGCTGGCAATGATGTTATTAAGCCAGCATCGAGTTTCGTCATCCAAAACTGTTAGACCTTGTGCTCCATTTGGTGCCCAATGTATAGGACATGTTGTTAGAACACGGTCTGTGGTTTGTTCAGAGGCACCACACTCGCATGCAAACAGTAATTTATTAAAAACAAATGCACTTTACCAAGCAAGTTTTTAAAGTGCTTCTATAAAAATTAAAAAATTAAACATTTTTCTGGAAAAACCTAACATCTCTAAATACTCACCAGTTAATTTTGAGTGCTATAACATATGCATAAATTGTTTTTTTATTAAAGAAAAAAACTTTTTGACACCGAAATTATGTAATAAAAAGATTCTTCAACTTTAAAATGTCATTTTTTAGTCTGACCCCAAACAAATATTTTTTACTTCAAAAACTCTCTATGCTACATAGGACTGAATTATACAGTAAAATTTTTTAAAGAAACAAAATTTAAGTTTGGTGAGATTATACACATTTGCATATACCCCTCCCATTCCACCAACGTTTAACTCCTGGAAACTTTATATGCTTTGCTTCATAGGCATATAGGTTGAAATATTCATATTAATTCTTTCATTGAATCTAGCATGTAGCAGATTCAAGTAAACTACTTAAGCACAAAATAGCTTTTGCCCAAGAAACATTTTTACTAGTATAATTCAAGTGTCAGGAAGCACACTCAGTGATTAAAAAATCTGATTGTATTTGAATTTTTATGTAGATGAATCAGCTCAGGAAGCAGTTCATATGCCAATGGTTTGATTAGCAACATGTTTTAATCTTAAAATTACTTAGTAACCTACTTAATAATTTGCTTAAGATTAAAATTTTTTTGTAAATATTTTATAATGCATTTTAAATGTTATTTAACAAAGCCAGTATCAGCATTGAAAATATCACTCTTTTGGCAAACAGCAATGCAATGATGAATTAAACTTCTACAATAGACTGAGCCTGGTGCAACCTTGAAGGTCCTTATACTTTTATGAAATCTTTAAATTCTAAAATAAAACAAGAAATAAAGAAATTTAAAAATAGAAAAAAAATTATTTTAATGAAATTATAAATTTTTTGTTTAAGCTATTCTATTTTTTTTGCAGATTGAAGAGTTAGGTTATAAATACTATGTTTTATTAACATAGAAAAGAATTTTTTGACATAAAGTGATCTGCAGCTAATTATAGAATTAAACTTTATAACTTTGCTCTTTGTAATTGGTGAAAAAAAACTATTCTCCTTAAAAAATAAAGTTTAAGAACCTAACTTTAAGAACTAATAAGGTGAGAACTTTAATATCAAAGCAGATTAAAAAAGATGAGTTCTTACTACCTGTATTATGGAAAATCTTGCTTCCATAGTTAAGTCAGTCTAATTTTAATGCAATCTGAAGATTAAAAACTTTTTTATTTAATTTTATTTTTTCATCTCCACATTTAACCTACTTACTCACATGAAAACATCAGAAAAGTTATACATAGGGCAACTGTCAAACAATTACCCTGACTGGTTTCAGAAGATGCCAAAATATTGTTGTCCAGTTAAAATTTTTTATTTTGGTTTTTATTGAATGTAACTGAAATTTAGAGCTGCTTTCAAAAGCTAAGCAAGGAAAAAGTGTCCTTTCCTAAGGACACAAGTAGGTTTTTTAACTGTGACTGTGTTGTTAATAATTACCATTAATCATGATGCTCTTAACTACTTAACCATGCTGCCAACAAAGCTTCTAATAACAAAATTCAAACTACACTTTAATCAGATAAATAAATATAAGTAGAACCTATTTCAGAGTTGAGTTTTTTGTTTTAAATACAATAAGAACTAACTGCTTTGACCTGACACTGATATTTTCTAAATGATACCATCTCTCTTGTTTGCTTGCAAAGAAATAAATGTGGAACCCAAAAATTACTTTTTTGCTATGCAACATTGCAACTATTTTCAAGTGTTTGATATTTTAATCATTTGACTTATGCTTTGATCTTATACAGCAGCCAAAATGGTTTACAGCTGCATGCTATTACTTACTTTGTGGTCAGTTGTTTTTACTAAAAAGTGCTCTCCCTATGTTTATGTCTGAGAAATCTTCTTTAATCTTGGAAAATGTTTGAATCAATTTAAAGTCTGTGCCTTGATGCTATGCTTGTAATTAAAAAGAACTGCATTTCCAAACCATATTAATGAAAATGCAGTAATTTTGTGACAGACTAAGATTTATTAAAAGTTTTATAAATATATGTCAGATTAAACTTGCACTTTTAAAATGGTTAAGATAATTGTAGTGCAAGTGTTTCCACAACTTTTTAGAGAACTTGCAGTGCAAGAAAATATATTGCAATGAAAACTTGCACCACAATTATTGTACTGCAACTGTCCATCTCTATGTTTAGCAAAGTAATTTGGTCAAAATATTGTTGATACCTAAATTGCATGACATAAAATGTTTCAACCTTTGGTTTACTGCAAAGCTAAATTGATGCAAAATCAAATTAAAAAAAAAACAGAAATACAAAGAGTCCTTAACTTTTGTCAGTATTTTTTACATTGTTTTGAAAAAATGTTGCTTTTCAGTAAATTACAAAGAGTTATGAGAACTTGAAAAAACGATAAATACAGGTAAATAACTAGTAAATATCAGTCTATGGACAGTTGTTCAATAAATTATTAAATAAACTGTATTTTTTTTTATAAAGAATCATTTCAATATTTTTTAATTAGATTTTTTAGTGGTTTTTCTACAAAATTTTTCTGATTTTTTTTTCTAAATAATTTACTTTAATGTATCAGCTAAAATAATACAAAAAAAACAAGCATTGAGTAAGTCAGTGATAGAGTATTTAAAACAGTTTTTAAGTATACTTTACTTGTTTATGTAAAATTTTAGCACTTACAAAATCGCTAATCAAGCCCAAAAGTACTTTTACTCAGTTGGATAACCTTTAAAAAATTTTTGTTAAACCTTGGTTTGCTAGATCATTGCAGAGGTGGGCTTATGTAGCAAAGCTGCAGTATTATAATCATCAATCCAGTTTTAATCCTCAGTGACTGGAGGTGGCTGGGTGCATCTCACTACTTCTGCAACTCTTCTTACACCTTCTCTCCACCTGCATTAATCTGCCGCATCTTTAAACCAATCCTTCTCATGCTTCCTTCAACTTGTTTCCTCTATTTCATCCTTGGTCAACCCTGTTTATGTTTTCCATCCACTTCATGTACTATTGCCTTCATCATAACATCTCCTCAGGTCATCTTAAAATATAACCATACCACCGCACACCATTTGCCTTTGCCAGCTTATCTGCTGCTTTTTTCAATCTCAACATGTCCATCAGCTCCTCTGTATTCCTCTTGTCCACCAACTTTACACTGCACATCACTCTCACCATAGATTTTTCTGCTCTTCTCAAAAAAGCTATTTTATTTTTTTTCAAACACCACGTTTTGCTTTCATATAACATAGCTGATCTTACATAGCTTTTATATATATCTTTCCTTTTATCCACAAAGAGAATCTTTTTCCAAATAGTATCTCACTACACTCTCTGAATTTCTTCCATCCCACTCTTGTTCTTGCAGTTACTGCAGGTTTACATCCTCCACTGGCATTCAACCTATTGCCAAAATAGCAAAATCCCTTCAAAGTTTCCACTTCATCACACATTACCTCCTGTTGCACTTCTTCTGCATCTTTAACATAAAAAAACTTAACAAAGTTTTATAAAAATAATTTTTCTGCAGTCATGGAGAAAAAATTTAGATATACAATTTGAGTTTTGAAAACCCTGATTGATCCTCATATAAATCCTAAATCTCCAAGCAAAGATGAGTTAAAAACAAATAAACAAACAAACAAAAAACATTTCAATCTTAGTTCTGGTGTTAATAAATTTTGGATAGTGTTTGAATTGTAGCAAAGACGGCTCATGTTTAAATTTATTTTTTTTTGTTTATTAAATTTGCTTCTTTAGTGTTAAAATTTGATTTTAACATAATTGGCTGGAGTAGACTTGCACAAATTGAGGGTTAAGCTTAGTTTTGAAAAAGATGCATTATATTCTGATAAGTAACAAATTTGTAAGTAACAACTAAAAAATGACTCTGACTTGAGCCATCTAAATGACTTATATTATCACTCCACAACCCTGCTAACACTCAAATTTTTTTGTGAACTTGTATCTAAGTATTAAAATTTATCAAAAAGTTTAGTTCTACCAAAAATAATAAGCACCAAAAACATTTACATAAATCGTCAATAGTAAATTAATAATATTTGATGAAAATACCAAAAAGCTTTTTATTAATCTAAAGAATTTTAGTTATAGATCATTGAACAAATAAAACTGAAATTGCAATCAATAGCAACTAACCATTAAAAATAGCTTAAAAAATATAAAGAAATATTACAATGCTATAGCTAATAAAAAAAATAACAAACTAAACATGTGATCAACAGAACAAAAAGCTTACCTAAGACAAGTACAAAGAAAAAAACTAGTGTTAAAACAAGTTTAATTTTTTTCAAGCATGGTCAGATTTTATGCATTTGTATAAGAAAATGATAAACAACAAAATATCAAAATAACACAGCAAAACCTTAGCAATACCAGCAATCATACAAAGCTACAAAAAAACAGTATTTAAAAGCAATGCTATTAATAACTATTTATGGCACTATTTAACTTCTTAAACTACAAAAAAAAGTTTGAATACCAACCATTAAATAATGATCTCCCTTGTTCATATTCTGCATTAGATTTGTAATTAGACAAATTATAATCAAATATTGAGCATGGATTTCGATTCCACCTTTTCACTTGTTCACATTTAACTATTTCTGGATGTTTAGTAGGAATTTTCTCTTGAATATACTTCAACGATTTTGAATCATTATCTAATTAAATATTTATGTAGTTGTAGAAATAACAGTAAAAACAAACATTTCAATTCAATTATACTGTGAATAGCATATCCAAGGTCCAAAAATTTTAAACCAACAGGAGAACAACAAAAAATGTTTGAGTGATATTGATAAAAATTGCACAAATAGCATAAAAAGTTTAGAATAGTTAAATAGAAAATTTCACTCTTTTGTAAAGCATGAGCGGAAATTAAACTATGTTAGAAAGTTGTTTAGTTGGAAATTAGGCAAACTGTAGCACAAAACAGAAATGTAGGAACCTTAACAACTGAGTACTGTGTACCAGTCTAATGCCACAATCTTCACATTTGCCTCATAGACAGTATCTTAAATGATGCCTTAAAAATTGTTACTTAATAACTGCATCCCATGCAAATGGACCACTTACCAGTTCTCTCAGACATCCAGTCAGCTAAGCTTTGCTAACTAAGAACACAAATCTCCTTGGCTAACCATAATACTCAAAACCTTGACCATATAGTATACTGCAGTATTACAACAGTTAATCAAACAACAGTTTCTTGAATAGCAGTAAATTTAATTGCGAAAGTTTTTATAATTGAACCATCTATTTGCTATTTCAAATTACATGTAGTTTGATTGAAATCAGAAGACAAGTTTGAGAAACTGTTGTGTAGGTTTTTAGTGAATTTCAATGTAAAAAATTCCACCAAGAATTTACAGTGATGAAAAACCAGAACCCCAACCATAACTCTAAATTCTTACTCAGCAAACCATAACCTTATAATAAAATTTACCCCAGTGAATCTAACATTATTCTAATTTGAATTCTAATAATATGGTATAATCATAATCCTTACCCTAATCTTGACTCTAACTCTATGGTGAAATTTACTGTTGTATTAGAGCAGTTACCACCAAGTATTGCCTCACAATTAATGTAATAATCTTTTTTTTTCAATTACATAATGAGGTTCAAATTTTGGTCACAGGAATCAAATTTATCTGTTAAAATTGAAATGAAAACCAAAAAAAGTTATTGGTTTGATAACTAAATAAATTTTGGTCTGCCATAAATTTGCAAGCAAAATTTTGGCAGTGAATGGCAAAAGATTGGTTACAATGCTCTACTACAAGGTTGTACACCAAACAAATGGCCCAGATGGTAGGTGCTTTCACACAGCCTGGGCCGTGAGTAAGTCTGTTCATTGATTTTAAAATGACAGACCGAAACCGAACCTACCAAAACGGAAGGGTATCCACCCATTTCGATGTTCAGTGTGGGTCTGCTAATCGGCAAACGTCCTTTTCAGGACAGGGCAATGCTAGGATAAAACTGCCCTTTTCAGGGCACATTGCCAACAAGTTCCGAAGACCCACTATTCTTCAGCTGAACATTGAAGGCCTCACTGCAAGCAAGATGAACGTTCTTCATCATCTCGCTATGCAGTCTGAGGCACTCGTCATCCTACTGCAGGAGACCCACTGCATTGATGCAGAGAAGTTGGTACTACCAAACTACCAACTAGCTGGGTCTTCTTTAAGCAGGAAGCATGGTCTTGCCACGTTTGTCCACGAGCGACTGAGATACATGCTTTTGGACCAATCTCCACTGACATCGGAGATCGAGTGGTTGTGTATGGACGTTGATGGTTATAAAATAGTCAACGTCTACAAACCACTGCCAACGTGATTGCAAACCCTGGATCTCCCAGTGTTTCCTCACCCCTGTCTGTACGCTGGCGATTTTAACTGTTGTCATGCTGACTGGGGTTACGACAACAGTCTAAACGGTGAGTGCTTGGCTGGATGGGCAAGTGTTAATTGTCTTGCCCTCCTTTATAATGCCAAGGACACTGCCAGTTTTTATTCCGGCCGCTGGAACACTGGTACCAATACGGATCTAGCTTTCGCCAGCGTAGGTCCAAACAGTCACTTACTGGATAGACGTGTCCTTGACAAGTTCCCCAGGTCATAACATCGACCTTTGCTTATTACACCACCAAGGTTTGCTATGGCAGTGCCAAGCATACCTGTTAAGCAATGGAACTTCCACAAGGCCAAATGGAGTCACTACATTGCTTTGACAAATAAATTCGCAAAGACTTTGTTGCCGCCTGATACACTTGATGTGGATGTGGCTTACCAGGACTTCTGTAACACCATTAAGAAAGCAGCCAAAAAGACTATCCCACGCAGGTATCGAAATACCTACATTCCGTGTTGGGATGCAGAGTGTGAATCCCTCTATAAAACCTTTCTGCAGTCTCCTCAGGGAGACGACTCAAGCTTGGCTGCTACAGCTCTGCTTGCCAAGCTTGACAGAAAGCAGAGGGATTGATGGTTCGAAGCAGTTCAGAGCATTGACTTCTCACACTCTAGTCGAAAAGCGTGGAGTATTTTGAACAACCTTACTGGTAGGTCACGACACTCTCCTCGTCACTGTCTCGTTTCAGCTGATGCTATTGCATCTCAGTGGGTTAGAAATGGGAAATACGAGGCTGTTGACCGCAAGTCATCTCGACTTGTCTTTCAAGAAGTGTCTGACGTTTGGAGGGCCACAACACCAGACGCAGTAAATATCTCTGACAATTTTTCACAGAGAGAATTTGCTGCTGCCCTTCAACATTTAAAACCAGGTAAAGCTCTGGGACCTGATTCCATCTGCCCTGAGCTTATACTCCATGCCGGAGCTGCTTTGAAGTCCTGGTTACGTGACTTCCTTTCTTCCTGTTTGCACCGACTCAAAATTCCCAAGATCTGGAGAAGAGCACTTGTGGTTGCAATCCCAAAACCCGGAAAGCCCGTGGGGGACCCAAAGAGTTATCGACCGATACCTCTGCTCTGTGTCCCCTACAAGATCCTCGAGAGGCTTATCTACGCCTGCGTTAAACCATTAATCGATCCGCAGCTCCCTAAAGAGCAAGCTGGGTTCCGACGCAGGAAGTCAACTGTAGATCAAGTTGTTCTGCTAACCCAGAACATCGAGGATTCTTTCGAGGCTAAAAAGAAGGCTGGTGCCGTATTTGTCGATCTGACAGCTGCTTATGACACTGTCTGGCACCGTGGCCTTACCTGCAAGCTGCTGAGACTACTTCCGGATAAACACATGATCAAAATGATCATGGAGCTTGTCCGAAATCGAAGTTTCACCCTTACCACCAGTGACAGCAAGCAAAGCAGGCTACGCCGTCTTAAAAACGGCGTTCCTCAGGGATTGATCTTGGCTCACCTCCTATTTAACATCTATACATACGATCTTCCTTCCATGATTTCCAGAAAGTTTGCTTATGCTGATGATCTAGCATTGCTGCATTCTTCTAGAAACTGGAAGGACTTGTAGGGGACCTTAAGCCAAGACATGTCCACACTGTCAGCATATCTCCAGACTTGGAGGTTGAAGCTCAGTCACACTAAGACGGTGACGACAGCCTTTCATTTAAACAACCGAGAGGCCAAACATGAGCTAAAGGTCTACAACAACAGTGGACTTTTACCATTCTGTCCAACCCCTATTTACCTTGGGGTAAAACTGGACAGATCGCTCACGTTTTGTCACCATTTAGTGGCATTGTGCAAAAAACTATCCTTGCGCGTCTCACTGCTGAGGCGACTCGTGGGCTTGGGATGGGGTGCTGGTGCTAAAACACTACGCATAGCCACCTTGTCTCTAGTCTACTCAACAGCTGAGTACTGTGCGCCAGTCTGGTGTCGCAGTGCTCACACTTGCCTCATTGACAGTGTCTTGAATGACGCCTTGCACATAGTTACTGGATGCCTGCGTCCCACTCCAACGGACCACCTACCTGTACTCTCAGGCATCCAGCCAGCTGAGCTTCGCCGAATGGGAGCGACACTCTCCTTGGCTTACTGTGGATCTCTGGACCCAGATCATATTTTGCATGGTCTGTTAAGTGGGTCCTCAGATACTCACCAAGTGAGACTAAGATCCAGACACCCGTTTGTGCCAGCTGCGCGGAATCTTTTGGACAATCTTGCCAGACTTGGCATCCGCACCTCTGAATGGACAAATCTTAAATGGAATGCAGAGTACTGTGAAGGTGCTTCCAGGCTCCGTGCTTTTGTGCCCCAGACCGGTGCCAGGCCTGTTGGGATGGGCTTACCCCGAGCAGCTTGGGTTAAGCTCAACCGCCTGTGAATTGGTGTTGGGTGATTCCATTCATCCATGCACAAATGGGGTCTCGCTCCTTCACCGAATTGCGAGTGTGGCGCCTCTGAGCAAACCGCAGACCATGTACTAACAGCGTGCCCTATACATCGGGCACCACATGGAGCACAAGGTCTGACGGTTTTGGATGACAAAACTCGATGCTGGCTTAATGACATCACTGCCAGCGTCTGATCCAGGCAGTGCAGCAGTCTGGGGTAGTAAAAGGATAAACCCTCAGCCCCAGTCCTGTTTGTGTCTGACCTGGAGTGGATACCTCTTCAAACAACGACGACGACCAAACAAATATAAATATATTTTTGAAATAACTATGATGGAATCCATCAGATTTGTGCTTAAGGTCTTAAAAGCTAAATACTAAATGTTTTTAACAGAAACTATTAGTATAACCAAGTAAATGTTCAGTTTTTCAAATCATCCAGCTTGAGGTACCTAATGGGTGCAAAATGCTCTTCAAATCACCAAAAAATTGTTATCATTCAAACGGCTTTTAAATGTTTTGTAAAAAATTATTTATAACACTAAACATTTGATAACATTTAAAGAGCACAAATGTTATGCATAGTGCACCAATTAACATTATAACTTGGACCTAAAGGCCAAAGTTAATTACACTGGTCAACAAAAAAAATTTTTTTCTTTGTGGCATGAACTTTGATAATTAGGCTAATTTTGGGCTGCTAAATCCAATTCTGAGCTCAGATTTGCTCTATCACGTCAGGTTTTTTCGCTATGTCTTTAGCCCATTTTTAAACTTAAAGGCCTAATTTTAACTTCTGATAGTGGCAGTATGTTGAGCATATAATGGCAGCAGCTCAAGTTACCAAACTCATCTTTGATAAAACATTGAAACCTACACAGGCCTGGAGATTAAAGGCACTCTGCTTTTTGTGATAAGACCCTTCTCTTCAGCAAGCATAAACATCAGCAGTAAATAGTGTATTGTTCGTAACTTGAATATACATTCGTAAAATATACATATAATCTTTAATTTACAATGGCCAATGGTGAACAATTTAAAACAATTAAGGAAGAGACACTGTACATTGATTATGCAACTAATTAAACTAGGTGCTTTTTAAAAAACTTGTTAGCCTCATATAAAAAACAAGGTGAATTCTGACTAAAAAGAATCGGAATTGAGAAATGTTGTTGAAATCGGCATCGGAGTCAAAAAAAAAAAAAAAAAATTGGCATTATCCCATCACTAATTTAAACACTCAATAATTAAGAGTAAATAAATATCAAAATTTAATATGACTAAAACATAATGTAGCCGTGAGATTTGGATAACTTAAATTTTTTATTTGGTTCAATTTTCGCATGATAGTTACGTCATAAATTTCTCTCTTAAAATTGTAGAGTGAAGATTTGACTGACTCAATCTTATTTATTGCCCTAATATTTCGTCACAAATGTTCTCGCTTATTTCGTCGTGCGTTAAATTTCTTGGGAGTTTTTGTTTCACGCACACGTGCTTCTAAAGTTTTCCACTAAAGAGATAAAGTTTAGCTGTTTGTCATTGTGGAGTTTGCAATCCATAATAGTTACGATTTAACCTTTTCATTGTTTAGATAAGGCCACAATTGATTTTCATTTAGTTATATTTCTTGGTACTCGCTTTCAGATTTGATTAATATAATTGTAAAGATCAAAAGTCGTGATTCTTGTTCGAATAGAATAGTTTATTGCAAAAAAGATTTAAACACTTAATGATTAACTACTTGTTTATTAAAGAGTTGGAGAGCTGGAGCCGGAGCTGGGGAGCCGGAGCTAGTGGATAAGTGCTTGATAGCTCCGGAGCTGGAGCCGAAGGTAGTGAATGAGTACTTGATAGCTCCGGAGCTGGAGCTGGAGCTAGTGCTCTTCTACAGTGGCTCCCCAGCCCTGCTTGTAACCACATGAAAATCAGAGTACCTTCTTAGCAGTTTGCTTTTATTCCATCAAAACAGTCTTAGAAGTTTCGTGTATGAAAGAATATTCTTGTAGTAGGCAGTAGTGTATAATAAAGGTGTGAATTTAGAGACAGTTTGTGTGCATTATAAGAGAACAAACTCAGTTTGAGTTTTACTGATATTTTTACAGCAAGGTTTCAAATTCGGTGTTAATTAGCTTTTCTCTCTGCCAGATTGTATCATTAAGGTGTAAGTTTTGAATATATTAAAACTATGTCAGCTGTCAAAAAGTGTGGATGCTCCAATGATCGCAATATTTTTTGCTACATTTGTGGGAGCTTTACTCTGTCATCCCAACAACGTGAAATTACCAACTTTGTAAAAAAGGTGTATTTTGCTTATTTCAAGGTGAAGTTAGGAGACCAAGATAAAAGTTGGGCTCCTCATAAAGTATGCAAAAGTTGCGTGGAGAGTTTGAGGTATTGGTCTCAGGGAAAGGACAGACATCTGAAGTTTGGTATACCAATGATCTGGCGAGAACAAAAAATCATGTCGATGATTGCTACTTCTGTCTTGTCAACGTCAAAGGATATAACAAGAGAAACAAACACAAGCTGCAATATCCTAATCTTGCCTCTGCTTTGTGACCTATACCTCACAGTGAGGAAATACTGGTGCCTACTTTTACTGAATTGTCTGAAATTGATGATGAAGAGCTTGGGTTGTTTTTTGATTCTTTACAAACTGATGAAGATTTGGAGTTAGATTTTCAACCCTCGAGCTCTTTTTCTGAGTGGCCCTTATTGTTCAATCAGTCGGAACTGAATGATTTAGTCCGTGATTTGAATCTTTCTAAACATGCGTCAGAACTGCTTGCTTCACGACTCCAAGAAAAAAACCTTTTCCAACCTGGAAGTAGTGTCACATTTTATCAGAATCGAGAAAAGCTGTTTCTGAATTATTTCTCTTTAAAAAGTTCTTTGTTTTATTGCCATGATATTGAAGGTCTTCTTTTGCAACTAGGAATAACTCAATATCAACCAAATGAGTGGAGACTGTTTATTGACAGCTCAAAACGAAGCCTGAAGTCTGTGTTACTACACAACGGAAATAGATATGCATCGATTCCAGTGGGGCACTCTGTGACACTCAAAGAGTCCTATGAAAACGTTAAGAATGTGCTGGAAACACTGAAATACAATGATCATGGCTGGATGATTTGCGTGGATTTAAAAATGATGAACTTTCTTTTGGGACAGCAAGGTGGAAAAATTGTTGACCAGCATGCAAGAGATGCAATGTTCTATGAGCATAAAGTTACATTTTCTGAAAAGTCATCTAGATTACTTTCCAGAAAACCTTGGGGACATCAGTGAAGAACAAGGTGAGCGCTTTCACCAAGACATTAGAGTTATGGAAGAGCGCTACCAGGGCCGATGGGACTGCCATATGATGGCAGATTACTGCTAGAACCTGAAGAGAGAGAGTTCCACTGCTGTGCACAAACAAAAGTCGCTCAAAAGAAAATTTTCAAGTTCATGATGACTGTGACATATCTATTTTATCAAATGCAATGTGCTAGGGATTACGTCCAGTGATGTTTTTAAAGCACAGTAATGTTGGGGTCTTGTTTTGTGTTTTTGTGATTAAAAGTTACATCAGACCTGCTGCAAACCAGCCACTGCATTTCAAGATAGTTTTTTTATATTTTTTGTATTATTTTGTAATGAAGATACCTATTATCTCAAAAAAGTGATGTGATGGAAACAAAATAATGCCAAATTTGGATTCAGCGCCCCCAAATTAGGTAAAAACCAACAAAAAACAATCTGCTGCAGCAGACCAGTGTATTATCTGTTATTTATATGGTTTGTTCCAAGCATTGCAATTGGAACAAAAGTCAATTAATTGTAAATGTAAAACAATTGTTAAAAATGTTTTGAGTATAACTTTGTATCAAATATGGTTTTGGTATTATACAAATCACTCATTTTAAAAATTTGCAATTGTGGAACATTTCTTGCAAATGGTACCATCATTGGGTTTAGTTCTTACAAGTGCTTGACACCCCTGATAGATTCATTTAGATGGTTATGAAGATGCCTTTTGATTGATTCTCAAGAATTAAACATGAACTTAACACTTTTAACTGCTAAATATAACACTGGTCAACACACAAATTTTTGCCACAGATATTATATTGATTTTAGGGTATATCAGGTGCGTAGATTTCGAAAATGACATTCATTTTTGCTAGTTGGCTCTAGTTTTTGAGATAATTGCATTTTTTTGTAAAAATATTACTTAGACTGTGTTATATGGCATTGTTGTTCATTTAATGCTATTTAATCAATACTGTACGCTTCGATCTTCTTTTGTAAACGCAGTAAAACAAAAATGCAAAGCATCCATGCAAACTACAATGCTAAAAAAGGATGCAACAGCAATATTTACCGTTAGTTTGCAAGAAACGTATTGGAACTAAAACCCAGTATTACAGCGTATAAATGTATGTTGCCGTTATTTATTTAAACAAACGAAGCTTGAAAATACTGAGCTTTAACAACTACCATTCTGTCAAATCTACGAAACCAATCGCCTCTTGTAAGACTTTCTAGTGTGAGGAGCAAATGGCTTATGTCGTTGAAGATTCCAACAATAGTCCGCCATCATGTGGGTGTCCCATCGTCCTTGATACCTTTCTTCCATTACTTTAATGTCCTGATGGAATCTTTCTCCTTGCTCTTCACTTAATTCCCCAAGATTTTCTGGAAATCTATCTAAATGACTAAAGAGGTAATGAATCTTGATGCTCATCTTTGCTCCCAAACTTTGAAATTTTGAAAGCATATCTTCAACTATCTGAATGTAATTGTTTGCTTTATTGTTTCCCAAAAAGTTTTTTACAACCACAGTAAAAGAAATCCAAGCAGCAAATTCCTTCTCAGTCATAGATGCAGTGAAGTTTGATCGTTCATCAGCTTTCAAATTTGAGGACCATCAAATATTCCTGCTTTTAGTTTTTCATTGCTCATCCCTGGAAATACTCTGCAAATGTAATTAAAACAATTTCCGTGTACTGGCAAAGCTTTCACAAACTGCTTCATTATACCCAATTTGATGTGTAGAGGTGGCAAAATGATTTTTTCTCTTGGGACAAGGGGCTCATTGATGACATTACATTCATTAACTGTTAGTGTAATTCTTTCAGGCCATTCCTTCTTCACCCAGTGGTCACTGCGAGCACAGCTGTCCCACAAACAAATAAAGCACAAATATTTAGTATAACCACTCTGCTGACCAAGCAAAAAGCTGACCATTTTCAAATCAACACATATTAACCATTGGTGGTCACAGTAGTTCAATTTTTCTAGCACTCGTTTAATATTGTTGTATTTTTCTTTGAGCAATGTAGAGTGGCCAATGGGAATCGAGGCATACTTGTTTCCATTATGCAGCAATACACACTTCAAACTTCTTTTTGAACTGTCTATAAATAAACGCCAATCTTGAGGTTTATATTCAGGTATTCCCATTTTTAAAAGAAGTCCTTCAACATCTGAGCAGAAAACAAGCCCTTCTTCTGAACGATAGTACAGAAGTAAGTCGCTCTCCCTTGTGCGGTAAAAGGTTACTTTCGTACCAACACTAAGGCATTTCTTGTCTTTAAGCCTGGATGCCAATACTTCAGAAGCTTCTTTAGATAGATTAAGATCTCTTATGAGATCGCTCAGTTCCTCCTGATTAAACTGCTTTGGACTGGTCGAACTTTCTTCAAAAATGCTTGAAACATCACTTTCACTACAGCTTTCTGAAGCTTGGTGGACAAAGTCCCATTCTGATGGTTTTTCTGGAAGATGACTAAATTGTGGCATGGGTATATCTTCACAGTGGGGTACAGGACGCCTAGCAGATTCTAAGTCCGGGTAAATCCATGATTTTTTCTTGTGACGATTAAAACCCTTCAAATCTACCATACAAAAATAACAATCATCAAAGTGGTTTTTCTGTTCTCACCACACCATTGGCACACCAAATCTAAAGCTTTTAGTTTTTCCTTTTGTCCACATTCGTAAGTGCTCAACACATGATTCACAGACAACATGTGGAGCCCATGGCTTGTCTTGGTCACCAAGTTTAACTCCAAAGTAAGCACGGTATACTTTGCGAACAAAATCTGTAATAGACCTTTTATACTCTTTAAGAATATATTCTCCACATATGTAACAGAAACTGTCAGGGTCATTACAACAACTTCTTCTTCTTGAACAACTCATAGCAGGCAACATAAAGCAATGAAAACATGAAAACCTAAATATAGTAAAAGTTACTGCATTTCAACTTTTCATTAGAATTTTTTTAGACTCCAAGATTGCTAATGGTCAGTTATTGACTTTTCTGCTTTGTTAACCTTTCTAAAAATGAGACAACTGGTCCTTTATTGCAAAACAAAATCTCCTTGTCAGCACAATTGCCTCTTACGTGTAGTTTATATGGCCGTTATCTGAGCTTTTATAGTCAGTTATTGTGTCTGCATTATCTCAAAAACTAGAGCCAATTCAGCAAAAGTAAAGTCATTTTTGGAATCAGCACACCTGATATACTATAAAATCGTTGAAAGATCTATCGCAAAAAGAAAAAAATATTTTTTTGTTGAGCTGTGTAATTGGTGAATGGTATATTTTATCATGTTTGATCACGTTTTATAAGTTATTGTTGTAATGATAAATTTGGTTAGAATTATTTTTCTGCAATGGAATTTAACTAGAACCACAAGATTAACTTTTAAATACAAAGTGATCAGTTGATAAAAAAAAACTTTATTAACATTATAGTATTAAAACATAAAATACTTGTATTTTGCTTGTTGTTAACAAGATGAGGCTTTTCTTTCCATGAATTATTTTTGTTTCTCAATCCTTTATATGCCAAATCACTGGCATTAATTGTTGCCTGCTTTACTCGCTGCATTGTCATATCTCCAAACAAAACAATTGGTTTTCCTTTCATGTTTTTTTGATCTTCTTGGTATTGTATCTGTTAATTTAATTTTTTAACTAATTTTTTTACATACTATAAAGTTAAAATTGACTATACTCACTTTGATGACAGCATGATAAAGTGGTTAAAAGTACCAGGATTGTTATTGACATGGCTTCAGTTTGAAACCTACTCACACATTTTTTAAATTTTAGTCATATCTCTCTATAAAAAAACTAAAATCCAATTAAAAATTTCAAGAGGACAGCAATATCTTGGCATCTCCAGAAACAGGTTGGGGTAATTGCTTGCCATATGCATAGTGCTTCCATCTCTTTCTGGCAAGTTAGGGGGTTAATTTTAGAGATAAAATAAAAAATGAAAAAAAACTACTACATATGAAATTTTTTGAAATACATTTACTTAAAATACCATTATTGCATCAGTGTTTTTACTTTTTTTATTTTGAAGTCAGAAAAGCAGGAACACAAAATCAAAATAATCAAAAACACAAAATTAAAATGTCAAAAATAACACAAGTGCTGGACAAAATTGGAAACACATAAAATACTGTTTATGTATTAAATTTTTAAAAAGATTAAAAAGCATTTCACATAATTCTCTTTATATATCATAAACTATTAAATATTGATTAAAATGTTGTTATTAGTCTTATTTTTTACTGTCAAAAATTAATCATAGTAAAAAAATCATTATGATGACTATTGGTATTATTTATCATCTTAATTATTTAAATTTTACTTTTAATCATATTTATTTGTATTTACTCTTTAATTGCTAGAATATTTCATACAAAACATAATTATACTAAGCAGCACCAACACATAAGCATAGAATGTAAACTCTTGGCTTCCACAAACTTTCTTGAGACAAATTGAATAGAAAATGTAGAATAACAGCAAATTTTAGAATTAAATGAGCTAATGGTGTAAACTGATTATTAATTTTTTTTTTGTTATAGAAACAAAAAAAGTTGTGCATTAATTTGCTTTAACTTGTATTGGCACAATGTTAACTTTTGTTAAATTGAGTCCCAAAATTTATTACTGTTTTTAAAATTTTTTTTATTGCACTAAATTTATGGAAAAAAATATTTAAAAAAAAGTATACTTTGTTGTTAATACATATACTGTCTGGCAAATGTAAACAATAAATTGCAACATAACTTACTGGTAGCTAATAATTCTGGTGTGCATGTACTTTGTTTCAGCACTTTCAACAGAAAACTGTTGGTGTTTATAGTAAAATAATATAGAACAAATTGATTATGAAACAAATGATTATGATGGAATATCCTGTGATAAAAAGTACAAATTACACTGGCCAACAAAAAAAAATTTTTTCTTGGTTCCAAAGATGTTTCAACTGTTTTTACCTAATTTTTGGGGACTGATTTAAAAAATGCAGTCAGTTTTTTTCTATCAGGTCTATTTTTCCTGCTATGATGCACCCACTATAGTGACAAAATGAGCTTAGACGATGTTGTCTACAAAATGATAGAATGGTATTGTATGAACACAATTGCATATTTATAAGGGGCATTCAGAAAGTAATGCAACCAGGTTTCTTTTCATGACATTGAGTTTTAAAGGTACACAAATCGTGCATCACAACAAAGTATACAGCATGAGCATTTCATAGTTACTTCTTGATGTAATCTTCCACTTTCTGACTGCCTTTTCCCACCTTTTAGCAAGTGCACATATTCCTTCATTGTAAAACTCTACTGGCTAAGTTTTAACCACTTCCCAACAGCAGTTTTGATCTCTTAATCACTGGAGAAATGTTACCCCCTCAAACTTTCTTTGAGGAGCCCAAACAAATGGAAGTCAGATGGTGCAGGTCTGGTGAATATGGGGGATGTAAAATTGTTGTCCATCTAAAGGAGCTGATAACCTCATGGGTTTTGAGGCTGGTGTGAGGCCTAGCATTGTCATGTTGCAATAAAACCTTAAGACATTTCCAAAGCTGGTCAAACTCTTCAAATTCTTGCTTTCAACTTTTTTAATATATCAATGTAAACATCTGAATTGATTGTTGCTCCTTTGGACATGAAGTCTACCAATATTACACCAACACTATTCCAGAACACAGTCACAATCACTTTTCCTGCAGACTGCTGAGATTTGAACTTCTTTGAGCATGGTGAGGTGAGATGGCACCACTCCATTGATGCTCTTTTTGACTCTGGTTTGAAGTGGTGAACCCAAATCTCATCTCTGGTGACTATTCACTGCAAAAAGATTTTGTCACTATAACAATACTCCAGAAATTCAGAACAAGCTTCTAGGTGGGATTGTTTACGAGCCTCTGTGAGCTGCCTTGGGACTCACCTTGCACACACTTGTGAATACTTCAGAGTATCCATGATCTTAACAGCACTCCCTGCACTTACTCTTAATGATTCAGCAAGCTCATTAATAGTGATGCATCTGTTTTCTTTAATCAATGCTGCCTGATCAATGTTAGCAGAACTGTGAGGAAAAGATGGCCTACCACTTCTTGGCCTATCACAAAGATCGCTTTCAGCAGGTTCTTCCTGTCCATCATTGATTCACTTCACCCACCTTGACACTGTGCTGTAATCTATCGCACCATCACCATACACTTGCTTTAGCCTTCTGCTTATGTGCAAGCTGTTTCTCCCTCCAACAGTAGAAATTCAAAAACAACTCTTTGCTTCTGCCGATATTGCTTTGAAGCAATCATGCCAGTTTTACCTTCTAACAAAGAAGACATAGAGGGACTGCTTAAAATTTAAATTGCAGATTGCAGTAATTCAAACCCTTATTTTTTACAAAATCTATAAACCTTAGTTACCAATCTACAATCTGTAAAAGAATCAGATGTTAGTTAAATGAATGCTACAAGAAATTAAATCAGTTGCATTACTTTCTGAACACCCCTTGTATTTTTTTGGATCTATCAATAATAAGCCAAATCAGTGAGTTTAAGCAAGCATACCGACAATGGAATCCTTTAAAACAGTCAAATGTCAGCCATAAACTTGTGTTTCAATTATCTATGAAAATGAATGGCAAAAGCATCATCACATTTAATTGATCAACAGTAGTCAGCTAGCATGGCAGCATCCCTTACTTCCATTTCACTAATATCCTGATGAAACTGCTCCCCTTGCTCATCACTTAGATCACCAAGATTTTCAGGGAAGCAGTCAAGCTTGATACTCATGTTAGCACCCATATCTTGTAAACTGCTTAGTAACTTGCCCACAATCCCTTTGTACTTGACTGCTTTTCTATTTCCCAAAAAATTCTTGACAGCTTCCACAAAGGCACTCCAAGCACAGGATTCTTTTTCATTCATGAAATTTGAAAAGTTATGATCATTTATCAGTGTTCTTATCTGAGGGCCATCAAAAATAATAGCCTTTGATTTTTCTATCATTGATTCCAGAAATTTGGTGCAAATATATTTGAAACAGTCACTATCCTTGTTGAGTGCTTTTACAAATTGTTTCATAATACTCAACTTGATGTGAAGGGAAGGTAAAATGATTTTAAATCTTTCCACCAGAGGGTGAGCTTGAAGATTTTTCTCACCAGGCACCAATTCTTCTCTTACAGGCCAACCTTGTTTTATCCAGTGCTGGGCTCTAGCTCTGCTGTCCCAGAAGCATAGAAAGCATAGGAACTTTGTATAACCACACTGTAAACTAAGTAGAAATCCAACTATTTTTAAATCAGCACAAATGATCCAGTTGTGTTTGTAGTATGAAATTTTTTCCAGTAAAAATTTAATTTCGCTATATTTTTCTTTGAGAGTTGTTGAATGTCCAAGAGGAATAGATTCAAAAGCATTACCATTATGCAGAAGAACACATTTCAAACTTCTTTTACAGCTATCAATAAAAAGTCACCAATCATTAGGATTATATTAAAAAGCTCTGAGCTTTTTTAAAAGACCTTCAACGTTGTTACAGTATACAATCTCATTTTCTAGGGTGAAATATGGCAAGAATTCTTCATGACATTTCTGGTAAAAGGTGATGAGAGTACCTGGTTTTAAAACTTTTTTTTTTTCTCAAAAGACTCCTTAGAAAGATTCAAATCTTTTGCCAGGTCATTCAGCTCTCCTTAGGAAAAGAGTTGCAGAAATAAAAGAGATGTTGAAAAACCTTTGTCTGCTAGGATGTTATCACTGTCAATTGAAACATCCCCTCTCTTTACTGGAAAGAGAAGATTCCAGTTGTGACAAGTCTTCAAGAACTGGAACAGGAAGTTCTTCACTGTGTGGAACTGGCATGATTGCAGAGTCTAAAGTAAGTTTGGATATGTCAAGGAGTTCCTATTCTTTCTATTGATGCCTTTAGTTTTCACTGCACAAAAATAGCAGTCATTGCAGTGATCTTTGGGATCTTGCCACACCATTGGAATAGCAAATCCTAGGCTTTTTCTACTTTTGTTTGTCCATTGTCATAAATATTCAACACAAGGTTTACACACAATGTGAGGTGCCCAAGGCTTGTCTTGATCACCCAGGATCACTTTGAAGTAGGCTAGATAAGCATGCTTTACAAAATCACTGATTATTTTCCTGTTATGCTCTAATGTGTATTCACCACAGGTATAGCAGAAAACATTTGGTTCATTTAAACAGCATCTTCTTGATGATTTAGCCATAATCAAGATTCATATAAATTTAAGCAACCTGTAATACTAATGAGTTTTAAGTCACAAACTAGAAGAAAAAAGAGGATGTGCAGTTATGCACTGTGCAAGCAATTAAACATAATGTAGAGTACAGTAGCCTACGTAAACATTAATGATGTCACAACCAACCAATGGATAATTAAAACATGCAACAGATAGCACATGAATTGAAATATGTGATGTCACAGGAAAGTCTAAGAGTAGAGCTAAACCATTCACCAAGGCCTTCACAAAAATCGAAATTCTTAGATAACTTAAAAAGTTGACCTGATAGAAAAAATGAACTGAATTTTTAAAATTAGCAATCCAAAATTAGTCTAAATCAGCTCTAAAACCTTAAGCACTAAAAATTGTGTTGGCCAGTGTTATGATTTAAGTAATAAAAAATGTCATACTTTTGAATTTATACTAAGCAGAAGCAACATTTTTCTTGCAACTCTAGGGATTTTAAAGTGATGAGAATGTTCAAACATCTTGCAAGAACAAAAAAATCATGCAACAACCCAGAGCAATTGCCACTGCAAAACTGCAATAAAAATTCTGGGCATATGCTCTTGGAAGAAAAATGTAAACTGTTTTCAGGTACTCTATAAAACAAGTATAGAGGAAATTTTAATCAATTTACGCCAGTCAATCTATGGATCAAAAAGATTCAACTACTTTTGAAAAGCATTAAAAACAATTGCACAACCTTAGCAGTGACAGGTAGAATTGTATTGCCTTGAAAATTTTATGCAACGTTGGAGACATCAAAGTTTTTTGCAGAGCTTCTATGTCTTTGATTCACTTGAAATACTTTTTTAGGTCTGAAAAATTTGATATTTGGCACTTGCAAGAGCAGAAAAAATAAATCAAAAGTTTGCTGTTATTTTATAAATATAGATTACAGGTTATGCCATATGCATAAATGTTTGCTACATTGGAAATGGTCAACAGGTTTTGAATTAACACGCCTTTTGTTTTTTTATGCTGAGTAATCAGTGCTGCCTTTTTATGATTTCTCAAGTGGCTGTTTGGCATTGAGTGACATGACGTTGTATGGGGAAAAGTTGCTTGCCACTTTTTATTGTACAATGTTACCTTTTCTTTTGGAAGTGGTGATATATCCTGAGTGATTGAAGAAAAATCGAATTTTAATCACAGAATTTTAGAATTAATTTTTACTGCTAACAATTATTAGTCCTTTTGGACATTGGCTACTTCTGGTAGTAATTTGATAGTCTTGTTGACTTTTTTACTTTGCTTGTCCACCCAACATTGTCAAAAATTGCTTTCTGACTAATGATCAATTATTGATTTTCTTGATAAGAAATAAAATCATAAATTTGGTGCTGGTCAGGAAGCACATTTGAGAGAAATTGAAGTGAGGACAAGACAGTTTTGCAATCCATCACATTAGATTTATTGCAAATATTTAATGCTTATATGTTTTAGAACAATACAGACATTGAGAAAAGATGCATGTTTAAAGAATTCTATTTTATTTCTGCTAAATAGACTTGTAATGGTGTTGTGAAACTGTAGAAAACTTGTAGTTTATTCTATTTCTTTGGTGTTGTGTAGTTTTACAGTTAACTTACTCTTAGTGTGGTCCATACTGCTGTATCACCAAATGTCCAGTGGACAAAGTATTTTTTGGTTTTGATGAGTACACTATACATTATGCATGTTATTTAAGTTGCAATGTAATTAATCTATAGTTTAATTTTGAAAATATTCTTTACTTTTAATTTATTTGGTAAACATAAACTTCAGCTTTAAAAAAGAAAATTAAAATAGCCCTACTGTTAACATGCTGTTTTTCAAGTATCAGATTTTGGTTGCTGTTTAGGTAATCCTGACTGTATTAAATAAATAAACACAACAAAGATTATACCTGGCTGAAGTTTTTAGTATTTTGCTTAGCAGTTCGTAATTCTGGTGTATCAATCATAGAAATGGCCTGTCCCACAGATGATTGTTTGTATGCAAACTGTAAAAAATAGAGTTACATTTAATATATCAGGTAAAAAAAAAACTATTACATATAAAGTACAATCACCATAATCAGCTATTTAAACTAAAAAATGATAACATTTATATTATTAAAAATTAAACAGTTTTCACTTTGATTACGAACATTGCTAAAATTTTGAGTATTTTTCTGAACTTGTCTTAACTCTGGTGTATCTAGAAGATCAGAAGTTTTCTTTCCGTTAAGTTCTTTGGCATCAGCTTTATAATGAACCTAAATTAAATAATAATTGGATAAAAGCAATTACGGAGATATATTAAGTTAAAATTTGCCAAATTAAATTTTATTTCTGCTAAATAGACTTGTAAAAGATGTAGTGAAACTGTAGAAAACTTGTAGTTTATTCTATTTCTTTGGTGTTGTGTAGTTTTACAGTTAACTTACTCTTAGTGTGGTCCATACTGCTGTATCACCAAATGTCCAGTGGACAAAGTATTTTTTGGTTTTGATGAGTACACTATACATTATGCATGTTATTTAAGTTGCAATGTAATTAATCTATAGTTTAATTTTGAAAATATTCTTTACTTTTAATTTATTTGGTAAACATAAACTTCAGCTTTGAAAAAGAAAATTAAAATAGCCCTATTGTTTAACATGCTGTTTTTCAAGTATCAGATTTTGGTTGCTGTTTAGGTAATCCTGACTGTATTAAATAAATAAACACAACAAAGATTATACCTGGCTGAAGTTTTTAGTATTTTGCTTAGCAGTTCGTAATTCTGGTGTATCAATCATAGAAATGGCCTGTCCCACAGATGATTGTTTGTATGCAAACTGTAAAAAATAGAGTTACATTTAATATATCAGGTAAAAAAAAACTATTACATATAAAGTACAATCACCATAATCAGCTATTTAAACTAAAAAATGATAACATTTATATTATTAAAAATTAAACAGTTTTCACTTTGATTACGAACATTGCTAAAATTTTGAGTATTTTTCTGAACTTGTCTTAACTCTGGTGTATCTAGAAGATCAAAAGTTTTCTTTCCATTACGTTCTTTGGCATCAGCTTTATAATGAACCTAAATTAAATAAAATTATTAATGTAAACAAATTTATTAGGAATAAATTTTTAAATTTTTTCTTCATTTTATTGGTAGAACAAAGGTATATATTTTCTAAAACCAAAACTATGTATAACATAACATGTTTTGTTCATTACCTCAAGTAACTTTATTCAAGTTTTATAAATGCCAGAAAATTCCTGGTAAATCAAACCCTGTTCATCCTCTAAGTATGGACATATGGACCCAACAAACATATAAAAATTAGATCATAGCTCACTGGGCAATAAATTTGAGAAACTCAGACTACAGACCCTTTATGTTTAAAAAAATAACTGGAATTATTTTTAAAACTTTTTGTCTAGCTATCTTTAAGAATTGTCAAAATAAAGAAGCAAGCTGAACTAAGTTATGAAGAAGAAAGCTAAATGAGTTTCAGGCCATAGACAAAATCTTTATTGTTACAATGTATAAAGTAATTAATAAAAGTAGCTTCTAGGGTGGAAAAGTGAAAACTAAAAAAACCTTGAGCAAGATAAGAGATCTGTTGTAAATGTAGCAGAGAGCACAATGCATGTTGTATAAAAGATGCTGGCCTTTCTCAAAAGTCTGCCATTGGCCAGTATTTTTTGGGTAACATGCAATGTGCTCTTTCAATACAGTAACAACAAATTTATTACAGCAACAATTAGCTGTCATGATTTATGTATGCCAAATGCATGGTTGCAGCATGCTCAGCTTATGTTTTGTCAGTCATGCCCCACTTCTCATGGTGTTTATCATGTGAAATTTTGTGCAATGGCATTTCTGTGTCCCATGATCAAGAATTTGGACTTTTGTTGATGCTTGCTATATATAGTGATGTGGCTGCGCCATTTAAAAGACAGGCAACAAAATTGTAAATAACGTTATACTGCTACTCTGGAACAGAGACATGTTTTTATTATAAATAATTAACAAATTATATTTAAATAAGTTTTTTTGTAATATTGTGGTAGGGTTAGTTTTAAAACAAATGCAACAACTGTATTACAGTGACAACTACTAGAGCAATGTTTTATAACCAGAGATATGGTATGCACTTGTGCAGATGAAAAACATTAATGCAGATGTCAATCACGGTGCAGATAAAAATTGCATGGGAGGTTTGTGTTGGTAAATATGCTTCTTATAAATGCAAAAGCTCGTTATTACTGTACAGTAAGTCACCTAATACAGATGAAATTGGTTAATTGCATACTGCTTAAACGCATATATTGTTTTATTGCATACAAATCTGAAATCCCGAACCAAATCTTATCTCTCATTAAGTAAAAACATCAGTTAATCGCATACCGCTTAAAAGAATAAATCAGATTATCGCATAAGATTTTCGTTGCAGTTGCTATCTTCATTCATTTAATTGCATTATTTTCCAGGGGAAAACATTTCCAAACAACAATTCAATCTACAATGGGATTGAAAAAGTAAACAGCGGTAACTTAATCTGTCACAATGGCTGCTATTTGCTGTGAAATACAAAACAAGAATCACAATTGCGGAAAAATACAAAACAAAAGAAGTAAAACAAAAAAGTGCGATAATCTTCAAGGTGTGTCATGAAGCAAAGGCACAACTGGGGGATGTTTGGACAGCATGCCATCCCCCTTTATAATGCCTATTAAAAAACCAAAAACAAAAGATTGTCATATGAAACGGCAATTTTTTGTTGAAATTAATATAAAGTTGGGATGAAAAGTGGGAAATACAAGTTCGAGTCAAGGTGAAGAACTTTTCTTTTTTTTGGAGATCACTATGATTTCGGGAGAAAAAAAAGTGAAATTGGAGACAAAATCGAAGTGAAGACCTTTTTTTAGAGATCACTATGATTTCGGGAGAAAAATAGCGAAATTAGAGACAAAATTGAAGTGAAGACTTTTTTTTTTAGAGATTGCTATGATTTTAAAAGAAATATAGTGAAATCGGAGATGAAATCGAAATGAAGATCTTTTTTTTTTAGAGATCACCATGATTTTGAGAGAAAAATAGCGAATTTGGAGATTAAATGGAGGTGAAGGCCTTTTATTTGTTTATTTTTTTGGGAGAATTTTTGGGAAAAAATCGGGAAAACAAAGTTGAGTTAAATGGAAGATTTGAGTATATAAAGTTGAGTAGTAACAAACATTAAAATTGCGTATTTTCTTGCCAGTGTTTGTACAATGTCTTAATCGCGTAGAAACATTGCAAACCAAATTGGCAATCTACAACGTGGTTGAAGGGTAATCACACAAATCGGTTAAACGCATATATCGGATAATCGCATAAAAATGCCTGGCAAATTGAATATGCGATTAACCGATTTCGTCTGTATTCCTTCCAATTAGTGTGCCTAAATAATAACCAAATAACTAATATTCTCATCATTTTTTCTAAATTTGTTTTTAAAAAAATCAAACAAGAGGTATTTCCTTATTTCATCCTAATGGCCAACAATGTTATTTAACTAGTTTTATTTCACACAGCCTTTTTCTTAGGCAATGCCCAATACATTTATATTGTCATTGCAACATCAAAGACCATGAGTCTCAGGAATTATATTATATTATTGCATTATTGCATTATACATTATGAAGCATTAGTAATCAAAAAGATTGTCAATAAAGAAAGAACTGCTGACTTGCCAATGTAATTTCTGATATTAAAATTGTGACTAAAATACTAAAAAAATTCAAGCAAAATTAGGCATTTTAAAACTTGTTGAAAAAATGGAAGATGATGGGCATTTTGTTTATTATTTTGAAATTAGGTGGTACTCCATGAAAAAGTAATGGAAAGAGTGTAAAAAGTGTGAGAAAAGCTTTGCATGTGGTTTAATATGCAACACACATAAAATTCATTTATTTTAAGATTTATTTTAGCTTGCTCTGTTAGTTTATCTTGTTGACTATTTGATTTGCTTAATGTGCTCAACACCAGTTTACAAGAATGTAAAACTGATATATTTGAGGCAACCTCCAAAAATCACATCAATTAAACAAAAAGTTCAAAATTTGAAGAAATTTACAGTTATGACTTGAAAGCTGTAAAGACACTAAATCTTTATTTCTATGTGTAAATAAGAAAAATGAGAATACAATCTTGAGCAATGTATCAAGGCAGCCAGCTTTCATGCTCAAAGTGGTAGATTTTTAGTTCTTTTGATAAAAAATAGCCTTCAGCAGTTTGAGTCATACCTTTAAAGCTGATTTACATCAACAGGCATTTTTTAACTGTGAAGAACACACTAAAGCTTGAGTCAGAGTTCTTATGGATCTTAGAGACCTGGCAATCCAAGTGCTCAAAATTTTTGTGCAAAATCCAACTACATGCTAGACTGAAAAAATGTTTAGTGTTCTATTTGATATCAAAACATGAAAAGTTTTCTCAATGATACACTTGATAATCTAATGCAGGGAGTTTTGAAGCAAGATGTAATGCCAAACTGGTCTGAAATTGCAAAAAATATACAAGAGCATCTGAGCATCAAAAATTTGCAAGATTTTTCAAAAGTTATAGATTGAAGTTGTCAACAAGTTGTTTTTTCAAGTAAAAGTAATGATTTATTTCAAATGTAATAAATCATTTAAAAAACAGGAGCCACATTTCTTACTCTGTTACTGCAAAGAGCTTACTTTTAATGCTTTAATACCCCATTAATTCTAAACTAAATTGATAGCAAATTTGAAATAGTATAAATATGCTTTTTTTGGTTTTGTAGTGCAGTCATTTGATAAGTGCTTCCCTTTGATAAATTAAGTAACTAGTCTAAGCTAGTATGTACATTTGTATTAAAAAAATTTTCTATCAAATACTTCAAGAAGTTAATAAAAGCAATTAAAAAAAAAATTACAAAAAATTGTTTTTGTTATAAAAATAAAAATCATTATTTACTCACATCACTTTTAATTTTTTCAGCTTGCTTAACATGATTCATAACAGGCGTGCCATGAAGATCAATCATCATGCTTCGTCCTCTAATTTCTTTTTCAAAATTAGCTTTATATTGATAATTGCTTAGTAATTCTTGAGCTTTTTTTTGTTGCAGTGCAACAGGTGTATACTCAAAAGCAGCACTGGTGCCACGTTGATTAATTTTCTTTGCTTCTTTTTTATAGGAAATCTAAAGAATTATTTTAAGTTATCATAATGCTGCCCACAGTTCTGCTCTAACTCTATTTTTTAAATGATTTTACAATAAAAACAATTACTTAATTGAAGAAAAATTTAAGTTTTAAAAAGTTAAGTTATTTCTTGCTTTATCAAGTGTCACTTCAATTAGCTCAATTCTTATTTCATAAACTACTACTTTACTGTGATGGAAAAGTTTGTGTGTCTCAGTGACCTGTAAAGCTGTGTTGGCCAGAGATTTTATCTCTCCTGTTAGGAGTATTCATGCCAAAAAGGTTTGCAGATAGAGGCCAGACAAAATGCAGTTCACAAAATAGTAACTTCAAACCTGGGCAGACTGTGCTCAAAAGCTGTGGCAAGCAAGCAGTCTAAGAAAAGAAAATCTCATATAAAAATCTCCTTGCAGTAGGGTTACACAGCAAAATAATGATATGTCACTTAAAACGTTTTTTTATGCTGCCTTGAGCATCACACAGATTAAAAAGACCTGCAGTTAGGTACTTGGCAGAGGTATCTGTTCAAAAAATACTTTCCTAAATGAGTTGGCCTTGTTGAGGTTAGGACACTGGGGGTTGATTTTTAACCACAACAAATTGGCTCATATCTGCTTCCTGTATGATTGCTATTGGGTAAAGCTCTTGCTTTATTTGGTGAGAAAAGATTCATCTCTGACTTCTCAGAAAAGTCAATTTTTTAGTTTACTAACAAACTGGATGACCAGATTGCTGCTTCTCAGAGGCAACATACCCCCAAACCTATCACTAAACATCAAACATCAATTTTGTGTAACTACGAAGCATTGGGTGAGTTTAAAAGGCTCAGAAATCACAACAAAGGATTATAGCAACTCACGGTACTGCACAGTTCACAGTGCTCTTAAAGACAGAACACAAACAAACACAACATCACCAAAGAACTTTTGTCAATGTACTGCAACTTAATGCGAATAGCATTTGAAAAAAAATAGATGAAAAGCAATTACCATTAAAAATATACAAGCAGATGTCATAACAATATAAGAGATAAAACTCAATCAATTTCACAAAACACCAAACATTACTTACTTTACACCTATCAGAATAGATCACATTCACAAGGAGATGGCCTCCTAACTTAGATTAAAAACAATAATTTTTTACAACTTAATACATCAAACACCTTTCTAATTAAACAACAAATCATCAAAATTCATCTTTCTAAATCACAACAATTACATATCGCAAACATGTACATTCCACCCAGCTATCCCAAACAGAAGACTCAGTTATATTCAGCATGTTTTAAACCATAACAAACCTTCCTTATACAATCATCACAGCAGATGTCAATGGTCACTCACCATTATGGTACTTGCCAACTGAAGACCATAGAGGAGAACTGATCAAAGACATCTTGCTTAACTCCAATCACATCACACTAAACACAAACACTCCAACATGACTACCACCCTATCAAACATAACAACCTACTTCACTGGACATCACTACTGCTTCAGCATATTTAAATCACTGCACTAGCTGGCAGACCATCCACTCTTTCACATCCAATCAGCTGCTTTGAGCATTTATCTATACTCACCATCCTCAGTACACATCACAATACCAAAACAACTTGCTCTCCCTTCACTAAAACAGTAACAAACTACCAAAAGGCCAATTGGACATCATTTGAACAACATGTTGAGAATCTCATCTCCTACAGACCCCACAGCATAAATGTTCATGAAGCAAACAAACACTTTATCAAGGCAATTTTGGATGCTGACAGACTCTTCAGCCCTAAAGAAAATCACAATAGCACAAATCACACTTACTTACCCATGCATATCTGCAAACTTATCCATCATATTCTGCTGCTCTTCTGGCAGAGAAGAAGAGCAGCAGAATATAATGAATAATACACCTGAGGTGAAACAAAACAAAACAATAAGATTAGCATTTAAAAAGATAAAAAATACTCAGAGGTGAAACAAAACAATAAGATTAGCATTTAAAAAGATAAAAAATAAAAAGTTTTGATTTATAACATACTGGAAAATGTTTTGATTTATAACATACTGAAAAATTGTAACCTAATAAGATTAGGGACAGATAAAAACAAAAATTTAGTGTAATCATACTGTAAGAGTTAGAACAGCAATAAATCAAACTGTAAGTAGGAAATAATAATATCCTCATAATTTTTGTGTCATTGTATTTGCCATTTAAAGTTTGATTGTGCCACTTAGGTCTACTTATATGCAAAATAATAACAATATTTTTGCAGATATCAGTCGTACAAGTAGATTCAGATACAAGTAGATTCTTCTCATGAACAGCTGGACAACATTATTTTGGAATCTGATGCTTTAGCTGCAGATGGATGCAACACTCTTATGCATGATATAGTTTCTTCTTCATCTTGACTATTATGGCAAACAAGGAAATTCTTCTGATTGTACCAGAGAGTATGAATATCTTGGCCCAGAACACAAATTTCCAAATTCTTTAAAACAGCCACTTCAATATTTTAGACTATTTTTTGCAGATGAATTCATGCAATTACTTGTTTACCAAAGCAATTTATATTCAGCTCAAGTAAACCCTAATAAGCTTTTAAACATTACAACAGAAGAATTAGAACAATGGTTGGGAATAGCAATTTATTTTTTGATTAGTAAGCTGCTTAACACTTGTATGCAATGGTCTAAACCAGGGCTCTTCAAACTGGGGGTCGTGGGACTTTAGATTTTAATTTTTGGAGGTCACCATGATTTTGGGAGAAAAATAGCGAAATGCAACAGCAAATTGAAGTGAAGACCTTTTTTTTTTTTTTTAGAGAACACCTTGATTTTGGGAGAAAAACAGGGAAATCAGAGATGAAATCGAAGTGAAGACCTTTTTTTTTTTTTGGAGAACACCTTGATTTTTGGGGAAAAATAGCAGAATCAGAGATCGATTCTAGGTGAAGATCCTTTTTTAGGGGTCGCGAAAAATTTGCCTGTGAAAAATGGGTCTCGATGAAAAAAGTTTAAAGAACACTGATCTAAACAACTAAGCAGTTTTTGATCAATTGTAGCTGATGTCATGAGTCGAAACAGATGGGAAGAGATAAAATCTAAGCTGCATGTGGTGGATAACTCAACATTAGACTCAAATAAACCTGACAAGCTTTTTAAGGTACAGCCAATGGTAGATCATCTTCAAGCACAATTTAAAAAGATTCCAATGACCCAAAGTTTATGTGTACATGAGCAGATAATTCCCTTCAAGAGCATCAGTGGCATAAAACAATATATGCCAAATAAGCCTCATAAATGGGGGTACAAATTTTTTGTGTTAGCAGATAGTAAAGGCATGATGTATGATTTCATTCCATACACCGGAAAAATTCAACCAGTTGATGATCCCACCATTTCAAACCTTAAAGCAAGTGCAAATTCCATACTTCATTTAGCACAGGCAATTCCATCTCATCATAATCATCTTCTATACTTTGACAATTGGTTTACTTCAATACTGCTAATAAATCATCTTGCCACAAGAGGAATATGGTGCTGTGGAACAGTTTGGGTCCCTTGGATACCAGGAATAAAAAAAATAAAAGATGATGACAAGAATCTTATAATAAAAGAAAGCTTTTGAAGAGCTCAAGTCTATTGGGCACCCAATTGAAACAACATTTGTCAAGTGTTTTGACAACAAAATTGTAAATGTGGTTTCCACGTTTGCCAAGTCAAGGCCTCTCACTTTTGTGTCTCAATATGATTATAAGCAAGGCTGAAAAGTTGATGTTCAATGCCCTAACATAATCAAGCTTTACAATTCATCAATGGGTGGTGTTAATTTGGCTGAATGCCTTATAGAACTGTATAGAATAAATATCAGATCCAAAAAATATTATTTTCCTTTAATCTTCCACATGATTGACATGGTGATTGTAAACAGTTTGCTTTTATACAAATGTGATATGTTCAACTTAAAAACATCTCAATCAGAAATACTTTGTTTGGCTCCTTTCAAGTTGAGAATAGCTAATTGTTTAATGCAAGAAGGAAAAGTTTGTACAGGAACAAAAAGAGGAAGGCCGTCTCTTCAAAGTGCAAGCTGCAATCCAACTCATAAATGAGGGAGGCCATGCCAAATTCTTCCTGACGATGCTGTAAGGTTTGATGGTGTTGATCATTGGCCAGAAATCAAAGATACAAGAAAGATGTGCAAAAATTTTGGTTGTCGTGGAAAAACCAATGTTTGTTGCTCAAAATGCAATGTTAATTTGTGTTTGAATAACACTAACAATTGTTTTAAAAAATTTCACTGTACATAAAGATTATTTTTGCATTCTTTAAAAAGTTTCTGTAAATATTTTCATTTGTGTAAAATTCAGTCTTGTTTTTGTAGTGCTTTTTTGCTTATTGTGCATTTTTTTTTAATACACATTAAAAATGCATTGGCACTAAATATGCAATTTCTTTCCCAGATAGACAAATTTTTCAACTAAAAAAATTCAAAAAATTTAAACTAGAAAAGAAAATTATTTCGGTTAAAAAAAGCTTAAAAAATACACAAAAAATTTTTTTGGTAAAAAATAAAAATTTGGCCAGTAAAGGGTTAAGCAGACTTGCATGGTTGGACTAGATGGAAGGCCATCCACTCACTCACATCTGCTCACTTACCTTTACTTAACACCACCTGCAACATACATAACAAGACCAAAACCACTTCCTCTTGCTTTACTAAAACAATAACAAACTATTAAAGGTCAATTAGACGTGACTTAAACATCATGTTGAGGATCTTGTTTTTTACAGACACTACATCACAAATGTACACAAAGCAAACAAACACCTTTTCAAGGTAATACTGGATGCTGACAGACTCTTCATTTCTAAAGAAGTCACAAAAACACAAATTACACTCACTTAACCATGCATCTTGGCAAGCTCATTCAGCTCATTTAACACTGCAATCACATTCACAAACAAAGCTGATCAGACCCACAAATCATTACTCTCAAGAATCAAATAAACAAATAAATACATGAACACAAAACAAACACCTGGAAATGAGGCCTGGAAATACTACTTACCACTACTCAAGTGTGATTAGTCATCTCAAACAGCACAAACAACAATTGTACAAGACCTCGTTATGGAAATAAGCAACACACACCTAAAAAATACCTTGAGCCACTTGCCATCATAAACATGTATAGCATTGCTCTTGACACTAACTTATTACCACACCTTTGAAAACATGCTATTGCCATAATGTTCCTCATTTCAAAATCAAAGACCACAACATTGGCAGAAACTATCAATCCATGTTACTTATATCACCCATTGCCAAAACAATGGAAAAAACACTATTACATAAATAACACAAAAAAATCCAGTCATCTCTCATAAATATGGATTCAAATGTAAATACTCAACACCCACTACTTTGCACAACATCTGGAACCAAATCACAAGAGGCTTCAAGAGTCTAAGGCCTTCACAACACAATGTAGTAGTAACTTTAGATATGAGCAAGACATTTGACACATTAAACATACAAAACTCACACTAACAAACAGTGCAAATGTCACATCAAGCTTGTGGCTACTGGCTGCACACAAGATGCAAACACTCAACAGCTATATGGCGAAATCAGTATCCTTTTAATGAGCACCCATCTTAAGCTTGATACAATTGACTCAAATACAAGTACACCTTTTTCATGATCTTAATGTGCCTTCTGAACTATCTAGAAACATAAAAGCAACAATCTTTTATAGCAATGATTACAATAACATCATCATCTCAGATTTAGACATAACATCTGAGGAATGTAAAGAAACTTCAAGCACATTCACACTACCATCCCCTCATAAGACCTTTGTTCTGGAAAAAACAACAAAGCTACTAACACCACATTTTATGACATTTATTTAACAAAACAAATACAGGGTGATCAATATTTAGTGTTACAACTTCAAATAACTTATTTGGGAAATGATACATAAAGTTGGAGTAACACAGGTGAAATATGTTACAAAATGAATATAAATTCAGTACAAATAAAATTTATTCAATATGCTTTCCATTCAAATCAGGAAAACTGTGGAGAAATGCCTTGCCAGAGCCAGAATTCTCCTCTCTTGCCTTGAGGCAGGCATGCTTCCTAACCTTGTTTTCAGTGACAAAGAGAGATTCAATATTCAACACCATGTGAATCCCCAGAATGATCATGTTTGGTCATGTGATGGGGAGGTAGGACCTTGAAGAGTCACTTGGGCTCAAGGGGCAGCATCAGTAATGGTCTGGGCAGCCGTTACCAAATCTGGAAGAAGTCCTTTGGTTTTTGTAAAACAAGGTGTCAAACTGAACCAAGATAATTACCGAAATGACATACTTGTTAGTTCATTATTGCCCTGGGCAAAAGAACACTTCAAAAAACGTCCTTGGATGTTTCAACAAGATTCAGCACCATCACATGGAGCTAGAAAGACACAGGAGTGGCTATCAGCCAATGTTCCCAACTTCATTTCCAAAGAGAAATGGCCCCCTTCATCACCCATTTTGAATCCTCTTGATTTTGGTATCTGGGGGTACCTTGAGAGCAAGGTCTCAGCAACACATCATAAAAGTTTAGAGGCACTGAAGATGAAATTACAGAAGGAATGGTCGAAAATGCCCCAGGATTCTGCAGGTGATTTTCGAGGCATCTTCAGCTTGCAATTGATTTGAATGAAAAGCATATTGAATAAATTGTATTTGTACTGAATTTATATTCATTCTGTAACAATATTTCACCTGTGTTACTCTAGCTGTATGTATCATTTTCCAAATACAGTTATTTGAAGTTGTAATACTAAATATTGATCACCCTGTATATTACCATGTCATATACATATAAAACTGGCATAGATCACCACTTTTGCAAGTTACTTACAGTAAACCCTGACACTTACACACCACAATGCCCATTATGCTTGACATGTACACATGACATGAATCACCCCTTAAAGTCTAACATAATACCAACACAACACTACTATGTAGAAAAAGCCTTTGGAAGCAGCAGAAGTTATCCAAAAGTAAGAGTCAAAATTGGCTTCTTTAAAGGATTAAAAGATAGCTTCTCAAAGATCGAAGATATTTCTAGAGAAATGGCAACAAAAATATTTAAAAATTTGCCCATAACTTAAAAAACTTTGGAAATCACTGGCTTAAACAAAATTTCACTTGTTAATACTAAATTGAATAATATGTTTCTTCTTAAAAAATAAGCATTTCCATAACTTGTTATTGCCAACAAACATTCACATAAAATTAAAAATATAACTTGATCTACATTTTCTAAAGCTTTAAATAACTATTAATCAAAAGAATAAAGAGGGAAAAGCAGTGTCAATCACTAAAATCAATAAAAAATAAACAGAAAAGGTACTAAAGTTCACTTGAGTTTTGTAATTGTATCAGCTTTCTTGAGCTATGCTTACTTTGTTAGGTGTAACTAAAAAATAAGTAGTAGCTTTAAAAGCTAGAGTGCTTTAAAAAAATCAATAAACTTATTAATGCTTAAAAAATCAGTAGTCAAAAAAAAAACCCAATGCATTCTTTATTAATTTTTAAACAATTAACAGCTTCTAGTTTTACGTTGATAAAAGCAAATAATGACAGCCAACATTGTATTTTAATCACTTATGATTGGCAATGTTTAAACTCAGTCAAAATTAAAAAATTACTCATGTTTACAATACTCTATGCAAAATTTTTTAACTTACCTGTAGTTTTATTGTTAAAATAACTAAAAACAATAACACTGCTTTTTTTATTTTTACGATGTCTAGAAGTGTGCATCTAAGTGCAAACCAAAATTAAAACTGTATACTAGAGCAGATTTTTTTGATTTAATTGTGGCAGACACATACTCATGTGTTGAAACTAGAGTTGCTAATGAAAAAAATTTCAGCAATGTAGGTGAACCAGAGCCAGTTTTATTTACACTGGCTACCCAGCCTTATAGAAATAATCAGACAGAAATAATCTTTACATCTGTCAATATATCTTTAAATGGTTTACAAAATATTTTTTTTACATTTTCCACCAGTTTTTGAGCATCCAAAGAATGATCAATGGCAGGAGACTCTTCTATCAACCATGCTTTCCCTTTATTGTTATATTTCTTGCGATATTGAACCTATAAAAACACAATATAAAACAACTTTTAATTAATTGTTCTGAATGAAAAAGCCCAAAAGATAAAAAATATTTTAATGTTTTTTTTTATCTTTTGGGCTTTTCATTTCACTAAAAATAATCTTTTGGCAGTTATAAAAAAAAAAAAATTATATCACTTGTCAAATATAAAATATTATATCTCATATTTATTAAAAATCATGTAATTCAGCTTGCTTTGGCCTACATTAGCGGTTTTCAACCAGTAACAGACTTTTTTCAAAAAACGTATCAAGCTTATGGACCCCTAAATTTTAAAAATTGATACTGACTAATAATTTAAAAAATTTTGTGAAGTTTCTAGGGCACTTGCAGTTGGGAAGCACTGATTTAGAACAGTGATTCTCAAACTATGGTCATGTAACGAAATTTCAATTGTCAAAAAATTTTGATTCTCAAATCAAATTGGAAAACACTGCTAGTACAGAATTGTAACAAGGCAAATAGTAAATAAATTTGCTACATTTATATTGAGCCTTTTCCCAAAGTGAATTAAATCAAAGGTGCTTTTATAACATTATCAGTGCAGCATGAACATTGTAGAGTCATGCTAAAAGCTTTTTGTGTCACACTTTTCAATGGCAGTCATGACAATGATGGAAATAAAGAACCACATATATTATAGGCAGAACATGTATTGCACAATTACTTGCAAACCATCTTGTGCTGTTTTTATTGTCATGTGAGTAATTGCAAAATCTTGCATGCTGCATAGCACTGTGCAAATCTGCACTCTACAATCATTTAAATAGTTTCAGAGAGAATATGAACTCTTTTTGCCTAAAGAACAAAAAAGGCTTCCTGATCTTTATATACATTGTCTCAAAAAGTTGCAGTTAAAACTGTGAATGCACAATAGTTAGAATTGAGAACTTGCTTTTGGTGTGAATTTGAGAACACGAAAAGCTTCTGGCATGGCTTTACTGAAAGCCATTTTGAAATTTTGTACTGCCAACAAATTATTCATTACACAGGGGAACAATTTTTTTTTCATGTTGTGTTGCATGAGATTTTTCAAACAATTCTTGATAAATTTTTGATGCTGATTCCAAATCTGAAGTCGGTTTGTGTCTACATGCTCTAGTTTTTGCGCAATTTGAGAATTCGAATTTCCACAAAAATGAATCGATGCATATCTATATTGTATATGTAATTAACCTAACCTTGGTCTCGAAGTCACAAGTAGTGCAGCGCACCAGCTGATAGTCGCAAACGCTCAATTAACTTTTGTCCCCATTACAAATTAGAAGATTTTCTAGCTGCGACACCTTCAGTACAATTAGTGAAGCATGCAATTGGTGCGAACAAAGGTCAAACATCTCGCTGTAGTGAAGCATGTGCCAGTCGGTGATGGCAAGAAATGCTGGAAATGCAATCGAAAAAATCAAATCAGAGCATCAATACGTTCTGTTTATAAGGCTCAGCAGCTATACAGATAGAAGTACCTGGAAGAAATACTGACTGTGCGCGGTTATGTAAGATTGCCAGGTTACTAAGCAGCCAAAAATCATGCGATTGTAGGAAACTCCTCGCGTTATCAGTCAAGAGTGTGCACAGCACTGCACATGTTGTTAACTAGTCTAGGCTCTTCATCAAGGCTCAGCCAACTACAGTCTTAAGTCTACCGTATCTTTTACACTTGTATATTAAAGTAATTTTATGGTATTGTTCTATTTATAGTTTTTTCTTGAGTTATTTGACTTACAAAACGTTTTGTTATATCAGGTGTAAACATGGCTTCTTCTCATAGACGTGAATGTAAAAACAAGCCTGATTCTTTCTGTTATGTATGTGGGTGCTATACACCGCCTCATCAAAGGTGTAACATCACTTTGTTTGTGAAGCATACCTACAAAGCATATTTTCAAATTTCCCTTGGTGACCAAGACAAGAAATGGTCATCCCATATCGTGTGTCATAACTGTGAGGAAATGCTTTGCGATTGGACAAAAGGAAAATGAAAGGGACTGCCCTTTGGAGTTCCCATGGTTTGGCGGGAACCCCGAGATCATGTAACTGACTGCTATTTTTGCATGGTCAACATGAAAGGTGTTGGCAAGAAAAATCGGCATAAGATCTCCTATCCAAACATTCCCTCAGCCATTCGAACTGTTCCACATTGTGAAAAACTTCCAGTCCTGGTTTTTAGTGGTTTTTACTCAAGTGCAGACAGTGATGATAATCAGCAAGAGCATGAGGGCTGTAATAACAAGATAGTTTTTGAATCTGAATCCTTTTCAGATGACACCAATCGGCTATTAGCCCCTGAGCTGTTTAGCCAAACGAAATTGAATGACTTAGTTCGTGATTTGGGACTCTTCAAGAAAGCTGAAAAGATACTAGCTTCCAGGCTGCAAGAAAAGCATCTACTTGATGACTCTGCAAAAGTTTTATATTTTCGAAAGCGAGACCAGTCTTTTGTGACATTTTTCTCAGAACAGAAACGGTTTGTTTATTGTCACAATATTCCTGGTCTGCTCAGGCAGTTAGGTGTTGCTTTGTACATCCCAACTAAATGGAGACTGTTTCTAGATAGCTCTAAGCAGAGCCTCAAATGTGTTCTTTTACACAATGGCAACCTTTATGGAGGAGTTCCCATTGGTCACTTTGTGCATTTGAGAGAAACATATGATGACATAAAAGTGGTCATCAACTTATTCAAATAACATGAGCACAACTGAATCCTTTGCATAGACCTTAAAACGGTCAGCTTTCTCCTTAGCCAACAGAGAGGTTTTACAAAGAATTCCTGTCATCTTTGCATGTGGGACAGCCGAGATCAAAAAAACACTGGACCCAGAAGGAGTGGCCTATTTATAAAACTTTGGAAGCAGGCACACCAAACATTGTGCATGACCCCATAGTAAGCAGAGAGAAAATAGTTTTTCCCCCACTCCACATAAAACTCAGCTTGATGAAGCAGTTTATGAAGGCACTGGATTGTGATGGTGAGTGTTTTCAGACAATAGTTTCTGCTTTTCCTAAATTGTTGTTTGACAAAATCAAGGCTGGTGTCTTTGATGAACCTCAGATTCGTACCCTTGTACGTGATGAAGAATTTGTCAACAAGATAAATGACAAGGAAAAGGTGGCATGGCTATCTTTTGTAGCAATAACACAAAACTTTGTTGGTAACAAGAAGGCAGATAACTATCATGCTTTGGTCATTAGAATGCTGTTGGCTTATCGTGACCTTGGGTATAAAATGAGTATCAAGTTGCATTTCCTTCATAGTCACCTTGATGAATTCCCCAGTAACCCCAAGGCTGTTAGTGATGAACAAGGGGTTCTATCAAGCAGTTCTATCAAGACCTCATGACTATGGAACATCGCTACCAAGGCAGATGGGACAGAAACATGATGGCAGACTACTGCTGGAGCATCAAGCGAGATTGCTCCAAGGAAGTCTACAAGCAAAGAAGCTACAAGCGCAAAATCTTGCCTGAACAGGGCCAAATTTGATCTTGTATTTTGTCTGTATCGACAGTACACATTGATTTTCACATATTCTTATTTGCATATTGGTTAAATGTATGAGACTTGAATATTGATGCCTGGTATACTCAAAGTTTCTTCTGCGGCCCTAGATGCAAATGGCTATTACAAAATAACCCCTGTCATTTTACGCTAGGAGTGCAAAATTTGCTAAAAATAAAAACGCTCAATTGCAAAAAATCTGTAGCTTTAAGAAAAAAGCTGACTGCATATTTGAATTCAGCACCACAAAATTAAGTAAAAACAAGTGTCGGTATCAATGCAACAAAAATTGTGTTCCCCAGTGTTATCATTGTATAGCTTAGCAACATGAGAGCTTTGAGTGAGTAGTAAAACCACAACCTTGTGATTATGAGTCCAATAACTAACCATTGCAACATGCAGTTTGGCAAAGATAGTTCCTTTGAAAATTTCTGTGGTGGAAATTGCTATTTCCAAAAAGATTGTCTCATTTGAAATTAACCTTTGACTGCTGTTTGAGGTAACAAATAATTAAAAACTCAAGTCTTGAAAAGCATTTCTCAAAAATCAGCACAGGCATTCATCTTATTTAAGATCTATACATATGACTTTCCAAACCAATTGCCAAAAAAATTGCAAATGCTGATGATTTGAAAGACATTAATAGAGGTCACACTCAACAAGTACAAAAAAACTTTATCCTTTTGCCTCCAATAATGTAGGCTGAAGCTTAAAATAACTAAAACAGGAAAGAAGCCTTTCATTTTACAGACCAAATATGAGCAAAACATCATTGTTGACATATGCCTGGGGTAGGCAAAGTTTTTGATGAAAAAGCCACATGGAAAAATTCAAAACTGCTGGAGAGCCACAAATTCTGTTTGAGGTATTAATGCAAATACAGTAAACAAAGCAAGTTTTAACCAAATAATAAAAACAAATACAACATTACACAATTTACAATTTTTCTGAGATTTTACCAGCATCAGATCTACTGTGGGTTTCCACTTTATTAGCTAGCTTTTGAAAACCTGGGCAATATAAAGTCAATGCTATATGAATTAATTCTTTCAAATTTTCATTTGTTAGACTTGCATGATACTATAATTTTACAAATTTCATTACAAAGAAGTGAATCAGAGAGAAGCAAGCACTATCTTTGTTTCTTGTATTCTAATGTTACCAAGCATTTTTCAGCAGGTGAGAAATAAATGAAATAGCGCTTGCTTTGCTCAAATTTTTGCTGTAGTGTAAATGGTCCTTAACAACAAACAAAGAAATGCTTTATTTCCATGCTATAATCCAACTTAGTACCTAATTAGAAATCTTTGTTTGACCCAAATTCAGCTCTAAATAACAATTGTACATTGTTTAATTTTGTTATTATTGTTTAGCTAGAAGAGCTGCAAACGAAAGGTTGGTGAGCTGCAATTTGCCCACCATTGACACATGCTCTTTCTGAACCCAGATGGATCACAGTATTCACATTTGTCTTGTGGACAAGCCAATTACTGATGTTTTGCATTTAGTGACTGGATGCCTACATATAACACTATTGGACAATCTATATGTATTAGCAGGCATTCAACCATCTGAAATTCAAGGCTAATCTGATCTGAATTTTGAACCATGCTGTCTCTAGCCTGCTGTTCATGGAACAAATCTTCCGATGACAGTCTTCTAACACTTTTTTAAGAGAGATCATTGGCAGCTCTTATCAAGACACTCATTTTTGCTTGCTGTGTTGGATTTGCTGACTGAACCTGGTCAAACAGAACTGACATAGCACACTGGCAAACTCCAAATTGAACATATAAGGACAGAAAAGCTCTTCCAGCTTCATGCTTTAATTACTGATGTCAGTACCTGACCAACAGAGTGAATCATGTGGTTAAAGTACTGGGCTAATGATCAACTTGGTCTCAGTTCAAAACCCACTTATGCCATTTTGTTGTGTTCTTGGGAAAGACACTTTATGGCACTTTCTCCTGCTTGGTGGTCTTGGCAGCAGTTCTAAATTACAGTTATGTCTCTATTAAATTACTAGCAAACAGCAATATCTTGGCATCTCCAGAAGCAGGTTGAGGTAATTGCTTACCCTATGTATAGCACCTCTGTTGCTTTCCTGCAAGTCAGGAGGATAAATATAGAGATAAAAATAAAAAAAATAAAAAAACAGATCCTAGATTGACATGGTCAGGCTTGACTTTAACTGCCTTTAAGCTGATGTTGGCCTCTTCTTCTCTACAATGCATGTATGGGGTATGACTCCTACTGCAACCTGTGAGTGTAATACAAAAAAGCAAACTGCATGCCATGTGCTAATGTCATGGCACATTTAATGTCGTCCTAATAGATTCATGGTCTGACAGCTGTGGATAAAAACCTAATCAGCTGACTGACAAGATGACCAGCAATTTCAAGATCTTTAAAACAACACATCTTTTCCAAATAGTTCCAATTACATCTATTTCCAAAGTTGTTGCCATTTGATAATTAAAAACAGGATACTACTTTGCAAAATTTTTTTAGAAGTAATTTTAATTTGCAGTACTTTAACAAAGAAACTAAGGTTAATTGCACTATTCTGTTTGTTATTATTCTTTCTGTTGCAATTTTGGATGAGTTTGCTGCAACAACAACATTTAATTATGTGCTATGAGCTAATGAGTTAAACTTTGTAAATATACGGCAAAAATATAAAACGAAATTTTCATATTGAATATGATCATAACTCTGCCACTTTTTCTACAATTTATAATCAGTAAAAATAATTTAGTTCATTTTTTCTTTGACATGGCACAGTTTTGTATTCAAATTATCTTTTTATTTGTTTTAATTTTTTTTATTTCATAAATTTACTTACATGGTTGAGTGTCAGCAGCAAGGTTGAGCAGTTAGAGCACTGTGATTGTAATCAACATGGTCTGGGTTCAAAACCTACCCAGGCCATTCTGTGGTGTCTTTAGGAAAGACACTTAATGACACTTTCCCCTGCTTGGTGGTCTTGGCAAAGAGTACTAAATTTTGGTTATATCTCTTTGTAAAACTAAATACGCAAAAAATAAAAAAATTTAACTGGACAGCAATATCTTGGCATTTCTTGAAGCAGGTCAAGGTAATTGCTTGCCCTATGTATTAGTGCCTGCAGCGCTTTCCTGCAAGTCAGGAGGATAAATATAGAAATAAAATAAAAATAAACATAGAATTTATAAAAAAGATATGTGACTGCATTGTTGTTTATACTGTGTATTAATTATGTATTACTATTTATTATGCCAGCAGCATGTTTAAGTGATTAAGAGCACTGTGATTATGATCAATATGAGCTAGATTCAAAACTTACTTGCTCCATTCTGTTGTGTTCTTGGGAAAGACACTTTACGACACTTTGCCCTGCTTGGTGATCTTAGCAAGCAGTTTTTAAAATTTCAGTCATATTTTTATAAAGCTAAAAAACCAAATAAAAAATTTTAACTAAACAGAAATATCTTGAAAGCAGTTCAGGTAATTGCTTGCTGTATGTATAGCACCTCAATTGATTTTCAGTGAGTCAAGAGGATAAACATAAAGATGAAATGAGATGATATAAACAATAAACAACTTCAATGCCCCAAAAATTCCAGATTTTTTTAGTTCGATTGCTGGTTTTTGTCATTATAAATGCAGGCAAGATATGTAGTATAAAATTATAAAAACAAATGAGAAATCATTAAGTTTTTGTAATTTTTAAAAATTAACCTCGCTTTGAATATAACCAGCTTCTTCTACATGGAGTTGATTTGGTGTGTCAGGAACAAAAGTGTAACCCTTCTTAGACATATCTCGATGATGACGTTTATATTCATGCTAAAAATGCATTTGGTAAAGGTTATAAAAAAAATTTTTTTTATAAAGCAAGCTAACTTCTTGATAAAATTAATTAAGCTTATAGTACTCCCAGATATCATTCAAATTCAAGTGTTTTATTAATACATATATGTATATTAAATATCAGGTCCTTAAAAAAACCTTATAAGCAATAAAAGTTAGGATTAATGGTATAAGTATAAATTGACAAAATCAATTGTTTATTTTTAAAAATGATAGATTTGTACTAAAAAAAAGAATTGCTTTTAAAAAAGCCTTGTCTATGAATCAGGGCCAAAATTAACATTAAATTTTAAGAGGGATCCAATAAAAATTCCTATTAGATAATCTTTATTTTTAATGTAATTGCATAAAAGAGTTGCAAGTGAATAGATAATAGTTGTGTAAAATTATTTTGTTCCACTTCTAGTGTGATTTTAACTTACTAAATAAGAGTGTTTTACTAGATTACCCCAGACTGTACTTATAATTAAGCTTTACCAAAAAAAAACATCATGCTAACCTTATTTTTTGTTTTTTAATTAAAAGGTAAAAACTTGTAAATTTTATGAAAACAAATTTTAAAGTTAAAAATTACTACAGGAAACTAATGTTTACATAAAAAAGTTCATACAAAAAATCTCACAATAAAATTTAAAAGGTAACTTAACTTGAAAAAATGCAAACAAGTAGTTTTTAATGGAATAAAAAATTTATTTACTTTTCACTTGAAATTTCGAGTTATGCCTAAGGTAAGCATTGTGCTCAATCTTTTTGAGTTTTAATACGAGGGTCAGTCAATAAGTAATGAGACTTTTTTAATAACTCAAGTTTGCAATGACTGGTAATCAAAAAATGCTTTTTTATTTTTCAACATAGTCTCCCTCCTTTGCAACACACTTGTTCCATCTTAATATTAGATTGTCTATTCCTTTGGCATAGAATTCCGTGGACTGGGTCCTTAGCCAGTTGCTCACAGCAGCCTTCACTTCTTCATCAGTCTGGAAGTGAATTCCCCTCATACTCTCTTTGAGTGGGCCGAAGAGGTGAAAATCAGATGGTGCAAGGTCTGGGCTGTAGGGTGGGTGTGTTAGAAGTTTCCAGCCTAAATCTTCAATTTTGGCTAGGGTTCTTGCTGCTGTGTGGGGCCTTGCATTATCCTGAAGGAGAATCACACCTCTTGATTGAAGTCCTCTCCGTTTGTTCTTAATGTCTTTTTTCACTTGAGTTAGCAGCTCACAGTAGTTCTCTGAGTTCACAGTATTGCCCCTTTCCAAGAAACTGATAGTGATCGGCCCATTTCTGTCCCAGAACACAGTGAGCATGACTTTCCTTAAACTTTTCTGAGATTTGAATTTTTTCTTCACTGGGGAAGAAACATGCTTCCACTCCATTGATCGTCGTTTCGATTCAGGTTCATAATGAAAGACCCAGGTCTCATCAGTTGTCACTATTCTCGATAGAAATACATCTCCCTCCTTTCTGTATCTGCGTAGTGATGCTCTGGAAGCCATCAGGTGCTGCATTTTGTGATCATCCGTTAACATCTTTGGAACCCAGCGACAGCTGACTTTTGAAAAACGCAGCTTCTCACGCACAATTGCGTACACTGTGCCATGGGAGATGTCCAAGTTTGTAGCAATTTCATCTAAAGTGACCCTTCTATCAGATTTGATCAGGTCTTCAACTGCCTGTACTGCTTCTGGGGTAGAGACATCCACAGGTCTTCCACTTCTCAGATCATCAGTAATGCTTTCGCGTCCATCTTTGAATGCTTGCACCCATTTGTAGAAGTTTGCTCTAGACATACAGGAAGGACCATATTGTCTTTGCATTCTAGACAGAATCTCACATGATTTTACACTCTCTGCCAACAGAAATCTGATGACTCCTCTTTGTTCCAAGCATGAGCTGTTTCCTAGCCTAGTAGTCATTTCAATTTATCGTCACACCTACAGTAATCTGAAAATAAACAAGTTTTGTTGTAAATAAGATGACAACTCCATTCATAATCATCACATAAAATTTCAGTTGCATAACTCCAAGAACACCAAAGTAATTGAGAAAGTCTCATTACTTATTGACTGACCCTCGTAGGTAGACTCAAACTAAAGTTAATTTTGATACATAAGATGACTACTGGGGGCTAGTGAGTATTTGATTTTAAGAAGCTTTTTAAAATGTCAGCCATTGAGATTCACAATTCTAGAGACATTTTTTTCAGTAAAAATGACAATGTTATATTTTCCAAAAAGTAATCAGTGGTGTGCATTATCTTAAATACAATAATTCTGCACTTGTCCATTTGCCTCTTCAAATGTTTAATATTGGTGAAGCTGCAGATATAACTTTAAAAAAAAATTTTTTTTGTTAAGTGAGTACATTTTATTTTATTTTATGACATATATTAAATTTAAATTTAATCATTAATCAATAATTTTCAATAATTTTCTTAGAATTTTTATTCTTAAAATTTCACAGACTTAATAGAATTGTTAACTGATGATGATCTTGTGATCGAAATCGATTTCAAATTAAAATAAAATAAATTTTTTAACAAGTTTTGGACTGATTCTTGTCTCCCTTATTGAAAAAAATTCTTAAATTGTATATATATACGAGGTGTGTTTGAAAAGTATCGGGACTGTATGCTTTGCACAAACAACACTTGCAACAGTGATAAAAGCTTTGTTTTTTAAGATGGCGCAATGTCTTGTGGTTGTAAAAATGTAGTTTCAGCATTCTGTGACAACCATATGCTTTTTTACAGGCTTTTCTTGAAAGGCGCTTTACTGTAGTTCGTTTTGGGATAATTTATTTAGTAAATATTTTTTTCTTTTTTTTTCTTTTGTTAACAAATAATGAGCATTGAACAAAGAATCAACTTGAAGTTTCTCGTTCAACTTGGAAAAACTCCAACTGAAACATTCAATTTGCTCCAAGAAGTTTACGGAGATGCTATGATGTCAAGAACTCGGATTTTTGAGTGGCACAAGAGGTTCAGAGAGGGAAGAGAGGATGTGGAAGATGATCCTAAGAGTGGAAGGCCAACAACAAGCAGAACAAACGAAAATGTTGAGTGTGTGAAAGAAAAAGTGCGCAGTGACCGCCGCCTTACTGTTAGAATGATAGCAGATGAGTTGAGCATGAATAGTGAGAGGGTGTGGAGGATCATTACAGAAGATCTGGGGATGAGGAAGGTTTGTGCGAAAATGGTACCAAGGTTGCTGAATGATGGGCAAAAGGAAAATCGTGTGCAAGTGTGTCAAGACATCCTGAAACAACTTGAAATTACACCAGATCTGCTGAGTAGAGTTGTTACCGGTGATGAGTCGTGATCTTCGAGTACGATCCACTCACCAAATGGCAGAGCCTTAAATGGAAGAGTGCATCCTCACCAAGACCCAAGAAAGCAAGGCTGTTCAAGTCCAAAATTAAGGTAATGCTGATTGTTTTCTTTGATGTTCATGGAATTGTTCATCTAGAATTCTTGCCACAGGGCCAAACCATTAACCAGAATGTTTACAAAGACATCTTGCGACGTTTGATGCGTTCGGTAAGGGAGAAAAGAAGAAAATTGTGGGAGACAAAGTCATGGCTGCTTCATCGTGACAATGCTCCTGCTCACAATGCCTTAAGCATACGACAATTTCTTGCAGAAAATAACATTGCCGTGCTGGAGCAACCACCCTACTCGCCAGATCTGGCTCCCTGTGATTTTTTCTTGTTTCCTAAGCTCAAGGGAGTCATTAAAGGAACCCGTTTTCAAGACACAAAAGCCATAACAACAGCCGTAATGAAGGAACTACGAGCGATCCCAATGGAATCTTTCCAGAAGTGCATAGAAGCATGGCAGCAGAGATTAGAAAAGTGCATTCGAGCTCAAGGAGATTACTTTGAAGGGGACAAGTTGTAATTTTTACGTGGCATTTCAAATAAAATAATTATTTACACAGTCCTGTTACTTTTCAAACAGCCCTCGTATATACAGGGTGTACAGAAAGTTCCTGGACTTACTTAACCTACAATAATTTTCAAACGAATGTTTTTCCAAGGAAGATACTTTTTCATTTTAATAATATATATAATATCTAAAAAGGCATCCATTTATTTTTCGATATGGCCTCCTTCTAATGCGATTACTCTTTCGATTCTCCCTCTAAAACTTTCTACTGCTGCACGGATAGTTTTTTGTGGTATTTTCTCCCATTCTCTTACCAAAGTTTTCTTCAACGATTCTAATGTTGAATGAGGCATAGCACAAGAATTTTTTTCCAAAATTGACCATATTGAAAAGTCCATAGGATTAAGATCTGGCGATGATGAAGGCCAAATATTCTTGGGCCAAAAATTTGGGAAATTCGTTTTGCACCATTGTTGTGTTTTATTTGAGGTGTGAGAAGGCGCACCATCTTGCTGGAATGTGAAACCAGCATCTTTGAAATGTTTCTTCATTTCTTCCAGAGATGGTGTGAGAATCGCGTTTATATATGACTCTGTGTTAATTTTGACTCCCCTTTCAACAAAAATTAGGGGAGACTTCCACGTCTTTGAAACAGCACCCCACACCATAACAGATGTCGGATTCTGACGATGATAAGTATGTGTGAGCTCTTCAGAAACGTCTTTTGAGCTGTTTGCGAGGACTCTGTCGTTTTGCTTGTTTGTTTTGGCCTCAACAGTGAAGAGTTTTTCATTGGAAAAGATGACATCACCTAGCTTCGTGCCGTCTTTGAGATAATTAAGGATTTTCTTGGATCTTTCTAGTCGTTTTCTTTTTTGAGCTGCTGTCAATAAGTGTTTTTTACGAATTTTTAACGGAGAAAATCCAAGATCCTTTTTGACGATAGTCCTCATTGATGATTTTGAGACAGACATTTGTTTGGCCATTAATCTCATAGATCTTTTGAGGTTTCTTCTTATTCTCTCTCTGACAGCTTTTATTCTTTCTGGAGTTTGTGCAGTTCGAGGTCTTCCGGTCCTAGGATGATCGTTAGAGTTCCTGAGTTCTTTGTAATGGCTGATTGTATCGTAAACTGTCGATTTTGCAACATTAAGCTGTTTTATAATTGATGGAGCAGCAATGCCCGCGCAATGTAGTTGAATTATCGCATCACGTTTTGTCATTGTTCAGATAGAATTTTAAATGTAAAATTAAAAAATTTTACCAAACACCAAATTAATGTATACTCTACACATTTGAACAGAAAATCAATGTTTGAATAGTTATTTTTTATCAAAATTGTTAAAAGTAAAAAAGTCCGGGAACTTTTGTACACCCTGTATATAATAATAAAAGTGGCAAGACTGTCAGAAAGGGCTCAATGAAAACTCAGAGCATTAAATAAAATTACAAAAGCCACAAAAGAGATTTTATTAAAACCTCAACAGTCTGTTTCGCCTTAAATGTTTAGTTCGATTACAAAATTCTAAATTCTGAATTTTGAGCCTTACAACTAGCTTGCTTACTCAAATATTTTTAAATTTTTAAACTTTAAATTTTCAATTTTATTTTATTTTATTTTAATTAACTTATATTTACTTTATCCGTAATATTATTACTTTTGGCTTTTAACTATAATAATTAGCTTTTTCGTGCGTTTTTTCTTAACTTTTCGTCTGCGTTTAGAATCACCTCCTGATGAGCCGAAAAGGTGAAACAGACTGTTGAGGTTTTAATAAAATCTCTTTTGTGGCTTTTGTAATTAAATATATATATATATATATCATATATCAGGTCAGTGCCCCAACTCACCCGTCCAGCATTACTTTGGTGCTGCAAAACAAATTCAAAACCTGTTTCTACAATCACCAGCAATCTTTCAATCACTGAGAAAAAGCAAACGCAACATTTTTAAAGTAATATGGAAATATAAAGCAGTCTAATTATGTATTTTTTTGTTTATGTTTAGAGTTATTAGGTTGAGGAATATGTTTGTAGTGTTTTTATCAAAGATTTTTATTTAAACAAAAATAAAAAGTTATGGCTATAAATTAATAAATTATGTATTTTTCATTGCTGTTTACGACCTCCTCCCACTTCTCAACCAATTTGTTGAAGCCGTTCTGCCAAAAATCTCTGGGTCTGGTATCAAAGAATTTGTTGAGCCAGTTTTTAAGGTCCTCTTCATTGTCAATGGTAACGCCCCTCATATGGTTTGACAAAGAGCAGAAAAGATACTAATCCATGGGTGCAAGGTCTGGAGAATATGGCAGATGCTGAAGGACCTCCCATTCAAGCTCTTGGAGTGCAGCTTTGACAACTTGTGCAACATGAGGCCTGGCGTTGTGAAGAAGTATGGTTTGGCCTTGTCAATGGGGTCTTTTCAGTCGAATAACCTCATTCACGCAATGTAGCTGGGCTATGTAGAACTTCTTGTTGACTGTGGCATTCCTTTCGAGCATTTCCCAGTGCACCATGCCCTCCCAGTCCCACCAAATGCAGATCATGGTCTTTTTTGGATGGAGGTCAGGCTTAACTCTTGGCTTTGGCATATTTCCCAGAGCCACCCATTCCTTTCTTTGCTTCATATTTATATATACACACCATTTCTCTTCTCTCGTGACGATTTGGTACAAAAAGTGCTGTTTGTGACCGCATGTTGCTTGGTGGCGGGTGAGATATTGAGAAGCAATTTGAAGGCGATTTTCTTTGTTGTTTTTACTAAGCTTATGAGGCACCCAGACTCTCAATTTTTTGGCAAATCCCATTGAATGAAGATGATTGAGAATCATTTTTTGATTGCAGTTAATTTTTTCAGCCAATTCATGACTTTTTTGGTGACTTTTCTCTTTCAAAAGTGCTTTGAAATGGTCCTCATCAAATTCAGAAAGTCTTTTGCTGCGGGGCGTATCATTGATGTCAAAATTGCCATTTTTTGAACTTCGTAAACCATTTTCTTGCTGTAGATTTGCCTATGACACCTTCCCTGTATACCATGCAAATGTCCCAGGCTGCTTCAACAGCTTTTTGGCCTTGATGAAAAGCAAAGAAAGAATAGCAGGTGTTGAAAATGTTGCTTTTTACCCCCTGGATATTCCATATGTAAGCTTCACAAATAATAAAATCTCAAAATACTCAAAAAGATGATCAGCACAGTCTTTTACAGTGGAAAGAGCTCTATCAAACGAATATATACATTTTGCCAAGTAGTAAAAAATCATTGTAAAATAAAAGAAAATATAAAAACTCTATGAATATATTCCTCAACCCAATACTTTCAAATGAGCTGTAAAGACAAACAGACTTTTGAGATTGTTTTAATAAAAATTCTCTGCTGGCTCTTATAATTTAATTTGCTGCTCTGAGTTTTCATTAAGCTCTTTACTGTAAATTTTACCACATCTACTAGTGTTACATTTATATGGTATATTTACTTTATTGAGAAAAATATTGATTTTGCAAGCAAAATCAACTTAAGCCTTTAACCACAGTCGGCAGTGTGGTTGAGTGGTTAGAGTGCCATGCTCATGACCAACATGGTCTCGATTCAAAACTCACTCATGTCATTCTTTTGTGTCCTTGAGAAAAACACTTTACAGCACTTCCCCCTGCTTGGCGGTCTTGGAAAGCAGTTCTAAATTTCAATCATATCTCTATTAAATTACAAGGGGACAGCAATATCTTGGTATCTCTGGAAGCAGGTTGGGGTAATTGCCTACCCTGTATTAGCACCTCCGTTGCTTTCCTGTCATCATCATTGTTTCCTGTGAGTCAGGAGGATAAATATAGAGATAAATAAAAAAAACAAGAATAAAAATAACTAATTCTTTGCAAGGCTAAAATCTCACACCAAACTAACTTCAAAGCTTTAAAAAACTTTTGATTAAAACAAACAAATAAAAATTAAGAAAAATTTTAATTGCACAGGAATAGAAATCTAAAAAACAAATAAAAAATTTTAATTAAGCAGCAACTCTTCCAAGTGGCGAAAGGCCCAGAGGGCAACTCAGAACTTGCTGGCAGAATTATGTTGAAGACCTGGCCTGTTTGTGTCTTGGAATTGCATCAGTGGTATTACTGTTGGTTGAAGGAGATTGGGATGCTTGGAGATCCCAACTTGAGCTGCTTGTCAACTTGTCCCTTTTCCTGATTGTTTCTAATTTGTCCAATTTGTCCCCACAACCCCAAAAGGATAAGCAAGAAAAGGAAAAGACACTGAATTAATTCAATGTTTTACCCAAAAATGACGATTGAACAGCAATATTTTGCCATTTTCAAAAACATGTCTGCCCCAAGCTTAATACCTCTGATGTTTTCCTGCATTCAAAAGAAAAAATAGAGATAATGGAGATAAAATATTAATATTTAATTGATTTATAATAAAAGAAAAAATTTATCTTACATCACTGATAATATCTTTGCAAGAAGTAGCATGAAGAATGTCAGGTCGATCTGTAATATTTGTAAATCCCATACCAAGGTTTTCACGATGTTGTTTAGTGTATGCAAACTAGAAAAAAGTCACTTCTTAATTTTTCTTATACAAATTTCATATTAATGTTCTAGCAAAAAATAAATAGTAAAAAAGTCAAGGTTTTTATTTTATTTGTTTTTTAAAGATTAAATAAATGTATACTTTAAAATCAAATTATATTTTGTAAAAAAAGCAAACCAAAAAAAAATATGAATTAAACCTAAGTTAAATTTTATGTCATTTTATTCAAATAACTTTATCAATTACAATGTATTGCTTTAAACAAAGTTGATTTCATAGCTACCAAAAGCTTTTTATGATGCTATTATCAGTAGTCATTGTGTCAAAATGGGACAAGCCAGAAAAAATCAAGGTATTCATGGTCTTAACAGTTAGGAAAAAGGTGCTGTACAATGTAATCTTAAAAAGGAGGAGCACACAATTATGCAATCACAAGGAGAAACATTCTTGTTTACAATGTTGTTTACTTGAAAAGTTTTACATATAACAAAACATTTTTCTCTACATAAAACAGGATGTCTGGTTTTAATAAAAGCTGTTTTAAGTATACAAAGATGGAACAAGTTGCTACAGCAAGAATTTTAAATTGCCTGTCATTGTAGTTTGCAGCACATTGCTCATTCTCCAGCAGATGTTGTCTTATGGCATATACCAACTTTAAAACTAGAGTGTATAGAAAACCTACCTTTGCTAAACAATACTTATGTTAGGAACCTTTCAGTCCCAATAAATAAAAAACAAGCCTTATATTAACTTTGGTACGTTGGGCACTGATGATACGCATGAAATCTAAAACAAATAAAGAAAAAAAGCATATTAAGAGCATTCTATTGGACAATGGCTATTTGAATCATTTAAAACATCTCCAGAAAAATTGCTTAGTTTTCCATGTCCAAGCAATTTAGCCCAAAAAGGTGCCCAGAGTCCTTGAGAGTTTCTTGGATAGGAAAAGCTTCCATTAGTATTGAAAAATGTTAAAATAACTGTTGAAAGCTGTTATGGTTCTGTTACCACCCAAGTGGTCTTTACATTTAAAAGTATGTTATCCATAGCTTGCAAAGATGTTTTAACTACCATGCTAAAAAGCTCTGTTATTTATGAATATTCATGCCACAGTGACAGTAGGTAATATAACTAAGGCAAACATCACAGTAACTATAAGATAGAATCAAGCAGTACTGCACTTGCAATTTGGTGAAGGAGCGAGACCCCATTTGTGCATGGATGAATAGAATTTCCCAGCACCAGTCTGCAGTTGATTAAGCTTAACTCAAGCAGTTTGGAGCAAACTCACTCCAACAGGCCTAGCACTGGTCCTGGGTACAAAAACATGGAGCTCTCACAATATTCCACATTCCATCTATAGTTTTTCTAGGCTCCCATCCTTTTTAACATCTATGGTTAATGACTTGCCTTTAATCATTTTCAGAAAGTTTGATTAAGCAAATGTCTAGCATTGTTATACTCTTCTGGAAAATGGTAGGACTTGGATGGGACTTGAAGTCATGACATGATTACACTTTCATGATGGAGATTAAAAATCAGTTGCACTAAGGCAGTGAAGGCAGCCTTTTTATTTAAATAATTAAGAAATCAAACATGAGCTAAAAGTTTACAACAGCCATATTCTTTTATCATTTTGTCCAATCCCTACTTATCTTGGAGTAAAACTGGGCAGAACATTCATATTCCGTCACCATCTAGAGGCACTGTGCAAAAAATTCTTCATGTGTCACACTGCTGTGGTGACTGGTGGGCTGGAATGAGGTGTTATACACTATGAACATTTGCCAAAGCTTTCCTATCTTTATGTTTGTGCCACCTGCATGTACCTGTCTGGAAACTATTTAACAACCCTGTAGAACTAGGCATCTGGCAATTGGATGAATTACAGATGGAGCATGGAGTACTGCAAAAATACATTCTGGCTCCATGCTTTTATACCCATGAATAGTACCATTCCTGTTGGAATGGACTTGCCCCAAACAGCTGGGATTAAGTTCAATTCCATTTGTCCATATGCAAATGGAAGCTTACTCTTTTACCGAATTGAAACTGTGGTACCACTGAACAAACTGCAAACCATGTATTAACAGTGTGGCCAATGCAGCAGGCACTACGTGGAGTACAAGGTCTGATGATTCTGGATGACAAAACTTGATGCTGGCTCAACACCATCTCTGCCAGCATCTGATCCATGCAGTACAGCAGCCAAGGATGATAGTAAAAGGATAAACTCTTGGTTTCAATCCTGCTTGTCTCTAACCAGGGGATGTTCTTCCAAATAACAATGATAATTCTACTGACTCAAAAGAAAATGTTGGAAGCAGTATACTTGGGGCAATTGTCAAACAATTAATCCAGCCTGTTTTTTCAGAAATACCAAAAGATAGTTGTCCAGTTAAAATTGTTTATTTATTTAATTTTTTACAGATATCATCAAAAATCCGAGTTTTATTATTTATTATTTATCTCTATATTTATCCTCCTGACTTACAGGAAAGTGATGGAGGCACTAATACATAGGATAGGCAATCACCCTCACCTGCTTCCAGAGATGTCAAGATATTGCTGTCCACTTGTAATTTGATAGAGATATGATTGAAATTTAGAACTGCTTGCCAAAACCATCAAGCAGGGGAAAGTGCTGAAAGTATCTTTTTCAAGGACACTACAGAATGGCACAAGTGAGTTTTGAACCGAGACCATGTTGATCATAAGCACGGTGCTTTGACCACTCAACCATGCTGCCAACTTGTTGCTTGCATTTGATTGATTAGTTGCATGCGAAGACTGCCAAGTATAGGAACGAGCTGTAAAATGTCTTTCTTGAGAAAGCAACAGAATGATCAAAGTGAGTTCAAACTGCAACTGTGTTGATTGTGTTTGCTTTTAATATGGAACTTCTACTTACTCAGCCATGCTGCCAACCATTGGTTTTACAAATTATTTTTAAAGTTGATTGATTGAACTTTTTACTGCAACAAAAATTTTATTGAACACTTTTTTAGTAAGCCTGCTTAACCAGGCCAATTTAATAAATTGAAAGAACTAAGCAAACTTATTTGTGAAGAGATTGCATTATTTTTAGATGTTTTTTTTGAAAGTTTGATGTCTTATAGGTGAAACTAATTGATGGTCATATTGAGACATTGGAATTTTTTGTACTTGATAGTTCAATGACCATTTCTTGGTCTATCACAACATTTATGTCAAAACCTGGCTTTACTATTTGGTGTACAGTTCTAACTAATTCTGCACTTTTACAAAAATTTAAAATCTTTAATTAATTTAAAAAGAAAAAAGAAAAAAATAAAACCAAGGCTTGAAATAAAATTCTTACCTGGCTTTGAAATTTTCCAATGTTTTCAATGTGCTTTTGAGCAGGAGTATCTTTCACAAACTTCCACTTTTTTTCTTTCCTTTCTTTCTCAAACGATTTTCGATACTGTATCTGTAGAAAATAGAATCACTTAGAGCATAAAATTTGGAATGCTTAACTAATTTTAAAATAAAAAGTAAAGCCAATATATTTGGAAACATAATTTATTTAGGATGTTTCAGAAGTATAACTCATTCTTTTCTATTATGTTATTGATAATGTCATTCCATTATCAACTACATTTAATGCAGGTGATAACATCCTAAATAAACTATGTTTCCAAATATAATGGCTTTACTTTTTATTCCAAAATAATCACTTGGTTTCTGCTTAATTTCACCAGACATATCAGAATTGTATTTTTAATTATTTGGTGTAATTATAATTTATAGCTAAACTTAGCTGTCATTGCTATTCTTACTATTATTCTTAACTGAAATTTAATGCAAAACACAATGTAATTAAAGCATCAATTTTATTTAACAATATAAAAAAAAATATTATAAATTCTTTTTTTATGTGCTGACAATAAATATTGATAAGTATTGTTTAAACATTAAGCTGCAGAATAAAGCTCAAACATCTATCAGTTTTGATTAAAAAATTCAACAAAAGTTTGTAAGAAAAATTAGGCTACAAAAACATTAAAAATAGGTTTGACTATTGAATGCCAAATAAGTTTGACTACTGAATGGCACATAAGTGAATGCCAAATAAGATATGTTCTTGTTATTTTAAGGTGTTCTTGTTATTACTTTATATACAGGTGTTCTTGTTACTTTTAAGCATTCTGATTTGTTAAAATAGAATCATTTTTTGTCACAGTCCATGTAACTGTATTTGAAAATAAGAAATTTATAAAAAAGCTTTTGAGTTATTTTGTTTTAAGTGTCAGAAACCCATAAAAATGATTTTCCTCCAATCTACAAAAGAATCAAATCAAGTTATCATCATATTACCTACCATTAGGTTGTTGTTGCCCCTTCTTCAAAGCTGACCTTGAGACATTCCTTAATTTACCAATAAATGCATCCTAGACTTTGACTTTTGAATGATCTCTAATGGTATGTAGTTATGTTGGTACTTTGCTGCAGTTGAAAAGATGATTAGTGTTATAAGTTTGGGTGTCAAGCATTGTGGGCATTGTGGTGTGTAAATCATAAGATTATTAATGATTTGTTTTGCTCTGATTAGCATTAAAAATGAAGAGTCTGTTTGCATCTAATACTGCCTCAACAAGGTACTACAATAGTTGATTTAACTGTACAAGTTTTAATGATTGAACCATCTTTTTGTTGTTTTCTATCAGATTTATTAACATCAAAGGATGATTGTGAAAAGCTGTGATGCTGTTTGTTTCCATTATGTCAATAAAGCGTCATTTGATAAATCATTCCACAAATTAAATTTGTCATTGCAAATTTGTGAAATTTGAATAAGTGTTGTTTGATAAACCATTGTAGTTTCAATAAAGTGTCATTTGATAAATGGGGTTGTGCTGCTTACTTACAATATGGTGACTCTATTTTAATCAAAAAGCCGAAACTAGGGTAATGCAGCTACATAAAGGAGTCAAGTGAGAAGATGCTGTTTTGGTTCTGAGATATATGCTAAAGTTGGTGAGCAAAACTAATTTGATGTGAGTGGATAGGGTACTATGCAAAAATAATTAAATGATGGTTTATCAAGGAACAATTTATTGAACAACAGTTGATTTAACTTGGTAAGATTCTCTGATTGAAATATCACTGTTATTTAAAATTATATTTATCAAAATCAGAAGAAAGCAAGAAGATGCTGTTGTGTAGGTTCTAGGTATATTCCACTGCAAGCAAATTCACTACAAAAATTGTACCAAAAATTTAGCATGGTGCAATTTATGCTACTCAATAAAATTTCTGCAAAAAATTCGGAGTAAGAAAAAACCTTAACTCTTAACCTTAACTCTAAGGTGGAATTTACCAGTCATGTGGTGCCATTTGTTGCTATAACAGAGTTTCAATAAAATATTGTTCAATAAAGTATAGGTCATGAATGGAATTATCAAAGTCAGTTAACACTCAGAAGATATCTGGTCAAGTATCTGTTGAAGCTGTAAAGCAGTGGTTCTCAAAAGTTTTTGCTACATTCCTCCCTTTCAGGACTTGGGTACCATCATTTCCCCTTTGAAAAAAGAATACCTTGACAATCAAAGTGAAGAATTTTTTTGTCTTCATCCAAATTTGTGACCCAAATTCCACTTATTCCCAGAAAGTTCAAAAATTAACATTCAATTTTGAATCTTTCTCAGATTTCTCAATTTTTATTTATTTTATTTTATCTCTATATTTATTTTCCTGACTCACAGAAAGCATCACAACACAATAGATAGGGCAAGCAATTAATCCAACCTGCTTCTGGAGATGCCCAGATATTGCTGACTGGTTGAAATTTTTTATTTTATTTTTTTTTGTTATACAGAGATATGACTGAAATTTGAAATTGCTTGCCAAGACTGCCAAGCAAAGGAAAGTGCCATAAAATGTCTTTCCCAAGAACACAACAGAATGGTGTGAGTAGGTTTTGAACTAAGACCATGTTGATCACAATCACAGTGCTTTAACCACTCAACCACACTGCTGATATTTTTGTCCCTAAAAAAGTAGTAATTCCAAAAAAACTTTTTACTTTGAAGTACCAATTTTTTTGCTTCACTTACATGGTAGAGAAATTTTCAAATTTTTCCCTGATTCCTCCCAAGTGATTTTTCCTCCTTGGAGATTTCAAATTCCTCCTTAGGGAGCCAAGTGGCTCACTTTGAGAAACACTGCTGTAAAGTGTTTGATCAGGTGGTAGATATGTTTTTTGGAGATGTTATGAAAAAATTTGGTTTCTTCTTTTGAGTAAATTCTAGTATTTTGCAAATAATAAAGCTATCAATTACAACTTCAAACTGTGGCTTGTGCTCACTTACATGAAAACAAAATCTTCAAAAGTCTATCAACTGAATTAGGATACGGCTGTAGATGAATTGTTAGTATTGTGAAAAAGATGATTAAGCTGGAAACAATACATCCTCAAAAAAGAGTAAGATTTTGCAGAAAATTGTTAGAGATTTGCAAATTAAATTTGGGTTATATTTAGAACTTTTATATATATTGCAAAAAATATTATTCATAATGTAGCTATAGAAGAAAATAAACTAATGGGAAGCAAATTAATTCAAAAACTGGCAAAACCACAGTACCAAGATACACAGTCCAGAGTTATTTTCACACCCTTTGTGAAAATTGCATTGATGCTATAAAAACAATTAAAGCCCATAAAAAAAGGTGTTTCCAAGCAAATCCTACAATACAAGCCAGCCATATTAAAGAAATGTTCTGTACAGCAGTAAATTAATGGTTTTAAAATGGTAGGACAAAAAAGGCATGCATATGATAAACACCTTTTATGCAAGCATGAAAGAAGTTGGCTGGCAAGATACCCATAAAATGAAGCCATTAATTTACTGCAATTACACATTATAGGTGGTGTTGATTACAGCACTATAGTTGGTGTAGACTTTTTGTTATCCTACCCAAATACCCAAAAATATCATTGAAAGCAATTTAGGCATATTTTTGATAAGGATGCATTAAATGCCATATTTTGTAAAAAAAAAAAAAAAAAAAAAAAAAAAAAAGGGGGGGAAGAAAGAATCAAGACTTGGTTTTTTTGAACTTACAACAGGAAAAAGAAAGGAACTTTTAGAGGAAGAGGATTGCATACAGATACTCTTCTGCAGCTAACTGCTTGCCACTTTCTAGTTTAACAAGCCATTCTAGCTGCAACAAAAAAAACTTTCTGCCACAACAAAAAATATACTACCAGAAAATGCCAAGTTTGCATTTTGCATGACATGAGAAATTAGTTATTTCTGCATGAACTGCAACGTGTCTTTGTGTATAGTACCATGTTTTCAAACTTACTACACTGTGCTTCATTATTAAATAGTATTGTGTTTATGTCAAATAATTTATATATTTATTGGAGTGTATATGGTTTATTGCAATACATTGCTTTAGAAGTGCTGTAAATAAAAAAAAAGAAATATTCTATCTTGCAAACAAATCGTAATACTCTATGAAGTAACTGTGGTAATAGAATTGATAAACATAATAATACTAAAAAGATTTAAAAAAAACTGTTATACTGTCATCTGAACACTGACTTTCATTTTTTAAAATATACACCCATAATTTATGTTAAATAATGAATTCTGCAACTAAATTTTAATTTCTTTTAATAAATTCTATCTATCTTGCATTGTCTATTTTTATATGAGCAGATAAATAAAAAATGTGCTTATTGGATTTATCTGGTTGACTTGCCAGTCAGGCAGTTTTCATTCTGTCCTGCAGTCTACAAGTTTTAAAGTATTTTATAAATTGTAAAAATGATGACATATTTTGATTTTTTGTGGGCATATTTTGGAATATGAACCTCAAAATATTCATTTGATCATATGTATTTAAAGTTTTGCAAATACATGGTATTCAGCGCTTAAATTTTCAAGGCTTTAAATATCATATTTTAACTTTGGCATTTCTTAAACTGATTAATAGGGGAATCCTCACACAGTTGGCAAGAGCAAGAAAAGAGTATTTCAAAAAGTAAGATGCATTTTAATTACACACTGAGAAATTGTTTGTAAAATTTTAATCACACAATTAATGGGTTAAAAAATATAAATATATCCATGCTTATTTACCTCACTTTGAAGTTTGTTTACATCAACAGCATGTTTCATTGAAAGAGTATTCATGCCATCAATACATTTTCCTTCAAGCTTCTTGTTATAATGCACCTTAACATCAAAATTGATTATTTGATAATCATATAAATAATTACACCTTTAAATATTGAAGTAAAAAAACATATTAAATTTTAAGATGATATATATAAACTAACTAAAAAGGTTTTGCTGCTAAGAATTTGTTTTGTCATTGAACATTTCATTAAAAACTGACTTTAAAAAATAATTATAAAAACAATTTATAATTTTTTAAAAAATGAATCAACCACTTGAATTAAACAAATGACACTACTTTGAAAATGGTAAGGTCCATAAGAAAACTAATTGCCAAAAACTTAAAAACATTAGTATTAGACTTTTTGTTGTATTGTATCCCTTTCATGGTTGTTTAGTTGCTAAAATTATTTTACTGATTCAATTTTTTTAAATAACAGGTGTAGAAATTACAATCTTCACTTGATTGTAAATAAAGCAATACACATTTTTAAAACAAAAATATTTTTTCCAAAATCCAAATAGTAACTTTTTCTAATAAAACACAACAAAATTAGTTAAAATATCTGTAGTTTAATGCATTTTTAACAATAATCTAAAATAGGCTTACATTTTAATTTTGTAATCAAAACATAGTTTTTCTATAAAATTAAAGCATATTGTTTTAATTGAACTTTTCTAAAAAAAAAAGCACATTTTGTCTTACCATTTAAAGTAAAGAATATTTACATTATCCCAAACTGTTTGGTTAGGTTTGGCCAGTGCTACTTAATAAACTGGTGTTGAAAATGCATAATATATTTCTTTTTCATTTAAGAATATGTTTTGCTAAACTATGCTCAAAAAATAATTTAATTACAAGATCTTAAAAATTGTTTTTGAATTACACTAAAAAATATATGCATACATTTGGATAGTCAGGCATGAAAAAACTTTTGAAATAAAATCCACTTAAAATGCATCTATTTCTGATTTGGCTATTGGCCAACATTTGTTAGACAACAAAATTTGCACAGAAAAATTTGATATTATATGGTTCTCTATTTTAGTTACCGGATGATCATCTTTTCATTTGGTAATGCTCAAAGCCACCTTCATAGAGTCTCTTGAACCCTCTCTCTGTTGCAAGAAAGAGTTCGTCAATGGATTGAAGCTTTCTCACTTGCAGTGCAAGTACAGTAAGTGTGTAACCAATTGTGTGCTTGCTTTCTCCAACCAATCAAAGGAGCTATTGGTTTTGATATCTTCGAATACTATATAAACCATGGTTTTCTTGCAGTTTGTGATTTGCTGACCAATTCTTCTGACGTGAGTTGGCTGAAAGAATTCTCAAGTAAACAGTCTTTTTAAAGACTACCAAAAAATTAAAAGAATTATGATTTTGTCCATTCAATTGGTTATTGTAAAGTTCTGCATAACCAAGAATTTATTCAAAGATTTTGAAAAGGAGGGGAGCCAAGATCGATTTCTGAGGATGTTGTTTTTCCAATGATGTAGCCTGCTTTGCTTGCTGTCACTGATAGTAAGGGTGAAACTTTGGTTTGGGACAAGCTCTATGATCATTCTGACCATGTGCTTATCTGGCAAAAGCCTCAGCAGCTTCCAGGTAAGGCCATGGTGTTAGACACTATTATATGCTGATGTCAGATGGACAAATACAGCACCAGCCTTCTTAGCCTCAAAAGAATGTTTGCTGTTCTGGGTCAGCAGAATGACTTGATCCATGGCTGACTTTTCACATTGAAACCCAGCTTGATCTTTAGGAAGTAATGGATCAATAATTGGCTTGATGCTGGCATAGATAAGCCTTTTGAGAATCTTGTAGGGGACACAGAGCAGAGATATCGGTTGATAACTCTTTGGGTCTCCCACAGGCTTTATTGACTTTAGGATTGCGACTAAAGTGCTCTTTTCCAGATCTCAGGAATCTCAAATTGGAACAAGCAAGAAAGGAGGTCACATTACCAGGACTTCAAGGCAGCTTCACAATGGATTATAAAGGCCAGGATTATAAGGAAATGAAATCAGGGCCTGGAGCTTTACCTGGTTTTAAGTGTCAGAAAGTAGATGTAAATTCTCTCTGTGAAAAAGTGTCAGAGATATTCACTGGATCTGGTGTTGTGGCTCTTCAAAGGCCAGACACTTCTTGAGAAACAAGTTGAGATAATTTGCAACTGCCTTGTATCTCCCACTTCTCACTAGCTGAGATGCAATAGCATTGGCTGAAACAAGATGGTGAACAGCAGAGTGCTGTGACCTACCGATAAGGTTGTTTAATACACTCCATGCTTTAGGACTAGAGTGTGAAAAGTTGATGCTTTGAACTGCTTTGGACCATTGATCCCTCATTCTGTCAAGTTTGACAAACAAAACTGTAGCACCAAACTTGAGTCATCTCCCTGAGGAGACTGCAGGAACGTTGTATGAAGGGATTCACATTCTGCATTCCAACATGGAATATATTTGTTTCGATAACCATGTGGGTTGGTCCTTTTGGCTGCATTCCTGATGATGTTACAGAAGTCCTTGTAAGCTACATTCACATCAAGTGAATCAGGCAGCAACAAAGTATTTACAAATTTATTTGTCAAATCAATGTAGTGACTCCATTTGGCTTTGCAAAAGTTTGATTGCTTAACAGGCATACTTGGCAATAACAAAGCAACCTTGGTGGTGTGATAAGCGAAGGTCAATGTTATGACCTGGGAAACTTTTCAAGAAGATCACAAGGACCTACACAAGTGAAAGTTAGATCTGAATTAGTGCCAATGTTCCAGCAATTGGAGTAAAAGCTGGCAGTATTCTTGGCATTGTATAGAAAAGCATGACTATTAATACTTACCCACCCAGCCAAGCACTCACTGTCCCAGCTGTTATTATCACAACCCCAATCAATGTGGCAACAGTTGAATTTGCCAGCATAGAGACAGGGTTGATGAAACACTGGGAGATCTAGGGATTGCAGTTGCATTGGTGGAAGTTGGTAGACATTGACTATTTTATAACCATCAACATCCACATACAACCACTCAATCTTTGATGCCAGTGAAGGTTGGTCCAAAAGTGTATACCTTAGTTGCTTGTAAACAAACATGGCAAGGCCATGCTTTCTGTTTAAGGAAGACCCAGCTAGTTGGAAGATTGGAAGTACTAGCTTCTCTGCATTAGTACAGTGGGTCTCCTGTAAAAAAATGATGAGTATCTCAAACTACAGCGCAAGATAATGAAAAACATTTATGTTGATTGCAATGAGGTCTTTGATGTTCAGCTCAAGAACAGTAAATCTTTGAAACTTGTTGGCAATGTTCCCTGAAAAGGACATTTTTCCAGACATTGCCCCATCCTGAAAAAGATGTTTGCTGATTAGCATACCCTTGCTGAACATCAGGATGGGTAGATACCCTTTAGTTTATTTACAATTCAAAGTGAATTAAATTCCAAAATTTCTAATTACTCGTAAATTTAATTTTGGTCTTTAAACTTGTACTTTTGAAATAATGGGAAAAATTTTTTTATTTTTTTATTAAAAACCATATTAAGAAAATTCGTGCTTTCTTAAATTATGTAAAAGAGCATCAACATTTATAAAATGCAACATAAATTTAATGATTTGCAAAACTTAAATTCTATTGAAACTCTGTGTTGTTTTGAAAGCTTGTTATATATCAAATATTTCAATGATCATTAAAATATAAAAGTATAAGAAACAAAAATTTTAACATACATTACTCTGAATCTTGCTTGCATTTACAGCATGCTCTATATCTGGTCGCTTTTCAAGCATGGTAAAATGCTTGTCATTATTTTTCTTGGCAGACTTTCTATATTCAATCTGAAAACAGGCAACCAAGTCAATTGATAACTGTGTTATAAACAAATATAAAAATAATCAATAAAAAAATAGCTAAAAAAATATTCTATTTGATAACATATTAATACATTGTTTTAATCATTTAAAACATTGTTTATTTGATATCATCATGCTTTTGCTATTACATTTAAAAAAATAAAACAAAAAACAACAATGCAATTTAATTTAAATTTAAGGTTTTCAATTCTAAGGTTGTAACACAGATTAGTAAAACTTGATCACATTCAACTATGCAATGAAATTCAATTTGATTGAGCAAAAATAAAGATGTTGCTCTTTATAGTAAAAAAAATGTGGAGTTTTCAGGCAAATAGTAGAAAACTTTAAAATTATTGTCTGGGGGTAACTTTTTAGGTATCATACTAAAAGATGTTATTTTAACATTTTTCAGGAGTGCTCTATTTTGGCTAGTTACCTACACACTGAAATATCTACAATGTATAATTTATTCTAACTCACTGGTAGCTGTAAGTTAAAACTAACTCTTCAAATTATTCAAAGGTTCAAGAAAAGTAAGAAACACTACAGGGTGTCCCAAAAGTAACCGAATCATAAACTTTAATAAAATTTAGATATCAAAACCAACAAATGTAATTTCTTTTTTATGTTTTTGTATGGTGTTTTTTTATTATTGCTTAACATCATTGCTTAATTCCTATTCAGTATGTGCTGCTGGTAGCCACATTTTTGAAAATGCAGCAAAGGACTTTAGATTTAAACAAGTGTGTCTTCATTATTAAAAATTGGTATGCAACAACTAGCTATAAGCATGTTAAAGAAAGATGGGAAGCAAGCTTTAAAACACATGAATGTATTGAAGTTCAAGGTAGACATTTTGATAATTGTAAATACTAAATATGTTTAAAAAGTTTGTTGTTTTTAATATCTACTTTTTATTAAAATTTGGGTTCGGTTACTTTTGGGACACCCTGTATGTTAGCTAGAAGTTTATCCTCCAAAAATGGGAAATTCACACAATCAAGTAGAAAATAAAATTTTTTTAAAATTTAGGGTCTTTTAAAATTTGTTTCTCCCACCAATAGATTGCTACCTTAGCATGGTGGAGGAGTTTGTGTTTTCTATGATCCATAGAGCAATGCCATCTGGAGTTTTCAACTCCTCTCAAGGCTATCCATGGCAGTAAAGTTAAAGGTGAGAAACAGACCAAAAGCAATCTAACAATGCAGCAAAATGAATAGTTTGAATGACAATATTCATACTGCATTGTTATGCAGGATAAAAAAGTCTGCATTCAGGCTTTAGGCAGAGGGGTCTGTTCAAAATTAAGCTACATTCTCCCAACAACTGACTGTAACTGGAAACCCATCAATGCATCTGCTACATGTTAGGGGAGGAAAATGGGGGCAGCACACAGTATCTGTACTTGAATTGGTCCCAAACATCAGGATCTTTGCATGGGCAACTGGAATGTCACTTCACTCAATGGAAAAAAACAGGAACTGGTTTGGGAGGCAGAGCAGTATCATCATGATATTGTTGGTACCAAGTGTCATGGCTCTGATACTGTTGAGTTGAATGTAAGCTGAGTAGTGTAAGCTAAAAAAGATGAACCTGTTTTAACAGAGTAAATAACTCACATAACTGTGGTTTGATAAAGCAGTAGTTATGGTGACCAATGACTGATAATTTAAGCAACTTTTATGATGGTGCAATAAACAGGAATCACAAGTAACCAAGCCATTACTTGAAACTTTTTTGCATAAGCAATACAATTAACTTGAGAATCCATAATGAGATATTCAACAGCACATATACACTCAAACATACAAAATTAAACCACATTGACGAATTCTTAAGTATTGATTAGCAATAGTTTACAGTCAAGTTTCTTGAAATCAACATCTACATTAAATTTGAATTGGTAGATAAGTTTATACTTATCCATCTACAGATTTTTTTCAATTGGTAATTTGCTGTGTTTAACCACTTGCGTATGGTATTTCTTTTTCAAATTTTTGAAAAAATTTTTATGTGCATTTTATAGCAACTATTTCATGCTTCATATTTCACAGAATATTTACTGTATAAGACTAACTAAATTAACTTTTCTAAACCTCATTTATTAAAACTAAATACAAGACTGAAAATGTATATATATGCATCATCCGTCTTTTGGCAAAAATTTACATAGACATATATATACATCATCCGTCTGCAAGTGGTTAGGTGTAGATCTTTTAGCACAAATGTCATCATATGTATGTACAAGGGCAAACTCACAATCACATTAATTTTTGATATAATTAAAGAGTTGTCAAATCTTTTATTTTATATGCATTACTAAACTCAGTTGTTTTTTTTATCTGAATTTTGAATACCATATTTTTCGCCTAATAAGCTGAATTTCTGGACCTAAATTTTGGACCTGATTTTTGAGGGTTGGCTTATTGGCTGATCATCAGCTTTGAACCAGAAAATACTGAAGGCCAAAATCGGTCCAAAATCATAACTCTGATCTCACAGTTGCAGCAGACATTGTGCAACAATGCCCACAGTGATGTCATAAATTAGCTTCTGCTTATTAGCCAAAAAATATGGTACTAAAATAATTTTTCTTTTTTTTTTTTGCATGAAAAAAAGTAAGCAATAATTGGGCACGGCTTGGCTGTCAGTGAGTTTTTTCTTTTTCTAACAAAAATCCTTTAAATATTTTTTAATTTAAGATCAATTTATAGTGCTGCAGTTATTTGCAGTAAATTTATCTCACTATCATTTCTACTATTCTGAAAAATTGTCTTTGCAATTCCATAAATTTAAATATTCTCACTTACATTATTGTCCTAAATGGTTTAAATTGAATACACTGGCCAACACAATTTTTGGTGCTTAAGGTTTTAGAGCTGATTTAGACTAATTTTGGGTTGCTAATTTTAAAAATTCAGTTTATTTTTTCTATCAGGTCAACTTTTTAAGTTATCTAAGAATTTCGATTTTTGTGAAGGCCTTGGTGAATGGTTTAGCTCTACTCTTAGACTTTCCTGTGACATCACATATTTCAATTCATGTGCTATCTGTTGCATGTCTTAATTATCCATTGGTTGTTTGTGACATCATTAATGTTTACATAGGCTACTGTACTCTACATTATGTTTAATTGCTTGCACAATGCATGACTGTATGTCCTCTCTTTTATTCTAGTTTGTGACTTAAAACTCATAAATATTACAGGTTGCTTGAGTTTATATGAATCTTGATTGTGGCTACATCATCAAGAAGATGCTGTTTAAATGAACCAAATGTTTTCTGCTATACCTGTGGTGAATACACATTAGAGCATAACAGGAAAATAATCAGTGATTTTGTAAAGCATGCTTATCTAGCCTACTTCAAAGTGATCCTGGGTGATCAAGACAAGCCTTGGGTACCCCACATTGTGTGTAAACTTTGTGCTGAACATTTATGACAATGGATAAACAAAAGTAGAAAAAGCCTAGGATTTGCTATTCCAATGGTGTGGCAAGAGCCCAAAGATCACTGCAACGACTGCTATTTTGTGCAGTGAAAACTAAAGGCATCAATAGGAAAAATAAGAACTCCTTGACATATCCAAACTTAGACTCTGCAATCATGCCAGTTCCACACAGTGAAGAACTTCCTGTTTCAGTTCTTGAAGACTTGTCACAACTGCAATCTTCTCTTTCCAGTAAAGAAGAGGATGTTTCAATTGACAGTGATAACATCCTAGCAGACAAAGGTTTTTCACCATCTCTTTTATTCCTGTAACTCTTTTCCTAAGGAGAGCTGAATGACTTGGCAAAAGATTTGAATCTTTTTAAGGAGTCTTCTGAGCTGCTGGCTTCAAGGCTTAAAAAAAAAAGTTTTAAAACCAGGTACTCTCATCATCTTTTTCCAGAAACGTCATGAAGAATTCTTGCCATATTTCACCCTAGAAAATGATATTGTATACTGTAACAACATTGAAGGTCCTTAAAAAAGCTCAAAGTTTTTGAATATAATCCTAATGATTGGTGATTTTCATTGATAACTGTAAGTAAGGTGTTCTTCTGCATAATGGTAATGCTTTTGGATCTATTCCTCTTGGACATTCAACAACTCTCAAAGAAAAATATAGTGAAATTAAATTTATACTGGAAAAAATTTCATACTACAAACACAACTGGATCATTTGTGCTGATTTAAAAATAGTTGGATTTCTACTTGGTTTACAGTGTGGTTATACAAAGTTCCCATGGTTTCTATGCTTCTGGGACAGCAGAGCTAGAGCCCAGCACTGGATAAAACAAGGTAGGCCTATAAGAGAAGAATTGGTGCCTGGTGAGAAAAATCTTCAAGCTCACCCTTTGGTGGAAAGATCTAAAATCATTTTACCTTCCCTTCACATCAAGTTGAGTATTATGAAACAATTTGTAAAAGCACTCAACAAGGATAGTGACTGTTTCAAATATATTTGCACCAAATTTCTGGAATCAATGATAGAAAAATCAAAGGCTATTATTTTTGATGGCCCTCAGATAAGAACACTGATAAATGATCATAACTTTTCAAATTTCATGAATGAAAAAGAATCCTGTGCTTGGAGTGCCTTTGTGGAAGCTGTCAAGAATTTTTTGGGAAATAGAAAAGCAGTCAAGTACAAAGGGATTGTGGGCAAGTTACTAAGCAGTTTACAAGATATGGGTGCTAACATGAGTATCAAGCTTGACTGCTTTCCTGAAAATCTTGGTGATGTGAGCGATGAGCAAGGGGAGCAGTTTCATCAGGATATTAGTGAAATGCAGGATATTAAGATATTAGTAATAAGCTGATGACCAAGTTACACATTCTGTCATGCAAGGTGGACCAAATCTGATTCAAATAGGGATGGGTTAAAGTGGCAAAAGATTGCTGTATCATCTGCTGCTCAGGGCTGCTTGCTGCACAATATCCTGTGATTTCAGCCTGGACCTACATCATATTCCACAAGTCATGTTGATACTGATAGCCTGGTTTCATCGTTCCAGATACTATTTGATGAATCAATGTTGAGAAACATAAAAAAATGCACAGTTGAAGAAGGATGAAGGCGAACTGGAGATCAAACTTGGGTGATTGCATGAATTAGATAAATTTATTGGGTTGGTGGTTGCTTGTGGCATGATTGGAGGATGAAACTTCCCTCCGAAGAGCTTTTGAGGAAAGTTGGGGAGTTGTCAAATGTTTTCACAAACCATGTCAAGAGATAGATTTGTTAAAATTATGAGATTTCTTTGCTTTGACCTGAAGATGGAAAAACATAGAAATCTTTTGCAGGATAAATTTGCTCTTGTTTCATAACTTTGAAACAGCTTCATATCAAACTTCCAAAAAGCATTAATTCCACAATAGAACATCACAGTGGATGAGCAGCTGTTTCCATGTAAGGCACAATGCAAATTCATCCAGTATACGGCCAATAAACTTGACAAATTTGGCCCAAAGTTTTAGGTTGCAGTTGATGCAGAAAACAAATACTTATTCAACAGGTTTCCTTATGTAGGAAAAGACAATACAAAAAAAATGACATGCCTGTGCCCACAGATGTTGTGCTGAAGCTCATGGCTCCACTTTTCCAATGGGTTACAATGTCATGTGTGACAATTATTTGACCTCACTTGGTCTTGCTTCGAAATTTGTAGAGAAAAAGTGCAGTCTTGTTGGGACATTGCACCAGAATAAAAGAAAAGTTTTGGAGGAATGCAAAAAAAAGGAACTGCATGAAACCAAAGTGTTTAGGTATGATGGCCAAATGGCAATCACAATCACATCCTACCAGCAGCAAAAAACGTGGCAGCTCTGAGCAGCTTGCACCTGAATATCCAGTTTCAAGTGACGAAAACCCAAAAAAAACCTGATTCAGTATTGTACTACAATAAAACAAAAGTGGGAGTGGACCTTTATGAGCAAATGACAAGGCTTTACTCAGTGAAAGTAACAAGTAGGCATTGGCCTGTGCATGTATTCTACAATGTAGTTGACATGGCTCTTGTCAACAGTTGGATTCTTTACAAGCAGGTCTGCCAAAGCAGTATCAGCCATAGAGAATTCATACAAAGGGTAGCAGAAGAGCTGACTGAAAGTGCACCAATTGTGTCTCATAAATGGCATGCTGAAGAAGTTTGTAGTCCCAATGACACAAATGCTAGTTCTATTGTGAAACATCACCTTACCTGCTCAATTTCAAAGTGCAGAAATTGGACCACTGACATGTGCCAAGAATGTAACAAACCAGTGTGTGGGAGATGAGCCACCAGTAAGTGCAAATTGTGCACATAAATACTGTCATGTGTTTCAGCAATAATGACTTGGCCTTCACTGGATATCAAAAACAAACCCTTGTTTTTTGAGAGAGATTGCATTAATTCAATAAAACATCAAAACTACCTTCTGATTGAAAAGAGTTTTTGGATTTAGGGTGCCTTTTATGTGCAAAATACATTATTTTTGCAGCTTTCTAAAATTTTGCATCAATTGACACACTCCATTCTTCTAAATAGGTAATAATTGCCGTCCTTCTAGTGTTAAAACACAAATTTATGGCTGATATTTGACCATTTTAAAGGATTTCATTGTTGGTATGCTTGCTTAAACTCACTGATTTGTCTGGTTATTGATAGATCCAAAAAAAAAAATATGCAATTGTGTTCATACAATACCATTTTATTATTTTGTAGTAAATGCTGCCTAAGCTCATTTTGATACTATACTGTAGTGGGTGCATCATAGCAGAAAAACTAGACTTGATAGAGAAAAACTAACCACATTTTTGAAATCAGCACCCCAAATTAGGTAAAAACAGTTGAAACACCTTTGGCACCAAAAAAAAAATTTTTTTGTTGGCCAGTGATATAGTTAAATTTCCACCTTGCTTACATTTCAAATCCACATTTTTAGTTGTTCAATATCATTCTTATTCATTGGCACTTCTTTTTGTAAATTTTTGATTTCATCTAATAGGTCAGTCATATGTTTATAAATTTTGTTTAATTTTTCTCTATCTTTTGATTAAAATTATCTGCTTTATTTTGTTTTTTCCACTTGACATAATGTCAGTTGATATTGAAAACCACTACTGATTGAAAATATTAATGGATTTTTGATCTAATTGTTTGTTTGTTTTAGAGTGTATAAAAATAAGAATTGACAAAAGATTGCCCTGAAAACCCATTAAAAAAATATTAAACTCTTAAATAACAAAATAATGCTATTATTTAGATACAGAACTTCAACATACATCACTAGCAATTTTTTGAGCATGCTTTTGTTGTTCAGTGTCACAACGATTGGTGATAATTGTAAAACTGTTTTTTTCTACTTCATTATATCTTTTTTGATAGTCATTCTGAAAATAATATAAAAAAATAATATAGAAAAAAATATATATTTGGTATTTTTTGAAAAAAGGCTTGAACATGTTCTGCTAAAATCTATAGCATAGTAACTTTTAGTCAAATAAAGTATTTTATGTTGATTACTTATCATTAAATAGATTTAAAAACAAAGCTTGCAAAATTACTTTTTAGAATGATTTTTGTACAAATTTTAATCACATTTAAAAGTTCTTGGATGTTTTTTAATATAAATTTTTTTTAAAAACACCACTAACCTTGCTAACTATTTTGCTAACTTTTAGGGCATGCTCAACTGTAGGATCTTTTGTTAAAACAGTAAAATTTTCTAGATTTTTGGTATGGTTATCTTTGTATTTGTTCTAAAAAATATGGTTAGTATTGTAAAATATAAAAGTGTATTTTATGACATATAATCAAAATTTTATTAAAGTCAATTTTTAAATATAATACCTTGAAATAAAAATTTATTATGATTTTTAAAAAATTACTTGACTGATCCAATTTGACACTATTGTAGCATGCTTTATTTCAGGAGAAATTTCAAGAACAGTAAAATCATTCATATGCTTTGAGAGTCCTTTTTTGTAATTGTTCTGCACAAATAAAAAAAATGTATAACTTTTTAAAAATACTGAAAAAATAATTAAGTATGAAAAAGTTAATTAAAAACAAGTTAATCTATATGAAAATGATTTTGTTATGTACACACAGTAAACCCTGATCTTATGCACCACAACACCCAATTTGTTTGACACACACACGCACACATATCACCTTTTTAAACTGCACCCAAGTGCCTACACAATAAAATGCCATTAATATATGGAAAAACCCTTAAGCAGCAGAGGTTATTCAAAGATAGGAGTTTAGATTGGTTTCTTAACAGAGTTAAGAGATGGCTTTACCAAGGCTCTTGAAGGAGTGGCAACAAGGACAACACAAATTTTAATATTAAAAATTAAATATACAGTACATCCTTTATGTTGCTAGTGATCATTGTTTGGTTGAGCATTCACTCAGAATCAACTGAAAATCAGGATTGAATAGTGTATTCTTTTATTACAAATGCCTGATAATCTCTCAGCAGCAATTGTTGATAGATTTTCTTTTACTTCATAAATTAACCCTTTAAAAAGCAGAAACACCTTTTGCTGGACAAATGGATTTGATCAGAGTGTCAATAAATATGCTAAAAAAGTTAAAAAAATAGATGTTTTTAAAACATGTATAAACTCTTTAAATACATGGGTTCTATTTATTTATTTACAGCTAAACTCTAATACAGATAAAAAATTAGTTATACTGTGTAATTAAAATGTATAGTCAGGGTTCAAAATGCACCAATTAACCACAGAGAGCACAGAGATTTTTAAAAATCAGTTGGTTGCATAAGAGAAGGGCACTTGTGCCACAAGATTTCTGAAACAGCTGCAAAAACACTTGCAATGGAACTTATTTTATCCTTTTTAAAGCTGAAAATTTTCATTGTTTTTTTTTTTTTTTTTTTTTTTTTTTGAATAAGCATTTTTATATAAAGCTTTTTTCAAAAAAAATAATGGCACATTACAACTTAAGCAATTTATGTGATATTACAACATTACTACAATAACAATTGACAAAAGAGTGTAAACATGGGTTTTAACCAAAATTTTAAATTGGTAAAAAAAATTGATTCAGTTTTGAGTAAAAAAATTATTCCATAGCTATAGACCACTTACATTAAATGTACAATCACCAAAGTTAGAAAAATTACCCAGGACAAAAAAAGGTTTGCATCAGAAGAGTGTAAAAAATTTAAGGGTATGAATGCTTGCAAATTAGCTATTTCATCTCTATCAGTAAACAAGATTTTGAAAATTATAGGATGGTCCCAAATATTTTAGACACTTTATAACTGTTAAATAAGAAATTCTTCAGTGTATAAAATCAATGAATGCGGTGGCTAGTAATTACAACATGATTATTAAGCAATTATAAGAGCACAGTAGTATTTTTATAGTCAGAACCTTGTTCTAACAAATGAAGTTTGAATCAAATGGGTTTAGTATATGTTTGTGGTTATATTGCAAGATTAAAAAAAAAACCTTTTTAATGATTTCTTTTTAATTTATGTTTAGAACATAATTCTTAACAAAAGACTGTAAACTCTGGCAATGTGAATGTTCCTGGACACAGTTTTGTGTAAGTGGTTGTTTTTTGCCTCATAAATTTTCATAAAATGGCTTGATTGGCCTGTGTCAATTCTTTATGTAATGCATTTGATATTTTTACGGACAGTCATTGTTGTATTTTATGTAACATTAAAAAATATTCTCTTCTGTTTATTTGCCTAGTTTTGATAAGAATCTATTTAAAAACAATTAACACATCCTTGTTAAGTACAAAAGTTTGAAAACTCCTAATTATTTTTTGTGTACAGGGCTTGGGCCTTATCTTCTTAGGCCTATGCTGCACAGTCAAATATTTTTTTGGTTGTAGAATTTATTTTTTCTATCAGTAATCTACAATTAATGAACAAATATTTACTTATTTTAATTTTGTAATTCAGCTGTATAGCTGAGTTATTATTCATTATAAAAATTTTTTAAAAATTTTGTTGATATTTTGCTATTCCTTAGTTAAACTCTTATGTCACTGGTACACATAAAAAAGTTTTATAAAATAATTCTTTTATTGACATAATATCATAAAAGTCAACAAACTATTACTGTAAGTTGTAGATTAGAATAGTTTTACAGCTTTAAATAGGTACAATAAGAACTAATCATAAGAAACTAAGTCACTTAAAGCAAGAAGCATCAGACTGGAGTTTTGCTTTTGTTAAAATTCATCAATAAAACATATCTCACTGGAATTTAAACTGACAAGTTGTTGTCCTACATGCAGTAGATTTTAAATAACTTAGTTTCTTATAAATATTTAGCTAAGTATCTCATATTAATAATAATTGTAGTTAAGAACCATTAAAATAATTAAATGATAATGTTATAATTTGTTTATCATTAAAACAATTTCATTGTTAGTTTTTCCAGATGTACAGTAGCAGGCCATAATGAAGTAATGTTCTGATCAGTAAATAACTATGCTAGAAATAATAAAATTTGGCAAATGATTCTAATAAAAAAAAATTTATAATAGTTGTTAATAAAAAAATCAAAAAGTGTAATGCTAATCTGCTTGATGACTATGCTTATACAGTTACAGGAAGGCTTTTAAATGTTTGATTAACAATTTTATTCCATTTATAAAATTCAGATAATAATTAAAAATAAAAAGGGAAAAACAATACTGAAAACTATTAAAGAAATATGGTTTCTTTTAAGTATTAATATATTAAACTCTCAAAAAAGCCAAGCTAGATTCACACTCTTGAATTACCTTTGTTGCTTTCAAAGGCTTTTTCTAAAGACTAATGTTGTGGTGTTGTTTTCATACTTGGCTACAATTAAACAGATATTGGCATCTTGTGTGTGTGTTAAGCATTGTGAGCATTGTGGTGTGCAAGTATTCAGAGCTCACTGTATACAGGTAACTTTACAAGAGTGGTGATTTGCTAGCCCTGAGCAGTGCTAGTTTTGTATGCTATGATGTGGTAATGTTTGTTTTGATGAATAAATGTCATATGGTTTGGTGTTAGTAAGTTTGTTGTTTTTTCTGGAACTGAGGTCTAATAAAGTGATGATAATGTGAATGTGTTTAAGATTTTCATTTCATTTTCATTTTATTTTATCTTATATTTATCTTTCTGACTCACAGGAAAACAACAAAGATGCTAATACATAAGACAAGCAATTACCCCAACCTGTTACCACAAAAGCCAAGATTTTGCTGTTCGTTTAAAATTTTTTATTTTGGTTTTTCAGTTTTCAGAGATATGACTGAAATTTAGAACTGCTAGCCAAGACCACCAAGCAAGGGAAAGTGCCATAAAGTGACTTTTTCAAGGACAAAACAGAATGGCATGAGTAGGTTTTGATCTGAAACGATATCAATCACAATCATGATGCTCCAACCACTCAACCAACAAATTTTAAGACTCAAATTTTGACAAATCATTTTCTTTACAATCCTTGGGTGCCATCTCTACAGAGTGTTAAAAAGGTAATGCAAAATTTAATCTTTAAAAGTTTTATAAGTCTCATTACTGTGGAAGCATGAGGTGGGTTCTTACTTGCTTTCCTTGTGGCTTCTGATGCATTATTTCCTGATGAGTAGTAATTTCTTACCAAATCAATCCTTTCTTTGATAGTGAAATGTTGAGCCATCTACACAAGGCTATAATTTGCACAACTGGTAGACTTCACGCAATAAGAAAATGAATGCGTGCTTGTAAAGTGAAGTGAACACGTGTGGTAACTATGGTAACCACATGAGAGAAAATTTAAAAACTGAGTGTGTTGAAAGTGAAGTACGATGAATTAGGGTTCTATGTTAAGAGTTTAATTGGAATCGCTATCTGTGACATGATTTATTGCAATGACGAAAAATTTTGCATTACTTTTTTAACACCCTGTATTTCCAAGATGATGATGTTAAGGTGCTCATTGTTATGAAAGATTGTGGTTTTCACATTACTGGTTGGATCTAAATGTGCATTAAGCTCATGTCAAAGGTGTATTTGTTTTTGATTCAGTTTGTTAAGTTGAGTAGCAAGAAGTTTAAGATAGATGCCCATTGGAAAGATAGTAATTTCATCATGTAGATGTCAAGTGTTTGTGTCTTGTGTGCATCCAGTAGCAATGGGCAAAGCTGTGTTATGAATGCTTCGGCAGTTTCTTGATGTTGGTGTTTGACATGATAGGGCTTCATATGGTGTTGCATATTCCAATATGGACCAAGTGATAACTTTGAATGTAGAGATGATTAGTTACTTTTGTTTATCCCCTTTGGTAGAAGTGAGTGCTTTCAGAATGCTAAATGTTCGTTTTGCTTTAATGATGGTAATGTTTATATGTTGTGAAAATGTTAGTTTTGTGTTTAAAATAAGTTGAAGAATTTTGGGTGTTTTGTTGTTGATAGTGTTTGATTGTTTAATTTAAGTGATAGAGTTGTGCCATATTCAGCTGGGTCGATGTAAAAAGTTTGGTTGTAGTTTGTCTGTATTTATATGAGATTATTAGTTGTGGCCCATTCATATATTTTGTGAAGATATGGTTGAATGAGTTGTTGGGCCTTATTGTGTTTGGTGTGAAATGCTGTGATTGTATATCATTGGCATATGTTGTTGGCATATGTCGTGATTCTTACATCTTTTGGGGGAGTGGAATGTTAGAGATGTAAATCTTGAATACAGTTGCAGACAGAACTTCATCTTGTGGTACTTCAGTGTTGATTTGTTTGAGTTTTGAGAGTGCTCCATTGTATTGAGTGCATGCTTGTTGTCCTTTTATGTAGTTTGATATAAGCTTGATGATGATGATGATGTTTGGAATGTTTGTCAGTGTGAGTTTGTGTATGTTTACTGTATCAAACACCCTGCTCATACCCAAAGCTACTGCTACAGTGTGATGTTGCCTTAGATTTTTAAAGCCTTTTGTGATTTGGTGGCAGATGTTGTACAGTACAAAGCAGTGTATGTTGAGTGCTTATGTTTGAATCCATATTAATAAAAAATAATTACAATGTTTTCTATTATTGATGTTAACAGCATTTTCTCTAGTGCTTGGAAATGAGTGATAGAAGTAATATGGGTCAGTAGTTTGTGCCAATGTTGTGGTTTTTGTTTGGCATGTTTCCAAACATGTGGTATTATATATGCCATCAAGTTGTTATGATATTATACCATCAGGTGCAGTAGAATTGTTGTTTGTGCTGTTTGAGATAGCTAATCTCACTTGGGTAGTAATAAGGTCTAAAACCTTCTTACTGACAAAATACTACCAAAGTAGTGATACACTTGGGTAGTCTTTTGTCAGTGAGAAGGTTTTCAATTGTATGGTCTATGAGTCTGTTGATTTTGTCTGTGATGTAAGTGATGTCTGTGAATTGTTTATTAAAAGCTTTTGCTTTGTCTATGTTAGTGATGACAGTTTTAGTTCCATAGCTGATGCTTTTGTTGAGTAGGTGGTTTTTCTGTTGGATAGTTTTGCCACAGTGCCCCAGAGGAAGTGAGGGTTGTGCTTATGTCAAAATGTTGTTTTCAGGTGTTTGCTTTGTGTTTACGTATTTTTTTTATGTGATTGTTAAGATGATTTGTAAGTCTGATCTGTTTTGTTTGCAAATTTGATTATGATGTTAAATAAGCTTGTGGATATGTATGAGCATGCAAATACAATTTGTTCTGATTTGATTTTCTTTAGGATGAAGAGTCTGTCAGCATCCAGTATTGCTTTGAAAAGATGTTTGTTTGCTTCATGAATATTTGTGGGGTGGGGTTGTGGGCATGAGATCTTCAACATGTTGTTTAAACAATGTCCAATCAACTTTTTTGGTAAGTTTGTTATAGTATTAGTTAAGTGAGATGAAGTTGTTTTAGTCTTGTCCATTGAGAATGATGATATTATTCAGTAAATGATCTGATGTGATGTGAAGGAGTGGATGGTTTGTCAGATAGAGCAATCATGCAAGTCTACTGAAGTTGTGATGATGTCTGGTAAAGTAGGCTGTTGTGTTGATTGAGTGATGGATCTGTTGGAGTATTTAGGTTTAATGTGATGTGATTGGAGTTAAGCAAAATGTCTACAATCAATTCTCGACTATGGCCTTTGGTTAGATTTATGCCAGGAAAGGGAACTACCATGCCATGTTTGCTTTAAGAATATTGATGAAAAAGTACAAGGAAGGTCAAAGAGAGTTACATTGTGTATTCGTGGACCTAGAAAAAGCTTATGACAGAGTTCTGTGGGAAGAGCTGTGGTATTGTATGAGAAAATCAGGAATAGTGGAAAAGTATGTGCAACTTGTACAGAATATGTACGAGGGAAGCGAAACAGTGGTGAGGTGTGCAGTAGGAACTACAGAAAGTTTCAAAGTTAAGGTTGGACTGCACCAGAGATCAGCATTAAGTCTGTTCCTGTTTGCAGTGATAATGGACAGGCTAACAGATAAAGTAAGGAGAGAACCACCGAGGACGATGCTGTTTGCTGATGATATTGTGATTTGCAAAGAGACCAGGGAAGAAGTGGAGTGGAGACTAGAATGCTGGAGGCATGCATTGGAAAGAAGAGGGATGAAAGTAAGTAGGTCAAAGACTGAATATCTGTGCATAAATGAAGGAAATAGCGACAAAACAGTGAAAATGGAGGATGCAAAAGTGCCAAGAGTAAAGGAATTTAAGTATTTAGGATCAACAGTGCAAGAAAGTGGTAGTTGTGAGAGAGGTAAAGAAGAGAGTACAGGCAGGATGGAACAGATGGAGAAAAGTATCAGAAGTAATCTTTGACAGGAGGTTACCAGCTAGAGCAAAAGGAAAAGTGTACAGTTTAGTGGTAAGACCAGCAATGGTGTATGGATTTGAGACAATGGTGGTCACAAAGAAACAAGTGGAAGAGATAGAAGTCGTAGAGATGAAAATGTTGAGGTTTGCTATGGGAGTAACAAGAAAAGACAAGATTAGAAACAAGCACATCAGGAGTACTGTTAAGGTAGAACGGTTAGGAATGAAGATGAGGGAGGGCAGGCGAGATGGTATGGACATGTCATGAGGAGAGACCAAGAGTATGTAGGAATAAAAATGATAGAAATATAGTTACCAGGAAAGAGGAAAAGAGGGAGACCAAAGAGAAGATTTTTAGATGTAGTGAAAGAAGATATGGGGAAAGTTGGTGCAAAGGAGACGAACGTTGAAAATAGGACGGTTTGGAGAAAGATATGCTGTGGCTACCCCTGATTGAAGGGAAAGGCTGAAAGGAGAAGAAGAAGTCTTTGGTTGGTGAGTAACATAATGGAAAGTAAGCATTTGATATCTAATGTGATGATTTTGTTTGGAAGATTTGTTATGTATTTAATGTGCTGGATATAATCAAATCTTCTTTTGTTTGAGATATACAATACAATTGATCCTAAGATTGTAGATTAGAATAATATACAAAACTCTTGGATAATATAGACCCCTACCCATTGGATCCTTGGATAATATTGAGCTCTTAAGATAGTATATAACTGATCCGAATATTGTAGCAAAGTGCAGATTAATAAATTTTTGATGATTGATACATTATATAGCTATCCCTTGTTGGCCAACATTTATATACTGTATGTATTGTCACGTTGGAGTTGAAGCTGAAGCTGGAGCTAGAGCTAGAATTGCAATTTAAAAAAATTTGGATCGAAAACCTAAATTAGGTTAGTTCCCCAGCCCTGACAATGGCTTGATTTTTTTAAAAGTTTTTTTTTAATTTTTTTCATTCCAGAGAATGAAAAAAATTATTTATGTAAAAAAAAAAGCTACAGTAAGAAAAAAATTTACAATAAAAAGCTTAATTGGTTGAAAGAATTTTTTGGCATGAAGTAGTAGAATTTATTACCATTCAATACAATAAATGCCTATAATATAAAACTATGATTAAAGTTTCAATTCATTTAATGCAAATTAGCATTTTAATTAGTATAGAGCAAAGCAATGAATTAAAAAGATTTGAATTTAAATTATAATATATGTCTGGTTTTAAGATGGTTCTATAAAAAAGATCTAAAATTCTCACTTCACTTATTTCTTGTTGCACTTTTCGAAATCTTTCAAACTCGGTAGATTTTGTGGTTAAATGGTATTTTTCTTTCAACTTCATGGCATCTTGTTTATATTTGTTCTGGTTTATTAAAATAAATTTTAAAAAAATTACAGAATTTACAATTAGTACAAATGTAGCTGAGATGTATAACAGTTTAATTTAAGATCACATTATGATTTTCAAAACAATTATACTTCAATTATAAATTAGTTAAAGAATATTGTACTTACATCACTAAACAAATTAAGAACTTTTCTTGCATGTTGAAATACTGCTTCATCTGGTAAGCACCAACACAAACCAATGTTATTAATGTAGTCTGTCCTGTATTTGACATCACTAATCTTATCACGAACCTGTAACATAATTGCTTGCTGAGACAAAATGTAATAGAATTGATAAAGGTCTAAAGTAAATCTTTGAAAAATTAGCAAATTATTTAGAAATTAAACCAATAATATTCTAGTTCAGACAGGCTCAAGACAAAATTCATGTGTTTTTTACTGAAAAACAATTATATTAAAATAATTTCTTACAACTTATTGCTGCAGAACTCTTATAAAAGCAGTTTAAAATTAAAACAAAATCTATTTAAAAAAAAAATTATAATCACCAATAACTATGTTTTTTAACATGTTCACTACATTGCTACTTTTGAGGTTTTTTCTGAGCAATGGTTGCAAGTTTCTCTGACTGCATTAGTTTGGCATAGTGGTACATATATGTACCATTACATCTGTCAGTAATGTGCTTCATGGTATATATACAGTATGTACCAATACATAGGAAACATGTTAAGCAATGGGTAGAAATAATTATTAATAATCAGTAGTTCACAGAACAAATGAAAGTATAAATGACAAATAATGTTTGCAAAGATATTCTCAAAGATAAAATTCAAAGCATTTGGTTTTAACCCACTTTTGTATGTATAAAAATTAGATGAAGTAAAAAAACAAGCAAAAGCCTCTTTGGAAGGCAAATCATAAAACAAAACTTTAAACAGAAATAGGTAAGATTTATTGATTCTTTACAAAATAGATTTTTGAGGCAACAAAATGTACAACTTTTGGCATTTCTTGATGACAATTAGAGGAATTTCATTTTATCTTTAAAAAATATTTTTGATTATATTGTTGGTAAATTTTAAACTTTCAGTTAATGATTTTGATTTCAAGTTTTAATGTGTTAATTGTCCTAAAATTTTGAAAACAAAACAAAAAACAAGAGAAGCTATAATTTAAATTTTGTTATAAAGATATGCATGTGATAAAGCTGTTTAAATATATACCGTAAATCCCAGTCTATAAGTCAACCTAGTCTTACTAGCCTATACTTTGCTCACAAAAACTTGACCTAGCCTAAATGTTGAAGGTCTGAAAAATAGACCTGCGTATAAGTTGACTAGCAATTTTTTAGACAATTTATTAGGTTTGAAATGTTGATTTATAGGCTGGGATTTACAATACATCTAACACAGTGGCACTGGGTGTGTTGTGTGTGTTATGTGTATGATAAGAATCAGGGTAATAAACAACTAGGCAGCCAATATATATTGGCATTGGCAATTTGTGCTCATTTGCCAGACAAGCCACTATTTTGGCTTTATTTTGTTATGAAGGTAAAAACAGCTGAGTTTTCTTGGTTAAAACTTTCTGAAAAACCTTTTGATGTGTATTGTTTTCATAATGCCCAAGAAAATGTACAACTTGCCTTATATACAGCTGTGCATTGTGGCAAAAGCCAGAACAAGTAATAATCAGAAAAAAAGCCTCATGTTGAACAGTAAAAATAAGTTGTTCAATGTAATAACTGTTACATCATGAAACTTTCCAGCATTAGTTTCGGTTGCTTGGGAGCCTTTTTATTGAGTTTTACAGATCAAAACTTCACAAAAATTTTCCACACCAATTTTACATACAAAAACTCTTTTCTTGCTCTTTTCAATTTTTTTAAGCAGTTTAATTTTTAACTTTTTGTTTCTCGACTTTTATATGAGTGTTCTAAAACTTTTGTGGCAGTGACACCTTAATGTCAACCTTTTAATCATCCTTCTGTTTAAAAGTTCTGAATCATGTGTCTATACAGGGTGTTTCATAATTAAGGCAACGGTATTTTGACCATTATTTAAAACCCTGTAAAAACATGTATAGCCATCAAATTTGATATAATTTTGAAGCTTATAACCTTGTCTTTGCAATTCAGGTCTTAAAAGCTAAACATTAGAATTTAGATAATGACAGTAGATAGAAACATTGTTATCAAGTTCCACAAGCAAGGCGAAAGTAATTCATCGATCGCAAAAAGGTTAAAAATGAACCGAACAACTGTTTGGAAAATCGTTAAAAAATTTAATGAGACTGGGACAACATTGGATAAACCAGGACGTGGTCGTAAACGAACTGTTCATACCCCGAAACTGGTTAAAAACATGCAAGAGAAGCTACGTCGTAATCCGCATCGATCTCATTGAAAACTGGCTGCTGAAGCAAATGTGAGCAATTTGACGATGTATCGAGTGATGAAAGATGATCTTGGTAAGAAACCCTACAAAATGCTTCATCGTCATGAACTTACAGAACACCATAAGAGGATGAGAATGGAAAGAAGTCGTCAAATTCTGGATGAGATCGACCAAGGCACGCTCCCCAACTTGGTGTTCACGGATGAGAAAAAATTTGACATACAGCAGGTTGTTAACCAGCAGAACGACCGGGTTTGGGGTTCTTCTACTTCAGTTGAAGGTAGGATCGTAACAAGACATCAGAATCTGCAATCGGTAATGATTTGGGCAGTGGTAACTCCGTCTGGAAGATCTCCGCTGGTTTTTGTGCCTTTGGGGGTGAAATTGAACTTGGAACGATACGTTTCTGACATTTTGGAATCCCACTTGCTACCCTGGGCTGATAAACACTTCCAAGGTTTGCCATGGAGTCTCCAACAAGATTCAGCACCATCACATGGCTCCAAAATGACACAGACATGGATTCAAAGGAAAATTCCATCCTTCATTAGCAAAGAATTGTGGCCTGCTAGGAGCCCGGACCTTAATCCTTTGGACTTCTCTATTTGGTCCATTTTGGAGGCAAAGGTTTCAGCTTGTCCTCACTCTTCTCTTGATGCTCTGAAGGCAAAACTGAAGAAGGAATGGGACGCAATTCCTCAAGAGCAGATCCGTGCCGCCTGTGATGCATTTGTGGGTAGACTTAAGGCTGTAGTTCGTAACAAGGGTGGTTACATCGAATAAATGGGATAATGTTCGATTTGTATGTTATTTACCTTTGTATTACTACATTCAAAATTGATTTTGCACTTTTCAAATTCCCATTATATTAAAAAAAATCGGTTGCCTTAATTATGAAACACCCTGTAAATGCACATTTTTTATAGGTTAACAGCATGGCTGAGTGGGTAAAAGCAGCATGAATGATGGCAACTGTTGTCAACACAGTTGCAGTTCAAAACCAATTGACATTATTTTGTCCTTGAAAGAGAAACTTTATGGTACTTTCCTCTATTTGGTTGTCTTAGCAGGCAACTCTAGATTTTAGTCATATCTCTTAATAAAAAACCAAAATATAAAAATTGAACTGGGCAATATTTTGGCATCTGCAGAAGCAGTTTGGAATAAATGCTTGACAGATGCTTTATTTAGAGTGTCTTTGATGCTTTTTTTGTGAGTCAGGAGGATAAATTGGGATATAGAAATAATAAAACGTTGGTCTGCCAAATGCACGGTGAACTTGTATTTATAAAATCCTTTATTGTTATCATATGAAACATTTTATTACTCACAAAAAAAAAATTGAATAATAAATTACTATTTGCTGAAATTCAAAATTGTAAATTAGCCAATTAAAAAAATTTTGCTAAAACATAATACTGGTGTGATTTTATGCTTTAGCAAAAATATGTTACTTGAAATGTATTACATAAGCATTTATTGAGTGAAAAGAAACTACTTTACTTTGCTAAATAAGCCAAGAGCTTTGCTTTTTTTCTTCAGATTGTTACCAAAAAAAAGCACAAAACTTTTTTTTTGGCATTGCAAAGCATGCAATGATTCAAACAATGGTGTGCAAATACACACACTGAAACAAAATTTAGAAAGCAGTGGATTGAGTAACTAATGAGCTGTCCACCTAATTTTCTTGAGTAAACAATGCTCATAACTTCCACGTTGCTTGACATATTAAACAAAACTTTTTTCAGTAGATAGAGTAGAACTCTAGCAACAAGTAACAACTAGAAAAGTTAAATAATACCAAAAAACACTATTATATTTTACAAAAAATAAAAACAGAAAAATACGTAAAAATGCCTAGCATGAGAGCAAATTTCTATCTGTTAAGGAATTAATGATTTTTTTTTATTTTATCTCTAAATTTATCATCTTGATTTGCAGAAAAGCATTGGGAATGCTATGCATACTATGCATTTACTCCTTATGCATAGCACCCCCAATGCATCTATCACCACCAATGCATGCATAGCACCCCCAAGCAACTATCTCAACCTTCTTTTAGAGATGCAAGATATTGCTGTTTGGTTGAATTTTTAGTTTTATAGAGATATGACTGAAATGTAGGATTGCTTGCTAAGACTGCCAATAGGTTTTGAACCAAGACCATGTTGATCAGAATCATGGCACTCTAAACCACTCAACCACATTGCCAACAAATAAATGTACACATGTCTTCAATAAATCTAATACATAGTATGTGCACAAATGCTTTTTCACAGGCTTATGCTTTCAGTCACTTTAGAAAAATTTAGGCTTGCAATTTTCACTGTAACACATAGATCACCAAACAATGAAACAATTTGAAATTTTTGTTTGAGTTTAAAAAATTTCAACTGGAGCATTCAAAATTACTGCAGGATGTGTATAAGAATGACACAATGTCTTAAGCTTGGGATTTCAAGTGTGATGGAATAATCTTTATACTTACTAGACCTGGATCCCTGCAATTTTTCTGTTCTTTAAACTCTAAACTCAAGGCAGTCATAAAAGGAAGATATTTTCCCAAGATAAAAGTTATTAAAATAGCAATGACCTAAGAGAGCTCTGACCAATTTAGAAAATTTTTTTACAGAAATGCAAAGAGGTATAGTACAGGAGGTTTTTAAAGTGCATTGGATCTCAAGAAGGTTACTTTGAAGTGAAATGTTATACAGTAGATTACAATGACATTTGAAGTAAAAAAAAATATTTATGTACACTGTCTTGTTACTTTTTAAACACACCTAGTATGGATACTACAATAGTTAATCAAACATGTTAAAATGGTTCCAACAGAAATCTATTATTCTTTTCAGTAAAGTCAAATCAACAATTTTATTTAACTGGTCAAATTGCTTCTTCTCCTTTCGGCCTTTCCTTTCAATCACCGGTGGCCACAGTGTATCATCATTCTCCACATCTTTCTGTCTTCAACATCCATCTCTTTTGCACCAACTTCCCCATATCTTCTTTCACTACATCTAAAAATCTTCTCTTTGGTCTCCCTCTTTTCCTCTTTCCCAGTAACTCCATTTCCATCATCTTTATTCCTACATACTCTTGGTCTCTCCTCATGACATGTCCATACCATCTCGCCTGCCCTCCCTCATCTTCATTCCTAACCGTTCAACCTTAATGGTACTCCTGATGTGCTTGTTTCTAATCTCGTCTTTTCTTGTCACTCCCACAGCAAACCTCAACATTTTCATCTCTGTGACTTCCATCTCTTCCACTTGTTTCTTTGTGACTGCCATTGTCTCAAGTCCATACACTATTGAACACTTTTCCTTTTGCTCTAGCTGGTAACCTCCTGTCAAAGATTACTTCTGATACTTTTCTCCATCTGTTCCATCCTGCCTGTACTCTCTTCTTTACCTCCCTCTCACAACTACCACTTTCTTGCACTGTTGATCCTAAATACTTAAATTCCTTTACTCTTGGCACTTTTGCATCCTCCATTTTCACTGTTTTGTCGCTATTTCCTTCATTTATGCACAGATATTCAGTCTTTGACCTACTTACTTTCATCCCTCTTCTTTCCAATGCATGCCTCCAGCATTCTAGTCTCCACTCCACTTCTTCCCTGGTCTCTTTGCAAATCACAATATCATCAGCAAACAGCATCGTCCTCGGTGGTTCTCTCCTTACTTTATCTGTTAGCCTGTCCATTATCACTGCAAACAGGAACAGACTTAATGCTGATCTCTGGTGCAGTCCAACCTTAACTTTGAAACTTTCTGTAGTTCCTACTGCACACCTCACCACTGTTTCGCTTCCCTCGTACATATTCTGTACAAGTTGTACATACTTTTCCACTATTCCTGATTTTCTCATACAATACCACAGCTCTTCCCACAGAACTCTGTCATAAGCTTTTTCTAGATCCACGAATACACAATGTAACTCTCTTTGACCTTCCCTATACTTTTCCATCAACATTCTTAAAGCAAACATGGCATGGTAGTTCCCTTTCCTGGCATAAATCCATATTGCTGTTTACTGATCTCCACTCTATCCCTTAACCTGGCTTCAATAATTCTTTCCCATACTTTCATTGTGTGGCTCATTAGCTTTATTCCTCTGTAGTTTCCACAGCACTGTGTATCCCCTTTGTTTTTATAGGTTGGGATAAGCACACTCCTTCTCCATTCTTCTGGCATCCTTTCACCCATTAATAGTCTGTTGAACAGTCTGGTCAAAAACTTTATCCCCATCTTTCCCATGCACTTCCAAACTTCTACTGGCAACTCATCTGGCCCAACCGCTTTACCTTTTCTCATCCTTCTTAGTGCGTTCTTCACTTCTTCTTTACTGACACAATTTACCTCTTCATTAACCACTTCTGCTTCCTCTGTCCTAGAGTCTCTGTTATTTTCCTCATTCATCAGCTTCTCAAAGTACTCCTTCTATATCTTTAACACTGCCTCTAAATTTATCATAGCATTACTGTTTTCATCCTTTATAACTTTCACGTGCTGTACATCTTTCCCTGCTCTGTCTCTCTGCCTAGCCAATCTGTACAACTCCTCTTCACCTTCTTTTGTTTCCAATCTAACATACAAATTGTCATACGCATGTCCCTTTGCCATTGCAACTGCCTTCTTTGCCTTACTCTTCTTTTCTTTGTAGATCTTTTTAGTATTTTTATTTCTTATTTTGTCCCATGCTTTCTTTGCCTCTTTCGTTTTCTTTTATGCTTTTTTGAACTTCCTCATTCCACCACCATGTCTCCCCTGTCTCCTTTTCGTTTTTACAAATGTCACTCCCAGTACAATTTTAGATTTTTTCTTAGCATTTCTGCTGTTTTGTCCCACTCATCAGGTAACCAATCCTTGCCTCTCAGAGTCCTGGTCACCTCTTGTCTAAAGGCTTCTTGACAGCTTGTGTCCTTCAGTTCCAACATCATATTTTTGGCTTTACTTTCTCTGCTTTTTTCTTTTGCACCATAAGAGCCATTTTACATACCATCATACGGTGCTGCTTTGCGACACACTCATTCACTATTAGCTTAAAATTGCACATTTCCTTCAAGTTCCTCCTTCTGAACATCACATAATCTACTTGGGTACTTTTTCCACCACTTTTATAGGTCACCCTGTGTTCATCTTTCTTCTTGAAATAAGTATTGACAATTGCCAAATCCATCCTTTTTGCAAAATCAACAACTATTGATTCTTCCTTATTTCTTGTTTGAGCACTGTACCTCCCCATTATTTCCTCATCCCCTTTGTTTCCTTTGCCCACATATCCATTAAGGTCTGCATCAAGAACTATCTTCTCTTCTTTTGATACACTTTCTATCAACCCATCCAGGTCTTCCCAAAAATCATTTTTCTCCTCCATGCTGTTGTTAACCTGTGGAGCATATGCGCTTACTATATTTAGGATGGACCCTTTTACCTCCAGCTTCATGGCCATTAGTCTGTCTGACATTCTCTTCACCCCCAGGACACTTTCAGTCAGCTCCTCCCTCACCACTATCCCTATCAAATTGCGATACATAAATTAATAAAATTGGTCAAAGTTTAATGGGCCAAATATTTAATATAGAAATTAAAAACTAACACTAACTAACTCATAATGAAAAATTGATTTCAATTTATAAAGGTCATTAACAGTTTATTATTCAAATAGAATATATTTGTTAGTTCATCAAAACAACAGTTGATTGAAACTACAAACAAAACAAAAAACAAAATAAAAGTTTGTGTATATTTTTAAAGTTAAACGATTTCTTTGTTATTATAAATTTAATTTATTAAAAGCAGAGGCCATCAATAAGAGGATAATTTTTTTAATTTCTGTAATTTTTTTGTCAAGCTCAAGACCAGAGTTTCTTAACAGGATCCTTGGGCAAAGCATCTTTAAAGGGGCAACTTGCTCATGGCTTTGTTTCTTTTAAATGCTCATTGACACAATTTTTTTGTGTTCTCTTTACACTGCACTTTTATTTCAATGACACATTGTTAGATATTTCCAGATTATAAAAAGACTCAAAGTTATCCTTGCTGCAGCAGAGAAACTTGCAAATTTGAGAAGTTTCAAATGCAACAAGGCTGGCATTGCTTTGGATTGTCTTTTCTCCACAAATATTCCCCATTCAGCAAGAAGACATTGGTAATATCTATTTAAATTGCAATGATTTAACTTTGTAAATCACAGATATTTACTGTGTTGTAATCAAAATGAAGGTGATTGTTACAAGCCTTATCAGAAAAGTCTACACATGCAAGTTTTGCACTGATTTCATTAATGAATTACTAATTTTATTTGGATTATTTTTAATTACTATCTAACATAAATCTAGGTTGTTTGTTTTTGGTAGAGGAAGAGGGAATTAGTGCTTGAGTCTTTCTGAAAGAGTCTCAAACTACTAAAGATTGAGAAACATTGGTTTAGATTGTTTGGTTTTATTAAAAAGTAAAAAAATTAAAAAACTAATTTGATCAAAATAAGAGTTGTAAAGAATTAAGCTTGGTTTTTGGTGGATAAATAAACTAGTTTCTGTTTGTACTTTTTTGCTATGGTACACTTTTTGGGTTCCTCTGTTTATTCCATATTGCTTGCACTTTATGAAGTAATTATTAATTTAGTATTTATAGCAAAATTAATTTTTAGATTAGTTTATGGATGTAGATTTTCATAGCCTAAAAGACTTTCTTTTGTTTGAATGACTTAAAGTATAATTTATTCACTTATCTTTCAGTATTGGTCTCTTTTTTAAGTGACCAATTATTAAATAGTAGGTCAATTAAAATTTGACATCTATATTAAGTACATTACTTAATCATAAGCAATTGCTAATATAATCTAAATGGGATAAAAAGTATAATATTTCTGATAAGATTTCTTAATTACTTTGCTTTTATAAAAGAAAGCAGTGGCTTCTTATTGTACCAAGAAAAATTATTTTTGTTTCACACCCAGCTTGGAGTTGGTAAGCATAAAGGCCTGTTTTTACTACAAGTGTGGAATGGAGCACTTGTTTTATTGGTTTTTTACTTCTTTCTGCACATAAGCACTAAGCAAAGCAAAAAAAAATCAATAAAGAAACAAAGAATACTTCATTCCACTCTCATAATGAAAACAAGTCCTAATTATTTTTATTGCTTTAGCAACAAAAATCCAGCTGTACAAAAATGGAAACTCACAAGATTAACTAATACTTAATACATTTGATGTTTAAGCTGACAAGCAATGGTGGACAATGAGCCATTTTTTAAGATGTGATACTATTGTTGTATATACAACCAAAAAAAACAAAAAAAACAAACAGCTTAACATATTTGTGTCTTTAAACATCTTACAATGCAACCTTGTCAAACCAACCTTAGTTGCTAACACCACAATAATAAGTAGAAAAATTTTAAGGTTTAACAAGAATAAGTCTGAATCAATAATAAATTGGTAAAGACTGACAAAAATATAAAGATAAACATATGAAATTAGTAAAGACAAGACAACTAAAGATTTCCTTTCATTTTGTAGTGACCCACTTAATTTTCATGCGACCCCTAAAAGGTTGGGATCCACAGCTTGAAAAATGTTGGTATAAAAAATAACAAAACTAGGCGTAATAATTTTTGTACTTACAGTTATAGCATGCTGATAAAAGTTATCAATTCCACAAAGCTTGTAATTATGATTTATTTCTTTATCTTTTGATCTATAAGAAACCTGAAAAAAATTTTCCATATTAACTATCAGCAAACCCATAGCCAAAAGCACTACAGGCAAAAAGAGAAAACAGATTTTAGCAAACTTATCTTTAGCAAGCAGTTTTTTAAAGCATCCAACTGTAATAATTGTATAAAATATTTTGCAAAGTTATATTTGTTTGCTGTATGGTGGATTTCTTGCTTAACTTGCATGCAATTGCTAAGGTGTTTAATCATAAATCCTTATTTTTTCTAAGCTTAATTCATTGTTTTTTGTCCTCTTGTACCTGTTGGCTGATCATAAAGTCTATAGTGTGGTGCTTTTATCACTTGCTTTATTTATCAAGCTGCATATTACTTAGAAATTGACCATTGCTTAGTTTGAAATTCTATCATTTTTAATCAAGAAGAGAGTAATGGTCATCAAAGAAAATAATAAAATCACCTGCTAAATTTCACAACTCCATTGTAAATAGTTGAGAGAAAGAGTGTGTGAGTGCCTGTTTAAATTCCAAACTCATTTATAACTAGAGAAACAGTGTATGTGCATGTGTCAGATTGAGTCAGATCAAGACTCCAATTCCATTATTCTACAAAGATCAGAAGTGGACAGAACTGGAAAATCTTTAAGTTTGTGCTTTTTGTGCTGTGATTTCTTTTCTGTTGAAAAATTGTTTTCAAGACTTGTCTTTTTAATAACAAAATTTAGCTTTGTCAATTGGTATGCTGAGAAACTTGCCACAATTGATGCTCTGAGTGAAACTGGTAAGCTTTCACCCTAAATGAACTGAAACATTGGTACCCATTTAATTTTTTTTGACATTTATGATGACAAGTCAGCTACTTTTCCATGATTCATGCTAGAGTGAATTTATAAAACATTTGCACCCCAAAAGAATTTTAAACATTGGCATTCCAAGTACACTGCAGTCACCACTTAAAAACAAACACTTTGCCTAACAAGAATTTATCTTTTTTAAAATTCAATTGCATTATCAACAATCACTTCATTTGCAACTCAAATCCTGCTTTTCACCTCCTTATTAAGAAGTTCTGCAAGTAAGAAGTTTTAAATATTTCTTCACTGCCATCTCTACTAAATGTGAGCAAACTTTACCATCTTATCAAAGCAAAATTTTGATTGACAAAATAAAGGCAGTTGATTAATTTTCTGAGATAATCAATCAACTGCCTCTATTTTGTCAATCAAAACAACCACCTGTTCCATTTCATTAGCATGAAGCTGATGTCCTATATAGTTAAAAGGATATTGTGAAAAACTGCTTTCCCCTTTGCAAGCACATTTTTACATTTTAGCTTTAATACTTCATAAATTGTTAATTATCTTTGCTATGGCATAAATAGCAATTTTTTTTTAGTGACAGAAATTTGCAGTATAAAGTTGATGGAAAAGAGGAATAAAGTGGACCTGATGGACATGTTGGAATTGAAGAAAGCAGCACGTAAGCTGGCAAGGGCAAATGGTGTGAGTTGTAGCATTGAATTAGCTTTGTGATGTGGCAAATCAAGTTGTAGTGTTGATTTTGCTTTGCGATGTGGCAAAGCATGGAATAGAAATTTCGTCAGTTGTGACTTTTGTAATACATTTGTTCTTATTAGAGACAGTGGTCTCTGTTTGTTTGTGAAAAAGAGTCTTCAACGGATCAATCTGAGCTTTTGTTCAAACCAACTGTATAAAACCATCAGGCTCATAGCAGACTACTTCTTGAACCGAAATAAAATAAAATTTAGACACAGCTTTGTTTCAGCACAGGTATTTGGGTTACCTAGCTCAACTGGTCCTTTAGGATTCCTGAACAAAGTCTGTGACATCTGGGGGCTCGTCCAGGATGATTTAGATTTTTGCTTAATAGTGCTGAATGAGAATTCACGGTTTGGAGATGGTGAATAGCTCAATTGAAGAAGAATTTGAAAGACTGAGAGTCCACGTGGAAGGTTTGAAAATGTCGAAAAAGGTGAAAGTTGATTTCTTTCAAAGTGAATGGAATCGACTCTGTGAGAAGGAAGAGAAAGAGCGGAAAGCAGAGCAAGAAAAATTAGAACTGGAGCTTCAAGAGAAAGAAAAGGAACAACAAGCAATGCTTCAAGAGAAGGAAAAGGAACAACAAGCAATGTTGGAAGAGAAGGATAAAAATCGAGAATTAGAGCTCAAAAAAATGGAATTTCAAAAAAAGAAAATGCAGATGGAACTGGAGAGGTTGAGACTGGAATTAGAGGCAGATCGCGCTGCTGGAGAAGGAAGATAAGCAAGTCAGGTAGGGAGTACAAATGTTGTTTTTAAAGGAATAAGGTCCACTGACCCTCTACACTTTGTTGATGGAAAGGATGACCTAGATAGTCATCTGTTGCGCTTTGAAAGATATGCTATGATTGCAAATTGGCCCCAGGCTAATTGGGCGACTCAGTTGTGTGCTTTGTTGGGTGGAAAAGCTTTAGATCGGTATTTCTCAAAGTGAGCCACTTGGCTCCCTAAGGAGGAATTTGAAATCTCCAAGGAGGAAAAATCACTAGGAGAGGAATCACGGAGAATTTGAAAATTTCACTACAATGTAAATGAGGCAGAAAAATTGGTACTTCAAAGTGAAAAGTTTTTTTGGAATTACTACTTTTTAAGAATGAAAATATCAGCAGTGTGGTCGAGTGGTTAGAGCACTGTGATTGTGATCAACATGGTCTCAGTTCAAAACCTACTTGCACCGTTCTGTTGTGTTCTTGGAAAAGACACTTTACGACACTTTCCTTTGCTTGGCAGTCTTGGCAAGCAATTCCAAATTTCAGTCATATCTCTGTATAACTAAAAAAACAAAATAAAAAAATTTCAACCAGACAGCAATATCTGGGCATCTCCAGAAGCAGGTTGGGTTAATTGCTTGCCCTATCTATTGTGTTGTGATGCTTTCTGCGAGTCAGGAAGATAAATATCAGTGGCGTGCAGTCAGGGCATGGAAGTCATGTGTTGCATGACCAAATTTTTAGGAATTGCATGACGAACTTTTGCGCAATGAGGTAGATATTGTTGAATTCGGTGAGAAATATTTCTTGTTTCGGATAAAATCTGAGGCTGATTCGAGATGAAGACCTATTTTTTTGTGTTATTTTAGAGAAAATCGTGAATTTAGGACGAAAAGTAAGAAATTGGAGACTGGTTAAAAGTGATAACCTTTTTTTTTAGAGATTACCGCATTTTGAAGACAAAAAGTGCATCACCAGTAATGATTTTAGGCAATGACCTTTTCTTTTCTTTTTTTAGAAATCACTGCATTTCTGCGACGAAAACTGCATTACCAGGGAATGACTTCAAGTGATGACCTTTTTTTTAGAGATCACCTTGAATCTAGGACAAAAATTGGTCTTGAATATACCCAATTTTATGACTTGGGTTTGGCATGCCAATTACATGACTAGTCTCAGAGGTCACCGCATGCCACTGATAAATATAGAGATGAAGTAAAATAAATAAAAATTGAGAAATCTGGGAAAGATTCAAAATTGAATGTAACTTTTTGAACTTTCTGGGATAACTGAAATTTGGGTCACAAATTTGGATGAAGACAAAAAAATTCTTTACTATGATCATCAAGGTATTCTTTTTTAGAAGGGGGAAATGATTGTACCCAAGTCCTGAAAGGGAGAAATGCAGTAAAAATTTTGAGAACCACTGCTTTAGATGTTTATTCCAGGCTCTTGCAGGAGGATGCTTTGGATTACAAGTGCTTGAAGGCAGCATTGCTGCAGTGATACAATTACACAGAACAAGGGTATCGCCAACGTTTTAGAGAGGTCAAGCTGGAGGGTGCTGAAAATCCTGACCAGTTTATTGTGAGACTCAGAAATTATTTCATGCAGTGGGTGAAGGTGTTTGATGTGGAAAGCAGTTTTGAAGGTGTTGTCAAGCTGATGGTGAAGGAGTAATTTGTAAACTCGTGCTTGAAAGAACTGTTGGTGCATCTGATGGAGTGGAAGCCTCAGAGTCTCCAAGAGTTGGCAACAATTGCAGAAAATTACTTAATGGCACACAACAAGAAGTTATCAAGTCGAGATTTCGATGCTAAGAAAAGTGTTGGCACACCAAGACCAGAAGGCAGGACTTTGAATGTGTCTCCTGCAGCAATAGGAGGTATAAAGTATTTCAGCTGCAGAAGGCTGGGATATAAGGCAAGAGAGTGTTTTTTGCATATGCAAGGTAAAAGAAGAAAAAGGTATTGCTACCGATGTGGAGGAATTGGTCATATGTTTATGCAGTGTGAAAAAGGAAACTGATTAGCACATGGTGGTGCTGGTGCACAGGAAAGAGTATATAAGGTTGCATGCGCTATACCAATCAAGAAGTTTAATGCAGCCAAAAATGGAAGACAAAAAGAAGAAAATTACAGAAGTTTAAGCAAAGAAAAAAAAATTGGTCATAAATCACAGGAATATTTAGAATTAAAAGATGGACAAAAAATTGGAATTTATGGTGCATGTTTGGAAGAAAATTTAAGTAATCAAATGCCTACATCAATTCGAATGGTTGGAAACAAATTGGTCACCATTTTAACGAATACTGGTTGTTCTGGAGTGATTGTTAAGAGGGAGTTGGTTGCAGAAGGGCAGCTCACAGGCAAGATAGGATATATAATGACGGTCACACGCACCTTGCTGAAGGCCCCGTTTGAAAATGTAGAAATAAGCATGCCCTATTATAGTGGAACAGTGGAAGCTTTATGCCTAAGGGACTCGCTATATCAGTTGATTATAGGAAATATTCTGGGAGCTAGAACACCTGATAATCCTGATGAGACTTGGTGCGTTGAGGCGGCAGCAGTTACTCAGTCACAAGCTAGAAAGAGCACTGAGTCAAAACCTTTTTGAAAGTTGCAGAGGCAATGAATCAGATGGCTGTAATGAAGAATAAGCTCATCCAACTTCAAGGAGAAGACCTGCCCCTGTCAAAGTACATAATGAAGGAAGCACCCTTGTTCAGGAAAGGAAAAAAGATTAGTCATGTAAAGCGGAAGGGAATTTTATACCGCATTACAAAGAAGGTTGATGCAGAAAAGGAAGAATTGAAGCAAATTTTAGTGCCGAAAGACTTGAGGAAGGTGATGGAGGTTGCACATGATACAATGCTGGCTGGACATAAGGGGGTCAAGAAGACAGAAGATAGGATACTGACCAATTTTTATTAGCTGGGGATTCACTAGGATGTGGTGAGCTTCTGCAGGTCATGTGATGTGTGTCAGAGAACAGTATCGAAGGGGAGAGTAGTGAAAGTTCCTCTGGGAAAAATGCCATTGATGGATTTGCCATTTAAACATGTGGCAGTGGATTTGATTGGCCCAATTACACCAGCAAGTGATAAGGGGCACCAATATGTGCTTACTCTGGTGGATTATGCAACATGTTATCCAGAGGCTGTGTCTCTCAAGAATATCAACACCAAGACAGTGGCAGAAGCACCTTTAGATCTATATAGTCGAGTTGGAATTCCAGAAAAAGTATTGAGTGATTTTGGGACTCAATTTGTGCCGATCAGAAGGCTGACGATGACACTGTATCATCTGATTTGCAATGGTCTGACTGAGAAATTTAATGGTATGCTAAAGAAGATGTTGAGGCAATTATGTATTGAGCAGCCTAAGCAGTGGTATAGGTTTATAAACCCACTTTTATTTGCATATAGAGAGATTCCCCAAGTGTCCACTGGGTTTTTACCCTTTGAACTTTTATATGGTCACACTGTACGAGGACCCATGACAATTCTGAAGGAACTGTGGACAGATGAAAGTGAATCAATGGAAGTCAAAACCAGTTATCAACATGTGTTGGAGTTGAGAGAGAGACTGGAGGAAATGATGAAACTTGCTCAGGAGGAGTGCTCAGGAGGAGCTAACGAAAAGCCAAATCAGATACAAGAAAAATTATGACAAGAAAACAAAGGACCAACTATTCAATGAAGGCGACAAAGTTTTGTTAATGCTTCTAACAAACAATAACAAGCTTTTAATGCAATAAAAAGGACCATACAAAATTATTTAAAAGATGGGAGATCACAGTTATAAAATTTTAGTCGAAAACAAGGAAAAGAATTACCATGCCAACATGTTAAAAAAATATTACAACCGAGAGGATGAAGCAAAAACCGGAAATGAGAAAGATTTAAAGATAGCAGCTAGTGTGAAGATGTTATTGGATGAAGAAATACCTAGAAGAGATGAAGATTCGTTATTAGAATTGGGAACATACAAACAAAAGGAAGATGTAAGCAACGTTAAACTGGGAACGGAATTGGATGATAGTCAAAGTCAACTGCAGGCTTTGATAGAAAATTATGCTAATGTTTTTTCAGATGTGCCAGGAAGAACGTCGAAGATTGAACACAGGATCAATAGTAGATGGGGAGCCTGTCTGCTTAAAACCCTATCCTTTACCATATGCACTGCTGCAGGAACTAAAAGACAAAATAAGGGAGATGTTACATTTGGGGGTCATCTGAAAGTCATCATTGCTGTATGCTTCACCAGTAGTTATTGTGAAGAAAAAGGATGGTTCGAATCGCATTTGCATCAACTACAGAAAATTAAATAAAGTGACGATTTCAGATCCGGAGCCAGTGAAGACTTCGGAGGATCTCTTCCAATGGTTGAAGAAGTCAAAATTCTTCTCGAAGATCAATCTCAGTAAAGGGTATTGGCAGATACCTGTAGCAGAAGATGTATTCAAGGCTGCATTTGTGACACTGGACGGGACATATGAATTTCTTTGAATGCCCTTTGGTATGAAGAACTCTGATGCAACACTTGTCCGTGGGATGAGAGAAGTCATGTCTGGCATTGAAAGCTATATTGATGATTTGTGTTCTCCAGCAATTGGAAGACACACCTGTCGACTTTGTAAGAATCGCTGAAAAGACTAAGTGAGGCCAATCTCACTGCTTCTCCCTCAAAATGTATTTTTGGGGCATCTACTGTCAAATTCTTAGGTCATGATGTCAGATATGACTGGATTACACTGAACGATAACAATCTGGACAAAATTGCACAAGCAAAGTGGCCAGTCATGAAGAAAGAAGTTTGATCATTTTGTGGATTGCTCTGATATTATTGAGACTATATTCCTTCCTTTGCAATTATTGCAGCACTGTTGATGGACTTAACAAGGAAGGCACGCAGTTGAACTTTGTTGAATGGGGTGAGGCTCAGGAGAAAGCTTTCAACACCCAGAGAGAGGCTCTCCTAAAGCGGCCCATATTGAGACTGCCCGATCATTCACTAGACTTCACTCTATGCATGGATGCATCCAACAGCAGAATTGGAGCCATTTTGATGCAGGAACACAAGGAAAAACTCCACCCCGTTGCAAACGCAAGCAAGAAGTTGACAAATGTGGAGACGAAGTACTCCACACTAGAAAAGGAGTGCTTGGCAATAATATGGGGAGTTGGTAAATTTCGCTTATTTCTGGCCGGAAAGAAGTTTGTCCTGAAAACGGACCACAAGCCACTGACTTTCCTTACCATGGCCTGCTACAAGAATGATCATATACTCCGGTGGTCTTTATCATTGCAGGGATATGACTTTGTAGTGAAAGACATTGCCAGCAAGGAGAACGTTATGGTGGACTACCTCAGCTGCATAATTGTATAGACTTTCATATGTATAACTTCATGTTTTGTTTTGTAAAATTATTTGTATTTTGTCTGTGTCATTTAAATATATTATTATATAATATTTTTTTTTGCATAGTATGTAGTTTCACACTATACTATGTGGTTTCACAGTTTCACAAAATAATAATCACGTCGCCTTGAAGCGCTGCTCTTGTATTATGTGATATAATGTCCAATATGCTTTCTATTGCTTGATGCATGTATCCTTTTTCTCTTTTTGCCTGATGGTAATGATGTAATATGTTTTTGTCCAAGCTTTGCTATAGCTTGCTAATTGTAGAATGTTCTGGCACATTCAAGCGTAGTGCTCTCTCCAGGGAATTCAAGTTAAGTCCTGCATATATGAGTAAATTTGTCGACACGTGACTTTTATCTATGAGGTGTGTTTGAAAAGTATCGGGACTGTATGCTTTGCACAAACAACACTTGCAACAGTGATAAAAGCTTTGTTTTTTAAGATGGCGCAATGTCTTGTGGTTGTAAAAATGTAGTTTCAGCATTCTGTGACAACCATATGCTTTTTTACAGGCTTTTCTTGAAAGGTGCTTTACTGTAGTTCGTTTTGGGGTAATTTATTTAGTAAATTTTTTTTTCTTTTTTTTCTTCTTTTGTTAACAATAATGAGCATTGAACAAAGAATCAACTTGAAGTTTCTCGTTCGACTTGGAAAAACTCCAACTGAAACATTCAATTTGCTCCAAGAAGTTTACGGAGATGCTACGATGTCAAGAATGAGCGTGTGAGAGAAAAAGTGCGCAGTGAACGCCGCCTTACTGTTAGAATGATAGCAGATGAGTTGCGCATGAATAGTGAGAGGGTGTGGAGGATCATTACAGAAGATCTGGGGATGGATTACAGAAGATCTGGGGATGAGGAAGGTTTGTGCGAAAATGGTACCAAGGTTGCTGAATGATGGGCAAAAGGAAAATCGTGTGCAAGTGTGTCAAGACATCCTGAAACAACTTGAAATTACACCAGATCTGCTGAGTAGAGTTGTTACCGGTGATGAGTTGTGGATCTTCGAGTACGATCCACTCACCAAATGGCAGAGCCTTGAATGGAAGAGTGCATCCTCACCAAGACCCAAGAAAGCAAGGCTGTTCAAGTCCAAAATTAAGGTAATGCTGATTGTTTTCTTTGATGTTCATGGAATTGTTCATCTAGAATTCTTGCCACAGGGCCAAACCATTAACCAGAATGTTTACAAAGACATCTTGCGACGTTTGATGTGTTCGGTAAGGGAGAAAAGAAGAGAATTGTGGGAAACAAAGTCATGGCTGCTTCATCGTGACAATGCTCCTGCTCACAATGCCTTAAGCATATGACAATTTCTTGCAGAAAATAACATTGCCGTGCTGGAGCAACCACCCTACTCGCCAGATCTAGCTCCCTGTGATTTTTTCTTGTTTCCTAAGCTCAAGGGAGTCATTAAAGGAACCCGTTTTCAAGACTCAAAAGCCATAACAAAGGAACTACGAGCGATCCCAATGGAATCTTTCCAGAAGTGCATAGAAGCATGGCAGCAGAGATTAGAAAAGTGCATTCGAGCTCAAGGAGATTACTTTGAAGGGGACAAGTTGTAATTTTTACGTGGCATTTCAAATAAAATAATTTATTTTAAAATTCATTGTTCTTCTGGTAAAATCAGGCAAGTAAAACTTCAACAAATACAAAAGGTGTAATATTTATTAAAGCAGAACTCAACAACGTCCGGTGCATCGGGCGGACTTCTTCAGGTAAAAGCAAAACACAACGCGCACCTTATTTAAAAACCAAGAAGTTAAAAACACAAACCAACAAACACAAGGTGAGAAGCGAACATACATAACGATTTCAAAATTACTTAGTGCAAAAGAAACAAATATAACAGGTTGAAAACCCACATCAGTTGAGATTTTTTATATTGCTATATATTTTTGGAAAAACATTATGATCTTTATCATTTATTGAATTTTTTGTATTATTAATATATAATGATTCTAAAAATTTGCGTTTTTCATAGTCAATGTTATAATCCAATATTTCAGAATTACCAAAATCAATCCTATGTTCACAATTTAAACAATGCTTAACCAATGCAGTTTTTTTATTCAAATCATCTTCTTTCAGTTTAGCCAAATTAATCGGTTTCAAATCACGTTTATGTTCCGATAAGCGAGTATTGAAACATCTGCCCGTTTCACCAACATATACATTTGAACAATCTTTACAAGGAATTTTATATATTGCACCACGCTTATATATATCATCAACAGAGTCTTTTATTTTTGGTAAAATATTTCCAATTGTTTTATAAGGGTAAGTATACACATTAATATTAAATTTTCTCAAAATTCTAGACAATTCATCACTCAAACCTTTAATATATGGTAAACCGACATAGTTAGATATTTTTTCACTCATGCAAACAATTTTATTAACTTTTTTATGTTTAATTTCTTTATTCATTTTATTCAATAACCAATCTGGATAATCATTATCACGTAAAGCATTACAAACAAATTTAATTATCGAGACAAAATTAATGAAGTTAAATTTGTTTGTAATGCTTTACGTGATAATGATTATCCAGATTGGTTATTGAATAAAATGAATAAAGAAATTAAACATAAAAAAGTTAATAAAATTGTTTGCATGAGTGAAAAAATATCTAACTATGTCGGTTTACCATATATTAAAGGTTTGAGTGATGAATTGTCTAGAATTTTGAGAAAATTTAATATTAATGTGTATACTTACCCTTATAAAACAATTGGAAATATTTTACCAAAAATAAAAGACTCTGTTGATGATATATATAAGCGTGGTGCAATATATAAAATTCCTTGTAAAGATTGTTCAAATGTATATGTTGGTGAAACGGGCAGATGTTTTGATACTCGCTTATCGGAACATAAACGTGATTTGAAACCGATTAATTTGGCTAAACTGAAAGAAGATGATTTGAATAAAAAAACTGCATTGGTTAAGCATTGTTTTAATTGTGAACATAGGATTGATTTTGGTAATTCTGAAATATTGGATTATAACATTGACTATGAAAAACGCAAATTTTTAGAATCATTATATATTAATAATACAAAAAATTCAATAAATGATAAAGATCATAATGTTTTTCCAAAAATATATAGCAATATAAAAAATCTCAACTGATGTGGGTTTTCAACCTGTTATATTTGTTTCTTTTGCACTAAGTAATTTTGAAATCGTTATGTATGTTCGCTTCTCACCTTGTGTTTGTTGGTTTGTGTTTTTAACTTCTTGGTTTTTAAATACGGTGCGCGTTGTGTTTTGCTTTTACCCGAAGAAGTCCACCCGATGCAATGGACAAAACGTCGTTGAGTTCTGCTTTAATAAATATTACGCCTTTTGTATTTGTTGAAGTTTTACTTGCCTGATTTTACCAGAAGAACAATGAATTTTAAAATAAGTAATATCCCTGGTAACAGTGTTTATATTAAATAAAATAATTATTTACACAGTCCCGTTACTTTTCAAACAGCCCTCGTATATATATATATATATATATATATGCTCACTCGATTGCAAAACACAGATGAAAAAGAGAAAGCGGACAATGACAACAAGAGATGAAAACGAGAGAGATGCATAAAGCAAAAAGTGTTGCTTTGAGAGAAAGTAGAATTTGAGGTAAGTGTTGAATTTATTTTGTACCAGTGTTTTGGAGTTGTGTTCTACAGAGGTAGAATCCTTTTGTGTTGATTGAATCAAGTTGTAGTGTTGATTTTGCTTTGCGATGTGGCAAAGCATGGAATAGAAATTTCGTCAGTTGTGACTTTTGTAATACATTTGTTCTTATTAGAGACAGTGGTCTCTGTTTGTTTGTGAAGAGTCTTCAACGGATCAATCTGAGCTTTTGTTCAAACCAACTGTATAAAACCATCAGGCTCATAGCAGACTACTTCTTGAACCAGAATAAAATAAAATTTAGATACAGCTTTGTTTCAGCGCAGGTATTTGGGTTACCTAGCTCAACTGGTCCTTTAGGATTCTCGAACAAAGTCTGTGACAGAAATCATAATTGATTATTTTGAGAAAAACTTAGATGTAATTGATCACCATGATCTAGCATTCAAGTGCAGAAACCCCAATTGTAATGTCACAAGTTGTTGCCTTTACTCAGATAAACCAGTGGTTCTCAACCTTTTTGGCACATAAATCATTTTTTAAAGATAAATATCTGATGGACCACTTTGTTATGGTGACACCTTATGAACACCATTAATTGAAACTGTATTGCACATAGGACAGTGAACTCAAAGGCATGCTGAATCTTTACCCTTAATAAAATAATAACCAATAAACTAATTAAGCAATTACTCTTAATTTGCACATTTAACCTAACTACTTGTTTAATTTTAACAATTAAAAGATTAATGAGGAAACATACTTTTAATTTCAAATTTTATTATCACAAAACATGCACATATAGTACAATGTATTTTGCAGAATCAATAGAACAGTCTAGAGTGCTAATGACTAACTTGGCTTTGGTGTTTCTGGCACAAAGAAGCAAAATGTACCTATTTTCACAAAATTGTTCAATCTTAATCTGATAGTTCCTCTGCTGTTGATGTCCAATTTGCTTCTTTTTTAACTAAATACATCCAGTATAGCCAGTGGGACAACCAAAAATTATCAAAGGGGAATGGCAATTAAAGTAAAAAAACTTCTGTAAAAAAATTCCATTTTTGCAAAGCTAAAAATTCCATTCTTGGCTATGCTTGGTCTCAACCATTCTTTCATTCTCGTCTTTCACTTTTTTCTCTATGGTGATCTCTAAAAAAAAGAAAGGTCTTCGCTCTGATCTTGTCTATGAATTCGCTATATTTTTCTCCCGAAATGATGGTGATCTCTAAAAAAAGTCTTTGTTTCAATCTCGTCTACAAATTTGCTATTTTTTCTCCCGAAATGATGGTTATCTCTACCGCAATCAGACTAGACCAAAAAGTTTGCTTATGCTGATGATCTAGCATTGTTGCATTCTTCTAGAAACTGGAAAAACTTGGAGGGGACCTTAAGCCAAGACATGTCCACACTGTCAGCGTATCTCCAGACTTGGAGGTTGAAGCTCAGTCACACTAAGATGGTGGTGGCAGCCTTTCACTTAAACAACCGAGAGGCCAAACGTGAGCTAAAAGTCTACAACAATGGTAGACTTTTACCGTTCTGTCCAACCCCTACTTATCTTGGGGTAAAACTGGACAGATGGCTCACGTTTTGTCACCATTTAGTGGCATTGCGCAAAAAACTATCCTCGCGTGTCACACTGCTGAGGCTACTCGTGGGCTTGGGATGGGGTGCTGGTGTCAAAACACTATGCATAGCCACCTTGTCTTTAGTCTACTCAGCAGTTGAGTACTGTGCACCAGTCTGGTGTCGCAGTGCTCACACTTGCCTCATTGACAGTGTCTTGAACGACGCCTTGCGCATAGTTACTAGATGCCTGCATCCCACTCCAATGGACCACCTACCTGTACTCTCAGGCATCCAGCCAGCTGAGCTTCGCCGAATGGGAGCGACACTCTCTTTGGCTCACCATGGATCTCTGGACCCCAATCATATCTTGCATGGTCTTTTAAGTGGGTCCTCAGATAATCGCCAAGTGAGACTAAGATCCAGACACCCGTTTGTGCCAGGTGTGCGGAATCTCTTGGACAACCTTGCCAGATTTGGCATCTGCACCTTTGAATGGACAAATCACAAATGGAAAACGGAGTACTATAAAAATGCTTCCAGGCTCTGTGCTTTTGTGCCCGAGACCGGTGCCAGGCCTGTTGGGATGGGCTTACCCCGAGCAGCTTGGGTTAAGCTCAACTGCCTGCAGACTGGTGTTGGGCGATTCCATTCGTCCATGCACAAATGGGGTCTCGCTCCTTCACCGAATTGCAAGTGTGGTGCCTCTGAACAAACCGCAGACCATGTACTAACAGCATGTCCTATACATCGGGCACCACATGGAGCACGAGGTCTGACGGTTTTGAATGACGAAACTCGATGCTGGCTTAATAACATCACTGCCAGCATCTGATCCAGACAGTGCAGCAGTCTGGGGTACTAAAAGAATAAACCCTCAGCCCCAGTCCTGTTTGTGTCTGACCTGGAGTGAATACCCTTCAAACGACGACGACGACAGTTATCTCTACAAATTTTTGACTCAAACTTGTATTCCCACTTTTCATCTCAACTTCATCTTGATCCCAATGAAAAATCATCGTTTCGTAAGATGGTCTATTCTTTTTGGTTTGTTTCTGGTTTGATAGGTACTGTAAAGGGGGATGGCATGCTGTCCTATTCATAAGATGGTCTATTGTTTTTAGTTTGTTTTTGGTTTGATAGGTATTGTAAAGGGGGATGGCATGGCATCCAGCTGTAGTACTGGATGTGAATTCTTTATCAAGATGTATGTATATACCCCTTCCTTGTTAACTCTTACTCTTAGCTTTATATCCTTTTTAAATCCAACAGCTTTTTTTGTCCATCTTGGAAATTTCATCTCCTAGTTCATAATTTTTTAGATCTACAAACCAGACTGGATAATCCATCTCCAAAAGATTTTAAAATTTTCTCTCAAAGTTTGGGTGAAGACTTTCAAGAAGAGCAATGCATGCAGTAATGCATTCTAAATGTAGCAGCAGTTTTATTGAAATTTTCACATGTCAATGGTTCTTTTTCTCAAATTGTTTTTTCCAATATTTCAGTTTCTCAATGTAATCTTTTATTTATTGAATACAGGTAACCAAATCTGATGTTTTTATCTTGCAGCTCAAAGTTCACTGTTGTTAAAAATATGACTAAAACAGTATATTTTTGATTTTATCTCAGTATTTTTAAGTTTTTCTAGATTTCTCAAGCTTTACCAGCTTGTTTTCTGTATTTACAATCAATAATTTCAGACTTAAACTTGAGAAAGCTGATAGCTTGTTCCCACAAAATTACAAGCCTTTCAGGGTGAAGACTTTTTGACTAACTATCTCACCTCTGAGTGAAACAACAGTGTTTTTACATTTTCAGTTTCAAAAAATTGCACAAAACCCCATCATTTATTGAGTTTGTTTCAACAAAATTAAAGGCATGTATGACAACATTCTGTGCCAAGTACAAGGCCAAGCATAGTGTTGAGCTAAAAACATTTAAAAAATTACCTATTCAGACACCAATCAAACACTAAAAAAAAAATAATGTGGCAATCTAAGGCTAGCTACATAATTTACTTACATGCACTTCCAAAATAATTTAATAATGTAACATTTATAATTTTCAGGAATGTTTTATCAAGAATTCATTAAACTCTCTGTGGGACACTAGAAATTTTTGATGGACCACTAGTGGCCCACCAGGACCAGGTTGAGAACACTGAGATAAACGATTTCAAAACTTATGTTTATGAAGGTAACAAACATTTTAAATGCCTATCATAATATTGATTAATGAAAAAATTATTCTACCAATGTATTTCAGAATTTGTTCTGGCAATCAAAAAATACATGATCATTTCGAGTAATCATAATTGTAATCGATTGCTTTTAAATTTTGAGTAATCATAATCATTATTGTAGAATAAGTAAGTAATCATAATCAATTACATTTGTCATGTAATCACCCTATCCCTGCAAAGTATAATAAATAAACTGATCTGATCTAACCCAAACCAGGTTTAGGTGATATAAGTTCAAAACTAAAATCGATTTTTTTAATCAAATCAACTTAATTTTTAATAAAGGTCAGTACATTACTAATGTTCTTGTTTGCTTCTATTGCTGTCTTTATCCATGGATCTTCTACAACTGGATGTATTTGAGAAAATTTTTTCCTTGCTGTGGCTTTATATTTGGTCTACAAATAATACATCAAAAAAAGTAACTGATAAAAGAAAAAATATAAAACAATGTTACCTCACTAATAGAAGCAGAAACTTTTTTAGCTTGCAATGTCTCTAAAGTTTCCTTCATACTTTTAAATGCTATTGGATCATGTAAAGTTTCTTCTCCTAAATAAAAATTTACTTTTACTTCAAAAATGCAGTTTACTATTACAAATAAACAAATGAAACAATATTCAACTCAAATTTACTTTCTTAATGACCAGTGGCAAAAAGAAACTAAACATATAATTTTTGTTATACATGAAATAAAAAAATATTAGTTATTTAACAAAGATTGTGTCACAAAATTTTTCCATGCTTTTAACCATAAAATAAGAAAGACGTGTTCACTAGCTTACTGCAAAATCAATTTGAGCAGTCTAAACAACTTACATTACAAAAACATTTACATGAAAACATAATCATCATTATCATCACAACAGCATACTATTAGATATATATTACTAATTATAAAAGGGGGTTTATTTATGCTGCACCTTGTATTTTTTTAATGCAATTACTGTTCACTACATTGGGGTATTAGTAGTTCTTTAGGGGGCAAAAAATTTATCATAAATTTTTGGAAATAGGGGTGTTTTTTATTTAACTATTTTGTAATTTTTAGCTGAACAAAATTTTGCATTTGACATATTAAATAAAATTGAACTGTTTTGCAGGTTTTGTGAACAACATTATTAACCAAGAAAAAATTATTCCAACTATGTCAAGTATTACATCAATTTAAAAACTGAATGAAGACAAAATGACTTAAGCATTTTAATTGACTTAATTTAAGCAAAAATTATGATATTACTTGACAATCTAGATTTTTGCACTATAATGCAAGTATGTTTAGGCCTCATTTTTCTTTGTGCTTTACTTTCATTAAAAATATTTTATTTAGGCCATAATGTTTTTTTATGCTGATTCTTTATGGTGTAGTTTTAACCTTTATCCAATAAATTACTTTTGTGTAGCTTATAATACTAGTTCAATATAATTCATCATCTTTCTTGCTATATTAGTGCTCTAAAAAAATTAATTTCTTTTGACTTTTTGATTTTAACTCAGTTATTTGTAAATTATCACACTTTAATCATAATTTTAATCTCAACCTTATACTGTAACTCGGTAGTTGATTCCCAGTCTTTTACAGTACTTTTTAAGCTTTTGATTATGACATCATCTTTTCCTTTGTTACATAGTGATTGCATAACCAGTACACCACCCCCACTTAATTTATTTTGTCCGCAAGTGTTTCATATAAATGTATTATAAAGATTCATTTTCCTGTTTTTATTTAAAGCATATTGATTAACTGAAGTTAAGGGACTGTCATGTTTTGCAGCAGTATTACATAATTTTTGTTTAGAGCATTCAAGAAACAATTGGTATTATCAACTATTGTTAAGTTAATTTGACATTATAAGTTATATACATGTAATTTGTTTACTACTGTATCTTTTAATTGTATTGTGACATCATAAATTGCTTTGTTCAATTGTTAAACCTAATATAATAATTTAATCTGAGAAATGTCAGATTATCTAGAAGCTTCAATTGTTATCTAGTAATGTTGGCTGATATATACTGTATAAATAGCATTGTAAATTTTATCATTCATTTCAATTAGTGTTTTTAGAAATTGTTTGTGTCACTGTTGCCTCTGTGGTTTTGTTTAAGTGTTTAAGTAGTTAAGGGTTAGTGTTGATACCTTAAAAGTTAATTGAAAAACAAACTATCAGTTAATATTAGCCATCAGAGTACTAATTTATTCTTATAGTTAGTCAGTATAAAGTTGCTGAGTGATTATTTGCAGTTATTAGTGTTGTGAATTAATTTCAAGCTTGGTGAAACTTGAGAGTCAAGTTTTATTGAAAATCGTTCAAGTTTTTTTCATTTTTAAGAATATATTTGTTATAGTCACCATGGTTTCTTTCTATCCATTGAGAAAAGTTTTCTAAAAAAAATTATTCAAAATTAGCCGGAAATAACTCTTTAACAAACTTCAGTTATGCAGCAAACTATTTCTAGAGCTGGCATAAATAAAAATAAACACAGCTTTGCTTCGGTGCAGGTCTTTGAGTTTCCTAGTTTAACTGGTCCTTTCTGATTGTGGAGTAAAGCTGTAACATAAATCAATGTGAAAATTTATTCACCAATGCATAACAGTAAAAATCCAAATAATTTCTATTCTTCAAAGTATGTTTCTCACTTTTTAAAATTCTATATCAAGATAAAACATGACTTGATTTTGTGAAGAGTCATATTTGTATATTTTTCTTAAAATTTTGTATGTTGTGTTTTGCATTGCATTTTTTGCTTACAATACTGGCAGCTTGCCTAATTTAAATAAATTAAAACCCCATTGTTTCTAAGACTTAACTATGACTTTTGTTTCATAGTGTGATTTTAAAAAAGTAATAAATTATTAGAAAAACTAACTGATGTCTTAAAACTTTGCAGTTATTCATTAAAAGCATAAGCAAAAATGTTTCTCTAATGCAACACAATAGACTAGTCTTGATGACATCATCAGCAAATAGTGATTTGTCTGAATGACCTATGCAGACTGAGGTAGTCTTGACAGTGGTCCCTGAAATGAAAGAAATAGTACAAGAGTACAATATCTGTGACTTAATTTTGAGCTTTTGCAATGATATACAAAATTTTTTTTATAAGAGTTTAAAATGCTTGGACGCATTTGTCACAAAATTTTAGTTTGTTGATTGCAATCACTTTTAATTTTTTAATAGAATTTGTTTTACCAAAATATTTAATAAGCATACTTTTTTTAAACAGCATCATTTTTTATAAAGTGAAAAGTGTTAAAACAATACCAACCTTTTTTTTTATAAGTGCAATTACTAGTTAAAGTAGATGCAAAGCATTGTTGTTGCATTGTCATTGTTCCTTCTGCAGGCAATGTAAACTCAATTGCATGGATTTTCTTTGACTTTTTTGTATAAGCATACTGAAACAATTAATTATATGAAACACAATTTGTTTGATCAAAAATACACCACTACAACCTATTTCATCTTGTGTTACAGTGAATAAAAAATACAAGATCAACATACTGTTGAAAAATAGATGGATTCATTTCTGAAAGTGTTCAATAGAAAAGCTAAATCTTACATAATTCATACATAAACATCCTTGCACTTTGTGTTTGTCCTGTTTTAAAAATACCAAGGGAATAACAACACAAAAAAATTACACATTGAGTAATTTTTTTATAAGATACATTAATCTATTTTCCTAACTTATATATTAGCTTTAGTACATTGAAGACCCTTCGTGATTTCTATAGCAAAATGAAACAAACTGTGGGATGTACAAGTATTTTAATGAAATATAAATTATGTAAAGCTCTTTCTTTTTACTTGACATTTTTCAAGACACATCAATCTATTTTTCCAGCAGTATGATAATTTTACATTTTTAAGCATCAAAAACTTCTGATAATTCATAAAACAAGATGAAACAAACTATAAAGCTGTGGTTTGTTAAGGTAAATATATAAACTATAAAAGATCTAAACTTTTAATTGAGCATTTTTCAAGAGAGACAAGCCTATTTTACAATTTTCTAATTACACTTTTAAACTAATTATTAACTAGATTAAAATGCAACAATTACAATTGAATAATTCAACAATATAACAAACTTAACCTGGCTTTGAAGAAGTTGCGATTCAAGGGCAGATTTTATGCAAGCAGTTTCAGGAATGAGTATATACTTTTGATGTTCTTTTATTGCGTTTTCTCTATACCTTTTGTTGTTTAAACTTATGGCAGCTTCTCTAAGTCGCTTGAATTCTAGACTATTGGGAATTAGCAAGTAGTGTTGCATTTCTTCTTTGGCTTTTTTACTATAAGCAGCCTAAAAAAAAAAGTGGTAAAATTTAAAAAGCATATATATCTTGCTGTCAGAGTTGATACCAATAAACACATTATTTATTGTTAAGATTACAAAACTAATCTTATTAGTACATGTATATAAAAAATTAAAGTAATTAACATTTAAATACATTATACATCTGTAAAACACAATGAAAACACACATTTGTCTACATTTATGATCACTAAATTTTAACTTTTATGGCAATTCAAGACCCTTAAAAATACAATTTTCTCTATAAAAAGTACAATTTAAAAGTTTTAACCAAAAAGTTTAATTTAATATCTCCATAAAATGTTTAGTTTTATTAAGTCACTCAAATACTGGGTGTTAGATGCTTTCTTGTAGTTGAAAATGTGATTAGATTAATGCTTGCTTCTCTAAATGACTGATTAAATCTGCCAAAATCAAAAGGTATTCACCAATCTTAATGTTCAGCCCAAAGGTGCTGATTGAAAAATGTCCTTTTAATAATGAGGCAGAGATGTAAGTCTACATTATTAATCTGAAGGTGTGGTTGACAGTGTGGTTGAGTGGTTAAAGTGCCGTGCTTATGATCAACATGGTCTTGATACAAAACCCACTTGCACCATTCTGTTGTATTCTTGGCAAAGACACTTTATGGCACTTTTCCCTGCTTGGTGGTCTTTAGCAAGCAGTTTTAAATTACACTCATATCTCTATTAAATTACAAGTGAACAGCAATATCTTGGCATCTCCAAAAGGAGGTCAGGGTAATTGCCTACCCTAAGTATTAGCATTTCTGTTACTTTCCTGTGAGTCAAGAGATAAATATAGACATAAAATAAAGGCATAAACTTACAACTTAAAAAGCTTTTAGGTAGACATATATGTCAGCATTATTTTAAAAAGTTGATAATGTAGGGTACGCATAAACTTTTCTCACAAAATCAGCCTAAAGTTTACAAATTTTATTATGCTTGCTCTTTTTTAAAAATCTGTTTCACTGTGACAATGACATAGAAATATTCAACTTTTCATAGGCAAAAAACGTTTTTCACGCATGCGAATTGCATGATTAAAACTAAATTTAGAGTAAGGAATTCTTTAACAACATCAATCACAACACTAATGACAAGCTGCTCAAAGATCACCAAACCAAAGAAAGCTAGATAATAGTTCAAATTTTATTCTTAAAAATAAAACCTCTAAAAGGACAATTTTTTTTTACATAATCCTTTCTAAAGTTTAAAACCTTTTTGCATTTAGCACTACAGTGCTTTTTTCTTTTGATATCTCTGACAACATTTTGGCTAATTAGGAAGGAACACTATTTTGATGGTTGATGCTATCAAAAACCTTTTTCCATTTAGCTGTGTCTTTGAGGAAAGACACTTTACAGCATTTTTTTTGCTTGGTGGTCTTAGCAAGCACCTTTGAATTTCAGTTATATTTCACATTAAAACTATAAAAAAAAAACTAATAAAAATTGATAAAGACATTTTGAAGCATAAATGAATTAGCTTTCAAATAAATATTTTAAATTATCAATATTCCTAAAAAATAAATAAACTAATTGCTCTTGTTTTTGTTTCTCAAAAAGCAGTTCATTTTTTAATATGCTTGTAAAATGCTGGTAAAATTTTGCTCTAGCATACCAGCTAATGTTGTGGTAGACTTTATGATTATGCTAATTTTTTTAAAATTTTACATTTCAACAGAAAATTTTTGATGTATTTATGCTTGCACCAACATTATAAATATATTTTGATATGTATGTGCTGGGAAGCAACGTATAAAAAACTTTTTTTGTAAAGACCCACCACTATCCAGATGGGCATTAAAACTTTACTTCTTCATTACTCAACATTCAGCTTTATAGCATATTACACTTCTTATACATGGTTTATATAATCTGACTTGTGGGCTTCCATCAGATGCATTGCTGCATTTATAGAACTGGCATTGTGCATAACACATGCTCATGACCAGATGCTTGGAAATATATCAAGTCACAGACAGTACTCTTTAATGCCATCTGTCCTAAACTTGTTATAAAATCTTCCTGCTTACAATTTCATTATATATTTGTATCATAATCTTATATAATCAATCTGCAACCTTTTAAGCCAGCTTTTTCCAAAACTTTTTTTAATCAACAAGGGGGTGTTGATAAATTGTACGATCATATTTAAAAAACCATGCCACAAAAGTAAAAACAGTTCAGAAATAGAATGGTTGGTATTCTTGGCAGGATTTATCATAATATTACTTCAATTATGTATTTCTATTAACCTCAGCACTGACTTATCAGCTATTATGCTAGAACAGTATGAATCAGAACTTTTGCAATTACATTGTGTTTCTGGCACAATAGGAAAAATTTGAAAGAATTGTTTATGCATTCGGCCTATCTGTCTGATATATTTGACAAATTAAATGAGGTAAACTTGAAATTGCAGGGAAAGCAAGTGAACTTTATCAAAGTAAAAAGTGTTGTCATGAGTTTCATCAACAAATTAACTTTATTTCAGTAAATCATACATAAACTGTGTTACTTTCCTAAATTGCAAAAAATGTTGAAAGAGAATAAATTTGAGGGATGAAAATGTAATGACACACTGTTCTCAACTTGGACACATGACAAAAGAGATGACCACTTGCTTCAAGAATCTCTCTGATCTCATTATTTTAAATTGGCTTATAAACTCATTTTTGACAAATAGTTTGCCAACAGACTTAATAGACCTTCAAAATGACTGTGAAGCTGAAGTGCTTTTTAGAAAAAAAGACTTTAAGTTGTTTTGAATTGCACAACAAAAAACCTATCCTATTCTTTGAGAATCTCTTAAAGTGCAAGTATTTATTCTGCTTTCCCTACTACTTATTTAGTGGAAAAAGGGTTCAGTGCAGTTGTGTAGACAATGGAATTGTTTACAAATAGCAATAAAGGGTGATCTGAGATTTTTTCTATATGGACATCAAACCAGATTTCAGTGTCTTAAAATCATGGCATCAAGCACAAGGAACCAATTAAAATGTATGTTTTAATGTGTTATGTTTTATTTTGTCTGTGCATTGCTTCCAATTTAATTATTTTTGTACAAAAGTATTAAAACATATTCATGCAATAATATTTTATATTACTTTTCAAAATGGAGTGGTGACAGTTCATTTTTTATACTTAGGGGGGACTAGGATAAAAAAAAGAAAAGGTTAGGAAACACTGTTTTAAGCATTACAGCTAAAACATGATTGTTACAATCTTGCTTTTCAAGTTTGACAGGGAACAGAAGAAATAATGGACTAAAGCAAGTCAGAGCATGTATACATACTTGCCTAATATTATGCTGGTTTAAACTGAAGCTGTGAAAATTAATGTAGTGATGAAAGTAGATACTGCAAAAACTAAAATATTGAATATACAATAACATCAGTTAATACCCAAGATTACATAAAGTTTTAATTTTTTCTATTTTTTATATGATAATATTTTGAATGCATTAATTCACTTTTAAAAAAATTTGGTAACAATTTCAAACTTTACTCAGAATTGCATCATTTCAATAATAGTTTTTGTAGAATGAAAAATGAACCAAAATGTAAGCATTGCTGTAAATGGACATAAAAGATATGGGTTAAAAGATTGCACAGCTTTTTTACAGAAATTAATGCCACTACATCTTTGCTGCATAATAAACAAAGATTATATCATAAAAATAAAATGATATAACTATAACACCTTTATCAGTCACTCTAGAATCTAGACTTTTTTTAGTTCTTGTAAGTGATACAAGACTTTACAAAAATTTTATCAAATAAAATGTTTACATGTAACCCTTTTAAATCTAATTATTTGATTTTTTTGCTAGATATAAATTTTATGTGATATTTTTTTGTATGTCACCAGAAAACTCGAGTACTTTCATACTGATAGATAAAATAAGCATAGTGCCTCTGATATATTTAATCACAGTTGAAGATTGAATAATAAAAAAGAAAAACTTACAATCAGTGATGAGCAAAAACTAGAAACTTTTAATTAAAAATCAAAGCATAAAATTTGGAATGCTTAACTAATTTTAGAATAAAAAGTATAGCCAATATATTTTGAAACATTGTTTATTAAGGATGTTATCAGCTGTGTGAAACTAAATAATTAATTTTAAATTTGAAAATTTAAATTTAGATAATTTATGATGTAACAGAATAAAATATTGCCAACATATACTACTAAATAAAACAGAGTTATCTGCATGTAACTTTAAAATCAAATTGATACAACAGCAATTTGGGTGTATACAAAATAAAGTGGTTTAAAATTTGAACAAAAAAATAAAACACCAAGTTCAAACATTTACTGCACAACACTATTGACAATAAAATAACTACACAAACTACACAAGCATCAAGTTTTAAATAGATACAGTGGAATAGATTTTTTGTCAATATTCAAGATGGATTAAATTTTTGAATCTAGTATAACAATTCTTTTATTAAATGTTTTTGCTAATGACTTGAAAAACCTAAGATTGCACAATTATTGTAATCAATTTTACGGTTTGAATTGTCAACTTGGTGTTTTGCTACATCAGTTTTTTTCTGAAGTGGTGAATCAATGTTGTGATTGTTGAGTCTGGTGATCAGATTTCTGCCAGTTTGCCCAATATACGAAGCTCCACAATCACATTTTAGTTGATAGATGATGTTGAATTGCTGCAGATGAGGTTGTTTGTCTTTATAAGGAAATAATTTCTTCAATTTACAGATTGTGTGCATTAAACATAGTTGCATGTCTGTGTCCAATTTTCGAAAAAAGAAATTTATTTCTTTGGTAAGTTGATTAGAAATTTCTCAAACATAAGGTAATTTGATAAAAACAATTTTTGATGGTTGATCAAAGACGTTTGATTGTGGAATAGAATTATTTCAAGATTGGAATTTGATTAAAAATTGTTTAATATTTTTATTTATGAAAGATTATGGATAACCAATATGTACAAGACTTTTAAAAATATTTTGGATTTGTTTGTGCTTATTTATATAGGTGTTGCAAGTATTGTGAGGTCTATTTAAAAAAGTTTTAAATAAATTTTGCTTAAACTGAATTGGCACATAACTATTCCATTGAGTATAAAGTCCAGTGTGAGTTGGTTTTTTATATGCAAAAATATTAATGTTCTTATTGGTCCAATAAATTAAAGCGTCCAGAAACGATAAAATATCATTTTCTTCCAATTTTTTGAAGGTAATATTGTTATAAGTGGAGTTAAAAATCTTAAATACCTCATCTATATCCTTGTGATGATCAAACAACAAAAACAAATCATCAACATAACAAAGAACACTAAATAAACAATTCAATTGTGACTGAGCTTTATCTATAAACCTATTTATAAAAATGTCTGACATGGCAGGTGCCAAAGGAGATCCTATGCCATACCACCAAGTTGTTTGTAAAATTTTTTTTTAAATTGAAAAGTAATATGGTTGCAAGTCCAGTTAAGAAGTTTACAAAATTGTTGTTTGTTCATGCCATAAACCCTAGAAGATGAGTCTGGGAATAATTGGTTGATGATGAGATTGATTGTAAAATTGACTGGTATGTTAGTGAAGAGACTTTTAACATCAAAACTTACCAAAAATTTTTGGTTCAATTGTGGTATTTTTGAAATTAATTTGACAAAAATGAAGGTATCTTTTAAAACTGATGAATGTTCTTGAAGAGGTGGAAAAATGTTATTTAGCGAAACTGCAACTTGATAATTAAAACTATCCTTTGAAGCAAGAATAGGGGATATTTTTTTTATGAAGTTTGGGAAGGTCATAAAGTGTGCGTGTAGCTGCTGCTGTTGGTCATATGGATTGATATGCTTCTTGGTCTAAGTATTTATTTTTCCTAAGTCTATATAAAAATTCTTGAAATTATTTTAATTTCTTCAAAGTTTCATCATGGTCAATTTGTTTAAAAATAGTTTCATTCCTGAGTATCTTATTCATTTTATCCATATACGTAATTTGATGTATTTATGATTGTGACACCTTGTCCTTTGTCTGGTTTGCAAATAACAATCAATCAATCCTTTTTTAAATTAATTAATGCTAGTTTTTCTTCAGAAGTTAAACGAGTAAGATTATTTTTCTTCATTTGAAGATAGGTTGATGATTTGTACTTACTATAAAGATTGATAAGCATATGTTTAAACTCAGTGCATTGAGACTCAAGCTTGATTGAACATCCTGGTATAAATTTTTAAACTCAGCTTGAACATCAAGAATATTCAAGTATTGCAGAAAAATAGCAAAATCTAAAGTAGTTTCTTTTTAGAGTCTGTGTGGAAGCAAGCAGATAAATAGTGAATAGTGTTGGTATTTTCTAAGTACATTTCTGAAATATCTACACATAAGTTCCAGGGTTTCTTCTGGTGTTTTTAAAACATTTTATTTTATGAAGAGTCTATTAGCAGTACAAAACTTTAAGATAGCTTTGAAAAGTGTGTTCATTTCTTGAAGACCTTTTATCTGACACTTATTGGGAGGAATTGTCAGAATGAACTGAGAGCAATCCAATTATTCTTATATAGGCAAAGAGAATGAGTCTGATTGGTTAAAAAAGACAGCCAGTCAGGAATAGAAATGAAAAGAAAACGAGAGTGCATCTGATTGGTCAAGAGAGACAACCAATCAGAAGTGAAAGTAAAAGAGCATTAATGAATTAGTTTTAAACTGTAAAAAAATTCCTTGTGTTAACAGAGATTGGGTTGAAAAGATTTGATAAATGTAGCTTCAGAGCAGAGAGTTGGAAAGAAGTACATCCTAGGGCAAGGATAGGGAATTTGGTGTCACTGTATTGGCTGGCACAGGGAGGGTTTTCCAAGAGATGCTGTCCAATAGCAGAGTCATGGGCAGTGTCTTAAGAAGTGCTGTTTTTCTTGCTCTTGGAAAACCCTCCCTGTGCCAGCCAATACAGTGACACCAAATTCTCTATCCTTGCCTGAGGATGTACTTCTTTACACCTCTCTGCTGTTGAAGCTATGTTTATCAAATGTTTTCAACCCAATCTCTGTCGACACAAGGAATTTCTTCATAGTTCAAAACTAATTCATTAATGCTCTTTTACTTTCACTTCTGATTGGTTGTCTCTCTTGACCAATCAGATGCACTCTCATTTTTTTTCTTTTCTTTTCATTTCTATTCCTGACTGGCTGCCTTTTTTAACCAATCAGACTCATTCTCTTTGCCTATATAAGAATGATTGGATTGCTCTCAGTTCATTCTGATGATTCCTCCCAATAAGTGTCAGATGAAAAGTCTTTGAGAAATGAACACACTTTTCAAAGCTATTTTATTTTATACTCTTTCTTCTGTTGTTCTAAAAATTGATTAATGTACATAAACAAGAACTTGCCAATCTTTTGAGACAACTGTAGTTTTAATGTTAAAAACTCATTTTCTAAAGAATTTGCACACATTTAATGTGATTTTATTTCTGCCATAACGAAAAATTTTCTTAGAGCTGACACTTGAGTCAAAGATTGTCTTGAAGATTTAGGCAACTTAAATTTGGTGAACTTAGGACAAAGCTGATAAATCAAACAAAATCTCAAAAACTATAAAAAAGCTCACAAACACAAAAACTTAATGTCAAAAATATTTATCAGATTGCCACTGTAAATGAGTTATAATTCCAAAATGTCCTTAATAAACAATATTTTAATATATTGGCTATACTTTTTATTCTGAATTTAATTGAAAACTTCAATAGTTTAGATATAAAAGTTAAAGATTTTTTTCATTGCATTGAGTAGATATGTTTGAAACAATAATATTTAAATGTTTTACCAATTACTTGTCAATAAAGACACTAAATGTAAGTTATTGTGTTCAAGTTGGGGTGAAGTCTGGCAAGTAAATTTTTGAGCATGTTGAAAATTTTTAACTTGGTGTTCAATGTTTAGTGGCAGAATGTTAACAATGTATTGAAACTTGTTGGCAATATACTTTGCAAAGACAGTTTTTTTCAAGCATTTTTCCAACCTGAAAAGAATGTTTGCCAATTAGCAGCCCTTGCTGAACTTTACAATAGGTAAATATACTTCTGTTTTGACAGTTTTGCAGAACAAAAAAAAACATAGTTACACACAGCCAAGGCTACAAGAAAACAACTGCTATCTGGGCCATAAAGCTGATAATAATCTGGCTAAAGCTGAACAAATCACTCCTGTTCTATTACCATCTTGTGAAATTGTGCAACACACTGCTGAGGCAACTTGCAGACTTAAGATGGGGTGCTGGTGTTAAAATATTGTGTACAGCTGCCCCATCTCTGGCCTACCTGACTGCTGGGTACTGCACACCAGTCAAGTATCACAGTGCAGACTCATCTCATAGGCAGTGTTTTAAATAATGGCTTGCAAATTGTCACTGAATGCCTGTGTCCCACTCCAACATGACAACTAATTATATTTTTCAGGCATCCAGCCAGTTGAGCTTTATTGACAAGAGCAGCACTATTTTTTGGCTAATCATGGCACTTGGGATCTGACCATTCACTGCATAATTTTTTAAGTGGATTTCTAAATGCTTGCAAAGAGGAACAATCATAGATACTTGTTTGTGCCAGCTTTGTAAAAACTACTAAACAACTTGCCAAAGTAGGCATCTGCACTTCCCAGTGGACAAATCATAAATGGAACATGAAGTACTGTAAGAGTGCATCTGGGCTTTGTGCTTTTACTTCCATAACCAGTAATAGGCCAATTGAAATAGGCTTGCCTCAAACAGCTTGGATAAGCTCAATTGCCTGCAGACTGGTGCTGGATCATTTTATTTGCCCATACACAAATGGAGTCTTGCTTCTTCACCAGATTGCAAGTGCAGTGCCACTGAACAAATTGCAAACCACATCCTAACAGTGCACCTTACACATCAGGTACTGCAAAAAGCATGAGGTCTCATATTTTGAATGAAACCTGTGTTTCTACATAAATGGATAAATAAAATAATTCTATACATAAAATGGTGTTTCTATGGGTTCACCACTAGGTCCTACTATGGCTGACTTTTCTCTGGCTAAAATGGAAATCTGTCTTTTACAACAGCAATTAAATTTTGCCCCTATAGTCTATTTTAAATATATAGACAACATTTTTGCAATATTTAACAACAAAGCAGACAGTATGGCATTTTTAGATAGATTAAATTCACAACATAAAAACTTGCAATTTACAATAGAAAGTCTACTAATACTCTCCCCTTTTCAGACATCGAACTTAAGATACACAATAATAATTTACAACCATTTAGAGAAAATCAACTCATTTTGATGTTTTTCTGAATTTCAAAACAGTTTGCCCATTAACTCTTTCTGTACAGGCTGGTTTATCAAGCATTTTCCAAAAAAGCGAGCTCTTTTGTTAAAAAAAAACGAGAAAAAATGTACTCTAAGTTTATTAAATATTTGTGCTTTTATTTGTTAGAAAAGCAATTAAAATTTTATATCATCTAAAGGCCTGTTTTTTTGTGATTAAAACGATATAAAATTTATAAAAATTGAATGAAAAATGAGTTAGTAATAAATAAAAGTATTGACCCTATTTTTTTTTCAAAAATTGTGGTTTTTCCTCTTGCGTCATCGTGTGGCAAAATATTTTAACTTGCTTAGTTGCTAGCAGAAACTAGAGATCTAAATTTTACATTGGAAAAAAAAAGTTTTTTGAAAAGATAAAAAATGAACGAGTTATTTAAAGAAAAACCAATCATCGTATTTGAATATTTTTGCTTTTGCGAGTGATCGCAATGAAATTGTGTCTACTTGCATGTGGTTCTAAAAGTCACATAATCCAATTGAAGAGAAAAAGCCAATCACATAATTAAAGGATTAAAAGCTTGTAAACAATAGGAGAAAGAAAACACGTTAAGTTGCATTCCATGCATGCAGAGCAAAGAGGAAGTCTACCAGATAGATTTCCCCACCTTGGCAACAAAATGCACGGATCTGTGGCACAGATCAGCCCATACTTAAAGAGTTAAAGTGAAAATCAAACTTATTTAGTTGTATGCTAAATTGTGTCAAAAATATTTGTTCCAATTGCCAGCTATTCACAATGAAATAGAGAAATTAAGATCAATGTTTTTTAATAATAAATACCTAAACTATTTTTTCAATAAAATTCTTTACCACTTTATAAATAGTAGACAAATAAATTTAAATCAGACACAATCTACAAATAAAAAAGAAAAAGAAATCATTACAGTTGAAATTTCATATTTGGGGAAACAGTCTCACATATTTGTAAAACACATTTTGAAACTTATTTGGAAATTTTCTACCATGCATTTAACATCTATATATAAAACTTGCAAAGTTGGAAATTATTTTAATTTAAAATCTAACACACTTGCGCTTTTGTTGTCAAATGTTGTTTATTGTTTTTCATGCCTGTGCAATGCGAGTCTGACTTACATTGGTAAGTCAACATGTCATGTGGTAACAAGAGCAAAGGAACACTTAAATTTAGGTTCTTTGGTCAAAAGCAAAATAAAAGAACATATTCTTGAATGCAATTTGTGTAATAAAAAAGATACAGATAGTTTAATGCATAGCTTTGTTGTTATAAAAAAATGTTCATCAGATTACCAATGTAAAATTCATGAAGCGTTAGTAATTAAAAAAGATCAAACAAAATTAAATAAACAACTGTATGAAAATGGCTCGTCTTTCTTGCTATAACTATTCTAATTTAGTCATGTGATTTGATTATTTTTTTTCTGTGTGAATTCTGATGCTGTTTTTATGTAATTGTCATTGCTTTTAAATTGAATTAATAATAACAGTAACAGCATAAGCTTGAGAAAACTGTTTTTTGTATATTTTAATTGAATGTATTTGTCATTTATGGTTAATTGTTAAATTGTGCTAAAAGTTTTAGATGCTTTTGATAAGAACTGATGATAGTCAAAAATATTCAGCTTTTTTAATAAACTTTGCAAACTAATGAAATGTTGGATCTTGCTTGCTATTATTTAAAAAAAACTAGTTTATGATATCAAAGGCTACAGCAAATTATAATTTGCAAAAAATTTCTCAGAAAATAAGATCTGTTATAATCCTGATATTAAAATCATCAGTTCTGACACAGAAGATGCTATCTGTAAATGAAATGTATGAAACATTTTCTAGCAGTAGTTTTAGTCTGTTAATCACATCAAAAATAGAATAGCTTTTAATAACTTACCTTGCTATTAGTTTTACTATTTTGTAACAAGACTTCCATTTCTAATGAAGCTGGAATTGGTATTAAGTTACCTTTGTAGTATAAATCATAATCATTGTGATACCTAAATTATATATAATATCATTTAAATAGCAAACCTAAAAAGCTTTAAATGTACAATTATTAAACATAGTTCTTAAGTATTGTTTAAATCAAGGGTAAAGAACCCAATTGCACTTGTGGGCCTCAACCCAAAATTTTAAAAATTAGGTGTGGGGCAATGCAGTTTTGCCCATATTGTACTGACAGTTGCCTAAAGTCTAATCATGTTGGATTGCTAAAGTTGTGACATAATGTGACACATTTTTGTCCTAAAAGACTGTTAATAACTTTTTAAAAAGTTATCACTTTAAAATTGTTACTAAATTTCCTGTTTTTCTTAGAAAAAAACTAGTGATGACTTTAAAAAAAAAAAACAGGGGACATCAGTTGCAGTTTTTATAAAAAAATTGATATGCTTCTTCCCAATCACATGTGAGCTGCATTAAAATATCTTAAAAATCACACATTCCTCTCTTCTGATTTAGATATTATAGCTATTATGTTTGCAAAAAAAAATTTTGTTGTTAAATTTTATATTATTAAGTTTATTTAAAAAGTTTTGTAAATTCATAAAAAAATTTTTCTTTAAATAAATTTTAGTATATTACATAAATGCACAAAAATCAATATTTTCCAAACAACTTCTCTGTTAAGTGAAGTTTATAGATATTTCCTTAATGTTTTACAGTCCTGCATGGATGTTTTTTAAAATGGTCTTGATCAAATACTAATGTTGTTTCAATTAAGTGTTATTCGATCAATTGTCATACTACAAAAAGCTATAGATCTATTTCTTTGCTTTGTGTT